>LR990669.1:10277572-10889523 GCA_905147715.2 Xestia xanthographa | reverse complement strand
TATTAAAAAAAACAATTTAGTGTAGACTTCTATAATCACCCCAGTAGAAGACTGGCGTGCGTTCTCGATATCGAGCTCGTGTTGGGTTCTAGACCGCCTAAAAAAAACCAAAAGAAAACCACTATCTTGAAGGTTCCAGAACGTAGGAGATAAATAGTAGCCAGGTAAGTGGGTCGGTCTTCCAGTCTGAGGGTAGTGCGTAGCATGCAGGGTTGTCCAGGCACAGTCCCTGCAGCGGCAGTTAATCAAGTCTAGTTGACCGGTACGGAAGAACCCTGGAATATCCGGAATTGGGCATTTTAGAAAATGACCGAATTCGTACTACTGATTGCAACATCCCGACAACCTTCGAACGTGGAATCTACGGTGGAAGGTGGTGTTCTAGAACCAATTAGCCAAATCCTTTCCTTTTTAAATGTTCGCCACGATTTTTAAAAACGATCGCAAATCATGCTTCATGTCCTGAGTTTAAAACTTAGACTTGAATTATTTTGTAAAGAAATTCTAATGAAAGAAGTTTTTTGGATAATCACGATCTAAGATTTTTTGCAAGTTCTTCAAGACAAAATTATGCTTTGTATAATATTACTCCTTAAAAGTCTATTTTAATTGTTGGCAACCCCACAATATACCGGAAGCAACCATGATTTCAATGTAAGAGACACAATGGATATACTAACAAAAGACTGACGCGCGTGCGATGAACAAGCTATCCTCACGGTATATCACTTAGGGGATCAGCAGAGTTGACCTCGATGGGTAAAAACTCGTGAATTTACCCACTCGTGCGTCTTATGTGTTTGTTTTTCGTTTTTATTACGGCTTAAAACAAATCGTGTCAAAAGCATAGATATTGGAAAGAAGTTTCTATACATATTTGTATCCGTTTTCTTTTTACACTTATGGACTTTACCAAAAAGGGCGGCAGCACTTGAAGGAAAAGTCCAACGACTTTAAATAGGTTTATTAACAATTTTGTTACATTACACACTTGCACAGCAATAACAAATCGGCAACAGACTATCTTAATAATTGTCAATTGTCTTCGACGTTCAGCACCAGAATGCCCCACCTGCCCGCTCGGGCAACAGCTCCTGACCAAGAATCCCACAATTGGAGGGAAAATCCAGCGCCCTGATTGGCTCACGACTTCACGCCACGTCAGTCTCGTGATCCAATCAGAGAACCGCTTCATTCTCGCGCCAAACATTTTACAAATCAAATTATAGAAATATTGCCATTCTTACGGAATCAATGTTACCAGTTTACATAATAAAATATAAAGCATTTAATATTTTACATTTTAAACAAAATTCTTTCTGAAAACATAGGAAATTGACTAGTAAAATCCGGAAACCTAACACACTCGTATTTGTACGGTCAGTAAGTATATTTTTTACCCGAATAATCCTAGACTGCGACTGAAACCGCGAGCAAAAACACTGTTCTCGAGTCCTTACACTTCACATCGGTTTTATTTTCTAAATGTGTTTGCTGCCACCGTAAACGAAAGCTCTCCTGCTTTTTATTATCCTATTTTTAAATAGAAAAACACCATTTCTTTTAATTTATCTTTCAACATCGATTTAGAAGAAAATAAACCAGACACTGCAAACGAAAACAATCACAAAACCCAAAACTAAAATCAAGCAATTTATCTATTTCAAACAAATCCTAAAATATCGGTTCTCCAATTTAGACCTGACAGTGATAAGTCGGCCCAAATAATTAAGACGAATTCTTTAAGCTGGTAACACACAGTATTGTTTCGGACTTACGGATACTTTATCGGATTTTCGGATAAAAGTGCGGGCGTGAATTTTCAACGCATTAAGTTGACAAAACGGCTCTGTGTCAAAGGTCGTCCCACATCACCGGCGGGTTTATTGTGCGCCCTCGTGACGCGGATACGGCTGTGGACTCCTAGCTTTATACTTGTGTGAATTACGTGAATTATTTTTCAGGGAGGCCATCTTTTTTTTTCAAGTTTTGAATCTGGAAAAGGATCGCTTTTTGAAATAGGTTTAACGTGGCGTTTTATGTGAAAAGCGTTATCGTTTTCTGAGCTGTATTTGAGTCGTCTTGTAGACCCTATCTAGAGTTTGCTTAATATCAGTAGTTAGTTTAGTGTGACTGCCATATTTATGCCTCCGTCATCCTTAGGGAATACTGATTAGGATATCTCTTAGACTGACTGTCAGATCTTCGGTCTCCCGACTCTGTAACTAATGTTATAGATATTTTAAAGTACAATTATAACCAAGACCGAAAACTGTGCTCTCTAGGACACACAATTTGTACGAATGACCGAGTGGTCATCTTGGAATTGACCTTTATGTCTGTACCACATATTTTACGGATTTAAAGGGGTTCATCGAAATAAATCTTCAATTCAAAAAATCTTTTTCTAGACATATCATCTTTAGGTATGGTTTTGGATCATTTAGTTCCCTTCAAAATGGTTGAGTTGAATGGTGCTGATCCATGCGTCATGTCCGTGAACGGGCGCTGTCAGTTGTGACTGGTCATCTCTTAGTGGCCATGGCTTATTTGAAAGAATTATTTTAAATTGTATTTTTTTTTTGTGTTTTTACTGTGGACACTTTTAACGTGCACATCTTGCTACATTGTTGTCACATAATATACCATCTCAACATAAATGATGTAACCAAGATTTTGTAACAATATTCTGATTTAAAAGAGTGTCCATGGAGTTTCTTGCCCGTTCTTCTCCATAGAGATTTACGCTAGGGAATGGGCAACTACAGTACTTTCACAGTTTTTATGTCTTGTGACTGGGACTGTAGCTACATTTAATTTTCATCTTTGTTTCGACAATTCAAAAGTGCCTGTAACTGGCTTATTTGAAATAAATGCTTTGATTTTGATTTTGATGTCAAGAACAGGGTGTGAAGTTCTTCTTTCATAGTAAAAGGTCCTCCTTTTGTTCTTCAACCAGACGAGTGAGTTCTATTATTAACACCTCTGCCTATACCTTCGAGGATTACAGGTGTGATGTTATATGATATACCACATATTGATTCTAAACATTCAAGCCATTACATTGTTGTAATAACACATCATATCGGTTCGCCAACATCGATCACTAATAAATTCGCCAATGGTAGTGTAATCAATTTAAACCGAATTTGATTATACTGCCAAATGCAAACTGGCTGTGACTGAGGATAGGTTCCAACTAACTGATTGTTTAACGGTAACATACCTACGTATTCTATGGGTAAACTAACTATTCAGTTAAACTATTGCGGAGGTTTTAAAGCCCGTAAATGCTACCATGTATCCTAATCTACCTTTTTTTCAAACTTCAAAAAAAGGAGTTTATCAAGGGGTAGGGTAGGGGGTGAAATGATATACTGGATACGTGGTAACCGTTTAAGGCGACTACAGGATCTAAATTGGCAACTCTATTTGTGGTGGTTCAAACTTCGTTTGAAATACTGTTAGAATAAAGTTCTAATCAGCTTGCACTACAAAGTGGTTGTTACGTCAGTCACTGCGGGCCGAATAGTGCAAAATAAGTGTTTTTTTTTGGGATTTACAAAAAATCTATTGATTGGACTAAAAAATAAAACACTACCATGCTAACATGTTGCTTGTAGAATTATTTGCCAAAAAATCAGAATTATCGCATGTATTTTAGTATGGTTTTTACTCGTTAAAAGAAAATGTTAGAGATAAGCTCGTGATTTTTTTATCGAGTAAAATTTGTTGTATTATGTTTTCAAAACACTATCATACTAGCATATATCCTGAAGAATATCATATATTTTTCTGGTTTTGTTTATTGCAATGAATCATATGCTTTTTAACCGATTTCCAAAAGGAGGAGGTTCTCAATTCGATTGGTATTATTTTTATTTTATTTTTGCATTATAAAAACTCGCGTTTAGCTCCTGTAGTCCCTTAAGCATCGGTTTCCCTTTCATGAGTAGCGTCTTGTTAGTTATCAGTCTCAATAAAACACTCACTAAATCAAAATATAGGGTAAATCAGAATAATACAAACAATACAACAGCAGTACCTCTAATGTTATTTAGGTTAAAGTCAACAAACAAACAGTTTCATAATTAATTTAATGTGCATATTAATGAGAACTCACTGGAGAGTCCTTCAATGTCCTCTGCTGTTCAAATTATAAACGAATATGCTGTAAATGCAATTATTTTAGAACAATTATTATGACTGCCTCGTTCTAATCCAAATACATTTGTGGTCGGCGCAGCATGTCTTCTTCTCCATACTACTCTATTTTTCGTCATCTCATCAGACACTTCTTTTCTTGCCATATCATTCTTAACACAGTCCATCCATCGTTTCTTTGGTCTTCCTCTACTCATATACCCATCACATCCACATTCATACTCAAAACTTTCCTCACGATATTTTCCTCATCCCTCCGCATCACATGCCCATACCACGACAACCGACTACCACACAACTTTTCAGTCACCGGCGCCACTTTCAGATTTCCTCTTATAAAGTCATTTCTTACTTTATCCATTCGCGTAACACCAGACATCTCCCTTAGCATTCTCATCTCCGCGACATGCAAATGCCGTCGCTCGTACATTTTGGGATTGCTTTTTCATGCTATTTAATGACAACCTCGCTAAACTGCCATCCATTACATACCGGTTTCTTTCGTGGCTCGGAAAGTACGTTAAGCCGTTAATCCCGGCTGTCAGTTGTAGATCTTTGACAGTCGTTACCGGTAGTCAGTCGCCCGAAAGTCTGACAAGTCTTAAGAGGGCCCTTCCCGGCCCGCCTTTCGTTAACGCGAACTTGGTCGAAAAGCTTGTTGTTTCATCCAGAGCCACAGCGGTGGTATTCTTTCAACTGGTGTCTTACCTAGCCCCAAACCCGCACTACTTGCCTCCCGCGTACCTCATACCGCCTAACGCGAGGACATTGAACGAAAAATATTGTTCGAAAATTTATAAAACTTGTTCCAGGAAATACGTGTTTTTGAAATAGTCTTACAAGTATGTGAAATAAATATTTGTTATTTAGAATCTCCACTACATTTGCAAGGCTTCTATCAGGATGCTTTCTTTACTTTTACAATTTATAAGTACACTAGCTGTTGCCCGCGGCTTCGCCCGCGTGCAGTTCGGTAATTGTCCCACTGAATCATACTAAAGGGATAAATAGTGTCCTATATGTTAATCCAGGTTATAAATTATCTATGTGCCACATTTCATAATCATCACAATTTATTATTATCATCACAATCACCATCACTATCACAATCACCATCACTATCACAACCACCGTCATTATCACAATCACCATCACTATCACAACCACCATCATTATCACAATAACCATCACAATCACCATCACAATCACCACCACAATTCCCATCACCATTGTTATCACCATCACAATCACCGCCACTATCACAATCACCAGCACCATCACAATTATCATCAAAATCACTCACAATCACCATCATCGCTATCATAATCACCATCATGTCACAATCACCATCACAATCACAATCACTATCATCATTATCATATACATTATTTTCGTAATCACAACCATTATCATTGTAATAACAATCATCATCATCATCACAATCTCTATCCTCGTCATTTCAATCTTTATTATCGTAATCACAATCATTATCATCGTAATCTCAATAATTATCATCTTAATCACAAACATCATGATCACAATCGCCAGCACTATCACAACCAAAATCATTATCACAATCACCATCACTATCACAATCACCATCACAATCACCATCACAATAAATATCACAATCACTAACCTCGTTATCACAATCATTATCATCGTAATCAAAATCATCTTCATCGTTATCACAATCACTATCACTGTCACAATCACCATCACCATCGCTATCACCATTACAATCATCGTTACTATCACAATCACTATAACAAACACCATCACAATCACCATCAAAATCACTATCACAATGACCATCATCGTTATCAAACTCATTATCATCGTAATCACAATCATCATTATCACAATCATCATCATCGTAATCACAATCATTATCATCGTAATCAAAATCATCATCACAATCATCATCATAATTATCACAATCATCATCATCGTAATCACAATCATTATCATCGTAATCACAATTATCATCATCACAATCATCGTTATCACAATCATCACAATAAATCAACAATAACACTGTATAGAAGTCGAATTCTCTGGATCTCAAAATAAATGCAATTTTCGTAATCAGCACCCCTGATAATCTCGGTATCGACACCCATATTGATTTTTAGACATTTCAACCCCATCGGGCCCCAACAGGGAATGATGGTATTTCAGGTCCGCCACATTAAATCTTAAAATCGTTGTTTGTGTAATACACCCGACCCAATTCATGATATAAACAATACCTATGTTGAATTTCAGGCTTTGTTACCCCATTTCCCCCTCTTAGGGGTTGAATTCTGAAAAACCCTGAAACTCGTTTCTAGTCATTTCTCAATAGGAGTACTCCTGTGAAGTTTCGAATAAAATAGTGCAACTAATCTTGTTTCCCCATTCAAACTCTAGAGCCCCGTTTCACCCCCTTAGGGGGTGAGTTTTGAAAAATCCATTTTTAGTGCACCCCTAGACCACATAAGGAACCTACGTGCCAAATTTGGAATCTGTAGACTCAGCGGTTTGTGCCGTGCATTGATTTTTATACTTTGCCACCCCATTTCCCCCTATTAGGGGTTGAATTCTGAAAAACCCTGAAACCCGTTTCTACTCATTTATCAATAGGAGCACTCCTGTGAAGTTTCGAATAAAATAGTGCAACTAATCTTGTTTCCCCATACAAACTTTGGAGCCCCGTTTAACCCCCTTAGGGGGTGAATTTTGAAAAATCCTTTCTTAGTGCACCCCTACACTACATAAGGAACCTACTTGCCAAATTTGGAATCTGTAGACCCAGCGGTTTGGGCTGTGCGTTGATAGATGAGTCAGTCAGTCAGTCAGTCAGTCAGTCAGTTTCTTCTTTTATATATTTAGACTAGCTGTTGCCCGCGGCTTCGCCCGCGTGCAGTTCGGTAACTGTCCCACTGAATCATACTAAAGGGATAAATAGTGTCCTACATGTTAATCCAGGTTGTAAACTATCTATGTGCCAAATTTCATAGTCATCACAATTTATTATTATCATCACAATCACAATCACTATCACAACCACCATCACAATCACAACTACCATCATTATCACAATCATTATCACAATCACCATCACTAACACAACCACCATCATTATCACAATCATTATCACAATCACCATCACTATAACAGTTACCATCATTATCACAATCACCAACACTATCACAACCGCCATCATCATCACAATCACCATCACCATCACCATCACAATCACCATCATAATCACAATCACCATCGCTATCACCATCACAATCACCAACACTATCACAACCACCATCATTATCACAATCATTATCACAATCATCATCACAATCACCATCACAATCACCATCACCATCACAATCACCATCATAATCACAATCACCATCGCTATCACCATCACAATCACCAACACTATCAAAACCACAATCACCAACACAATCACCATCACAATCGCAATCACAATCACCATCACAATCGCAATCACCATCACCTTCACAATCGCAATCACCATCACCATCACAATCACTACCACTATCACCATCACCATCACCATCACTAACACAATCACCATCACCATCACAATCACAATCACCATCACCATCACAATCACTATCAAAATCACCATTACTATCACAGTCACCATCACTATCACCATCTCTATCACCATCTCTATCACTATCACAATCACAATCACCATCACCATCATTATCACCATCACTGTCACAATCACAATCACCATCACCATCGCTATCACCATCACAATCACCGTCACTATCACAATCACTGTCACAACCACAATCTCCATCACAATCACCGTCACCATCACAGTCACTATCACAATCACCATCACCATCAAAATCACTATCTTAATCACCATCATCTTTATCACAATCATCATCAACGTAATCACAATCATTATCACAATCACAATCTCCATCACTATCACAATCACAATCACCATCACAATCACCATAACAATCACGATCACAATCATCATTTTAGCAATCGTAATCACAACCACTATCATCGTAATCACAATCATCATCATCACAATCTTCATTCTCGTCATCATAATCATTGTCATCGTAATCACAATCATTATTTTCGTAATACAATCATTATCATTTTTATCACAATCGCCATCACTATCACAACCACAATCATTATCATTTTTATCACAATCGCCATCACTATCATAACCACAATCATTATCACAATCACCATCACTATCACAATCACCATTACTATTACAATCACTATCACCATCAAAATCAATCAATCAATCATTATCAAAATCATTAACCTCGTTATCACAATCATTATCATCGTAATCACAATCATCTTCATCGTTATCACAATCACCATCACTGTCACAATCACAATCACCATCGCTATCACAATCACCGTCACTATCACAATCACTATCACAATCACCATCACCATCACAATAACCATCAAAATCACTATCACAATCACCATCATCGTTATCACAATCATTATCATCGTAATCACAATCATTATCATCTTAAACATAATCATCATTATCACAATCTCCATCCTCGTTATCACAACCACCGCTATCACCATTACAATCACCGTCACTATCACAATAGCCATCACTATCACATTCACAATCATCATCATCGTAATCACAATCATTATCATCATAATCACAATCATCATCATCATCATCATTATAACAATCATCATCATCGTTATCACAATCATCATAATAAATCAACAATAACCCTGTATAGAAGTCGAATCCCCCATCTTCTGGATCTCCAAATAAATGCCATTTTCGAAATCAGCACCCCTGATAATCTCGGTTTCGACACCCATATTGATTTTTAGACATTTCAACCCCATCGCACCCCAACAGAGAATGATGGTAATTCAGGTCCGCCACATTAAATCTTAAAATCGTTGTTTTTGTAATACACCCGACCCAATTCACCATACAAACAATACCTATGTTGAATTTCAGGCTTTGTTACCCCATTTCCCCCTTTAGGGGTTGAATTCTGAAAAAACCTGAAACACAAATATTAACTCATTTATCGATAGGAGTACTCCTGTTAGGTTTCGAATAAAGTAGTCTAACTAATCTTATTTCCCCATGAAATCTTTGGACCCCCGTTTCAACCCCTCAGGGGGTTAATTTTGAAAAATCCTTTCTTAATGCACCCCTAAACCTCATAAAGAACCTATGTGCCATATTTGGAATCTCTTGACTCAGGGGTTTGGGCTGTGCATTGATTTTTATTCTTCGCCACCCCATTTCCCCCTCTTAGGGGTTGAATTCTGAAAAAACCTGAAACCCGTTTCTACTCATTTATCAATAGGAGCACTCCTGTGAAGTTTCGAATAAAATAGTCTAACTAATCTTGATTCCCTATACAAACTTTGGAGCCCCGTTTAACCCCCTTAGGGGGTGAATTTTAAAAAATCCTTTCTTAGTGCACCCCTAGACCACATAAGGAACCTACTTGCCAAATTTGGAATCTGTAGACCCAGCGGTTTGGGCTGTGCGTTGATAGATGAGTCAGTCAGTCAGTCAGTCAGTCAGTCAGTCAGTTTCTTCTTTTATATATTTAGATTATGAACGGCAAAGTTGTGCAAAACAGCAATTTTTGGAGGCTTATACTGAATTTGTTTCTACAAATTTTTATTTTCTGCTTCGATAGAAGCCTAGATATACTCTAAAATATACCTATTAGTTCAAAAAATTCAAAGATATATGTCTAACAACGGCATAATCACGCACGAGCTATTGTCAAAGTTCTCGCGAAAAGTATGGCGGGTTGTCGTATTACTCAATATTATCTGGGCTGTGCAGGTCAGATATTAGGCTATCGCTACATGTAAATACTGGTATTCAGCTACATCCAGTTAGACTGGAAGCCGATCCCAATATAGTTGGGAAAAAGCTAGGCCGACATCCACGAAGCGAGCTCCTTCACAAGGAGCTCTATCATGAATAGATCTACTTTTGCAACGCTGATAGTAGTAACTCAAACCGCTCAATAAATAAATCTACTAAAGTTAATTGCATCTTACCCCCATTCGATGAGCGATACCGTAATTAGAAATATTTATTGCTTGCAAGGCCGAGATAAATTGGCATTTTAATGTAAAAGATCGGTTTGTGACGGTGAAAGATTTCTTCTATTGTATCTTATTGTTCGTTATTTACAAATCAATCTTTTAAATAAATTTTACTTCTTACTAATAACACTTATATTAAAAAGGCGAAAGTTTGTATGAGTGTGTTTGTTTTTTAACCTTTCACGCAAAACTGCTAAACGAATTTCGATGAAATTTAAAACACAGATAGTTTATAACCTGGATTAACACATAGGATACTTTTACCTCCGTAGTATGATCCCTTGGGACAACTATCGAACTCCACGCATGAGCCAGTAGGTACTTACATTAAACTCCAAATCCTAACTACATAATATTAAAGACTGAAATGAGTATGCTCAGATGGTTTGGTCATAACGAGAGAATGATAAACATTACTGGAGAATAAGGTACACCTTAGCCGTGTGGTATCCGGCAGAGTAGAATAGAACCAACCCATTACACTCACGGGTGTCGTATAAGGCGACTAATGTCTGAGGCAGAACACCTTGCGCCTCCGTAGACCAGAGAATGGGCAGCAGCGTTTTCTGTTAGTCTTTCATCACTGCGATCTCCAATCCGCCTGCCAAGCGTGGAGATTACGGCAAATTTCTCCCATCATGGGAGAGGCTTATGTCCAGCAGTGGACGTTATGGGCTGTTGTGGTTGTTGTTGAGGTACATCTCTGCCTAAAACTTCGGGAATAACAGGCGTGATGTTATGTTATTTCCTGTATCAAACATTAACTTCTATATTAATGTTATAATCAAGTAACAAGCACCCTACGTGCTACGTAGTTTGATTGGGAAGTATTCTTAGAACAGAAATAATTTATTTAGTATTGACCAAAGTGACTTACCTACCACGCCATATTTCTAGCAACAAATAATTTATCAGATTTCTTACTACAGCTACAAGGCCGATTCATGTGGGGAAATGCGCTAGATCGACTATAAGATCAAAATAGCATTAAGGTGAAAAGGAAGTATTCGTAGGACAGAAATAATTGATTTAGTATTGACCAAAGTGACTTATCACGCCATATTTCTAGCAACAAATAATTTATCAGATTTCTTACTACAGCTACAAGGTCGATTCACGTGGGGAAATGCGCTAGATGGACTATAAGATAAAATAGCATTAAGGTGAAAAGGAAGTATTCGTAGGACAGAAATAATTTATTTAGTATTGACCAAAGTGACTTATCACGCCATATTTCTAGCAACAAATAATTTATCAGATTTCTTACTACAGCTACAAGGCCGATTCATGTGGGGAAATGCGCTAGATAGACTATAAGATCAAAATAGCATTAAGGTGAAAAGGAAGTATTCGTAGGACAGAAATAATTGGTTTAGTATTGACGAAAGTGACTTACCACGCCATATTTCTAGCAACAAATAATTTATCAGATTTCTTACTACAGCTACAAGGCCGATTCATGTGGGGAAATGCGCTAGATCGACTATAAGATCAAAATAACATTAAGGTGAAAAGGAAGTATTCGTAGGACAGAAATAATTGGTTTAGTATTGACCAAAGTGACTTACCACGCCATATTTCTAGCAACAAATAATTTATCAGATTTCATACTACAGCTACAAGGCCGATTCATGTGGGGAAATGCGCTAGATAGACTATAAGATCAAAATAGCATTAAGGTGAAAAGGAAGTATTCGTAGGACAGAAATAATTGGTTTAGTATTGACCAAAGTGACTTACCACGCCATATTTCTAGCAACAAATAATTTATCAGATTTCTTACTACAGCTACAAGGCCGATTCATGTGGGGAAATGCGCTAGATAGACTATAAGATCAAAATAGCATTAAGGTGAAAAGGAAGTATTCGTAGGACAGAAATAATTGGTTTAGTATTGACCAAAGTGACTTACCACGCCATATTTCTAGCAACAAATAATTTATCAGATTTCTTACTACAGCTACAAGGCCGATTCATGTGGGGAAATGCGCTAGATCGACTATAAGATCAAAATAGCATTAAGGTGAAAAGGAAGTATTCGTAGGACAGAAATAATTAATTGATTTAGTATTGACCAAAGTGACTTACCACGCCATATTTCTAGCAACAAATAATTTATCAGATTTCTTACTACAGCTACAAGGCCGATTCATGTGGGGAAATGCGCTAGATAGACTATAAGATCAAAATAGCATTAAGGTGAAAAGGAAGTATTCGTAGAACAGAAATAATTTATTTAGTATTGACCAAAGTGACTTACCACGCCATATTTCTAGCAACAAATAATTTATCAGATTTCTTACTACAGCTACAAGGCCGATTCATGTGGGGAAATGCGCTAGATAGACTATAAGATCAAAATAGCATTAAGGTGAAAAGGAAGTATTCGTAGAACAGAAATAATTTATTTAGTATTGACCAAAGTGACTTACCACGCCATATTTCTAGCAACAAATAATTTATTAGATTTCTTACTACAGCTACAAGGCCGATTCATGTGGGGAAATGCGCTAGATCGACTATAAGATCAAAATAGCATTAAGTTGAAAGCCTCAGGGCAGCCCTCCGAATATTTTTTAGCAATTAACAGACTCATTATCATCTGCATCCGTCGGCTTCCAGTCTAACCGAATACAGCTGAATACCAGTATTTTACTGTCCCATATCCCATGCTCGAACATATGTTTTATTTTACCTATGGTTCATTGTAAAATTTCAAATAATTAATTTTAAGTATCTACTTCCAACTTTAACTCTAGAATCTTGACTTACCTTTTTTGCTAAAATTAAAATGTTATATTATATAAGCCGGAGAGGTGATCTGTACCTCAGGATTGTCCTACTTCAGACACCTTTCTCTATTTAAGTTTATGCATAATACCAGTGCCTGTAATTTTTGTTGTTGAGATAAATAAAGATTTATGATTATGATTATGAATCCTGAGTGAGGACAATCCTTTATCAGCACTCCACATCACTAGTAATATCACCATGTTTGTGGAAACGATACATGGAGCGACTGCCTATCTGACCTCCACAACCCAGTTAGTACCGGGTAATACGATACCCTTGGTAAGACTGGTTGTTAGACTTTTTAGGCCACTGTCTACCTGTAACGACTGTCAAAGATCTACAAATGACCGACAGGACCAACAGCTTAACGTGCTATTCCGAGGCACGGAGGAAATTCGGGTAAACTCGGCATGTAAGGGTGGTCACCCATCCACAGACCAACCTAGGCTTAACCTAAAGATCGACCCTAGCGGCTATTATTATTTTGCCACGAGATCCTCCCCCTTAACTATCTAGTATTACGAAATTCGCTATTACCATTTGACCAAACGCAAACGATTAATTTTTATCCGTCACCAATTCACACCATCTCCAATTCTTCCCCGCCCTCATTCAGCACCATTTCTAAAGCCCAAGAACAATGTAAGTAACCGTCATGGCGTCACAAAGGGACCCTTTGTCCGCCATGGTGAACAATTAGTCCTGATTAATGAGAACAGCTTTGTAACTTCATGGCGTTCGTTTGAAAGATTGTGTTTTGTTTTTGACTTTTAGCTTGGTTTTGATCGCAATGAGGGATTTTCTTTTTAGCTCTTCCCTAGTCGCTGAACTTAGTACGATAATGCAAGGCACGGAACCTAAAAAAACTGATTTTATTAAAGCGCGAGAAAACTAGGTTATATTCGGAAGGTTAAGCAAGCGAAAGTGTCAGTCAACGAGCGTATGTGACGTGACTCAATGTTTTTTTCCCCAAGCGGTTTGGCTTTGGTACCAACTATCGTAGTCAGTTCAACGCCATCTATAGAGTTCTTGGAAACTATTTTTTTTTAATACCTCAAAAAGAAAACCTCTCATTGGACTGCCCCGTTGGTCTAGTGGTCGGACTGCTTCGCGACTGCTGAGCATGGGGAGCTGTATTCGATTCCCAGGTCATGTTAAGTGTTATTGGATATTTCCATCAGGAATTTCTCAGTAGCCGCCACGGAGTCTGGATTTGTTTCCGGTTGATGGCAATATACTTGCCCCCTTACATGGGACTTAAACGTAACTGGTGAAATATGGGTTTACTGTAAGTTACACTTCTGTTTATCCCTTCGGTGATTACAGGCGTGATGCTAAGCATCTGTCTGTGGGACTAACTCAGTTCTCCAATAAATAAACTTCACGGTCCAATCTAACAATTCTGTTCTATACAGGGTGTAAAACACCTCATCACGAAGCCGTCAACCAAGCATTCTGTACATCAAATTAAGTAACTTTACGCAAAAATGATTGCTGGGAAACGACTTTTTTTTTTGGGGTTGAAAAATCATGTTTTGTGGTAGAACTCAATGTAACGCACTCAAAACATTGTGCTGATGGATGGATTGAATAGTACGGGGGTCATGGAGGTGTTTAAAGTAAATATCTTACTTTAAAAACTTGTATTTAAAAAAACTTGTCAAAAAATTGGAACTTTGACCCCAATATCTCCGTAACTAGAAGGTTCCCAGGTATGCCGTAGAACAAAAAAATGATTGCAATGACGGGGAGAACAAGTGCCTTTCGGCTTCGTTAAGAGGTGTTTTAAACCCTTTCTAGCTTAAAAAAGAAAAAAGCCAACGTCACAGCTTCAGCCTGAAATCCTGAAATAAACAGGGGGCTGTTAGATCAAAGTGTACCAAACACTTCTGCCTATCCCTTCGGAAATTACAAGGCGTAATGTTATGTTGTGTAAAACAATGGCACGTGAAGTCGTGAATCTCAACCCCGAAAAGCAAACTTTGACTTAGGAAGGGAAATTCAAAGATAACAAGTCCAATGACCGTTAGGTTTGTAAAACCATAGAGTAAGGAGACACCTCGGCGGCCTCTGATAGATACGGCATTTTATACACCTAGGATTTTTTTTATACCAGTGGCGAAGCTTCCATACAACGCGATTCCTACCAGATTCCCTTTGAAAAATGGCACAGTCAGTATTCTTTAGACAAATAATAAAATCACATTAGGAAGATATGTTCTGCGGCTTACCTCTTACAAAAATTGACCCTTCTCTACTGGTAAAAACGTATGTAACTCGCCTTAATTGTCTAGTGGTTGCAAGCGTGACTACTAAGAACGATATCTTGGATTCAGTTCCCAAGTCCGGCAAAGCGTTATTGGGTTTTTTCATCAGGAATTACTCAGTACCAGCTACGAGGTCTGGATTTGTGCCCAACAACAACAACAGCTCATAACGTCCACTGCTGGACATAAGCCTCACCCATGATGAGAGGAATTTGCCGTGATCTCCACGCTTGGCAGGTGGATTGGATATCGCAGTGATGAAAGACTAACAGAAAACGCTGCTGCCCATTCTCTGGTCTACGGAGGCGCAAGGTGTTCTGCCTCAGACATTAGTCGCCTTATACGACACCGGTGAGTGTAATGGGTTGGTTCTATTCTACTCAGCCGAATACCACACGGCCCGGCACGGGATTTGTGCCCGGTTGATGACAATAGGCTTGCCACCTATTACATGGGACTTAAAACGAACAAATATATCTGGCGAAATGCAGGTGTACCTTTAGATACATATCTGCGTATCCTTACACGGGATTACAGGTGTGCTGTTATGTGTGTTGTGTGTCAGCCGTGTGGTATCCGGCAGAGTAGAATAGAACCAACCCATTACACTCACGGGTGTCGTATAAGGCGACTAATGTCTGAGGCAGAACACCTTGCGCCTCCGTAGACCAGAGAATGAGCAGCAGCATTTTCTGTTAGTCTTTCATCACTGCGATCTCCAATCCGCCTGCCAAGCGTGGAGATTACGGCAAATTCCTCCCATCATGGGAGAGGCTTATGTCCAGCAGTGGACGTTATGGGCTGTTGTTGTTGTTATGTGTGTTAAACCATTTAATTGAAATAAAGGCTTTGAGTTTGAGGATTATCTTTCCACATTGATTGATATGCTTAAAAAGTGTTAGTGACAGAAACAAGATCGCCCGGAATGCCCGCCAGAGGTGATTCGTGACACTCTTTCAAGATCTCGTAGGTGGACTGAGCGTGCTTACCTGTTATCACAAGGAATACTATACCGGTATAATCCCGACTCAGATAGCGAGACTCCTCAACTTGTTATTCCAATTTCACTCCGTCCAGAGATCTTGAAAGAGTGTCACGATTCACCTCTGGCAGGACATTCTAGAAGTACGGTGCTCACCGCAAATAAGGCACCACGATTTTTATTACAATTGCCATCTCCAAACTGTGATCCTATTCTGTACTCTCTAGTAGGTACCTACCATTGCCGAGTTTAGTCAAACTTGGCAAAGTAAATCTGAGAAATGGAATAGTTTACCTTTCTAGTTTCTGATATTATAAGAAGACTAGCATTTTGTCCTGTATTTGCCTGAATATTATCTACGTATTCTTTTCGTTTGTCGTTGTCCTAATTTTTGTCTGTTTTATACTCGATACCTAGTCGACCGGAGTCAGTATTAATTTTACTTCAACCATGTTAATATCCTCTGTTCGCAAGAGTCCAACTTTCTCAGGAGTCCAACTTTTATAACATCCATACAAGTCTTCGCATGAGTCCAACTTTTATTTTTTATGTACTTTTATAAGCACTATTCCAACTGGACGGTACAGAGGCCCTACTCCCTAACGCTTCATCCGTATATTCAGATCTATCCGTCTCTCACTCGCACTCATCTGCAGACGTGCGCGAGAGAGACGGATAGATACGGACGAAACGTTAGAGAGTAGGACTCCTGTTGCGCACATGTTTCGACGGTGGTTATTTTAAATGTCTTAAGAGACATTAGATTTAAAAGTCGCTTAAGGCTTTTGAAACTACCGTAGATTTAATCTGTGGAACCTTCATAAAGTGCCTTTCGGAGACACGGTTGTTTCGGGAGGTTCCTGCACCGAATCGGGCGGGAGGAAACGCCCGGGTGTTTCCACTGCAATAATCGACCGGAGGACACGGTGGAGCACACGGTGGAGGTGTGCCCCGCGTGGCGAGATAGAGTGGGACGCCATCACCTCCTTCTGCGAAGCAGTAATGCTAGAGAAGGAGGTGGCGGAACGTGAGAGGGAGAGAACCTCACAGCGTCCCGGCCGCCGCGGGAGACGCCCCGAGCGTTGGGGACCACCTCGTGGCCCCCGGCCACCGTAGGCGCGGGCCGGTGGACGGTGGGCTATGGGCTAGCTCGCCGTCCGTTCGTCTCATGACGACAGGCCGTGTCGACGGCGCGTTCGTGTTCCACGCGCGCCTCAAAGAGAGTCAGCAAAAAGGAAGGGGTCCGCAAGGACCGATGCCTGCCGGGGTTGCGGGACTGTTCGAAAGAGATACCGTGGCCCCGGAACACAAAGTGCGATGAAGGAGCATGGATAAGTTTTAGTCAGTAAAAGTCTGACACTCCCTCCTCCTCCGCCCAGAGCCAGAATTACTCTAATTTGATGATTTCCCATCCGAAAAAAATTAAATAAAAAAAGGATCAAACATCATCATCATCTGCCTAGCCTTTACCCAACTATGTTGGGGTCGGCTTCCAGTCTAACCGGATGTAGCTGGATACCAGTATTTTACATGGAACGACTGCCTATCTAACCTTTTCGAACCAATTACTGGTTTATATAAAATCTCTACTATATTCTGGGATATCTCCTCCTGGGAGAGGGCAGTCGCTCTTGTAACAGGTCTATGGTTATAGCACAAGAATCAGGGACTTCACACTATTTGTACAGGTCGCGGCACGTAACTCTAGCGCTGAACGAAACGTGGAGGGGATAGCTGCGCATGTTGTACGACTGGAGAGCCAATCGGCGCAACGCACGCCCCAAGACATTCTCATTTTTTACTTCTGCGCAATAACGGTCAGCGCTAGAGTTTCGTGCCGCGACCTGTATATAACCTCTCTCTTGTGTTCTAAAGGTTATCGATTAATAAGTAAAAGTACCCTTAGAGAAACCGAAAGACACTTGTTTTCTCCGTCATTGCGATCTTTTTTTGTTCTAGACCACACCTAGGAACCTTCTAGTTCCGTAGATATTGAGGGCCAAAGTTCCAACAATTTCACAAATATTTTTGTAAATACAAGTTTACAAAGTTGTAATTTTACTGTGAATACCTCCACGACCCCTGTACTATTTAATGAATCCATCATAACAATGTTGAGTGCGTTACATTGAGTCCTACCGTAAATCAATATTTTTTGCGTAAAGTTACTTAGTTTGATATACAGAATGCTTGGTTGACGGCTTCGTGTAAACGGACCCACCGTTTACACCCTGTATGAAAAGTATGTATAGTCTGCGCCAGAAAAGTAGGAATTAAAGGTCATTAACCCGCATACATTTATTCAAATACATAATTCCGAAAACAGAAATAATGACAAACTTGTTCTGAAACGACCTTAATCGTGATCCTTGACTTTTTCTAGTAATAAAAAACGATTCATAATGTATTAACAGGGTACCTACGCAGAGAAATTAAAGAAAGAGCAATGACCTTTAATTCTTACTTATCTTGCGCAGACTATTATTATAGGTAGTTCTTAATCTCCTATTTTGAAAGAAACCTTTGATCCACGTTCTGGCACAAAAGAAACGTCACATCACTCTTCGGCACACGGGAACTATTCGAAAGGCATAAAAAATAGACCCTAACATTTTTCCTGTAACATATTCCTTTGCCGTTTCATCATGACTTCTGATTGAATGACAGATGGACCTACTTACATTACACATTGTTTGTTTTGAGTGAAAGTCATTTGAACTGTAACCTGCATCTATTTGTGTATCTTAGGATGCCTTTCTTAAGATACCCAGAGAATGGAAATATGATTTTTTACTATTTTTGTTGGTCTGGTGGTCGCAATCATGACTGCTGAGCCTGAGGTCCTTTGTTTGAATCACAGGTCGGGCAAATAATTGTTGTTGGTTTTTTTATAAACTAAATTTCTCAGTAGCAGCGAAGGAGTCTCGGTTTGTACCCAGTTTTTGGCAATAGGCAAAAATACTTACTTACTCCATAGAACTGTATAAATGGGGGTGAAATACTACTAAGCACTCTTCCATTTACCCCTTACACCCCCTTTAAGCGAGCAGTGGTGGCCCCGACTTACGAACAGTAAGTCGTGGGTTCGAACCCAGACAGGCGCATTACTTTGTGTAATTTATTTCATCACCACTGCTTTCAAAACGGTGAAGGAAAACATCGTCAGGAAACCGGCATGTCCTAGAGCAAAAAAATTCGAAGACATGTGACATCTACCAATCCGCACTGGGCCCGCGTGGTGGATATAGGGGTGTTTATAGTAAACTGGTCCCACACAGGTCTCTCATAGATAGAAGGCCTGTGTCCCAGCAGTGGGAAAATTAATAGGCTGATGATGATGATGATGATGATGACCCCCTTTGGGACGATTTATTTTATCATTTAAATTGCCAACAAGTTAATATTGATTGTAACGAAGTTATAACACCAAACTTAACCAATTTTAGCAATATCTTGTTATTATTGAACAGTTAAAACTATTGGTAAGGTAATTGGTCCGTTCAGAAATTACCTTGGGACGAAGTTTAAACAAAGATCGTATTCAATTGCCGATACTCGGTAACCATTGCCAACAGTCTGGTTTTAATTACCATATCTATTGTGTAGGGACTTTCTAAAACTTGAAATAGCCATTCACCATTGATGTATAAGTCCTATAAAATAAGGGGCAAGCCTATTGCCACCAACCGGGTACAAATCTGAAAGAATGAAAGAAAAAGAAAGAAAGAAAAATATCTTTATTCATCGCAAGGACATGACGTGCATACAAAATTTGAAAACAGAAACAATAAACATAACCGCTTACGGCATAACAGCTTGCATGTCGTGAGTGCGATAAAAAGATCTCGAATCTGGACTCCGTGGCTCATCATCTGCCTAGCCTTTTCCCAAGTTTTATTGGGGTCGGCTTCCAGTCTAACCAGATGCAGCTGAATACCAGTATTTTACATGGAGCGACTGCCTATCAGACCTCCACAACCCAGTTAGTACTGGGTAATACGATACCCCTTGGTAAGACTGGTTGTCAGACTTTTTGGGCCACTGACTACCTGTAACGACTGTCAAAGGTCACAAATGACAGCCGGGACCAATAGCTTAACGTGCTTTCTGAGGCACGGAGGAAACTTTTTATGTAATGGCTGGTCACCCATCCAAACACTAACCTAGACAAGCGCGGCTTAACCTGAAGATTGATATATCCGGGCGGCTGTTGTAATTACACGACATTTAACTAAAAACGATAAAAAAACGTGAAAAATTATACATTTATCCTTCTTTTTGCAACCAAATCACCAAAAAATCTATGCCCCGTTCGAAACTCCTAAAAACGTCCCCTAAATTTCCACTAAAGCAGTATCTACAACGATGCAAACGAAGTTAAAACGACGAAAAACGAGAAGCGAGAATGAAAAATTACTGGCTATAACTCACTACCTTGAAAAGAGCAAGTAGCAAATTAGGTACGTTACGTTTCAGGGGAAATTTTTAAGCATTCACGTCGATAAAAGAGCCTTGAGACCTGTCTACCCTTGTCATTTGTAATGATGCTGATGTAGACACAGCCTTATTTTATGCTATACTTGTCTGCCCGCGGCTTTCCTCGTGTTATGATGGGAAATTATTCATTTTAGCCGCACTCTGGGATAATATAGCTGGAATTTACGAAATTAGATCAGTAGTTTCGAAGATTACTCCAAACATACGAACGAGGTAACGTTGGTACTGTAGTGTATGTAGATATCAATATATATCGCACTACAAACCGATAATAGTATTGTGACGTTGCCTCGGGCGCACACGTCGCTCGGTTATAAGTACCGGTCCGAGTGGTGGGGAGATCAGTCGTTGTCAGACTGTCGGACTGAGCGGTGGTGCGTTGGCGAGTCAACTAGTGTTGTTAAATGTGCATATTTTACATTGGCGACGAGGATAAAACTTAATTAAGTGGAAGTGGGGTATAAAACCCCGTGGTGAGTTAAGTGAAATAATAGTGTTCCATGGGAGGAATACTAAAGTGCGCGACACTATCAGGTGAGTTCCTTATCTAGACCAGTACAGCCTACCTATGATTTTTAAATAATCATATTTAAATAATTGTGTTATTACAATTACCAAAGAGATGTTATGATTCAAGTAACCAAAACAATTTTATAAGTAATGGAAGTGACGACAGCCTTTAGAGTGTTACGACTCATTAGATCAGTACGCAGCTGCATTGCTAACAGTGTTTTTAAATGATTAACTTGGTTATTTTATTAGTAGTAGGTATCTATTGCTAAACTGACTATTACTGAGGTTTATAGTTTTTATAATACAAACAAGGTATTTGTGTGGATGTAATGTGGAGTGCAAATAATCACAATCACGCCTATAAAACTCACCAAGTGATATGTGTGATGTGTGTACGTCTGCTATTTTAACAAAAATCATGATCAAATCAATATCACGCTTTATTCCTCTTATATTTAAGAGATAGGCAGTGGTGTTTAATAGTGGTTACTTTGGATAATTTCAAAACATAATGAAGCAAGTAAGCTGGCGTAGTGCCTGAAATAGCAAAGTTATTTTTAGTTTTGTTTATGCAGTGTAAACAGTTTATACTGATCATTAAATTGATATTATGGAAGCAGCATAGCTGGTCATTTAATTGACACTGATTGACAATATTCAGGGGAATTATATCCTCAACAGCTTTTTTTGGTAATTAAACTGACGTGATAAAAGTGAGCAATGTAAAGTAAATAACACACAGTCATTGGCTAAATAAAAACCGTTTCAGTTTTTAAGCAATGATTTGAAGTGTGTAAGGTGCAGTTTCAATGGGTGTTGTACCAATACAGTGTGGAAATGAACATGAGAAATTAATTTTTAAAAGGGTACCAGTTTGTAACATTTCATTATTAATTGGGATAAGTTACATCGATTAGATAGATGGTATGTTACAAATAAATTATGGGTAGATAGGTTACGAAGTAACAAGCAAGTACTATGTCACCTTAGATATGTATTAAATATTTGGGTAGTACAATTAAGGTCGAAACCGGGACCTCACGCTTGGTTATTAGATTTGTGCTATATGAAACCAAAAGCAGTAGAACATTCCTACTGGTCATTCAATTGACAGTTGTGCACTAGTAGTAGTTGTAATTGTAAATCGTACGTGATTGTTTGTGTCAGGTAGTGCGAACCTACATGAAATTGTAAATCGTACGTGACTGTGTTTTATTAAAGAGCGTTGATGGCCTTGTCCGACATATGTCGTGGGTTCGAAACCAGACAGGCATTTTGTGTTATTATTCCACTCATCACCAGTGGACGCTTTTTGTTAGTAGAGTATACCTACTGGTCATTAAATTGACAAGTCATCAAAGGATGACAGTTATTGCAGTAGAATATATCTACTGGTCATTAAATTGACAAGTCATCAAAGGATGACGGTTATTGCAGTAGAATATATCTACTGGTCATTAAATTGACAAGTCATCAAAGGATGACAGTTATTGCAGTAGAATATATCTACTGGTCATTAAATTGACAAGTCATCAAAGGATGACGGTTATTGCAGTAGAATATATCTACTGGTCATTAAATTGACAAGTCATCAAAGGATGACGGTTATTGCAGTAGAATATATCTACTGGTCATTAAATTGACAAGTCATCAAAGGATGACGGTTATTGCAGCAGAATATATCCACTGGTCATTAAATTGACAAGTCATCAAAGGATGACAGTTATTGCAGTAGAATATATCTACTGGTCATTAAATTGACAGTAACCGCAGTAGATTGTATCTACTGGTCATTAAATTGACAAGTCGTCAAAGGACGACGGTGGTTGCAGTAGAATATACCTATTGGTAATTAAATTGAAAAGGTGAAGGAAAACATCTTGAGGAAACGCCGATCCTAGAAAAAATACTTCGAAAGACATGTGACACTTACCACGCACTGTTTTCGCGTGGTAGGTTAAGAGCATCCATTAAATTGGAAGCATTGGGCATCCATTAAATTGGAAGCATTGGGCATCCATTAAATTGGAAGCGGAATTGCAGTAGAATATAGCTACTGGTCATTAAATTGACAAGGTGAAGGAAAACATCTTGAGGAGACCGGTATGTCCTGGAACGGATGCTTCGAGGGACATGTGATCCATTAAATTGGTAGCATTGGGCATACATCAAATTAAAAGCAATTAACAATCATGAAATTGGAGGTATTGGGCATCGGATTGGAGAAGAATCCGGATCATCATCATCATTTCAGCCGAGAGACATCCACTGCTGGACGTGGGCCTCCCCCGGGTGTCACCGCATTGGCCGGTCCCGTGCGACTCGCATCCAGCGGATCCCCGCAACCTTCACGGCGCATCAAACAGCGTATGGCTATTACCAGATCCTCCATGGATCAGCTTGGAAAAATATGGAAAAGCCACAGTACAGGAGGAATGGCGACGGGTTGTGAAGCTTGCCACTACCCCTGATGATACGACCACGACCACTCTGCCAAGTGTTTGACAACGAAGAAAAAGAAGATCTAATCACTGGCAACATACACTGGTCATAGACTTTCGTATTGTGACACTGCGGTAAGTTCAACGAGAAGATTCCGCACGGCTTCCCGAAAGCTGCCCAGCCAAGTCAGATTCGACGATTGACCTCTTTCTCGAGGTTGAACCTGCCTGGCTGGACCGTTTGTCCCAGGTAGGTACACGAAATATAAAGTAAAGTGTGGTGTCTCCGATCTTGATAGGAGTGGGTGTTACATGGGCGTTTAACGTGACCTTGGTTTTGTCCATGTTCGTTTTGGGACCTACTCTTTTGGAAGCTCTGCTGAGGTCATCGAGCGTTGTGCTGGGGTCCTGCAGGGTCTCAGCCAAGACTACTGTATTACCGGCGTGCCGTGGGAGAGTGATGTGCTCGCCGTTGGCGTTGATGCCTGGCCCTCTCTGGTCCGGAACCTTGAGGGCGTCCTCCGGTGCGGTGGTGAGCAGTTTCGGGGATATGACGTCTCCCTGTTTCATACCGCGCTGCAGAGGGATAGGCCAGAAACTGAGCGTACGTATAAAACAACCTCTTCAGCTTTACAGTATTGGTGTAAATGTCAATCAGATTGTGTACGAAGATATAGCCAGATAGAGAAGGAAGAAGCTTAGCTCTTGTCTGGGCTATCAATCATTTAAACATCTTTATTTTATGAAGCAATTTGATTACCGACCACAAAATATTGAAGATATATTATAATATTGATAAAAGTCAAAGAGGTAAGAGAAATTCTCTCGGTATATCTCATGTTGTATGAAGGAGAATGCTCATGGTTATCTGGAATTCCGTACCATGCTGCGTCAAAATCAAACTTTGTTTTCTAATCTACACTTATCATATTAACTCCTTCAAGAGTTCTTTTGTAAATAAAATCGGCGTTTTGGAGTAATTTTATAAAAAAGAAAATAAGTTGTAAAAAATAATTATGTAATAAATAATTTGGTAAATAATTTTGAAGCAAACGTCATAAGTATTTATAACATTGAGTTAAATATACTAGAGATGCAAACCTCAATAAAATGTGTCAAAACACTTTTTAAACGCGACGACGTAGCTTTGAAACCACAAACATTTAAAAGAAATCATTTTTTTATTTGTTTACATTTTTTAAATATTCCAATATTAAAACAATATGAAAAACGTTTAAAAATCAAAAACAATTAAATAATATTAAAATCACTTATTTCATCAATTACAAAACTCTCCCACAAATGTGGGAAACTAAAACAAGTTTTTAGTGGTAACACTGAACCTAATTGTCAAAATTCAAAATTTCATTGAATTAATTGTGTTTTGACAGTGATATTAACCAATACACGTGGGACGTATACATGTGGGAACACAGAAACAATAAAATTAGGTACGTGTGGAAAGTTATTGCGATTAATTTGTCATGTTTTTGTGATTTTGAATCGCACTCTTTCACTACGCATTTGCCCATATTTTGTCGCGTGTCACTTCGGTACTGCGTCAAACAGAACACTGAACTGACATAAGCTACGCATATGACCCTGGTCATATGCCCGTGGCAACGCCTTGGCGCGGTAATTGCTAATCTAGTGTAACTTAGATATCTATGATTTAAAATAAAAAGAAACTGTTGGAATGACTGTCGATTTATCAAAACAGTTTCTATAACATGCTACATCTCCAAAGAGATCTAAAAAGACTTATACAAGTAATATATTTGAATGTCTTTGTACATCTCTATGACCGGTTGTGTGAACGTCATGTAAAGGGAGTAAAACAATATTCATACTTCTATACCTTAAATTATATTCCCTGTACAAAAAATCAAATTCCTAATGCGTAATGGCTAAAAAACGAAAAAAAAACATAAGTCATTATGAAAGGAAACGAAAAAAAAAATGGAAAGGAATATGGAAATAGGAAAACGAGATCATACTGACCCAGAGGTTAGAGTAGACGATAAAGTTTATAGATAAGTTAGTGGTGGTTATTGGAAGTGATGTTCAAATGGGGTAACTGGGTAAACCCTGAGAAGGTAAAGCATTAAAACAAATAAAAAAGAAACTGGTTGTCTATCTAGTAAAAGGGAGAATTGGTTATATAAATAAAATATAAAATGTAAATCAGTATGATTATCTAAAAAGAAAATCAAAGGAGGAATAAAAGGAATCGGTCAGTCTAGCGATAGACACCGTGAGAGGTGGACGTACGATAGAGCCATTGCTGCGCGTAATAGTGAGACAGTGATATAGCGATTAGTAGTGATAGCCGTGATAGTGAGCACTATAGGTAGTAAGCAGATAGTGTCCTTATAGAAATAAAAATAATTAAAAGAAACTAAAATAAGGGAGGGATGTAGTGTATGTAGATATCAATATATATCGCACTACAAACCGATAATAGTATTGTGACGTTGCCTCGGGCGCACACGTCGCTCGGTTATAAGTACCGGTCCGAGTGGTGGGGAGATCAGTCGTTGTCAGACTGTCGGACTGAGCGGTGGTGCGTTGGCGAGTCAACTAGTGTTGTTAAATGTGCATATTTTACAGGTACGTTACCTCTTTATAATGGAACTTAACCTAACTAACGAAACGTGGTTGTATACCTATAACTCTGCTTAACCCTTGTGGGGAAGACATCACATGTTAATGTATGTCGTTAGATGAATTTACAATAGGCGAGACGACAAAAAAAGCTAATTAATCCGTTAGATAGATTTCCAAAAAATATTGGACACATATTTTTTATGTTTTAACGTGAACAAAAATTGAAGACGGTAAGTGCGTCGAAATCACATTTCGGTACATTTTTTACCATAAAGTGACGTCACAAGTCCCCACGCATGATCTTTGATGCGTTTCATCTTCGTATTTTGTATTAATTTGATAAAACAAAAAACACGTAGGTAACCAATATTTTTCGATAATTTAACTGACGGACTAAACAGAATCATATTTTTTTTAGTCAGTTGTCATCCCTATTGCACCCAAAAGAACGAAACCAAGATTATAAAAGAAAGAACATCAATGAATGTCCCAGCAAATACTTATTACGCATAATTTAACGACTATTTAGACAGTTCCAATTTCAATAAATTAAAAATATATAACAAATAAAAAACACTGTCTTAACAAACTAATGATACTCGTATAGTAACAGAATCCATTGGCTTTATTAATACTGTATTAAAATACACATAGATACTTAACTAATAACTGGTTTGTATGGACTGTGGAACAATTAAATCTTCAGATTTGTCGTCACACCTGTATCGGTTCTCACGAAATCGAAATTATTTCAATTCCACTGAAAACTACGTATACATAGAAAGTACCTAGAAACTAAAACATCAGATAGCAACGAAACTACGAGAATAGATGACCGATCAATCAAACTGGTACTGTCAGCAAATGCAATAAGTGTACAAGTTTTTAACCGACTAGCTTTTGGCCGAGGCTTTGCTCGCGTTATTGGTCAGAAATTACCTCACAGGAACGTTTTAAATAGGACTACTAGAACACTCAGGGGCAATGCAGCTTCCCGTTAGTGAAAGAATTTTCGAAATCGGATCAGTAGTTCCGAAGATTAGCCCTTACATCCAAACTTGGTCTTTGTAATATTAGTATCAGTAATAAGTACGAGATGCATGTGTTGTATGAATGTCCCAGCAAATACTTATTACGCATAATTTAACGACTATTTAGACAGTTCCAATTTCAATAAATTAAAAATAATATAACAAATAAAAAACAGTGTTTTAACAAACTTATGATACTCGTATAATAACAGAATCCATTGGCTTTATTAATACTGTATTAAAATACACATAGATATTTAACTAATAACTGGTTTGTATTGGACTATGGAACAATTAAATCTTCAGATTTGTCGTCACACCTGTATCGGTTCTCACGAAATCGAAATTATTTCGATTCCCCTACTAACTAGAGTACCTAGAAACTAAAATAACAGATAGCAACTACGAGAATAGATGACCGATCAATCAAACTGGTACTGTCGGCAAATGAAATAAGTGTACAAGTTTTAAATCGACTAGCTTTTGGCCGAGGCTTTGCTCGCGTTATTGATCAGAAATTACCTCACAGGAACGTTTTAAGACACTCAGGGGTAATGTAGCTTCCCGTTAGTGAAAGAATTTTCGAAACCGGGTCATTCGTTCCAAAGATTAGCCCCTACAACCAAACTGAGTCTTTGTAATATTAGTATCAGTAATAAGTACGAGATGCGTGTGTTGTATGTACCTGGCCAAAATTACTCAGTGCAAGTTACTTTTTAAGGAGTCCAGATGAAAAAAAATGTAGCTCACAATATTTAAATATATTTTATTCATGCTATAATATTAATTAAGAAACGGACACAGATAGTTTTAAGTTCTTAAATGTTTATTCAAAAATATTTTATATTGACTGACTCCCAACATCTTTTGTCGACTGTCTGGTATCTACTCAATCTATCCAATACCCAGTTTTTGTTATGGCTATCACGAACTAATTTTGTTCTGTATACGCTTTTTGAAAGCTACGCTGTCATCGTATTGGATGCTGGATTGAATGAACTGCGGCAACGTTTGTCCCGAGGATACGCCATTCCGCTCATAATAGTTTTTTATCGGTTTGGAAACGTACACAACTGTCGTAATGTTTATAAAATTACTACTTAAAGAGTGTCCATGGAGTTTCTTGCCCGTTCTTCTCCATAGAGATCTACGCTAGGGAATGGGAAACTACAGTACTTTCTCAAGTTATTATGCCTTGTGACTGGGACTGTAGCTTTGTTTTATTTTTTTGTATTTTTGACATTCAAAAGTACCGTAATGGTCTCTTTGAGTTTTTTTTTGTTTTCGTCTCCTTATTAACAACTAGCGGACGTCCCGCGGTTTCACCCGCGTAGTTCCCGTTCCCGTGGGAGTACGGGGATAAAATATAGCCTATACGGATTCGGAACAATCCCTCTAAGTAATGGTAAAAGAAATTTTGAAATCGGTCCAGTAGTTTTTGAGCCTATTCAATACAAACATACAAAAATACAAAGGTTTCCTCTTTATAATATTAGTATAGATGAAAATTGCTTGCATCCAGGTGGTGGATTACGACCCATTCTCACAGAGCGGCGGCCAAGCTGTCCCAGCTGTAGAAAATTATAGTGTGTAGTTCAAGTATGTTTGTATTGTGCCTGCATACCAAACTCTTTCGTCGGCTGTACCGGTATCTACTTCATAACATAACATCACGCCTGTAATCCCCGAAGGGTTAGGCAGAGGTGTAATAGTACACTCCCACATTTCACCAGTTATATTTGAGTCTCATATTAATAGGGGAGGAGCCTATTGCCATCAACCAGGCACAAATCCAGACTGACGGGGTGCTACTGAGAAAAGGCCAGGCCAAAAAGTCTGACAACCAGTCTTACCAAAGGGTATCGTATTACCCGGTACTAACTGGGTTGTGGAGGTCAGGTAGGCAGTCGCTCCATGTAAAATACTGGTATTCAGCTGCATCCGGTAAAACTGGAAGCCGACCCCAACATAGTTGGGAAAAAGCTAGGCAGATGATGATGGGTTCATCATCATCATCATCCGAAAGACGTCCACTGCTGGACATAGGCCTCCCCCAAGTGTCGCCACATTGACCGGTTCCGTGCGACTCGCATCCAGCGGATTTCCTACTATCTAATCTTTTCCACAAATCAAAGATTCACTTAACGAATTCAATAAAGGAGTAAGATAGAACAAAAACTAATACAGTTAGACACTCCCTAATGGACCAGATCTCGCAAAAACTTCTAATTCCACAGATAGCGGTTTTTGTTGGGTTCCGTAGCTTGTTAGGGCGGGGCTAGGCCCTTCGTTAGCCCCCTTAACCTTAGAATTAGGGGTCGTTTTCTCGGGGTTAGACATAAATCTTTTGGGTGTTGAATTGAATATACTTTTTTAATTGCGGTGTCTGGACTGGTACTGTATAAGGTTCATACACGAAATAATTTCAGGGAATCATCTAACGGCTATAACGAAGCCAATTCAAGGATAAAGAAAATTTTATCTGAGTATATTAACAAAAAAAAACTTGACCCACAAAATAAACACTGGCTCCTTATTTTTCAACATCCATTACGCTAGTTTACTACGTCGCTACGCCGCGTCTTATACGTCATACTACGACGTATTAAAGGTTTTATGCAAAATGTCTCAAGAAATGGAATGGGGAATTTTCAAGTGCTTTTTATGAACGAACTAGATGGCGCTGATCAACCTTGGGAATAATAAAATGGCTTTTTTATGTCCACAAAGCCTTAACTGAAGTACGGAGGAACCTAACCTCCGACTCGACGCACCAGGAGTTTAGACGTAACGCAAAAACGCACTCAGAAGAACAACAAAAACCATGCAAAAACTTGTAGTTCAGTTCAGTCTATGAGTTCAGTGATGTAAAGGAACAGTAGACTTTTTTATGTTAAAAATGATTGACAGAAAAAAGGTTATTTTTAGTTGTCACTTTGTGTACAACAATGAATAATAAATAAATTTTACAATACAATGAGTTTGACTTGTGTCTGTCTAGGAGAGTTTTTTTTTGCCCTGTTAAAAGATTGTACCATTGACCTATAGTTTAATACGTAGTCAATTGTTTTTTCATTAGATTTTACTAGAACGCCGCTTAGAAAAATATTTTCAAAGCTAATCAGCGCCATCTATTGATATATACTGAAGCGTTGTGACAAACGTCAGTGAAAAATTCCTCATTATAATAATTTCTTAAAAACAAAAACACTTAGATTTTTTTTCCTTTCGTTATAGTCGTTAAGTGATTCTCTGAAAATATTTAATGTACCTTACGTATGTGCTTGTAATTAAATAGTATCATTACCTACTTAATAGTACATAATTATAACCAGTAGAAAATATATGTGTTGGATATTTCCATCTTCAAGGGCATTAGATTTTCTTTACACGATGACGCCCACGATTCATAATTATTTGATGTATCAAGAAAATAGAAAATATTTTTACACTTTCGTAAGTCATAACTAAGTTTAAGATTCAAGTCATGGTTAAGTTGAGCTGTACCTAATAATATTACACCCACACTTCGCCAGTTATGTTCAAGTCCCATGTAATAGGGGTCGAGCCTATTGCCATCAACCGGGCATAAATCCCGACTCCGTGCCTGCTACTGAGAAACTCTTGATGAAAAAACACAATAAAAATTTGCCCGACCCGGGAATCGAATCCGGGATCTCATGCTCAGCAGTCGTAATTTCGACCACTAGACAAGAGCAGTCAATACATACTTCAGATATTTTTATTCACATTATCGGATAAAGAGGATGGACCCTGTTTAATGTCATCTTAAAAAACATTGTTTAAAAATCATAGCGGGCCATCATCAGCTCCCATATTCCACCTAAAATTCTGTTTACGGACCATGATCCAGGTGAGCCGCTAGAGTTACAACTTGGTCCGAGGAAGCAAACTGTGACTGCGGATCCTCACAAATGATGACAATCTACTGTTCTGCTCTTTGTGCAAATCCACCTGCACCTGGAGGGACCTGTCCGAAGCTACTGAGAACCCCGTTGAAGTAGCAGAGGCCATAATAGCAATTCTGGTCAAACCTCGTATAAAATAATCATTGACACGACGAATCAGAAGAATTTTGCGTTAAACCCCAAACTCAATTTAATCTCTCACATACAACAATTATGATGCACTAGCTGAAACCAGCGGCTTCGGCCATATTGAATTCGAAAATTGTTCCACGCTGGGATAAAAAGTATCCTAAGTTTTAGTCCAAGTTATAACCTATCTGTGTGCCTAATTTCATCCGAATCCGATCTGTAGTTTTACCGAGATAGAGTAACAACCGTCCATCTTCACAAACTTTCGCATATTTTATAATAGTAGTAAGATCGTCACATTGTCAATACTAACCAATTCTCTCCTTGTTCCAGTGGCTTGCTCAACGGTGACCGTGACGAAGTGCCAGGCTGCTCTAAGGACCCTGCAGGCCTTCCCGTTCTTCAAGCCGACGTGCCTCTGTCGAGAACCGAACGTGGACCCCGAGTGTAACTCCTTCCGCGACTTCCTGTTCGATCATCCCTGCGTGTTTGTCATGAAGAAGGGTATGGAAAAAGCTTTATTATGAGTTGAAAATCATTCAGGTCTTATTTAAATAAAGATGTGGCCTAACCAGTTGCAGAGAATCGTTTCTCGAAAGATAACACGCCGCGCTTGCCTAGGTTTCTCCGTGGATGGGTGATCACCCATTACATACCGAGTTTCCTCCGTGCCTCAGAAAGCACGTTAAGCCGTTGGTCCCAGCTGTCATTTGTAGATCTTTGACAGTCGTTACAAGTAGCCAGATACCCGTAAGTCTGACAACCAGTCTTACAAAGGGGTATCGTACCTACTAACTTAGTTGTAGAGGTCAGATAGGCAGTCGCTCCAAGTAAAATACTGGTATTCAGCTGCATCCGGTTAGACTGGAAGTCGACCCCAACATAGTTGGAAAAAGGCTAGCTAGATGGTGAGTGTTTGTGAAGCCTGCTAGATTTTAATTTCATGAAGATCGGTAGAAAATTAAGCCACGTGCAAGTGAATGAAACAAAGTTAAGCTGTAAGTATTTCCAAGTTATGATATTATGCTCGTAAGAACTTTGTCTTCATAATGTGCGTTTTTAAGTCTTGTAAAGAAACTTGGACTGTTTTTGTAAGTTATTAGGGTTTAAAGTTTATTATCCGCGAGTTAAGTTAGAGCGGAAGTTTAGTTCTTGTAATGTATATTTTACTAGGTCATTACTTGGTGGTTGCAGTTTTCTAAAAGAATGTTGTCGAAAAAGAAAACTAACAAAAACCCACGTCTTTGATATGTGACCTAAGTTTTCATTTTTGGGATAGTGTCTATTTTAAAAACATCGGTTTAAATAATTAAATTAAAGTGTCTGATTGTTATTTTAAAATAACAGCTTATTTTCAGCAACTGAAATGAAGAAAATATCAACCTCCTTCTCAAATGACAAAAAAAACCGGCCAAGTGCGAGTCGGACTCGCGCACAAAGGGTTCCGTACCATTATTATCAAAAAATCACGTTTGTTGTATGGGAGCCCCCCTTAAATATTAATTTTATTCTGTTTTTAGTATTTGTTGTTATAGCGGCAACAGAAATACATCATCTGTGAAAATTTCAACTGTCTAGCTGTCACGGTTCATGAGATACAGCCTGGTGACAGACAGACGGACAGACAGCGAAGTCTTAGTAATAGGGTTCCGTTTTTACCCTTTGGGTACGGAACCCTAAAAATGCCCCATTTTTATGGCCGTGATTAGACACATTCGAAAAGATTTTTATATAAAAGAAATTGATAGGAATCTAGACATACTATACTCACTTAGGTCAAATTCAATGGGGATGGCAACTGTGGAACTAATGGCGCTAGCATACCTTATACCAAGCATCGTCATTGGTTGAAAATTTATTTACATAAAAGAAATTGATAGGAACCTAGACATACTATACTCACTTAGGTCAAATTCAATGGGGATGGCAACTGTGGAACTAATGGCGCTAGCATACCTTATACCAAGCATCGTCATTGGTTGAAAATTTATTTACATAAAAGAAATTGATAGGAACCTAGACATACTATACTCACTTAGGTCAAATTCAATGGGGATGGCAACTGTGGAACTAATGGCGCTAGCACACCTTATACCAAGCATCGTCATTGGTTGAAAATTTATTTACATAAAAGAAATTGATAGGAACCTAGACATACTATACTCACTTAGGTCAAATTCAATGGGGATGGCAACTGTGGAACTAATGGCGCTAGCACACCTTATACCAAGCATCTTCATTGGTTGAAAATTTATTTACATAAAAGAAATTGATAGGAACCTAGACATACTATACTCACTTAGGTCAAATTCAATGGGGATGGCAACTGTGGAACTAATGGCGCTAGCACACCTTATACCAAGCATCGTCATTGGTTGAAAATTTATTTACATAAAAGAAATTGATAGGAACCTAGACATACTATACTCACTTAGGTGAAATTCAATGGGGATGGCAACTGTGGAACTAATGGCGCTAGCACACCTTATACCAAGCATCGTCATTGGTTGAAAATTTATTTACATAAAAGAAATTGATAGGAACCTAGACATACTATACTCACTTAGGTCAAATTCAATGGGGATGGCAACTGTGGAACTAATGGCGCTAGCATACCTTATACCAAGCATCGTCATTGGTTGAAAATTTATTTACATAAAAGAAATTGATAGGAACCTAGACATACTATACTCACTTAGGTCAAATTCAATGGGGATGGCAACTGTGGAACTAATGGCGCTAGCACACCTTATACCAAGCATCGTCATTGGTTGAAAATTTATTTACATAAAAGAAATTGATAGGAACCTAGACATACTATACTCACTTAGGTCAAATTCAATGGGGATGGCAACTGTGGAACTAATGGCGCTAGCACACCTTATACCAAGCATCGTCATTGGTTGAAAATTTATTTACATAAAAGAAATTGATAGGAACCTAGACATACTATACTTACTTAGGTCAAATTCAATGGGGATGGCAACTGTGGAACTAATGGCGCTAGCACACCTTATACCAAGCATCGTCATTGGTTGAAAATTTATTTACATAAAAGAAATTGATAGGAACCTAGACATACTATACTCACTTAGGTCAAATTCAATGGGGGTGGCAACTGTGGAACTAATGGCGCTAGCACACCTTATACCAAGCATCGTCATTGGTTGAAAATTTATTTACATAAAAGAAATTGATAGGAACCTAGACATACTATACTCACTTAGGTCAAATTCAATGGGGATGGCAACTGTGGAACTAATGGCGCTAGCATACCTTATACCAAGCATCGTCATTGGTTGAAAATCTGTCAATGTCATTTTAAATTTGAAAATAGCTTGTCCTCATTGGACAGATTGGGACTAAGCTATGGACACGCCATCTACAATCAGCTTTGACCAGTCTTCCCCATTAAATTAGCTCAGTTTTCGATGAGAAAAAGGGCAATACGAAAAGTCGATCAAGCCAAGTTTTTTGTAATATTTAATCGGTCTGAGCTACAGCTGTCCCTTATCGGACTCTGCGGGGGCAGGCTTGACACAGCGCGAAAAGCAATAGTTTCTTCAAATACCTACCTCGCAGGCTCTGTTGCGCCTTAAGGCGAGTACAGGAGCTAAATTCGCAACTCTATTTGCGGTGGTTCAAACTTCGTTTGAAATTCTGTTAGAATAAAGTTCTAATCAGCTTGCACTACAAAGTGGTTGTTACGTCAGTCACTGCGGCCGAATAGTGCGAAATGAGTGGTTTTTTGCGATTTACAAAAAATCTATTGATTGGACTAAAAAAATAAAACACATAAGACGTGCTTTATAGTTAGTTCAGTTAGTATGCAAAGTTCATGATCTAATTTGAAGTACTTTTTGAATACCAGCGGTTTATTGTTCGATTTGGAGATAACTTCGGTTTTTTTTTTCTATCGAGAAACGTTTATGGAATCGTGTTTTCGTCACACATTAATCCTCATCTTTACCATATATTTATTTCAAAATTAATGCTGCAGTGTTTTAGGCACAGGTTTTAGGCGTAACGGAGGATCATGCTAAGACATTTGAGGGAGATATAGCCCTTAAAAGAGTGTCCATGAAGTTTCTTGAGTTTGAGTCATCGTGGTGATAGGATTAGTCAACTAGACTCTGCGTTACCGAGTGCTAGCTGTCCAGGGTGCGTCGGGCGTTTGGAATCGCAGTAAGATGTTTTTAACGCCGCTCGGGGAGGCTCCTTATTGTATTGTATTGTATTGTATAGCGGGCTGGTGTCCGCAACTCCACGTCAAAGCGCGTATTTTGCGTGCGGGTGGGAATTTTATTCGATCCACCCTAACTCCCCGAGAAAGGCCAGCAGCGCCTTGGTGTTGCTGACAATCTCGCGGAGAGTACCTGGGTTACCGAAGTACTTTGCCCTGTATGTTGCAACCCCTGGGCAGTGCAGAAGCACGTGGGCTGCTGTCTCGTCTTCCTCCATGCAGGCACGGCACAGGGGGCTGTCCGTGACTCCTATGACAAAGAGGTGTTTATTAAAAGAGCCGTGTCCAGTAATGGCAGCTGTAACTGTGCGCAGCTGCGGTTTGGTCAACCGAAGCGCGCGTTTAGTGAGGCGGCCGTCGATAGTAGGAAGTGCTTCCTTGGCCTGCCTGCACTCGCCGTGGTCTAGCCATAGCTTGTGGTGTTGTTCACTAGTTCGGTTCCTTACCAGTGTGCGTAGGTATCCGAAAGGGAGTGGCACGATAGGTTCGGGTCCCACCGCTGCCATGCTCGATCCCCTTCTAGCGAGTTCGTCCGCGGCATCATTGCCTCGGGAATCGCTGTGTCCCTTAATCCATTGGATGGTTATATTATTGAGATTACCAACCTGGTTCAGGCGTTGGTGACACTCGTGTATTAACCCAGAGTTGACTGTGTGGTTGTTTAGTGCCAGCAGTACAGCCATGCTGTCTGAGAGTATACGGATTGAGTGGTCCACAACCTTCCTGGCTAAGATGGCAGATGCCGCCAGGGAAATGCCCATGCATTCTGCCTGAAATACCGTGTTGTGGGCCCCCAGAGGTTTGGCTATCTGGATGTTGAGATCCTCGGAGAAGACTCCAGCACCTGTGCCAGTACCTGTTTTAGATCCATCCGTGAAGATCCGTAGTTCCGCGGGGTTTAATCCCTCGCAGCGGTGATCCTCGTGGAGCTGGATTTTGTACTTCTTATCGAATACGAATTGTTTTGGTATCCGATCGTTTATTGCTTTCGTCAGGGGGAACTCGTTGTGGAATCCCTCCAGTACCGCGGTGTGCTGTGTTTTTTTCTTACCCCATAGTTGAAGTGTATTAAGGCGTACAGCCGTCATCGTCGCTTCCTGCTGTATGAACAGATGAAGCGGTGGGAGCCCCAGCATGGCTTCGAGAGCTGCGGTCGGGGTAGTCCTCATGCAGCCTGTGATCGCCATGCAGGCAAGCCTTTGCATGCGTTGCAGTTTGATGGAGGCTGTAGTTAGTTTGGTACGGGGCCACCAGACCACTGCCCCATAAGTGATCATAGGTCGGATAACCGCGCAGTATAACCAAAGTATAATTTTAGGGGATAGGCCCCACTTCTTACCTATCATCCTCCTGCATTGCCAAAAGGTGATGCAGGCCCTGTTTATTTTATTATCTAAGTGACTACTCCAATTTAACTTACTGTCCAGGATGACTCCCAGATATTTGACCTCGTCGGCTAACTGGAGTTCCGTATCGAAAAGTTTGGGTAGGCGATAAGGGCCTAGTGTTCGTTTTTGGGTAAACATGACTAGTTCAGTTTTCGTGGGGTTCACTGAGAGATCGAACTCTCTGCACCACCGCTCAACGATGCGTAGTGCTTGTTGAGTGAGGTTGCAGATTGTCCCTGTCACTTTACCTGAAATGAGGATAGCGAGGTCGTCAGCATACCCTATTGTGTAGAAATGGTTCGCGTTGAGTTTTGTGATGAGGTCATTTATCACCAGATTCCAGAGGAGCGGGGATAGTACTCCACCTTGGGGGCAGCCTCTGGCTATCAAGGCCATCTGCTGTTCCCCTTCAAGTCGAACCACTCGTTTGCTTAACATATTGGTGATCCAGTCTGTCAGTACCTGTTCTACTCCGTGACGGGAGAGCGCGGTGTTGATGCTGGCGAAGTTTGTTTTATCGAAGGCTCCTTCGATGTCTATGAAGGTGCCCAGGCAGATGCCCTTCTGGTGAATCTCCTCTTCTATCCGGCCGACCACTAGATGGAGGGCGGATTCAGTGGACTTGCCCGAGCTGTATGCGTGTTGGTTAGTGTGGAGTGGGATAGTTTTCAAAACGCCGTCCCTCAGCTCTCTCTCGCAAATTCTCTCCAAAGTTTTAAGGAGAAAGGAGGTCAGGCTGATTGGTCGGTGGTGTTTGGCGTTGGTATAGTCACTCTTACCTGGCTTAGGAATGAATATGACTTTCACTTCCCTCCATCCTTTTGGAACGTATCTGAAGGCCAGGCACGCTCTCATTATGGGTACCAGTATGTTGGCGACAGAGGTCCCACCCCACTGCAGTAAGGCAGGAAAGACCCCGTCTGGACCGGCCGCCTTGAAAGGATGGAAGCACCGAATCGCCCACTGGAGTTTTTCCAGCGTGACGACTTTGTGTGCATAGCGCCAGTCGTTTTCTGACGGTGTTTGATTTACCTCTGTCCAGTCGATAGCCTGTGTAAAAGCGCAGCCTGGGAAGTGAGTTTCAATAAGGACGCGCGTCGCCTCTTCTGGTGAGGTGGTAAGTGTGTTGTCAGGTTTACGGAGGACAGCAGGCCCAGTCGGGTTCTGCTGTGCCAATATTTTCCTTACCCTGTTTGCTTGTTGGCAGGATTCGATGTTGCCACAGTATTTGCGCCATCCAGTGGAGCTCCTGAATCTGATGCATTTTTTATATGATTTTTTGGCCGCGTAGTACGCGTCCCAATCCTCATCAGCACAGGTGTTCATGGCTCTGTTTAGGGCTGACCTTACCTTCCCGCGCTTACGTTCCAGATCCGCACCCCACCATGGTTGCTTCCCTGGTGTTGTGGGCGGAGTGGTCTCCGGGCAGGATGAATGGTAGCTGTCTAGCATTGATTTTGTGAGATGACTTACACGCTCGTCGATCTGCTGCGTGTCCTCGTAGGTCATTCCGTAGTTTACTGACGCAAGTTTGGTTTCGAGGATGCGTGTATAAGCAGCACGGTCAGTGTTTCGCGGGTTTCGCCGTGGCAGTGTTGGTGTCACACAGACCTCAATATCGAAGCGGATCCACCTGTGGTCCGAGCAGGAGGCCTCCTTGGAGACCTGCCAGCCGGTGGTGATGGCCGCAGCACCCTCCGATGCCAGAGTGAGGTCTATGTTTGTTTGGCTACGTCTGTTTACGAAGGTTGGTTCGGAACCTGTATTTAGTAGGGTTAGGTTAGTTGTAAATAAGTAATCTACTAGCGCCTTACCCCTTGCGTTTTGTGTGTCCATGCCCCACAGAGGGTGATGAGCGTTCGCATCGGCGCCTATGACAAGCTCCAGCCCAGTGCTCTCGCAGTAAGTCACGAGGCGGGCGAGGTCATGCGGCGGCGGCTCTTCTGCCTCGGGCATGTAAGCGGAGGCGAAGACCACAGTTGCTACTGTGTCCCCCCGCTGTATCAGTAGCCTAGCTGCAGAGACATCCCTGCAACAGAAATCTGTTAGTGGCTGTGTTTTTATGTTACGTGTCACATAGATGCATGATCTTGGTTTATCATGATCTGTACTTACTAAGAGCTTACCACCAAGATTGGAGAGTCCTTGTATTTGGCCCGCCCTAATCCACGGCTCTTGGATCAAGGCAATGGCCGTATGTTGTACCTCCAGCCACTTCCGCAGCTGAGCCGTTGCGGTCTGACTGTGGTGGAGGTTGGCCTGCAGGACCTTACAGGTCGACGAAGGGGACGCCATCACTGGACGTTCCTTCCTCGTCTCCTGCCAGCCGCAGCCCAGCAAACAGGTCGCCCGCGTCGAAGCCGTCCCCCTCCAGGTCAGAGGCCGAGGACAGGATGATGTCCTCGAGCTCCTCCCCCGAGAGGACGGCGCCCACGCTAGCGGCGGTAGGGGCGGCTGGCGCTGCTACTGCAGGCTCAACCGCGGGTGTTTCCGCGGTGTTTGTTGGGGGGGGAGTTGCCTCCTCCACCTGTGTCCCAGCGCTGGCGGCGCCCGGATATCCCTGAGGGACGTCGACAAGGGGAGGCTCCTTTCGTGCACCCCTAAAATTTCTTAACCGTTTGCGGGCCCAGGTTGGCCGCTGTAGAAATAATCTGGCCAAATGGGGTATCATCGACCCATCCCAAATAAAATGTCTGTTTGGAGCCCCTCTACAGGATATGCCCCACCTCCTTTCTTGCCCATCCTGCACAGCCACCTGCACCTTCCAGGATTTAGACGAAGCCAATGACAGAGCTGTGCAGGTGGCAACATACTGCTCGGGTATTATTTGAGTCTATCGACACGCCAAGGAGAAGATGGAGTTCTTGTCCGTTGTTCTCCATATAGAGATCTACGCTAGGGAATGGGCAACTACAGTACTTACTCAAGTAATTATGTCTTGTGACTGGGACTGTAGCTTAGTTTTTTTTTGTATTTTTGACATTCAAAAGTTGCGATTTACAAAACATCTATTGATTGGACTAAAAAATAAAACACTATCTTGCTAATATGTTGCTGGCAAATGCGTAACAATTATTTGCCAAAAAATCAGAATGATCGCATTATTTTAGTATGGTTTTTACTCGTTAAAAGAAATTTTTAGAGATAAGTTCGTGATTTTTTTTATCGAGTAAAATTAGTTGTATTATGTTTTCAAGACACTATGATACTAGCATATATCCTGAAGAATATCATATATGTTTCTGGTTTTGTTTATTGCAGTGAATCAAATAATGCTTTTTGCATTATAAAACTCGCGTTTAGCTCCTGTAGTCCCCTTAAAGAAAATAAATTCAGCTTTGGTTCACCGCTTATTTGCTGATTATACTTTAACTAGCTGACCCGCGCAACTTCGTCTGCGTCACATAATATAGGTTATAGCTGTTCCCCGCGGTTTCACCCTCGCTGCTCAGCACCTGTTGGTCGTAGCGTGATGTTATATAGCCTATAGCCTTCCTCAAGAAATGGGCTATCCAACACTAAAAGAATTTTCCAATTCCAACCAGTAGTCCCTGAGATTAGCGCGTTCAAACAAACAAACAAACTCTTCAGCTTTATAATATTAGTATAGATTTAATCCTACTTTTAAAATCTAGTACTCAGTCCCATTTAAACTACAACACAATTATTCCATTAACCTATAAAAATAGTCTAACTTAAATGGACAGTTTCTTTCGTCCATTTAGACAAAAAAATGTTTTCTCCATCCCTCCGTTTTGGTCTAATTATATTCCTTACACGTTCCAACTTAATTTTCTTGGGGACAACCCATGTTTTTTGATCGAAGTCTTCGCCGACCATTGCTTATCTTAAACGGTTTCATCGTATTTTAATGGGAAATGCGTCGTGATGACAATAGGAATTTTTTGAAGTTGAAAATAACTATAGTTCTTATTACAAAGAGCTGCGGTGGCCCAGCGGTGGCGGATCTGACTTATTAGCCATGAGCGTTCGAACTCAGGCAGGCGCATCACTTTGTGTAATTTATTTCATCACCACTGCTCTCAAAAACGGTGAAGGAAAACATCGTGAGGAAACTGGCATGTCCTAGAACCAAAAATTCGAAGACATGTGATAACTACCAATCCGCACCGGGCCCGCGTGTTTGATTATAGCCCATTCCCTCTCATAGAGAGGAGTCCTGTATCCCAGTAGTTGGAGCATTATAGGCTGATTAAGTTGCTGCTGCTACTTATTGCGAATAGACTCTTCCCGATGGTGAAGAACCTTCTTGGTTAAAGAATACGTCTAAAGTAAGGATAGTTCTTGCCCTTATGCAATAGGCTGCCTTAAGACATTATGACTCCATCAGTCGGCAACAGAAGACATAGCCTTGCCTTAATTCAACGCCCATACTACATCAAAAGTGCCTTTGTTTCCGATACTTTTTTCCGTGTATTTATTTGCGGTTGTCCCTAAAAACTCACGTCAATGTTGCTAGACTAAAAAATATTGTTGCGTAATAAAAACACACGGTTTTTTATTGCGTGTCAAAATTTTTGTCGCTACTATACAACATGACAACATTTACGATGGTCGAATATCCGGGAAAGTGGGAGATATGTTAGATAACAGCGTTTTTGGGAATATATTTTTTTGTATCATTTAGGAACTTTCGATTGACGTTACATTTTGAACAGTAGTGCTGTTAAAAATATAACTTTAATCGAATGCTCTAGATGAATGTCATAGTAAAATAAATAAATACTAGTAGTCAGTGGCCCGAAACACAAAAGTAATAAACATCCATCCATCTATCCTCACAAACTTTTGCATTCACAATATTAGTAGGAAGTAGTTTTGTCAAATTCGGAACTAGACAAAACAATTGAACATTTTTATGTTCATATTTCCGCTTCAAGTCATCATCATCTGCCTAGCCTTTTCCCAACTATATTGGGGTTGGCTTCCAGTCTAAACGAATGCAGCTGAATAGGAATACCAGTACTTTACATGGAGCGACTGCCTATCTGACCTCCACAACCCAGTAAGTACTGTGTAATACGATACCCCTTAGTAAGACTGGTTGTCAGACTTTTTGGGCCTCTGAATACCTGTAACGACTGACTGACCTGTAACCCTCTTTTGTTTCAGAGAAAGACCCATACCCAGTAGAGACCCTGCCGACCTGCACCTATGCCCTGAGCGTCTGCCACAACGAGAAGGCCTGCTCCGTACTCTTCGATCGGTTCAAGAACGCTTGCAAGGCTCGGGATGGAGAATGTCGTATGGAAGACAGGTAACTCTTGGATTATTTTGTAAGTACTGAAAATAGAAAACTACAGGACGCTGTATGAATGATAGCGTGTTACGGACAATGAAAGCAAAAGACGTGCTGATCTGATGGAGCTATTACTATAACGTATAGCGAAGACAGCGCGAACAAAATCTGTGCTCCGTTCAACTGCGGTCGGCCAGCCGCACTTTTTTATCACTTTCCAAAATAAATGGGTATAATAGGTGAACGGAGTAGAAGCAAAAAGTCGATATTCAAATCATACGCGTACTGCGTATGATTTGAATTGAAATTCGATATTTTACAATTTTTTTTTTTTAGTATTTCTTTTCTTTGTTCTAATATGAAAAGCTTACTTGAAATTTGTAGCGTTTTTTGATGATTGATATTTTTTTTCTAAGCTGTGGAAAAAGGAAAAAAAAGCTATAAGCTAGCCATAAGCTTCTACTCCGTTGACCTAATATACCCATTTTTTACTGCTACCCGCACTGCCGCGCTTTTTGCACAGATTTTGTACGCGCTGTCTTATCTCTACGTAGTAGTAATAGCTCAATGGCTGATCTAAAGTTACATGGGGCGAGGGCTGGTATCTACCAGTAGGCACTAGATAACTTGTCATCTGACAAGGTACCTAGTGCGTACTGCAAACCAAGCCGCATTATCGCTTCACATCAGGCGTGTTGCGGCTGAAAGCAAGACTCGTCATCATATCAGCCCAAAATCACCCACTGTTGGGTATAAGCCTCCCCTTCTGCCAAACTTCCAGGTTCTATGCATCCTTTATCCAGGTTTTTTCTGCGATGTTTACGATATCGTCAGCTTTAGGACGGCCCTGGTTCCTTTGGCCTAACCTCGGCCACCACTCGGTCAAAGCCTTGCTCCATCAGCCGTCTCCGCGTCTAGCCAGTTGCACGATAAACGCAAGCCTATTTAGTAAAAGACACTATGAAAAATAAATATACTACATAATAGAAGGAGAAGCGGCAGTAAGTGGCAGTGGGCAGGGCACATTGCTCGCAGAACGGATGGCTGATGGGGCCGAAAAGTGGTGGAGTGGCGACCACGATCCGGAAGACATTGCGTTGAAAGGCCTCGAACCAGGTGGACCGATGACCTGGTGAAGGTTGTGGGGGACCGCTGGATGGGAGTCGCACGGGACCGGTCAATGTGGCGACACTTGGGGGAGGCCTACGTCCAGCAGTGGACGTTTTTCGACTGAAGTGATGTGTGTGTGATGTGACCCTTCCATACATTTTACTTCTCGTTACGTTTTACCGAGATCGGTACAAGCACTTTATAAGTTCCAGCCAAATCTAACTCTTGAAGAAATATAGACATACACACGTGCGAAACGCCACTTTGTTATTACCATCAGGTTTCAGGTGGGACTTACACATAAGTGGAAAAATGTGGGTGTACTATTAGGTACACCTCTGCTCAACCCTTCGGTGATTACAGGCGTGATGCTAAGTATGTGACTGTGGGACTAACTCAGTTCTCCAATAAATAAACTCCACGGTCCAATCTAACAATTCTGTCCTACATTTATAGCCTAAAAAGAAAAAAAGCCAACGTGACAGCTTCAGCCTGAAATCCTGAAATAAACAGGCGGCTGTTAGATCGATACGAACGTAATACTCTATTTAAGAGCAGCAGTGCCATGAATTCATAATGGCGGCGCTTGTAATAGTCTGGGCCAAATATAAACGTATAGTACGGGGTGAGGACTTATTCTTCGCGAATTGGTCGGGGAAAGCATATGATAAATAAAATTGGAAAGCCTGTGGGCCTTTTCCCAGCAGTGGGACAGGCTGATAAAAAAATATGTGATAGAAAATATGACATGGAGTTACAGAGTATTGAGAGGAAAGAATAGTTTCGTTTGTTTTAGAAATTACAGTAAAGCTAAAGGATATTTTAGCATGTGGTCAAACGCGGGACCAAAATTGTAACTATGGCTACCATCTTGCTTTTTCAGTACATTTCACGCAAATATTTTATCTGTTAATTCTTCATAAGTGAATTGAAAATCGTCGTTTGATACACGTGGACATTTGCACTGCAGTTCTCGGCGCCATAACACCCTTGCCTTCGGCTCGGGTGCAAAATCTGCCTCGACTGCAATGAAAAATTTTGCCCTCTTGTATCAGAATGTCATATTTATCTGTACTTTGGCCCTCTTTCAACATAATTCTTACGTCAAAATATGTTTGTAGCACTGTTATAATAAAATTCGTAGCGCTGAAAGTTCTGCTAATATGTTATTGTTTTATTTTTTTGGTGAATTAGAGATTATATCATTATTAAACTTAAAATGTCACTTACGGACTGTTGCAAGCGCTATGATCGCGGGTTAACTAGTTAACCGCGACGAAATATTGGGAGCTCAAAATTAACAATAATCACGGAAGATATCCTGTAAGTGACATTTTAAGTATACCTAGTGATGAACCGTGATAGCTTAAAACAGTGTTATATTATTATTTCCCCACCAGGGAAGCCTGTCGTGAGGCCTGGGCTGGTCTGCGCCTATCTCCACTGTTCGGTTGCATCTGCCCCAACACGCACATGAAGAAGCGATGCGACCGCATCTTTGCTGTGGTAAACCACAACCCATGCGTTGGTGAGTAAGCACCTTTATTTGCTCACGCTGTTGTGTTTTCGCGGGTTCTGAGTGAAATGTAAAAGAATTTAAAGTATTTTTTTTTAAATGATTTTGTTTATCTCCGCAAAATGGGCGGTAAATCTGAGATATACCATCTTCATGAAGTAATTGACAACCCTCCCACATAATCTTATTGAACTAAAGGATTACCTATTGTACTGTCAAATTTTCTTCATTCGATTTTGAACTTAACCGTCAACGTTTTAGGGTTTAAAATAATTTTTAACTTGATTTGCTAGCGATTGTACAAGTGTACTTCAATTTCTTGGACCAATGGATTACCTAGATCAGCTAACATACATATTCTAACCATAAGTTAGTAATATTGAATCAGCATTGTCGCTTGAATTTGCAATAGTGACAACACAATCACTTATATCTACAAGAATACAAGACAAGAAATAGAACAAAAAATCTATGACGTCAAGTTACATACTTAACTAAAATTCTATCGATTAAAAACAGTCTAGTAAGCAACTGAAATGACACTACATTATTAAAATCAATTCCACTTATTTCCATAAACACAACACAATTTTAAGACCTCCAAAATATTTGATTATGAGAATACAATTAATTACTTTCAACAGCTATTTTCCATCATTAGTTAAACCTTTTTGACTTACAAACCACCTACAGAAAATCATTAAAAACCTCAGTAATTTTCTTCTATAAGTAAATGACATCAATAGCGACCTAATCTATTATTTATCGCCGCGACCTACGACTGAAACCTTTAAAATATTAACAACATCAATCATACAGTACATAAATTATTAAAATTACCAAACCGAGTTCAGTCCAAAACCTGATAATATTAAAACTATAAATCAAACGGAATATGACTGTTTTAATACCGAATTTTCTGTAACCAGAATCATTTATTGTAAATGAAATAAACGAAATAAATGAAAATAGACATTAGGGTCATGGAATTGTGACATATATAACCTAATTTTGTACAGTTTTCAAACATTAGTCTACGGAAAAAATATTAGAGCTACACGTTTATCAACACAATTCATCGGGTCAACTTCAATACACCTTTGACAGACTATAATCTGGCCTGCAAGCCTATTACGTATCTCTGTTGACAGCTCGAAATGATAGTAACTGGGCTCAGTGTCCGTCAAATAACTCTCAAAAGGTTAGTTTCGTATTATGTATGACCAGTTGCGATCAAATATGACGTCATCGGTGCCCATCATGGCTGATAGTCACCGTAACTCATTTTGACAGACGCTTTCGTATCGATACTTATATTATTTCGATTATGTAAGCATAGTGGACAACAAATTGATGACAACTGAGTTTGAAGTGGCCTTCGTGAAAGACGTTACACCGTCCCCGGGCTGTTAGTCACCGTAAAGTGATATCCACTCTGTGTAATACGGAATACCAATATTTTGACATTCTCGGTTGTCATCAAAGTTCGGTGTACAACCGAAGCTTGATAGTTAATCAGAAAGATACGTAACAGGCCTGCTGGTCTCTTAAAACTTCTGATGTGTCATCATGTGCCTAGCTTTTTCCCAAACATGTTGGGGTCGGCTTCCAGTCTAACCGGATGCAGCTGAATACTATGTAGTATTTTACATGGAGCGACTGCCTGTCTAATCTCCATAACTCAGTTAGTACTAAGTAATTGCACTGACACTGACCAGATTGCAAAAAACGTAAGAAAATTTGAATACACGACCTTTGCTATAAAACTTACATTTTCATACATGCATGTAAAGTGTGTCTACTGTTATTATGAATTACTTTTATTATAGAATCAGCCCCTTGACGAATGCAGGTAACTAAATCGCCACACTTTATGGCTAAAATTGCAAGCATATCAGCAGGTATAAAAAAATAAAAAAGATTTAGAACTCCAACAAACACAAAAGTACTCACCAGGCCTTAAAACCACATCCAACTCATCTACCGAAGACCCTGTAGAAACCCGAAACTATTTCCATTAGTAAAGAGAATCAATACAGACTGCTATCCTGGATTCATTCAATAACCACTCCGCTAGCTAATATAAAAGAGGCCCTGTCTAACTATTGACCAGTACATCTGAGGGACGTAGATTAGAGGCACAGATGAGGCTATTGAATAGGGTGGGTAATTTAGGTCGTCTGGGAAAACGGGTTTTTAAGGGGAACATTGGACGTGAAAAGTAAATAAAGATTTTGGACCTGGTGATTTTTTTTAGATTTGAAGATTCCAGTCTGTGAGATTCATTAGAGAATGGTGTCGATTCTGTTGTGCGCAAACTAAACTTAATTTAGGCTATTGCTATCTTTTTCCCTCTAATATAACGAGAAAGAGACGGACGTAATTTAGAGCTGTCAAATTTAGTTGGAACTAATATTTCCATACAAATGAAGGGTGCACGTAAAAACATGTCGACTAAAAACACGGTGAAGTGCAAGATACAAACTAGATTGACATCTCTAACTTAGTTCATAGCTATAGCCGTCCTTTTCTCGCACTGCCTTTTAGTAAAAGATAGCAATAGCCTAAATTAAGTTTAGTTTGTGCACAACAGAATCGACACCAATGATTTGCGTTCAGTCAAAGCGTTCATCGTCATCATATCAGCCCTGAATCACCTACTGCTACTATAGTCTCCCCTTTTTCCTGCCACACTTCTCGGTTGAATGCGTCCTTTATCCAGGTGTTTAGACTTTGACGATATCGTCGGCCCAACAAGTTTAAGGAAGACCCTGGTTTCTCTGGAATAACCGTAACGTGACCATCACTAGGTTAAAGCCTTGCTCCATCTGTCATCTTCGCGTCTATCCAGATGTCCTGCCCAGGTCTACGAAGCCTTTGCAAGGGTATTATCTACGTAGAAGTTGGCTGGTCATAACAGTTCTGTAAACGTTCTCCATTCTCTTTGCGTTTCCGATTGAAACGACAGACTCCGTACCTACAAATAGAAGCCCAAAAGTCTATTAACCAGTCTTACTAAGGGACATCATATTACCTAGTAAATGATAAAATGATGTTTATTTTGCAAGTCGGTTTTTACAAACACTTTTACACGTCATTTTTTAAAACTAGATGGGGCCGGTGTTTCGTACCTGACTACTCTGAGAAGAAACAGCCGAAACAAACTCAGAGGTCGTAGTCTCTTTTAAAGTCCAGACATAATCTTGCTCAATTCACATGGGGACTATGCAGATTAGTGTCTGAGATGGTCTTTTGAAGAAAGAACCATACAGATTTGAGTGGACCTGTCCAGTCAGTGCAAGCATTTGTCAGTTAACGTGTAGCTCGATTTATAACTCAAGGAGCTCAACGAAACGACGAACAATACCAAAGAAAGGACATTTGGGTAGGTCGCTTATAGTACTCAAACTGCCAGACAGTTGTGGAAAAAAATCAAACAAAAAATAAAAATGTGACCCACATGGTCCCCAGTCCCCACATTCACAATAATCAAATAAAATTAATAACAAATTCTTTCCAAACGAATGTAAGTAAAAAAATCACAAAAATCATTAAATGTCGCAATGATTATAAAATAAAAAAGTAAAACACTTAATAAAATAAGTAATCAAATAAAATAAGTAACTGGGACTCACTATGACTGGTCAAAGTAAAATACTGGTATTCAACTGCATCATCATGTATACTTAGGAAAAGGCTAGGCAGTGATGAATTAAAACAGAAGCCAATCTGACACATCTACCTCACCGCAATAATCTGTGGCTCCAATACCCCGGGAGCGTTTGATTCATTTCTTATAATCTCAGTGGATTGCTAGGGCCGGGATCTCGCGGGATGGGCCCCTAATCCCGCTGTAATCCCGCACTCATTCGCCCGCCGGCCGCGTCAACTTCCAAGCTCCTCGGATCCCTTTAATTCCATAAATTGATCTTGATTTTTTCCAAAAACTTCCATTATTGTCTGTGAAGAACTTTTGTTCGTCAGGTATGAAAGATATTGGATTCTGGAGTAATCCTTCGTTAGGGATTTTAGTGATTCGTTGTTTTGTAGGATTAGTTAGGTGAAACCTGATTTCGACTTCAATGAGATGAATTTGATACCACTTTTCTCATAGAAGTCTTAAACAGATAATCATTATTACGTAAAATATAATGACTCAAAATAAGTGGTGTTACATCATGATGTAACACCACTTATTTTGAGTCATAATTTTTTACAGGTAGAGTGGGTGAATGTTGATATATTCCGTACGGATACTGTTACTGTTAGCCTACATCATCATAGTCATCCCAGTGCTGAGCAAAAGCAGCATGATGACCTCTCCCCATGACTTCCAGTAGTTTCAATCCAAGGACAATGTGTACCTCTGGTCGCTGGTCCAAATCCAAATCGTCCCGCCATCGCCTACGAGGTCTGCTGCAAGGCCTGGCTGTGCCAGGGCTCCAGAAAGTGGATATTTCATCCCACTCGTTTTAGTAACTTACTCTGTTTCTCATAAAACCATCAAACATCATACACTCCAAATACCAATAAATAGGTCAATGCCTCCACCAAAATTTGAATTCCTCCCAATCCGCTCACAAATCCCCAAAAACCACCGTTATCGCATTTCTCAACCTCCTTTTTTACACCCAGTCCATGCTCAACCACGTCGACATTTTCATAATTTGTCACAATAAAAATTACTTGGAGCAAAAAAAAATCCTAATGCTCAAGTGTTTCCCCTTTATGGAGCGATATCACGAAGCTTATATTAAGCTGGTCGCTGTAATGACTGACGTCACACTGGCTAACTTGGCCACGTGTAGTTTATGAAAATAGAACAATCGATATTGTGTTTAACTTACACTGACCAAGGACTTAATGTTGACGGTTGGGTTAATTTATTGGCTTCACCTGTAACTACATATGTTAAAAAAGAAGAAGTTTGATTTGACCAACTTTCCAGTTTCCGATTGAGCTAAATTTTGCATACATGTTTAGTTTAGATAACGATGGTGTCAATTCTGTTGTGCACAAACTAAACTTAATTTAGGCTATTGCTATCTTTTTCTCTCTATTATAACGAGAAAGAGACGGACGTAATTTAGAGCTGTCAAAATTAATTGTAACTAATATTTCCATACAAATAAAATGCACGTAAGAACATGTCGACTAAAAACACATAAACTAGTTTGACATCTCTAGCTTAGTTCATAGCTATAGCCGTCCTTTTCTCGCACTGCCTTTTAGTAAAAGATAGCAATAGCCTAAATTAAGTTTAGTTTGTGCACAACAGAATCGACACCATTGCATGATTATTTAAGTGACTTTATTTTAAATCCAATATGGCGGACTCACAAAAATGGTGGACTATAGTAATTTTTTATGCATTCCCTTCATGAAATGGGTATCAAATAAAAGGGGTTGCTGAGAAGAATATCAGAAATAAAATGACGTCACTCTAAAGCGTGTTTTTTAAACCTTAATATTGTAATTACTTAACTTAACGAGAAGTGTTTAGGTAAGTTCAATTTCAAGGTTTTTAAAAATCTCTAAGGTCACTAAGACCTATAGACATCCTTGGCAGCTGTATTCCATCCACTGCTGAGTATAATAGGCCTTATTCTTTTTTTTCTCTTTTGCGCGAGTTCAACCTGGTCTTACACGCGGTCTTGACTATACCTATCTTATAAAGGGAATAGTCAATAATATAATTGGTCTATTCCGAATCTTTCAGTCTCAAGTAAATATAATACTTACTTAGGTACTACTTTTGGCAAAGCAGCACCAATCACCATCGTTGACCGAATTCAAAGGCGAAAATAGCTGACCAATTTTTGGGGGGATTTTAAGAGGGATATTTCCATCGTTGCCTTTTTCCAAAGTAATAAATAACAGAGAATACACGTCACGGTTTATTAAGTAAACTTCATCATACATAACTAATGAATTTAATCAAAAAGCTATTTTGGGATCGCCCATTGAGTAGAATTTCAATTAGGACACCGAATCGCAGCTCATTTGATCTCCTATACAAATTCCAATTTTAGATTGAAACTTCATTTTGTTTATCTAAAGAGAAAAGATATCAAATCATTTAGGAGTAGAGTTTAAATTCTAATGAAAAGTAAATTATATAATTAGATCGTAGGAAATCTTATTTCGTTATCTTTGATCCGCGCTTAATAATAAATTAATAAAGCTCGAATAATAATTAGTACTTATTAGATTATTATTCATAAGCCGGTCTAATAAACGGTTGTTAAAATAATGACTAGGTACAAATAAGGATATTAAAAAACTCAACGGAGTTTATTTCACCATTTCTTTTCTTTGATACCAATATCGACTCCATCTTTGTTTTTTTAAACTAAAAAAAATGATTCCGATATTCAGTTCAGAGAAAAAATAACTTCTTGATTTAGTTTGCGAAATGAAACATTTTCTTACACGTGTTTTTAATAACTGTATCCACTGTTAACCTCCAAATACCTAATAACCTTTACCTTTTGTGTTCAAATCTCTGCAAGTCACTCTATTTAACATTCTGACTGTTTGCGGAGGAGCTACATCATGAATTAACATTATATTAATGCCTTTTTCTCCTCTCGTATCGACACAATGTAGTCTAATGAGAGTATAGTTTATGCTTTAATGAAATAAAGTCAGTCAGCTAGCTGGTAGCGGGGCACACTGCTCTGGATGCGCTGGACATCTTGTATGCATGCAGCCGAATAAAGTATAGCAGTTGAAAAAAAATATGTTATTGTTTATGAACAATAACATATATTATAGTTCGTGAGGAAACCGGCATGTTCTAGAACCAAAAATTCGAAGACATGTGACATCTACCAATCCGCACTGGGCCCCCGTGTTGGATTTATCCATTATAGAGCCCATTCCCTCTCATAGAGAGGAGGCCTGTGTCCCAGCAGTGAGAACATTATTATGCTGATTATGATGTTCATGAACTGTTCTTGATTATTCTTAGGCTTAAAACACGATAGTTATTACTTCTCTCGCTCATAAAAATATGCAAAGACGAATATGCGAAGTGTATGACTATTTGTCCAGTGTTACTTAAAGATCACCACATTATCATCTCATCATTATCATCTCATCATTATCATCATTATCATTATCATTACATTATTATTTTTGAACATTATAAATAAAAAAATACACTGAAAAATAAGAAATTACATTGTCTACATTATTCTGAGGTTACTTTTTAAAAATATGTATTATTTTTATTAAAATAAATTAAAAACCACTCATTTCACAATAATCGGCCCGCAGTGACCGACGTAACAACCACTTTGAGTGCAAGCTGATTAGAACTTTATTCTAACGGTATTTCAAACAAAATTTGAACCACTACAAATAGAGTTGCTAATTTTTAGGTTAGACAGGATCTTAAACGACGACGTTGAAACCAGGACACAACCAGGCACGACAGTATATAAGTGCACCTTATTACTAAGATCAGTGTGGCAAGGCCTTCTTTTTGCACACCGCACCAATGGAGAATTTTCCAGTGCTTTTTATGAACTAACTAGATGGCACTAATCAACCTTGGGAATAATAAAACAGCTCGTTTTTATGTCCAAAAAGCCTTAACTGAAGTATGGAGGAACCTAAGCTCGACTCGACGCACCAGGAGTTTAGACGTAACGCAAAAACACTCAGAAGAACAATAGCAAAACCCATGCAAAAACTTGTAGTTCAGTTCAGTGATGCAAAAGAACAGTACACGGATTAGGTTAATTAAATAATGTTTGACAGAAAAAAAGTTCTCTATATTTCTCACTTTATACAGACCTTTATTAGAATACGTAGTAAGTAAATTCTTTTTTCATTGGATTTACTAGAACGCCGTTTAAAAAATATTCCCAAAGCTAATAAGCGCCATCTATTGATATATACTGTAGCGTTGTGACAAACGTCAGTGGAAAATTCCTCATTCTTTAGTGACATGTTGTGATCTCTCAAGAAAGAAAGCGCTGAAGAGCGCTTAGATCAGTGTGGCTTGGAAAAATTATGATTTTTCTATGCCATTGTGTAATAATATTAGTATTGCTAAAATGTCACTTGGATCACTCTCGTTCCAACGTATTATTTATACACTAAAAGGTTGCAGTCAGTAACGAAAAGCAAATACTTCAGTGGTTGATTGCCCAAGAACAATTTTAGCAAAATACCAAAACAGTCACTGTATGAAGGATCTTCCCAAATAATAAATAAAAAAATAAAATAACTTTTTTTTCGGACAAGCAACATCCATATGAGGTTAGTAAAAATAAACTTATAAACTATGTTAGTTACAGCTTATTATTTTAATATGTCGATTCAGAATTTAAGGTTAACATATCTCAAATCAAATTAAAAACCAAATATAACAGTTTATTCTCTGAAACAATGCATTTAATTATCGCCAGGTGATACCGTTAATGGCTCCACAACAGCATCCAAACGAATAAGTATAAAATGTAATCCCATTTCAGATGAAAACCTGGGCGGACTCTGATTTCACAGAAAAACTCTTAATGTCTGAATTTCACTCGGCCTCGTTATGTGGGGGACAAACGATAAGCGAAAGCGACATCATCGGATAAAATAGTAAATTCGAATTTGACCAATGAATTAAACCCGATCAGCACATCTCAACGATAATTTAATTTACTTGTAGTCTAGTTCTGGGCCGACTCAATTTCGATTTCCATCGCCACCCTAAAAAGAAGACACTTAAACTGCGTTTAAAAGCTGTCAGTGTAATCGTTATTGCGGATTTTGACACATCCTCTGAAACGCGATTAAGAAGTGCTGATGGCGCGTATTCTCCGTTTCATCGGTGACATTCGTCCTCATCATCTGCCTAGCCTTTTCCCAACTATATTAGGATCAGCTTCCAGTCTTGCCGGATGCAGCTGAATACCATACAAGTAACTTACATGGAACGACTACCTATCTGACCTCCACAACCGAGTTAGTACTGGGTAATAGAATACCCCTTGGTAAGACTGGTTGTCAGACTTTCGGGCCACTGACTAGCTGTAATGACTGTCAAAGATCTACAATGACAGCCGAGAGCAACGTCTTAACATGTTTTCCGAGGCACGAAGAAAATTCGGTGTGTAATGGGTGGGCACCCATCCACGGACCAACCTAGGCAAGCGCGGCCTATCCGGAAGATAGAACACTTGCCGATCACGTAGTGGCTCCCGGCCACCGTAGGCGCGGGCCTGTGGACGGAGAGCTATGGGCTAGCTCGCCGTCCATCCGTCTCATGACGACAGGCCGTGTCGACGGCGCGTTCGTGTTCCACGCGCGCCTCAAAGAGAGTCAGTAAAAGGAACGGGTCCGCAAGGACCGATGCCTGCCGGGGCTGCGGGACTGTTCGAAGGAGATACCGTGGCCCCGGAACACAAAGGGTGATGAAGGAACATGGATGGGTTTTAGACAGTAAAAGTCTGACACTCCCTCCTGCTGGAGCGGGAGGAGTCGTTTTATGATTTCCCATCCGAAAAAAAGGGGCAAAAAGAAAAATCTTTCTGGCTAAGTTTACCGCTTATAAAAGACTATCTATGGATACCTTACACCTTGGACCATCCCTTTTAGAACTTCGGATTGTAACACGAAGCAACGGATTAAGGATTAGCAAGATTTAACAAACAAACATAAATACAAGACGTAATTCAAATCTTACACTTTTGCTACAGATTCTGAGGAGTAAGCTCTTCTTGAGATCTTGATGAAAAATGTGAATGATTAATAGTTTTACCTAGACAAGTAAGATTCCAATAGGATTTAATCATATTCGAGACCGGCTCAGCTTTCGATTTGGATTGATTCGTCTGGATAAGCGTTTATAAGTAACTAGCTGTTGCCCGCGGCTTCGCCCGCGTGAAGTTCGGTAACTGTCCCACTGGATCATACTAAAGGGATAATAGTGTCCTCCATGTTAATCCAGGTTATAAACTATCTATGTGCCACATTTCATAATCATCACAATTATTATTATCACAATCACCATCACTATCACAACCGCCATGATTATCACAATCACCATCACTATCGCAATCACAGTCACCATCATTATCACCAATTATCATCATTAACACAACCACCATAATTACCACAATCATTATCACAATCACCATAACTATCACAATCACAATCACAATCACCATCACAATCCCCATCACTATCGCTATCACAATCACTATCACAATCACCATCACCATCACAATCACCATCAAAATAACTATCACAATCACCATCACAATCACCATCACAATCACCATCACAATCACCATCACAATCACCATCACAATCACCATCACAATCACCATCACAATCACCATCACAATCACCATCACAATCACCATCACAATCACCATCACAATCACCATCACAATCACCATCACAATCACCATCACAATCACCATCACAATCACCATCACCATCACAATCACCATCACAATCACCATCACAATCACCATCACAATCACCATCACAATCACAATCACAATCACAATCACAATCACCATCACAATCACTATCACAATCACCATCACAATCACCATCACAATCACCATCACAATCACCATCGCTATCACCATCACAATCACCACCACTCTCAGAATAACAATCACAATCATCATCACCATCACAATCACCATCACAATGACCATCACAATCACCATCACAATCACCGTCACAATCACCATCACAATCACCATCACAATCATCACAATCACCACCACTCTCAGAATAACTGTCACAATCATCATCACCATCAAAATCATCATCAAAATCAGTATCACAATCACCATCATCGTTATCACAATCATTATCATCATAATCACAATCGCTATCATCATTTTCACAATCACTATCATCGTAATCACAACCATTATCATCGTATTCACAATCATCATCATCACAATCTCCATCCTCGTCATCACAATCATTATAATCGTAATCACAATTATTATCATCGTAATCACAATCACTATCATCTTAATCACAATCATCATGATCACAATCGCCATCACTATCTCAACCACAATCATTATCACAATCACCATTATTATCACAATCACCAACACTATCACAATCAAAATCACAATCATCATCACCATCACAATCACCATCACCATCACAATCAGCATCACTACCACAATCACCATCAAAATCACTACCCTCGTTATCACAATCATTATCATAGTAATCACAATAATCTACATCATTATTACAATCACCATCACTGTCACAATCACAATCGCAATAACCATCACCATCGCTATCACCATCACAATCACTGCCACTTTCACAATCACCATCACAATCACCATCACCATCACAATCACCATCAAAATCACTATCACAATCACCATCATCGTTATCACAATCATTATCATCGTAATCACAATCATTATCATCTTAATCACAATCATCATCATTACAATCTCCGTCCTCGTTATCACAACCATCGCTATCACCGACACTATCACAATCACCGTCACTGTCACAATCACCATTACAATCACAGTCACTATCACAATCACCATCATCGTAATCACACTTATTATCATTGTAATCACAATCATTATCACAATCATCATTATCACAATCATCATCGTCGTAATCACAATCATTATCATCGTAATCAAAATCATCATCATCACAATCATCGTCGTCATTATCAAAATCATTATCATCGTAATCACAATCATTATCATCTGGATTTCAAAATAAATGCCATTTTCGTAATCAGCACCCCTGATAATCTTGGTATCGACACCCATATTGATTTTTAGACATTTCAACCCCATCGCACCCCAACAGGGAATGGTAGTATTTCAGGTCTGCCACATTAAATCTTAAAATCGTTGTTTTTGTAATACACCCGACCCAATTCACCATAAAAACAATACCTATGTTGAATTTCAGGGTTTGTTTCCCCATTTCCCCCTTTAGGGGTTGAATTCTGAAAAAAAACCGAAACAAACGTTAACTCATTTATCGATAGGAGTACTCCTGTTAAGTTTCGAATAAAGTAGTCTAACTAATCTTATTTCCCCACGTAATCTTTGGACTCCCGTTCCAACCCCTAAGGGGGTGAATTTTGAAAAATCCTTTCTTAATGCACCCCTAAACCTCATAAAGAACCTTTGTGCCAAATTTGGAATCTCTAGACTCAGCGGTTTAGGCCGTGCATTGATTTTTATACTTTGCCACCCCATTTCCCCCTCCCTCTTAGGGGTTGAATTCTGAAAAAACCTGAAACCCGGTTCTACTCATTTATCAATAGGAGCACTCCTGTGAAGTTTCGAATAAAATAGTCTAACTAATCTTGTTTTACCCATACAAACTTTGGATTCCCGTTTAACCCCCTTAGGGGTTGAATTTTGAAAAATTCTTTCTTAGTGCACCCCTAGACCACATAAGGAACCTACTTGCCAAATTTGGAATCTCTAGACTCAGCGGTTTGGGCTGTGCATTGATTTTTATACTTTGCCACCCCATTTCCCCCTCTTAGGGGTTGAATTCTGAAAAAACCTGAAACCCGTTTCTACTCATTTATCAATAGGAGCACTTCTGTGAAGTTTCGAATAAAATAGTCTAACTAATCTTGTTTTACCCATACAAACTTTGGATTCCCGTTTAACCCCCTTAGGGGTTGAATTTTGAAAAAATCCTTTCTTAGTTCACCCCTAGACCACATAAGAAACCTACTTGCCAAATTTGGAATCTCTAGACTCAGCGGTTTGGGCTGTGCATTGATTTTTATACTTTGCCACCCCATTTCCCCCTCTTAGGGGTTGAATTCTGAAAAAACCTGAAACCCGTTTCTACTCATTTATCAATAGGAGCACTCCTGTGAAGTTTCCAAAAAAATAGTCTAACTAATCTTGTTTCCCCATACAAACTTTGGAGCCCCGTTTAACCCCTTTAGGGGATGAATTTAGAAAAATCCTTTCTTAGTGCACCCCTAGACCACATAAGGAACCTACTTGCCAAATTTTAAATCTGTAGACCCAGCGGTTTGGGCTGTGCGTTGATAGATGAGTCAGTCAGTCAGTCAGTCAGTCAGTCAGTCAGTCAATCAGTCAGTCAGTCAGTTTCTTCTTTTATATAGATTTTTATTTAGATAGATGATAACCTAGTGGTATGACAGTCGAACTGCCAAGTCATAAGTCACCAGTTCGCACCCAAGACCTCTGATTTTTCGGATTCATGTGCGTATTGTTAAATTATCACTTGCTTCGGTGAAGGAAAACATCGTGAGGGAACCAGCATGCCTGAGAGATATTTCTCGACGGCATGTTAACCCAAGTCAGAGGCCCATGGGTGGAATAAAAACTCTGACACCAGGATAAGCACTAACCAGACGATAAAGACGAATAAGCGTCAATAGTTTCACAGCCATGTCACTCCTGCACCCCTAGCCAAGTTACACACGTTTCGTATCGATTCTCTTCCTAATATCGTAAACGCCTCGGCGTAAGCGATTGTAGAAAGCGCTAAATTGGTAGCCAAGTTGACACGACTGAGTCAATCGCTCGTTCTCTAATGTCTGTAGAATAAACCTACACTTTAGTCTATGGTGAGCGTTCCTACCAAAGAGTTCAGCATTATATTCTATCATTTTGAACGATGTAAACTTGTCTACGAATTTTCTATTCGTTTGTGTTGATCACGTGATTTAACGTTGAGATGATGTTATTCCCATTCATTTGAATAGTTCTCTATTAGCGTTAACGATTGTAGATTGTCAACTTGGCTAGGGGTGCAGCTGTCGTAATGGGTTATGTACCAAATAAAGTGGAATTTAAGAGTAAGTAGCCCTTTTTTTTGGGAAATGAGAATGGGAAATCATCAAATGACCCCTCCCGCTCTGGGCGGAGCGGAAGGGAGTGTCAGACTTTTACTGATTAAAACCCATCCATGTTCCTTCTTTGCCCTTTGTGTTCCGGAGCCGCGGTATCTCTTTCGAACAGTCTCGCAGAAGAGTAGTAGCCTAGAGTTTTGATTTTTGCCCGGTGCAATTGTAATTGGGTAGCCCCTGATAGGCACCCAATTTGGGCGTGCCTTGTTCCCGAAAGGAAGTCGGCAGGAATGGCGCGCCTGGTGGGCACAGTGACCTTTCCGAGTTTTCCGAATAAAAAGGACGTTATGACTGCACAAGTAGGATATGGTTTATAGAATAGAGGACTTAATGCCTCAAGCATCAGATAACCTTAAGCGTTTAATCATGTTAAGGGCAGGTAGTCCCAATTTTCCCAATTTTACATAACTTTGATTCAATAGTAATCAAAGAAATAGTGATTTTTTAAAGCCAAAAAAAAATAGATATTATAGTTGACTATATTTACTAAGATAATTTGTGGTTCAAAACATGATATCAAAAACTTCACTCGATGAAAAAAAAATCCGAACAGGAGCCTAATTCGAATATTTTTTTATGTTTTTCTTATTTTACTTGGAGAATATGAAAGTTTTACTTCCAAAAAAAATATCTAAGCAAAGTTAATAACATATAGAACAATTATTTGTGGTTAATTTTTTCAAAACAATTTAATCCTTTTAATAATAAATTATTATATAAGAAAACGGCTTGCGCACGTGGATTCAGTCGCCCGCCAGGCCTTGACGAGGTAGGACCTATGTCCCTTTTGCTGGCGCACGGCTGTCCCGTCGATTTATCGAACGATTTATTTAAAGAACGTAGTGTAATTATAACAGTACAGTCTTTTTTAACCGACTTAAAAAAAGGAGGAGGTTTCACAATTTGACCGTAGGATAACTTCGTCGTTTATGAACCGATTTAGATAATTCTTTTTTTGTTGGAAAGAAGATATTCCAAGAGTAGTTCCATGACCATGAAACTGGGATCTGATGATGGCATCTCAGAGAAATCGAGGGGAACCTTTGAACATCGTAGTGCGACTAGTGCGTTTGTTTTTTTGTTCATTGAGTATTTTAGAGCACTACTATTTAAAGAAAGTCTGGACTCGATCTGATGATGGAACCCGAAGACAGTCGAGGGCACTCCTCAACGATTCACAATAATTACCTGGTGTTTGGGCTTGATTAATTTGTATTGATGAGAACTTTACACCTAAATGGGTTGTGGTCATCTTTAGGGGTCTGATGATAAAGACGAAGGACAGTCAAAGGAACTCCTCAACGTTTTACAGTAGCTACCTTGTGTTTGGATTTAATTCATTTCTATTGATGAGAACTTTGCACCCATATGGGTTGTAAGTGCCATTGGTCTGATGATGGAGACCATAGACAGTCGAGGGAATTCCTCAACGAACGAGTTTACAATCTCACGAGATAGATTATAATCTAACGGTATTTACAATTTTACGGTGACACATACAACAAATAAAGCATGTGTCTCTTCGTGAGATAAAAACAATGTAAGAAACCTAGTCAAATTGTTCGCGACAAGTGTCTCAAACAGTGTTTTTATATAGTCTATAGAAAGAACGTTCGAGAAAGTACGCTATTGCCGTGTTTGTGATTCTTTGTCGAGTACTTTCTGTTATTATTAGTTTTAAAAGTAAGTAGGTACAAATTCCCTCGAGAATAGTCTCGTCACAGGTGCGCGTACGCAAACTACTTATAAAAAACATCGAGAAATGTTAATTTAATTTCGACCGTACGCCGAGAGCGTAAAGTACCTACTTCCTTCTTCCGTTCGAGTTATTTATTATCCTTTTACTTATAGTTTCCTTTGTATTTTTTTGTTAATGTTTTTTGTTCATGCTTTTTGTATGAATTAAAAGATTGTCTAGCGAACAAATACTACACACCGCTAGAGGATTCGCGAATATTTTTTGTGTGTCTGCTAATAGTATGAAAGCACAGCGCAGGCACCGCATAGTAAGTTTTGTTTTCGACATTGGAACAGTCAGTTTTGTTTACGATATTCAAGCAGTCAGTTTCGTTTCGATATCCGAATAGTTAACAGTTCTTTCCGATTATAGTTTCAGCTCAGTTTTTCCAGTATTGTATGCTTGTAGTGTCTTACCATAGTCAAATAGTGTTTCATTTCTTCTCCATCTACAATAATAGTGCAGTATTTTCCAAACCCACCTCTCCGTTCCACGAAGCTAACGTTTACACCCGGAACTTTCGGTACAGGGCGGTTAGTGGCTCAGATTTGGTTCCGTTATAGTTTTTGAATTTCCAAACACGAGTCCACCCGTCTGGTACTTACACAAATAATTGAATAAATTACGACTTGCAGCAATTTGCATTTACAATATCTATTCAAATTAATTTATTACATTTAAATGTTAGGTTTTCGCAATTACTACCTATTATAATAAATCAAGCTGACAATTTAATAAAATAAGTTGACCTACTGCCTACACGACACGCTTACCTATACTGTGACACTTCGCTCAGCTTTGGGTTCAAGTCGGCGACGCGTGTGCACGACTCTTTTCGCATAAAGGGTGGTAGCGTTAAATACCTACTTTGCTTGGCGTAGACGGCCTTAAATAACTCGTGTTTGATTAATCTTATTAAAACTTGCCCAAAGGTTACCAAACAAAAATAACCTTACTCCGTTTGGCATTAACAACTATTATTTAATAATAATTATAAGGAACAACTTATGTTCCCATCGACTTTTAAATGTCAATTAAGTCCCACGCGATTAACAAAGTACTGTAGTCTGTAGTACTCAGTATTACACAACTCTAGAGAATTAATGAAGAAAATTTTAGTCTGGCAACAATTAAAAGACAATTTGGTTCAAAACGAATTTAGAATTATAAATAGAGAAAGGGTTTGATAAATATTTCAATGAAATAGTCTACAGCTGATATTTAGAAATAAAATAGGAACCTAAATAATTGTACTTGGCACTAAATTTTAGTACATAAGTAAGAATAATTGAAAGAGCGAGGATCTCGTGGCTATCTATAATCTTCAGGTTAAGCTGCACTTTCAAGGTTGATCCGTGAATAAGTGACCACCCATTACATACCGAGTTTCCTCCGTGCCTCGGAAGGCACGTTAAGCCGTTAAGTCAGTAGCCCAAAAGTCTGACAATCAGTCTTACCAATGGGTATCGATGGCGGCGGTGACCTGTCGCGTCCGGCCCTGGTTCAATCCATGGTCCGGAGCCAGACGGAATGGGACGCCGTCACCTCCTTCTGCGAAGCAGTCATGCTAGCGAAGGAGGTGGCGGAACGTGAGCGGGAAAGAACTTCACGGCCCAGCCGCCGTGGGAGACGCACCGGGCGTCGGGGGCCACGTGGTGGGCCCCGGCCACCGTAGGCGCGGGCCTGTGGACGGTGAACTATGGGCGCCATCCGTCTTAAGACGACAGGCCGTGTCGACGGCGTGTTCGTGTTCCACGCGCGCCTCAAAGAGATGTCAACAAAAAGGAAGGGGTCCGCAAGGGCCGATGCCTGCTGAGGCTGCGGGACTGTTCGAAAGAGATACCGCGGCCCCGAAACACAAAGGGAGATGAAGGAACATGGATGGGTTTTAGTCAGTAAAAGTCTGACACTCCCATCCCGAGTCATTTAATGATTTCCCATGCGAAAAAGAAAAAAGGGTACCGAATACCCAGTAATCCTATCTGCGTTGTGGAGGTAGGATAGGCAGTCGCTCCATGGCATGTGAAATCCTGGTATTCAGCTGCCCTGGTCAATATAGATAAACCTAGTTTGCTTCTTTTTATTCTAATAAAAGCTTCATCATCATCATCATCATCATCATTTCAGCCGAAAGACGGCCACTGCTGGACATATGCTTCCCCCAATGGGGGGTTTTGCCATAATCGCCACGCTTGGCAGGCGGGTTGGCAATCGCAGTGCGGTTGTTACAAAAGCACAGAAAACGCAGCTGCCCAGTCTCTGGTAAGTCCCTTAGTCGCCTGTTACGACACCCACGGGAAGATATGGCATGGTGCTATTCTTTACGTCCGACACCATACAGACAAGCTAAAGCAAAAAAGTATAAAAGCTTATTTGTGTTTAAAAAATAGCTAATGAAATCTCTCTAAACTTAATTACTCAGCTCTTATAACAAGAAACTAAATACTAGATTGGAAAGCTATTAAAATCTATTTCTTGACCAAACCTTTACATATTTAACAACCGTTTACTGTTGTAATTATATAGTTAACTAGTGGTTCTATTTTCACGTACAAGGAAACGTTTATAACGTTCTGAATACTGGTATTACGTTCCATAGACACGTGTAAAAAGACAAGCATAGACGTCAGAACTCGAAAATAGTTTCCGTTGATATTAATACGAACTATGAGTTAGTTCGTATCTATTGCTTTTTAAAGCTTATTTTCAGAGTTTTTACACCAGTAATCTTTGGGTCAACTACTCGAAAAGATCGCTGGATGTCCTGCGCGTCCAATACAATAATGTTTTTAGGATGCTGTTGCAATTGCCTCGATTTTGCAGTGCCTCTGGAATGTTCGCGGTAACTCATACCGATGGGTTTCATGCCATCATCCGCAAGAAAACAGCCTCGCTCCTGAGCAGAATAAGGGGCAATCACAATAGCATCCTGAAGGCGGTGGCGGCTGATACTTCTTCCACCATAATAAGGCAATTTCTGAGAAGACTAATACCCTAGAATTCTGTTGTCCTAGTTACTATCATGGCTATTTACTATAGGTGGTCCTCTTATTAACGCGTGTTTAGTTAAGTTACTAACAATAGTGTTTAAGTGCAATCCTGTTACTAACATATTATGGATCTCTCAGTTGTCCGAAATAAAATGATTTATTATTATTATTATTTATTGTAGTACTAGATGACCCGCGCAACTTCGTCTGCGTCACATAATATAGCTTATTGTGGCCGGCTTAGCTTTTTTTGTCATTTTGTGCATTCAATTACGAACAAAAACCTTTTAAAATCAATATTGCGTACCTCCCATAATATACGGCGTGATGTAGCCTTCCTTGGTTTGCAAAGAAATTTTTTTGCTGAATTTCAATTCAATCTATCCAGTAGTTTTGGCGTGAAGCCGTACCATACACACAGACAAACAGACAAACACAGAAATTCTAAAAAGTCATTTTGTCATCAGTTACGTTTTTCTAACAAAAGCCACTTATTTTTAACCGACTTCCAAAAAGGAGGAGGTTCTCAATTCGATGGGTATTTTTTTTTTTTTTTTTCTTGAAAATTCTCAATGTACAGTTTTTCTTTTGTTACTGTTTTATTCTGTGGTTTTATTATATTGTTACGTCGTACCCATACCTACAATACAAGTAGCTTCTAATAGTAGGTACCTACAACTAAGTAGGTAGGTAGCAGTAGGTATGTATCGAATGATGTAGGTACAAATTCGCAAACTACCTATAAAATACATCAGGAAGTTGTCATTGTAATTTCGACCGTACGCCCAGGGCATAAAGTACCTACTTCTTTCCTTTGTACAAAAGTTGTGGAAGTTTCTCGTAGGACAATGACCTAGTATGAATTGACTAGAAGATTCTGGATCTTTCTCAAACGTTCGGTCGTCATATAAATAGTCGACGTGTTTGCGGGAGCAGGCAGTATTATTTTGGCTACAGTACGGAGCGAATCGAAGTAATCTAGTAAGTGCGATATCTAAGTGAATAGTGATCAGTGGTGTACTTGTGATTGAGTTTGAAGTGTTTTGTGATTATTAAAGTTATTCAGTTGTTTCATCGGTAGTAATTAATTTATCCCATACCCAGCTCGTAACAATATGTACGTATATAAGTAGATAGTGTGTAGTGTATTAGTGTAGCGGAAGGATTTCCTCACTAGAAAAGCCGAGCGGACCTATGGGATTTCCTATCAGCAAACATTTAATTTTTAGGGTTCCGTACCCAAAGGGTAAAAACGGAACCCTATTACTAAGACTTCGCTGTCTGTCCGTCTGTCTGTCACCAGGCTGAATCTCATGAACCGTGACAGCTAGACAGTTGAAATTTTCACAGATGATGTATTTCTGTTGCCGCTATAACAACAAATACTAAATATAGTCAATGGTACGGAACCCTTCGTGTGCGAGTCCGACTCGCACTTGGCCGGTTTTTCAACCCTAATTACATCAATAAATTAGTATGAGTTGATAGAGATGTCAAAATCGTTCTTTTAATGCTTTCCAGCATTATAAATGAGATCTTGTGCTGCATACCAAGCGCCTGTCAGTGCGTTCTATCAGTGAATTTAAGATTTTTGTTAAGTAAGATGTCACTAAATAATATTTACATTTGCAACTTGCCAAGTAAACTGACTACACGTATCGGGTCATAGGTTTCTAAGTAATCATAGATAGTCCTTAAGGATGAAAGACAAAGACAGACATGGTTAACCATGTCTTTATCCCATATCTTCCCGTGGGTGTCGTAAGAGGCGACTAAGGGACTTACCAGAGAATGGGCAGCAGCGTTCTCTGTGCTTTTGTAACAACCGTACTGCGATCGCCAACCCGCCTGCCAAGCGTGGCGATTATGGCAAAAAGCCCCCTTTGGGGGAGGCCTATGTCCAGCAGTGGATGACTTTCGGCTGAAATTGATGATGATGTCTTTCTACGACCTGGTGGCCTACCATGACGTCTTAAGAGCCTATACTACCTCAAATTAGCAACTCTTTGTGGTGGTTCAAACATCGTTTGAAATACTGTTAGAATAAAAGTTCTAATCAGCTTGCACTACAACGCGTTTGTTACGTCAGTCACTGCGGCCGAATAGTGCGGAGTCAGTGGTTTTTTGCGATTTACAAAAAAACTATTGATTGGACTAAAAAAAAAATTACATAAGACCTGCTTTATAGTTTGTCCAATTAGTATAAAAAGTTTCATGATCTTATTTGAAGTATTTTATTATTGCCAGCGGTTTATTGTTCAGTTTAGAGGTAACTTTGGGTTTTTTTGTCTATCGAGAAAATTTTATGGAATCGTGTTTTCGCCAAACATGAGACTTAGCATTAATCCTCAACTTTACCATATATTTATTTCAATTAATGCTGCAGTATTTTAGGCATAACGGAGGATCATGCTAAGCCATTTGAGGTAGTATAGGCTCATAAAGCAGGAGCTATAGAGGACGTCTAGCGCCATCTCTTACCCACACTGGAATTAAGATGTCATTGTAGGCCACTTGATTTTCAATAATTGAGTCGTATTCTTCTTCTCCTTTCGTTTAGATGGCCACGTTAAACGCATTGATCTTTCAGTACATAATAACTTAAAAACACTCGTGTACCTTGAACAGTTCCCACTATATCCTGTTACTATTCAATGATACCTAGCAAACAGGTATCCACTTAGATATATTTGTACCTCTCAAGATCAATCGGTCATCCACAAAGGGAGGGTGGCACCGAGTCCCTCAGCTAACAGGCCGTTAAGGGGCTACCCCATGGCACACTAGCGCCACTTTAGTAAAAAAAATCAGAACTCGTTAAATACACAATTAATATAAAATCTGATAGACAAAATCAATCTTTTGGTCTTGTAAATTATTTACGTCTGCCTATCTCATTGAAACATAGCTCGCTGTCGTTACAGATACAAAATGGAAAAAAACGGCCGTTTTTAGCAATTTTTCTAACTGTAACTACAGTGTAGTATATTTTAATGAATTAAATAGACGTCAATAATCTAGAACTCTAAAGCATTGATTTTGTCTATCAGATTTTATATTAATTGTGTATTTAACGAGTTCTGATTTTTTTACTAAAGTGGCGCTAGTGTGCCATGGGGTAGCCCCTTAAGTAAACTGCCGTTAAACAAACGAATCTGCCCAAATTGTGCGCGCCAATAAAAACTTCATGTTGATTTATCGTTGACATTTCAAAAATTAAACGGTCGAGCATGGAAGTTACTTTTGTGATTTTATTTGAACGTTTTTATTTTATACTAGCTGACCCGCGCAACTTCGTCTGCGTCACATGAGAGAGAGAGAGGAGGAGAGTATGAGTCATCCTTAAAAAAGCACGTTTTTAGTCATTAGTACCATTTTAGTAAAATAGATGTCGCTGCATTTGATGATTAGTTCTTCTTGAACACTTTAAATTTATATATCATTTGATAGAATTAATCAATTACGATGAAACAAAGCACAATATTTGTGTATAAAAGTTATCAACATTGGTTTCGTAAATTTTACGTGATGCTTGATCATCGAAACAGACAAACAGACAAAAAATCCAAAAATGCTGGAAATGAGTTCTGTTGCAAAAAAGAAATTGCCAGGGTGTCAAAGGATTACTCCTTTGACACCCTGGCAATTTTTTTTTGAAATATTTTCGATGTACAAAAATGATTTTTCTACAGATTTATTATATGTATATATAGACTACTGCATCTCCTTCGCGATGAACAAGGAAAGGAATTGTCGCACAACAGCTTGAGTTGACTTGAATTCTTAACCAGTATAATTATATTGGAAACAACGGGATTGCTCCATGAGATCCTGGGTTCGATTCCCGGGTCAGGCAAAGTGTTATTGGGCTTTTCCATGGAATTTCTCAGTAGCTGCCACGGAGTCTGGATTTACGCCCAGTTGATGGCAATAGGCTCGCCCCATATTACATTGGACTTAATTATAAGTGAAATGTGGGTGTACCATAATAGGGTACACCTCTGCCTAACCCTTCCGTGATTACAGGCGTGATGTTATGTTATGTATATGAATAAATTCTTGATTAGGTGGGTAGGTACTTATTACGTGTCAAAAACGTGTCGTGTCGTTTATATTCTAAAAATAAACATACGAGACTCATTTCCGAAATAAATAACTTAAGAATTACCTACTTGAAAGGATGTGTTGAAACCAAGGATGTGACGAAGCTCCGATTCCAACTCCGATACGTCGGAACTTCCGATTAATTTTACACCTCCAGTTCCGACTTCGGTTCCGATACTTTTAAATTGGAGGTTTTAATCGGAGGTCGAAGCATAGCAGATAGCGGCGGGCGGCGGCGACGACGCGTGGCGGCTGTGGTCAACGTGTACGAATAGGTTTATGCATGTCGCCCGGGAAACACAGCACGTGTTCTGTCATCGATTCGTAATTCACTATTTTATTTTAATGCCTGCCCTCAACACCTTTTTCTTCTGCCACCATTTCCGACTCCGACTCCAATTCCGGTTCCGGTTCCGACTCCGACAAACCAAATTTAAAAACTCCGATTCCGGTTCCGATAAAACCACCTCCGTAACATCCCTGGTTGAAACCTCATTTGATCCACTTTCTTATTTGTTGGTATCGACATATTTCTGAGAAATACCGAGTTATTCCGGTTCCTAATCCACCCACACATACTATGACTGTTTGATCACAGTTCTTCCATTTCTTTATATAAATACATCTGCTAAGAAAATATTTATGTTAATAATATATCCCACTTCGTCAAACAACCCGAAAATGTGTTTTTGTTACTCTTGTACATACATTTATGTATTAGTCTTAAAGATATTTTCTTAGTGTTTCGAAAAACTCGGTGTTCTGTTGTCCTAGTTTTGGACAATGCTTACTTTGGTCCTACAATTCCGTCAGTGTTTTTTCTAGACAAAGGTGCTTATGTTTTTTCCTAGTTTCAATAGGTATTTGAGATTCTCTTAATTTTATTTTAATGTATCGAATAAGCAACTTTACAAAAATAAAATAGTTTTTAAAATGACTTTCAAATGCCATTTAGTCTCACCACCAAAAAAAAAGAAAGTTTTTTGTTTTTTTTTTCAACCAAGCGTATTCTCGGCCTCCTTTTGTACCATTGATTAACATCAATGGTACCCCACTTACCATCAACTATAAAAGACTGATTGCAGGTTCTTTTTTTTTGTTATGAGCCTGTTGTGCCCCAATGCAGGTCAAAGGCATCCTTCCCTCTTTCCATTTCTCTCTGTCTCTAGCTATTTGGGCCCAATCCTTTCGATAAGAGTCCAGCTCACACTTGTCAGATGAGATGATGGCCACAGGAAAACTAATATTTGAAAATTGAAAATGGAAGACTACTTTGAAAACGAGTTTACGGGACGAGTTGCAGAACGAAAATATTACTTATTTTGATTTTCATTAACTCGTCCCAAATGGGCCGTAGGCATGTGGGACTAGTTGATGAACGACTCAATACGAAATATGTTTGGTTGACCGTACTTTCAGAAGACATAACTTTGTTTTGTTTTCTTGTGGTCCCAAAATACCAATCAAAATTATTTAAGGGGAATCCGGGACCGTGGTCCTGGTCCCGAAAGCCCCCCGACCCTTACGAACCACTGGAGGCAGTCTACTATGGCATCTCATATGAGAAGCATCAGAAAACAGCTTGGCTTTTGATGTCACATACCTATACCTACTACCCAGGGGATCCAGCTAAAGATTCACCTGGGACTTCTACTCCCGATCTTCGGAAGCTATCTTCGTGACCTGGGACCTCTACTCCCGATCTTCGGAAGCTGTCTTCGAGCCTGACCTACCACTTTTCTCGCAGAGCTACCCTGACGTCTGGCCTTACGAACTACACTGGTGCGCTCCTACAGAGCAGCGAACAGCGAGCCTCTGAAAACTGCACGACGCCCTTCCAGCAGAGTTTCCCAGAAGCTTGATCCTTGAAGTTGTCCTGATAACTGACCTGCAGATCCTGCAGTGCTACTCTAGAAGGCTTAAAATAATTGCTTAAATTAATATTGGGCATTGACGTCAATAACCATATTTTACCATAACCAGCACAAATTAAACGGTCGAATAAGCGGCTGTTTGTTTCTACTCAGTAAGCAATTCCCTTCAGCAACATATGCACACAACAAATTTCAGTTACAGGGAAATCATTTCCTTTGTCTGCCCGCGCTAGTCCGGGAGCCAGCGCTGAATTTAAAAATATTATGATAGGAAACGTTTTCTTGTCGTTTAATTTTTTTGTTGGCGAGAGTTTTCTTAAAGTGCTTTTTTGATTGTCATGCCATTATTTAAATAAATATCGCTGGATATTACACACAGCGCCATCTAGTGCCACACTAAGCAACGAGGCTTGTATAGTGGACACCATCATCATCATCATCATCAGCCTTTTAATGTTCCCACTGCTGGGACACAGGCCTCCTCTCTATGAGAGGGAGTGGGCTATATAATCCACCACGCGGGCCCAGTGCGGATTGGTAGATGTCACATGTCTTCGAATTTTTTGGTTCTAGGACATGCCGGTTTCCTCACGATGTTTTCCTTCACCGTTTTGAGAGCAGCGGTGATGAAATAAATTACACAAAGTAATGCGCCTGTCTGGGTTCGAACCCACGACTTACTGTTCGTAAGTCGGGGCCGCCACCACTGGGCCACCGCTGCTCTCGAGTGGACACCAGATAGTTGATATACTACATAGATATTTTTTGTTTATAAATACATAATTATTATACATATAAACACCTATGACATCCATCGTCATACATTTTATTGTATGAAGTATGCATAAACGTATTCCTGTGTTTTAGTAAAAACCAATTTAATACATATAAAATAAGAGAGCTGGAAAAGTTTTGAATTGACATAATCTACTGAAAACTTTATGTCAATCCTGTTGCAAATCGACATGAAAATACGGAATGCTTGAAAAGTTTTTGCCACTTGCACAAGCCCGCTGGTCTTAGTAATAAGCATTTGTAAAGTATCAAGACAGTTTAAAAGTAGATTGATAAACAAACGACTTTTCTAGGTTCAACGAACAAAAAGACTCCACATAATTAGGTACCTATATGATATTATCATATTAAATTACCATCAGTTAATAAAGCAACGAGTTGTTGCATTCAAGCAAAAGTTATCTTCTTCTTCTTCTTTGCATTCAAGCAAAGAAGAAGAAGTTATCTTCGGCTTTATAGCCTTTTATACTTTCACTTCAGTTGCGATAGACAAACATAAATTACGACTACATTTTTTTTTTATTGAAATTGAGTCATTGTTGTTTTTTTTTCCTAGTTCCTTCCTTAGAAACCAATAAACTTCAAGTAACGTGTAAGAACCAAAATGCCAACAAACCCACAATGCACTACAATAACATGCCACAATACTCCGAAATTTTTCTGATCGATCTGTTCGGGTTAGCTCCCGACCTACAAGTTACAAAAGACTTACTTCGCGCACCAATTACAGAGTAGCAAATATTAGCCGAGCCAGTGTGCTACTCAAATGTACTGTTCGCAATTAGGAACTGCTAAAATATGGTGTTTCTGGCTATTTTCCTGCAGAAACTTCCTGTTACGTAATGCCATTCTTCATCGTTCAACTGCTGGGAGACTAAACAACTAGCTAACTGATTTTGTTTACCTAAATTTTCTACAATAAAATATTCCCCGGCTTCTGTTTGATTCATTGCTTTTATAGGCCAGCTGCTTATAGTAGGTATCGAAAACAATGAATCAAAGAATATGATTACAATCAGATATAATGATTGTGGCCCTCAAAAGCTAGTGGTCAAGTTGATGCCAGAAACGCCTGATGCTCGACTGAAAACAAACATAAACCCATTTTTTATATGTACATTAAAATAAAAACTACAACTAGAACTAAAATAATAAAAAAAATTACGACTTACGAGTTACTTAGTATTTGTAAGTACCACATAATATATACAACAACGACAATCAAAGTACTCCTCCGTATCGCTGTCATCCGGGAACGTGCCCAGGAGACTGACAGCATTGCCATGTTGAATGTCAATGCTAATTCTTTGGTCAAAGAAAGAGTCAGCCTTGTGGTCACAATTTTTACATTATATTAAGTAAATGCCAACACCACAACTACCGCATCAAGAGAACCACCATCAAAGTCTCCCAAAAAAAAAAAAACGACACGTCCCACATCACATCGTGACGTCACGACGTTCACGTCGCGTACCATAAGTATACGGCTCGAAGGACCAATAACTTCAATCGAATATTAATTTCGGAGAAGTCAAGGGCCCCCACAATATGGAAACAAAGGGCCCCATTCATCGCCCTTTGTCCCGACCACTTTGAGAACCCCAAAGTAAACCTTTTTGAAGATTTCTTTTGCCTTTGACAGGGAGTTTCGTAGTTACCTCATTTTACTTTAATAGTGATTGTGGGTTCGCTGTTTTAGTTTCGCTACTTGTTTTTGACTGTGGTTACAGTAGAGATGAAAGGACCTCGAAATACACGTATTTTATATACATTATTTTAAGAAATCACACAGATCGATCTCGAAAGGTCAGACAAAGCGAAAATTACAACGTATTACAAGTATTCTGGTTAATAGTTTTGGGATAGAGCCTGCAGCTTAGATTTTTTCAATGTTTCGTAGTTTTTTGAATTACCGAGCGAGGGGGTTCCTCTGAACACTAAACAACATCGCGGCAGATCAATGAAATTATAGCGGGATAAGTACCAAAAGGACTAGACCACACTTCAAAAGACAGAATTGTGCCGAAACTCGAGAGGAAAGCATTTGACCTGTAGCACAGAATAGATAATAGTACTAGCGTACAGAAGTTGCACTCCTTTGATCTTGAAGAAAGCCGACATTATAAATACCTAAACTGAGCCCGCTCAATCCAAATTGTGCCTTGACGCGACGCGTTAGCGTATTTTAATCGGCGTCTCACTGCTTAATGGTCAGTCGGTAGGGTTGCCTCAAGTACTCAAAATAAAATACTACCAACATTTTTGTACTTTAATGTATTATTATTTAAATGTTAATTAAAACTTTTATAATTACAATTGTTTTACTCTATTATAACGTCTCATAAATATCTTGCCTTCTCTAAAATTACGATTACTTATTAAATTGAATAGCAGCATAAATGCGAAATATAACAAATATGTAATTTTAAAATAAACTCTGATGGGAAACATGGACATGGAGCAGTGAAATTTATATAAAAAGACAATTTTTTTTCTACATTTATTAACAGCAACAGTTTATCCGGCTTGTCATTTTCACTAGTAATGATTAATGACCAATAAATCAGACAGTTAACAACCACGAAGTACGAGTAGGTAGGTACGCGACGCAAGATCAAAAGAGCGCGAAAAATTAACGCGGCGTACGTACGCAGTTACGCACGGCTGGAGCGCGACAGCCCTAGAGAGCTTGCATATTCAATATGCGCGAAGCGGTAGGTAATTATCTCATGCCTACACACGGAGTGCAATAGCTCTGCCTGTAGTGGGCTTGCATAGGACAATAGTAGATTATGCACCAAGGGGATAAAGCAGTGTCTTACGTCACGAGCTCTATTTTAAACCCCAAATACGGCGAGGGATTCTAGGGCTCCCGAGCGAACAGTAGTTAAATTAAGATTACAAATCATTGTCTCGCAATCTCTTAACAATCTTAAGGTAAACTATCCCCCTTAACATAACTAAACCATAGCCAGTAGAGGTTAAGACATTACTCACAAAACAAAATTGTCAACGTAAAGACGACCCTTCACTTATCGTAACCTTCAGCCACCACTCAAATTACGAAGGTAAATAAACCGTAAGTACATTATATGTCCCTGTCATACCTAAATCAGGTAGGAACAATATTTGTAAGCGGAATAATTTAGTACTTGTCGCTCATATGTACTGTAATGGTGACTGATAAGGTCTAGTAGAACATCATATGACAGTAGACATGACAGTTTTCTAGGACAACGATAGATAATCGTAAGTAATGAACTAATTATAAAAGCTGGGTTTTATGGCTTTATAAAGAAAACATATTTTGGATCGTATCTTCTACCATAATATGGAACTCATCCAACGGTTCTTGCCATATAAGTTCTAGAAACCGAGTAAAAATAAACACATGACGCGTAGCCACTGCTGTCATACGACAATCAATTAACCGCGAAAAACGATGGAGACTTTTTCTTTGTAAGACAATTTGAGACTTTTGTACATACCTCCACCCAAACCCAAAGCAGTGTTTATAGATTTAATTGTGTATGTTACTAATATAAGGTTTACGTTGCATATCTGTATTAAAGATTTTATTAATTTCGTCAAGATAAAGCAATAAAATATCAATACTATCCTATGTTTTAGATTGTTGGTTTACGTGAATATTATTATGTCCTAATTTTATTCACCAAGTTTTCTAGTACTTATCCTTATCCCTATGAGTAACTAACTGCCATCTTTCTTCTCTCTCATAAATTAAAATTAATTGAAAACCCAGGAGATCAGAACTACGAGTACACAATACCAAAAACAAATTTCTAAAAGTAATCACTCTCCCAACTCAATTATCGACTACAATCAATATTGAAATTCCGTCCCCGATGTCCTAAATAATAAAACAAATTCTGTAGAAGCAAAATAAACAAACTATGAAGTATAAAACAGTAAAATACGCGTTCGAACAAAAGCACGGATCATTTTGTTGGTAAACAGTTTGTAGAAAGTTTGAAATAACGGTGGCCCGAGGATGGTGCCCTGTGAAACTATGATATTTGATGCACTATGATCGCAAATCGAATAGGATCCGTCATTTGGGAATGTGTGGAATATAGGGGTGACAGTTTCTTGTGTTTAAATATTAACGCTTATCCATCGATTGTTTGAAGTTGACGATATAACTTTATGTTAAGTGTGGATCAAGTTTATCGATTTCTTTAGATAGGTTGGCATCTATAAAATTTCGTAATCTGATCTAGATATAGTTTATTTTCAAATAGTTGTCTAGTATAATTACGCAGGCAATAGGTATTTCTAAGAGACTAGGACTAAGATTATTCATCGTTTACAATCTGTGATTTCCTACTATCGGGATTCTAACTGACCCTATTTGGAAACGCAACGCTGTTTCACACGTTGACAAGTAACGTGCAGCTGACGTTCGTATAATTGCAATGATAATGGACTTGCCATCTCTGCTGTCTGCCGGACTAACCTTTGTCCTAAACGGTGGTCAAATGGGTTTAGGGAAGACGTCCAAGGTACGAGTAGTATATGAATATTGCTTGGAAGTGACGTTTAAAGAGATTAAGCTACTCGAGGACTAGGTACTAGCTAGGGACCATTATCAATTGGCAAAAACTTGTTATTAAGCTGTACAGAGATCTAAAATACAATCGAAGGCTAACAAAAAATAAATGGCAGAATAAATATTTGATTATGATTATTAATAATGAGATTATGACTTCTTCCATTCACTGGCAAACATCGCACAGCCTAAATGGTCGTTTTCAAATAGGGTAGATGACCATAAAAAACTTATTAGTCCGTCAGATAGATTTTCAAAAAACTGGCCAAGTGCGAGTCGGACTCGCGCACGAAGGGTTCCGTACCAATTATTATAAAAAAATCACGTTTGTTGTATGGGAGCCCCCCTTAAATATTAATTTTATTCTGTTTTTAGTATTTGTTGTTATAGCGGCAACAGAAATACATCATCTGTGAAAATTTCAACTGTCTAGCTGTCACGGTTCATGAGATACAGCCTGGTGACAGACAGACGGACAGACGGACAGACGGACAGACGGATAGACGGACAGACGGACAGACAGACGGACAGACAACGAAGTCTTAGTAATAGGGTTCTGTTTTTACCCTTTGGGTACGGAACCCTAAAAATTATGGGTGCATATTTTTTCTTTTTTCACGTAACCGGTCGAAAACTCATGTGACGTCACAATTGAGTACATTTTTACTCAAATGTGACGTCACAAGCCCCATCTTCAACGCGTTTTATCTTCGCAAATTTTTATTCATTTGATAAAACAAAAACACGTATCCAATATTTTTCGATAATCTAACTGAAGGACTAAACAGAATCATATTTTTTTTAGTCAGTCATCATCCCTATTTCATAGTTATTTACTACATAATTACATTGCCCTTGCAGTCCAAATACACCAATTCTTAGCCAACTCGTTCCTTTATTTCAATACATACAATAAAACTTCACAGTTTATTTCAACAAACTTATTTGCTTTTTTGCTAGCCCTATGTCCACTACCCCAAGTTGCCATGTAGCGGTCGTTTTTCGAGCAATATCCGGGGAATAATGTACACGGGGTGCTGCTAACAGGCGGATAACCCACTCGTAACGACACGGAAACGGAAAAGGAGCCTTCATCCTTTATTGTCAGTGCTTTCCACTTGAGTTTCTTGCACTTCATTTAGATAAAGACAAAAATTACCCTTCTGAAACATTTTTTGTGAGATACAATTCTGTCTGACTCTTTTAAAAAGCGCGGTGTTGTGTTATGACAGGTTTTAATTAGGATTCTGCCCTTGAATTAATCAAAGAAAAAACAAAGAAGAATGAGCCTTTAATGACATTTCTCAGTATTGTTACTTTTAATTTTCACCAAACAATTTGCATATCTGACAGACTTCCATGATTTAGATTTAAAAACTTTCCATAGGTACTTCTTTTTTATCTCCGGTCCTCGAAACTTTTCGTTTCACGTTAATCAATTCGAATGACAATTACATTTTCTAAGATAAATTAAAAGGAAAACAACTTTCGTCATCTGTAGACGCAACCATTGATAAAAAAAACGTTGGAGTTTAAATAAATGGCGGGTTTTTTTTATTTCGAAATGAAAAGACGCCAAGGGTCTGTTTGTCCAAAGTTTAAAATTTAACATGGAGACCTTTCAGTGGGTACGTGGGAACATACAACTGTTCAAATTACTCTGGCTACCAAGCTTGCGAAAAATATCTGGGTCGGCGTTCGTTCGGCGAAAAATACCTTTCAAACTGTATTGTTATGTTAGGGGTAATCTGAAAATGACACGCTTGTAAGCGTTGTTATTCCGCCATTTTGTTGGTCGCCAGTTAATGGAAAACTGGGGTAGTTTGTGTTGTGTTTAGTGGAGTAATGTTGTAGTGGTTTCTACTTGGATTATTTTTAAACTGCTTCTTCAAATAACTATTTTACTAACTTTGGTTCATTGTACAAACAATTGTGTATTTTTCATCACTTCCCTGTATATTTTCAGAATTTTTATGTAAATATTGACAACTTCTGTATCTACAAGTTTAAGATTGTTTGGTATAAGTTTTCACTCAGAACTCGCGAATTTACTCATATGAAACTAACTAGCAATAGCTTTAAGTGTGTAATATGGCAACGCATAGGTACACGCGTAATATAAGTGACACTTATCATAAATCTATCTTGATGTATGTATGTATAATAAACACTGGTCCTAAGATCCAACCTTGCGGGACACCATCATCTTTATATGTTCTATAGATATTATATTAATTTTAGCAAATATTAAAAAGAATAATGTTCTAACAATACGACACGGGTCTACAAAGCGTACAGCATTAAACAATACATAAATAACAACAAAACAATAACACTACACTATAAAATGCTTCTGAAGGGGTACTAGACTCACTTTCAAATAGCCGTCAACGTGTTAACTTAGTTGTTTTACGTATTTGATTTCGTTTTCCATTACTTTGTTATACGTGCCTATTTTATTTCAACACAACTTAGATGCATAGGCCTTAGGATTGACTTAGATCACTACTTTACCACACCAGGCTGTTTCAACTTTATGTTTCACCGGACACTAGCTTCTTTTTAGTGAACTCCTGACCACACACCGTACAAATGCCCGCAGTTACCTCAACTCTTGGCTTCCAACACCTTCGGCCTTCGGTGATCGGTCTTTTGACAGTCTTTCGGGGCGGCACACACAACCCTAGTCACTTCTACCTGGTTTCTTGAGTACTCTCAAGGGAGTGGACTCCCTTGAGGGTGTTCGTAGTGCGGTGGGTGAGCGAGCAGAGGTGGTGGTGGTAGTGTTTGTTGGTAACGTGGTTGTGGGGCAGCGGCGGCGTGGGGCGAATGCCCGCCGGCGGTTCGCGCGCTGTTCGAAGCGCCCCGCAGGCCCACGGCGCGCGCGCCGGCGCTCACACGCTACGCTGCTCCCGACGGTACCATCCTGCTGCTCACCGAGAACGGCACGCGGCTGATGACCCGTGCCGCCGCCGCCAGCCTCCTGCGCGCCGCCCTCCTCTCCCCGCGCCCCCCTCGGCCCCGCCACGGTGAGCCGCCGCCGCACCCTCTCTTCATCTTCTCTCTTTCTATGTGTCTGTCGGATTCCGTCGCCTCTCGCACTGCACGCTTCGCACTACGCTTCGTAAGGTAGGAGCGTGGCTATACGTGCCAACCGTAACATCTACCAAAAAAATCAATTGCTGCCGATACACTAGCAAAGATTTTAAACTTTTTAAATTATATTTCTAGCAATTTTATAAAATTCTACACGGAACCTCACATTTTAGAAAGATTCAAACGAACGTCTCAGCTTTCTTTTTAAAAAGACACGGCTTTAATAATTTTAAACTATCGAATTTTCCTGAAAATTTAAACTTAGTGAAGGCTGACCCAATTTAAATAATAAGATTTTGAATAGAATTTCAATTAGCTACATAGTGACTGCGGAGTTAGATTAAGTCTCCTTAACGATTTTAATAAATATTTAATGAACATCCGCTCCTACTTTATGCCTGCATGCTTTTTAGATTGTTGCTCTCCTTTTCCTTTTTACACCATTTTAGACTTTCATTCGTGAGATTGTTTAACACATACTGAAAGTCTATTTTGGTGTCTCTTGAAATGGGCATGTCTGCATGTTTTCTTTCTGCATCTTCTATTTTTCTACGATCTCTATGGTTACTGCGCGGCATAGACTGGCTTTAATAAATAGTTCGAGCGGGACTGCCAACCGGGGAGGCTTTGCTAATCTCATTCTTTTACCGGGACATTTTCTAAATCGTTGAAATTTTAATTTTGCCCGTTTAATGTCGTAACGTTTATTGTATTGGATTGATCATTTTTATATTTACCGTCAGTAGGGTCAGTTTTTTTAATATCGATGTCCGTCGATCGACCGGCGCGATCGCCTCTGATGTTCTGATTTCGGAGTCCCGTCGCGCTATGGCTCGATCGTCGAGCTTGCCACAGCTAAGCGATTCGATGGATGACATTCCAGTAAAGCTGATGTCGGACGGAAGGATCGCGAATCGAAACGGGACTGGTGTGACTTCGTGGATCGGCGGTATGTCAATAACACATGATGGGAACCTGATTGCTCCGGACAAAATTATGACGCACATCCACCGTTATGCGAGCCCGCACTACAACCCGCACGGGCACCATTACCACCGCTGGAACCATGAGCCGGGGGGGAGCGAGGATCCCCTGTACGCGACCAAGACTGTCTACGGACCAGGATACATTGATGAAAACCGTACGTATGGCGTTGGTATTCTCGATGCGTTGACTAATCTTTTTCCTGTTTGCGGTAACTTAAATTTTCTATTTGCTCATGACAATTTTTACAAACAATTCAGAGATATACATAAAATAGGCACAAAAATATTAGTTGACGCAACCAAAACTATAGGTGGTACAAATAAAAAAGAAACACATATTTCTGACAGACAGTACAACTAACCATAGATATCGTAAGTCACTCACTTCGAGCTTCAAAACTGTATAAAACTAGACGGTTTTAAAAACCATCGAGACATGGGTGATCTGATTCATTTCTATAGCACCTACATGTTACTATTCTGAGTGCTCTCTTACCCCCTTTATTATTTCGTCCCCCGTAATCTGAGCACTTTAGTTTAGATCCTCCACAATTTTATAGTAAACGATAGTTTATCTAAAAAGACACGAAGTAAAGCTTTGCGTAGAGATTATGACTAGAAGGGAAATAGAGCTGTAGAGCCCTCGTGCTTCCTACCCTGATCCGAAAAATTGTAGAGAATTTAGTTTTGTAAAGGAGCGATTTAGCGAAGACGCTTAGATACGAGAATCTCCGCGAAGCTTTGCAAATTCTGCTCAAAATTCATCTACCACGGACGTTACCCTGTCCACATCTATCGGGTGTAGCACGGATATATTCGAAAAGAACTGTTATTTACCTATAGACGTACACGGTGATCCACTATGCATGTACCCATTAAATATTCTATTCATATTTAACTTTGAACCGGCACAGATTTCTCATGGAGTTTTTGCCTCACAACGAGTTCCGTAATTTGAAAGCATGTCCGATTTATTGCGATTACCGCTTGTATTTAAACGTACGTTTTTCATACAGATTATCGATTTCATTGGCAACTCATCGTGTTTTATTCACGACACGTATTTTTTCTGTCGATTTCTCACACATATGTTCCATATTATTATTACTATGAATTTTTATCCACAACGTGTAAATTATATTTATATAAGCATGAGCATATTATTCACACTCCGATATAACGTTTTTGTTATTTTTTTCTGTTCTATTAATAATTTATTCATTTGTTTATTTTTTTACTATCTATTTATTTATTGAACACTGAATAATTCGTTTTATTGAGCAGCGTATTTGAAGCACTGTTTACTTTAAACGTTTCATAATATAGGTGTATAGGGATAGCAATTTTAAAGTAGTTAATTACCAACGTGGTTTTGGTTTCACTAAAACTAATTTCAACTAATTCTGTGTAAGCTAAATAATCTGATATATTAATAACATAATTGGAGCACAAACTATAATTGCGAGAAACTAAATCCGGCTTATAACGCGAACTAATACCGTAATTAATGATATGTTCTTAAAATTGATTGGCACTTACAAAACGTTAACGTTCATCAAAAAGCATAAACTTTCCAAATTAACCCAAAACCCTATTTAAATAAAGTTCGAAAACCCTAAACAATTTTGTTTTCAGTCTCTTTGGAAGCAAAAGTTGATTCACAAAGTAATTACTCAGGTTTCAGGAATGATTGGCACATTTTACGTGAAGGGGATATCGATGGCCTAGTTTATGAAATGTCGTTACTTTTCGATCTAACTGTTACCTTCTTTATCTACGGTATAAAATAGAACTTGATCAACCAATTCCTTATCAACAGCATAAAATAGAACTGTACCAGGATTTTCACTAACTTCATGTTCAACACCGACATTACCAACATTTCTGACACCACATCCAACTAACACATGACAACAACCAACAGAGAGGATTGGCAAAGAGAACGGTAAATCAGGTGATGAGAAGGTGGCCCTGCAGTCGACGTGCCACGTGGCCTTGGACGCCTGCATCAAGGACAGCGAGTGTGTGACGTCACTGACGCCGGTGCTGCAGAAGTGCCATGTCAGCGATTGTGACAGGGAGGGCTGCATGGCGGCGCTCAGGGGCTTCTATAGGAAGAGTGGGGTGCATTGGAACACCGAGATTGCTTTCTGTCTTTGCAAGTGAGTTGGTATTTTATTTTATTTTCTACGTAAAGAAGAGAACTTCTCTCTCTTTTCTTCAACCTTTGGCCACCTAATTCTAGGTGTAGGTATCTTCCAAATCTCTATACTTTTGGTTTTGTATCATGGCTATCCACTTCCTTCCGGCCACTTTAATGAGATCATCTGTCCCCTAGTTGTGATCTTCCCACATTCCTAAGTCCCACCCGTTGTATCCACTCCAGCACTTACTTAATTTTCTTACTACGTTCATAATGATGAATAGGTCCAAATGATTGATTCCGTTTTCAGCACTAACTATTGGCTATTCTGTAATGAGTGTGACACTTGACACATTACTAGTTTTTTTTGTTCAAATGTTCTGGAACATCGCACCGCAAACTTTCGTCGTTCTTTTTTTCACTTAGATCAAAATCCTTCTTCTGTTACCCTCTTGTCACTACCGATCATATAATATCTATGTGACACCTTTATGTGAATACTTTTGTAGTTTCTATTTCAGATTTTTCTTCAATGGTTTTTTTAGTCTGTCCTTACTAATATCTGTATCATTTTATTACTTTGCTTTTTCCAGAAAATTCATCATCGGAATACTTTTACTAATATGTCTTACCTTGCCAGGAAAACTGACAACCGGGAGGACTCATGCATGAATGCTCAGGAGCGTCTCCATCCGTCGTGTGCGCAACGCCCAGCTGTTGGCTCTCCTCTCCCCGCCTGCCATACTCTTGCGCACGCCTGCAGGGAAGAACCGGAGTGCAGGTTAGTATTACTTTATCGTCTGAAGGTCAACGCTCGTGATTAGCATCGCCTCAATCCGAACCATTCGGGATTCTTTCTATAAAAGTATTATATACACTTTTATGCATCGGCAAATGCGGCCAATTGCCGTTCAGGGTCAGGTTGATTTGCTAGCAAAATTGAGGTGAGGTTGATTCTGAGAGAAACTATTGTAGAACTTACCTGTAACAGGACAACAGACAGGACAGTCTTACTCAAAAGTAAATACCGAAGCAGATTGTATTTTGACGTATGCAAAAGTATGTTTCACTCCCGACGCGCTAATGGCGTCATATGGACCGTTTGGTGCAATCCTAAGACGACCCACTGAGAAGTATGTTCGGGAGTAAGTATAAGTATTCTATCTACTGTTTGGAACATACTGCAGTATAATTTTATTTTGAGTCAACCTACCTAAATAAAAAATTACCGAAGACGGTCATAATCAATTTTTTTTTAAAACGACTAAGTAAAAATCATCATCTACGGCCTAGCGTTTTCCCAACTATGTTGGGTTCGGCTTCCAGTCTAACCGGATGTAGCTGAATACCAGTATTTTACATGGAGCGACTACCTATCTGACCTCCACAACCCAGTTAGTACTAGGTAATACGATACCCCTTGGTAAGACTGGTTGTCAGACTTTTTGGGCCACTGACTACCTGTCACGACTGTCAAAGATCTACAAATGACAGCCGGGACCAACAGCTTAACGTGCTTTCCAAGAATCGGAGGAAACTCGGTATGTAAGGGTGGTCATCCATCCACAGACAAACCTAGGCAACCTAAAGATCGACCCGAGTGGCTGTTATTATTTAGCCACGAGACAAAGTAAAAATATGGCAAAAATAACTCCAGTCCACAATTTGTACGTACATTTAGTATTTCATCGTTTTTTTAATACAAACATCCTGGACAAATTCAACACTCCGTAAATAGTTTCCCCAAAAACTTCAACCAGCATCTATTCTCAACGACATGAGAGCAGCCGCAACAGATTCAATTATATCTCAGCCACTCCATTTAGTTCCCATTTCTATTCGAAGCTAATGCACTTTTGACGGGTTCAGACATAAATGTGGTGATGTTGGTAACGGTAACTATGGTCGTGAAATTGTGCTGACCAAAAGAAAAAAATACAATGTACGTGTACGTGTGTGTGCGTGTGTGTTGTACGTGTGTGTGTGTATGTGTGTGTGTGTATGTATTTTATTGCATATAAATAATTATATGCTTTGTTTGTGTGGTAATTGGTTATCGTGGTATGGACTCATGATGCGGAGGATTGAGGAAAATGTTGCGTAAGAAAATAGATGGGTATAAGAGTAGAGGAAGACCAAAGAAACGATGGATGGACTGTGTGAAGGATGATATGGCAAGGAAGGAGGAGTCTGATGAGATGACGAGTTATAGAGAAGATGGAAGATAAAATACTGTTAGAATAAAGTTCTAATCAGCTTGAAAGAAAGAAAGAAAAATGTTTATTTGACGTCAGCTAATAAAGCACATACACAATACCTAATATAAAAAGATACAAAATAAGGAGGAAAACATAATATGTGCTGTGTGCCTCACGGCTGCGCCAAAAAGGTTCAAAGCACTTGCACTTCAAAGTGATTGTTACGTCAGTCACTGCGGGCCGATTAGTGCGAAATGAGTGGTTTTTTTGAGAAAAACTACTCATTACAAACAAACAACAACAACAATGAGTGTGTTTTTGTTTTTTTTTAGTTCATTCAATAGATTTTTGTAAATCTCAATTTACAAAAAATCTATTGATTGGACTAAAAAAATAAAACACTATCATGCTAATATTTTGCTTGTAGAAAGAATTATTTGCCAAAAAATCAGAATGATCGCATGTATTTTAGTATGGTTTTTACTCGTGAAAAGAAATTTTTAGAGATAAGCTTAGTGACTTTTTTTATCGAGTTGAATTAGTTGTATTATGTTTTCAAAATACTATCATTCTAGCATATATTCTGAAGACTATCATATATTTTTCTGGTTTTGTTTATTGCAGTGAATCATATGCTTTTTTGCATTATAAAACTTGCGTTTAGCTCCTGTAAGTCCCTTCAGTTTAGAAAAGCGATAGTTTTAATTGACTATGTGATAGCAGTGCAGTTATGTTTATGCCTATTACCATCAACCTCCTATTATCAATGTCATTAGTAGTAATAATTCATGAATAACTGAAGTAGTAATTAAGTAATTATCGGGTAATACTAGGTACCATTTGTGTTATTAAGCACCTGTTTAATTACTGTGGTTAGTGTATTATTTAGCATGATTAAAATGAAATCATTCATTAGTATAATTGAAATAACCAAATATTTACAAGCAATAGATGGGGTAAGACGAATAAAATCGTAAACTGCTACTTATCACAACTTTCTAACAAGTCAGTCTGACTGTCAGGTTAGCATTCGTGTGTCAAAATAAAAAAAATATGACACTGTCCCCAATGGCCGGTCTATAATAATATAATAAACAATATATAACTACTTACTTACTGCAATATATGACTACTTTTGTTAGCTTGGGTTTTACCTGTTAAAACAAATGTATGTGTTGAATAAAATAAATAAATAAATAATACCAGCCTAGTACTTTCCCACTGCTGGGCAAAGGTATCTTTTCATACAGAGAAGGCACGAGCATTGATCACCACGCTTGCTCAAGACAGGTTGGCAATTTCAGACTAACATTAATTTATAAGTCCACCGAATTCGGTGATTTCCGAGAGAAACTTAAGAGCCACCTCAGATTAGCAACTCTATTTGTGGCGGTTCAAACTTCGTTTGTAATACTCTTAGAATAACGTTCTAATCAGCTTGCACTGCAAAGCGGTTGTTACGTCAGTCACTGCGGCCGAATAGTGCGAAATGAGTAGTTTTTATTCTTTATAAAATCAAATTTTCGTCTTTTGGAAAAAATAAAAAAACATAAGACCTACTTTATAGTTAGTTCAGTTAGTATGCAAAGTTTCATGATCTAATTTGAAGTACTTTTTGAATACCAGCGGTTTATTGTTCGATTTGGAGGTAACTTTGGGATTTTTTTCTATCGAGAAAATTTTATGAAATCGTGTTTTCGCCAAACATAAGACCTAACATTAATCCTCAACTTTACCATATATTTATTTCAAAATTAATACTGCAGTATTTTAGGCGTAACGGAGGATCATGCTAAGCCATTTGAGGTTGTATAGGCCCTTAAGAAAGTACATAAATTAAAAAAGTCACATTAGTACTTGCCCTAAAAAATCCCATTAGTTCTACCGCAAAATTGTGTACCTAATAAAACAGTAGAACGAATGGGAGTTTTTGTTCCCATTAGTTATACTATTTTGTACCACCTGAAATCGTAGGACTAGTGGGATAAAAAATTCCCACTAGTTCTACCGTGGAACTGTGTAGTAGAACTAGTGGGAATGATCCTGATTTTAACCCAAAATTTCGTAAAACCACTTAAAAATCTATTTGGAAACAACTTGGGAAACTTTAATGTCTATCTTGCTAACGTGATGCTTTAGATTTAGAATATTTGGTCTTACACAACTTGTTTGTATTGATGTCAGCTATTGATGAATACCTGTTTGATGAGTTTTAAAAAATAAATAAATCCAATAATAGGCATGACGACAGTATCAAAAACTTGCAAATCTATTTAGTCCGTCAGTTAGAGTATTGGAAATTAATGGACACGTATTTTTTGTTTTTGTAAATCAATGAATATTGACAAAGATAAAAACGCATCAAAACTCAGGAGTGGAGGCTCGTGACGTCAGAACTAGCTAAAAATTATACCTAGGCGTGACGTATTGAGAATTTTAAAAGCGTCATATCTTCGTCAATTTTGGTTTACGTAACAAAAGAAAAAACACGGGTCAAATATTTTTTGATAATCTAACTTACGGACTAGATTTTTTCCGTCGTCTCGCCTATTCAAAACCCATTCGATCTGTATTCGCCGATTTGGGAAGGTACACTTTTTCTAAAATCTGTAAATCTACAGATATCGAAATATACAAACAAACAAGTGTGAGGTCCGACTCGCGCATGAAGGGTTCCGTTCATTGCAGTAGAGGAGCCCTCTTTAATTTTTAATTTATTTTTATTATTTGTTGTTATAGCGGCAACAGAAATACATCATCTGTGAAAATGTCAACTGTCTAGCTATCACGGTTCACGAGATACAGCCTGGTGACAGACAGATAGACGGAGAGTGGAGTTTTAGTAATAGGGTCCCGTTTTTACCTATTGGGTAAAACAACCCATACATTTTGTAAGACATTCCCCTCAACATAACATCCCACACACCCCGATGCAGGAGACATAGTCTACGTAACATAGCGTCTGAATTAGTCCGATCGTACTCATTCCATTTGCGGTGTCCGTGTGATTGGACATCAGACTGTCTGCCCACCCGGCTACCCGCCTGTAGGTGTAATGACTGTGATTGATGAAACCATTGATGGGGGAAGATGGTCAGATAGTAGTAGTGGTTTAGTGTGATACTGGGGTCCTGGGGTGATGGAATGAGTATGGTTAATGTGGCTATGACCTCTTTCTGAACCATTAGCTGTTATCCACGACATCTGTGTGTATTTTTAAACAAGTTCTAAATAAGTTGATGCCAGTTAAGATGAGAATAGCGGTCATTGACCCGCCTACATTTATTATACTTCTTAACTTTGAAAACCAAAAATAAGCCTGTTCAAGTCTGGAATCGTCATCTATCGTGATCTTCAACATTTTTTGTAATGAAAAACGATACATGGTTTATTTGTTTTGGTTCGTACGAAGAGATGTTAGGGCAATGACCGCTATTCTCATCTTAACTGGCACCAACTATAGGAGGAGGTTCTCAATTAGGCTGTATTTTTTTTTTTTCATTTGTAGAGGAATCTCGCGCGTTGATCCTATATTAATTTTATTCACATTGCTTGGGTAGTTTACTTATGAGTTATCTTCCATAATACTTATAATTCTTGATGATTCCTGATTCCTGAAAATGAATACCAGAACTAAAAAGGCTGAAATAAAAATAAATTGCAAAAAATAAAACCGACTTTTTTGGATATCAGTTCTTCAACCGACTTCCAAAAAGAGGAGGTTCTCAATTCGACTGTATTTTTTTTTTTTTTTTTGTTTGTTACCTCAGAACTTTCGACTGGGTGAACCGATTTTGATAATTCTTTTTTTGTTTGAAAGCTGGTGCTTCCCGTGTGGTCCCATTTAAATTTTGTAAACATCTGATGCTGATCTTCGAAGATATACAATGGAACTCTTCAAAAATAGACGGCAAATCTGCCGAGAATGTTGCAATCGCTTGGATGTTTATTGTTTATACAACATCATGACGTATCATCACGCCTGTATGCTCTGAGGGGGTACACAGATGTGTACAATACACCCAGATTTCGACAGTTAGGTATGTTTAGTTAGCGCGCACGTGTTCCGCGCGTGCCTCAAAGAGATGTCAGCAAAAGGGACTGTTCTAAAGAGATACTGCGGCCCTGGAACACAAAGGGCTAAGAATCAACATGGATGGGTTTTAGTCAGTAAAAGTCTGACACTCCCTTCCGCTCCGCCCAGAGCGGGAGGTGTCATCATCATCATCATGTTCCCACTGCTGGGACATAGGTCTCCTCTCTATGAGAGGGAGGGGTAATTTGATGATTTCCCATCCGAAAAAAAAACAAGGTATGTTAAGTTCCATATATTGGGGATACGCCTATTACCATGACATGTATTGTTAACACAATGTCAAATAAATTCATGGCAAATATTTGTTTGGGAACAATTAAAAATGGAAAAATAAAAAACTTTTTTGCAAAAAAATAAAACCGACTTCAAAAAAAACACAAAAAAGTGAAAAATAACTTTAGCTTCAGAAGTCGGTGACAAAAAAAAACTAAATCAATCAAACAAAGGTCACCGACTTCTGAAGCTAAAGTTATTTTTCACTTTTTTGTGTTTTTTTTGAAGTCGGGTTTATTTTTTTGCAAAAAAGTTTTTTTGTTTTCCAAATCGAATTCAAAAATATAGAATGAAGAATACTTCTTTTCCAACAGTCCTCCTCCAAATCCCAGGTCAGTGGGCAGGTCCAGGGGTTCTATTTGTCTTTTCATTATCGTCTGAATGTTATTAAAATTTGGTTAAAAAAAAATTGCAACTGACCAACGAAAAAACCGAATAAAACTCATCATACCACCACCAAAACAAACATATTTTTATAACGAACTCATCGAAATACATTAAAATGTCAATGCGGGTACATTGTAATCAAACTCTCACCAAATCTACCCGCAAATGTTTTCACTTTCCTTACGGCTGAGCCACTCAGTTCTGACAGGGCTCGCGTCAGTAAACCATCAGTAAACAGTGTCGGTATTGATCGCCGGCCTCTTTGGAGTGTTGATTATAATTTACGAGCTTTCGGTTTCGAGTAAGAAGATCCCATTAATACTGTCAAAGCGTAAGTTCGTTGGCATTTTGGAGTGCTCAATCGTGCAGTGCATAAATTCGGATGAGTTTTGAGAAGAATAGACAAAAATATGGTTGTGATTGTGGATAGCAACAGAACATGAGTTATTCAGTTAAAGCTACTGCAGGAGCCAAATTAGCAACTCTATTTGTGGTGGTTCAAACTTCGTATTAAAAACTGTTAGAATAAAGTTCTATTCAGCTTGCATTACAAAGTGGTTGTTACGTCAGCCACTGCGGGCCGAATAGTGCGAAATGAGTGTTTTTTTGGGATTTACAAAAAATCTATGCTAATATGTTGCTTGTAAAATGATTTTCCAAAAAATCAGAATGATCGCATGTATTTTGGTATGGTTTTTACTCGTTAAAAGAAATTTTTAGAGGTAAGTTCGTGATTTTTTTTTTATTTGAATAAAATTTGTTGTATTATGTTTTCAAAACACTATCGTACTAGTATATATCCTGAAAAATATCATATATTTTTCTGGTGTTGTTTATTGTAGTGAATCATATGCCTTTTTGCATTATAAAACTCGCGTTTATCTCCTGTAATCGCCTTAAGTTACAATGGAATGAGGAAAATATCGTGAGGAAAGTTTTGAGTATGGATGTGGATGGGTATAAGAGTAGAGGAAGACCAAAGAAACGATGGATGGACTGTGTGAAGGATGATATGGTGAGAAAGGAGGTGTGTGATAAGATGACGAGTAATAGAGAAGTATGGAAGAAGAAGACATTCTGCGCCGACCACAAATGAATTGGTATTAGAGCAAGAATAAGATGAGTACCGTACCGTACCTTAGCCGTGTGGTATCCGGCAGAGTAGAATAGAACCAACCCATTACACTCACGGGTGTCGTATAAGGCGACTAATGTCTGAGGCAGAACACCTTGCGCCTCCGTAGACCAGAGAATGGGCAGCAGCGTTTTCTGTTAGTCTTTCATCACTGCGATCTCCAATCCGCCTGCCAAGCGTGGAGATTACGGCAAATCCTCCCATCATGCGAGAGGCTTATGTCCAGCAGTGGACGTTATGGGCTGTAGTAGTAAGATGAGTACAGTTAAGTTACAACATTTAAAACTTGTTTTCAAGATTAAGGGGTTGGAAATTTGACCTTTAATAGAATAGAATAGAATGTCTCTTTATTCAAGTATCCATGACTTAAAAGCTGTAGTAAAACTTACGACTATGTTAGTAAGCACTGATAAAACAAACAACACAACAAATAATGGTGGATCACTGCTGCGACAAACCATGAGCCGACCCACATAAACACAGTCCAGGCCACTGGCAATCATGCTTAATATCTCCGTAAACAGAAGGTAAACTAGAAGAAAAGTATAAAAATGATCACAATGGGAACAATAATCGTCTTTTTTTTTCTCAGTAGCAGCCACAGATACTGGATTTGTGCCCAGTTGATGGCAATAAGCTCGCCCCCTATTACAAGTGACGTAAACATAGCTGAGAGGAGGCCGTGTCCCAGCAGTGGGAACATTATAGGCTGATGATGATGATGATGAAACATAGCTGGTGAAATGTGGGTGTACTATTAGGTACACCTCTGCCTAAGCCTTCGGGGATTACAGGCGTGATGTTATGGTCCGGGGTTGCGGGACTGTTGGAAAGAGATACCGTGGCCCCGGAACACAAAGGGCGATGAAGGAACATGGATGGGTTTTAGTCAGTAAAAGTCTGACACTCCCTCCTGCTCCGCCCAGAGCGGGAGGAGTCATTTGATGATTCTCTACCGAAAAAAAAAAAAAAAAAAAAGGCGTAATGTTATGTTAAATGTGTTATTTTTTAATATTTGAAATACAGTTATAGTGTAGTTTGAATAGTGCGAGCAAAACCACGCACAATAACCAGCAAAACACATGAATTTCGAGCTCAATAACGGGCTTCAAAACTGAAGGCTGTGAACAATACGTCTATAATAGTATGTTATGCCTTTCAACGTCAGAATATTATTCCAATACCTAGTGCACAGGTGTGCTAGCTAACAAACGGGTCGTGCGCTCGGCTTCCACAGATTCTCGGATCAAAACGGATCCCATAACATTCGCTAATGATCGTCGGATCCCAAATTCCTGATTTCCTATGGAATGTGTGGTAGCTATGGGGATTTTGACAACATGGAATGTTTTTTGCAGTTAAAGAACTGGGTTTTTGTGATTTTGTTAATGGTCATGTAAACGTTTTTTTATTGAATTTGGAATATGGTTCAGGTACAGCATGATTCGATATTGTGTACTACAGAGAGGTATTTGAATAATATCCTAACTTGGCACACGGAGGAACACAAATATTATTATTATTATCAGCCATTTGCAATTGCATGTAATTGTTGATCACAATATTATTTCAGCTTACTGTACTCTAACTTTTATTTTATTGTGGTTCTGAAATACCACTCAAAAATATTTAGGGGGAATCCGGGACCGCGATCCTGGTCCCGAAAGCCCCCCGACCCTGTGGGGCAAAGGCCTCCCTTCCTTCCTTCCACTTATCCCTATCCAGTACTGTTATTCGCCAATCCTTGTGATAGGAGTCGAGTTCGTCCCACCATCTCCTTCTGGGCCTGCCGCAAAGAAAGAAAACTAAACTTTTTTTTTTTTATTACAATATGGGCCTGCTCTTGACCTCGAAAATAAAAACTAAAATAAAAAGCAAATTTTAATGCTAAGCAATATGATAAAAAGAAAGACAGAAATTTATATATAAGACAAGAATTGACAGCTACACATTGTAAAAGCATTGATGTAAAAGTCTATCATTCCAAAGCTGGGTCCGCTGCGCCCATGTTATTATAACATGCCATCCGTTCGTCGCTGCAGAATTTTTTTGTTAGGCTACGCCCTCTATAAGCACAGATAATATAATACTTCGCTATAAGTAAGCAAATCATGTTTTGTGTTCCAATAACACGCTAACATGCAATGATATTATAAAGAAGATACGCCATGTTCATACTGAATGGCGTTCAGATATCGTTGCGAGTAATTTAAAACTACGACAGCGATAGATAATACGGAACGTATAAGATAGAAAGAGATAGCTAGCTATCAAAGTGCAACAATTGTATCACTTTGTCCTCAACAATTTTTGCGTGCTAGTGCGATATCTACCTCTTTTTACTATATAATATCATTGCTAACATGGCGCAGCGGCATAGCGTCTTCAAAATCTTCACTAACCAAATACTACAATTTCTGTTTGAAAAACAACACACGCAGTTTCAATAAACTTCTAACAATGAACCATTCTTCCCAGGATCCGACTCGAGAACTACGAGCAATGGTGCGCAGTAGACGCAGTCACCCAGGGCTGTGCTGGCTCCCCAGCTGCCTGCAGAGCTGCTGTGGTGGCAGTGCTGGGCACCCAGCTGCGAGCTGCCTGTGCCTGCAGGGGCACCGACTTCGCGCAGCTGTACGACTGTTTGGGATGGCAGCGTCTGCTCTGGCTCAATCCTTGCGTTGGTGAGCTGAGATAAACCTTTTTAAACCAGTGAATAAAAAACCTATGTAGTTTCCTAAGCCCTGATTGAAAATAATGAAAGATTTTATAGCTATGAAGGTAAGCTGCAATAATCTGCCTTTTAGAATTCCGTATTTTAATAGGAAAAACGGAACCTTTTTAAGATAAATTCGTTGCTCATCTGTATGTCTGTCCGTCCGACTGGGGGTCAAGACAGTATTCCTCAGGAACGCGTGATGGTATCAAGTTGGAATTATTGTCCAAAACCATGGGCGTGCCGAGGGGGGGGGGGGGGGGCAGGAGAGGGCAGCTGCCCCCCTCTGGAAATCACGCAGAAAATGTATGAACTCGTAAAAGAGGCCTTATGTGCTAACTTTTGAATAAACCGTGCTGCAAACTAACTAAAACACTGGCAGAATGCACGTCGCAATTGCCACTAAAAAAATTTTTTGTAGGTATGTCTATCCATTTTTTTTTTTAAGTATTTTCTGTCTGTTATTTTTTTTATAGTTTTTTAAAAATTTGTATACAGTATGGTTCTTTCACGGAAGACGTCATAAACCGTATTGCTGAAGATCCTCGAAAGTTACTTTTAAAGAAGAAGTCGAATTAAACAATTTAAATAAAATAAAAATGCATAGTCAAATTTTTATCTTTTATTCATTTTTAACTTTTGTTCATTTAACTACCTACCTGTGAAGCAGGATCATTTGCGGCTGTTTGCCCTACACACTACACTACGTGTATGTACCTTATTTCTAATGTAGGTGTCTTTGTGTAGTGTGTATATGACAAAACAGCTGCAGACGATCTGACATAAAAATTCTGACTTGACCCCCCCCCCCCCCCCCCTAGGCCAGGAGCTGGGTACGCCCATTTCCAAAACTTAGGTTTATGGTTCCTTGGAGCTGTAACAGAAATCAACGCAAGTAAATCAAAATCTACAGGGTAACCTTAAATCATAAAATTAAGCAAAAAGCGAGGTCTTACCGAAGAATTAAAGGATAATTAATAATGTTTCGCTAAGACTAATCCTCATGTATCGTATTCTAGTGGAATCCCAAAGCGACTACCACATGAAGACCTATGGCCCCCTGCTGACGACCACGCCGTTCGACAACGGCATCCGGTACATCACGGTGGCCCCGGAGTCTCCTATCTACCACCGCACCACCACCCACCACCATAGGCATACCACGCAGCTTGGCACCTCGCAGATTGAAACTGCTCCGGTAAGTTGTGGATTTGACTATTTTTGAAAAATAAAACTAAACCGCAAAAATTTATTCGATGAAAATGGCCACAAAAATCGAATATTTTCTACTATTAAAGATTCAGCATTTTTCGACACGGAATCTGCTTAACCTGGCAAAAAAGTGCTAAATTTCTGTCGCCTCGTTCGACTCGTTTCGGCCCTGACGGTGTAATTGACATCACGATTCAATTTGGTGATACGTATTCGGCCCAAGCGGATTCCGCGTCAATAAATGTGACCACTCCCTCCAACCGAAAATTTCTTCACATAAACATAAAAACCTACGAAACTCAAACTCGGAGCATTTATTTCAATTAGACCATTACGGCACTTTTGAATGTTAAAAATACCAAAAAGCAAAACTACAGTCCCAGTCACAAGGCATAATAACTTGAGAAAGTACTGTAGTTGCCCATTCCCTAGCGTAGATCTCTATGGAGAAGAACGGGCAAGAAACTCCATGGACACTCTTTTAAATCAGAATATTGTTACAAATCTTGGTTCATCATTTATGACCTGTATTATAATATTACCCTGTAAAGGAATGCCTTACCATCTTACAAACGTAAAAATCCTAATTGCTCCTCGTTCTTCCATCCCCAGGAAAACCGCGAAGAGCTAAGCCCAATAACAACAATGTCAGAACAGACGGTAGGCCCGAACGAGGTGGCCCAGATCTCCGAACCCGTCATCGAGACAACCACGGAAACCACGACGGTTCCGACCACAACCACGACAACGACCACCACTACGACCACTACGACCACAACCACTACGACCACGCCGAAGCCCACCACGACCCTGGAGCCAACGAAGTACTGCATTGTGAAGAAGCCGGAGGATGATCAGGCTCAGTATATTAAGATGGGGGAGACTCGACGAGTAAGTTTAAACTATTACTTAGAATCAATGATATTCTAACAAACAGATATGTTATACACCTACAAAACCACCGAAAAAAGTGTGCAGCTCACATACACGTAGTGACGCAGAATAAAGGCAAAACAAGCCAATTGGCCCGTTTTCGAGTCTTCACGATTGCGCTCTCACAACATATCTGTTTAATAGAATATCATTGCTTATAATGGTGTCGATTCTGTTGTGCACAAACTAAACTTTATTTAGGCTATTGTTATCTTTTACTAAAAGGCAGTGCGAGAAAAGGACGGCTATAGCTATAAACTAAGTTAAAGATGTCAAACTAGTTTATGTCTTGCGCTTCACCGTGTTTTTAGTCGACATGTTTTTACGTGCACCCTTCATTTGTTTGGAAATATTAGTTTCAACTAAATTTGACAGCTCTAAATTACGCCCGTATCTTTTTCGTTTTATTAGAGAGAAAAAAATAGCAATAGCCTAAATTAAGTTTAGTTTGTGCACAACAGAATCGACACCAATATACAATTAAAGCAGTAGAACTATTTAGAGTCATGTTACCGTCCAGTGTTTAGCATTCATCATCTGCTTAGCCTTTTCCCAACTATGTTGGGGTCGGCTTACAATCTAACCGGTTGCAGCTGAATACCAGTATTTTACATGGAGCGACTGCCTATCTGACCTCCACAACCCAGTTAGTACTGGATAATACGATATCCCTTGGTAAGACTGCTTGTCAGACTTTCGGGCCACTGACTACATGTAACGACTGTCAAAGACCTACAAGCGACAGCCGGGACCAACGGCTAAACGTGCTTTCCGAGGCACGGAGGAAACTCGGCATGTAATGGGCGGTCACCCATCCACGGACCAACCTAGACAAACGCGGCTTAATGTGAAGATCGACCCGAGCAACAGTCATTGTGTTTAAGCTGTCCATCAGGCCAAATTGTATACTGTCGGCGTCTCTTTACCGGTACTTTATAGGTTGTTGGACCAACCATGCTTAGACCCTACACATAATGAGATCTCTTGGTAGTATCTGGGTCCATCATTTCATCATTTGAGACCACTGGTACCATACTACCATGGGTAATCTCAAAAAATTGTATCCTATTTAAACATTCTCCATGTTTGTATATTCCAGCTGTACCGTTCAGCCGAGCTAGCCGAGTGCACCGATCTATGCGTCTGCGAGGCTACCCTCCAGGTGTCCTGCAAGGTGGCCTGCGTGCCTAGGGCTCCCTGTTCCTCCCGCCTGGCCCACTACTCCCATGCTGCACCGGCTTACCAGGCTTATAGAGGAAGGTGCTACTGCTACTCAGGGTCTTTCATTTGTATGAGGCCTAATCCAGGTAAGACTAAAGGTAATGAAGTTTTATATATTATATTGTTGAAGTAGAAAGGATACACATTTTGCACAAGCACTAGTAGGTAAGTTAGCTACACTAAGTGCAGTTATGATAAAAACTAATACATTTTTTGCACAAAAAAACGTCTAAATTGTTGCTAATAAGGCAATTCATGAGCTGGTTGCACTATTAAACATGGCGCTACCGAAGGCATTTTGTTAATTTCTAGGGCTGCATAGTGCATAGTGATCTTTGAAAAACACAGTTTTTCTGCACCAACTAGCATCACAATATGTATAGCACAATAGCTGTTACCTCGAATACCTTGGAGTAGCCTCTTCTTCTTCTGTACGTGTCGCTTACACTCTTGTCTGACAACAATGTAGTCTTTTAACTGCACAGTTCTATCTATCAGTCGCTTATTAAGTACTATATTGAACATTACAACTCAGTCGACTCCTAAAGAAAGGTCTCTTCCAAAATGCGCTACAGCAATCGGGCCTATGCCTTCGCATATTCTCTGACCATCCACCTTTTTAAGGACATCAGTACCTCAAAGCAAACTATGGCTCACCTCCTGTCCTACACTATGTGTGGTTCCACCTGCGCTTTGAGGGACCAGTCCGAAGCCACCACTAATGCCGTCAAGGCAGAGTTCTGGTCCATATAATTAATTTAAAAAAAAGGAATGATCGACACGGCGAAGAAGAAGGTCGTCAGTTGATCTAGCTGAAAGGTGTCACACACTTAATTGCCAGTACGTAAAAAATAAGAAAATGTTTTAAAACCTAGATGAGATCCATGTTTCCGGTCCGAATACTGTGAGAAAGGGTCTTGGTAAAGCCAAACAAGGTCCATGCAAATAAATACAAGATCACCTACATTAATCACCACTCCTATTTTCCAGGTGAATACAAGCTGCCGGAAGGAGTGTACCTGCTCCTCGGCTTCAGTGCAGTGGATGAAGCTCTGCTGCGCCCACACACCGGCCTGGGGGCTGAGGATGCTGTGCGTCTACTTCAGCAGTACCTGTACACAGTACATAGTGAGGGGGTATGTATTTAAGTTTAATTGGTATTTATTCATGATCCAACTGATAGTTACAGTTTAGAGGAGGAGCTCGGGGTACTGTGGTGCTGTCAATGGATGTAAGTTTTTTTATAATGATGGCCACTCGTACTCAACTCTCTAAAGTGTATAGCCTGATCAAGCCTCTTATGAGAAAGCCACATAGATGTCTTTAAATGTCAGGTCAGCTGCTGTCATTAGTCGTTTACCAAAAGAACTACAATCTATCGAATCGAATTGTGGTAAATTCAAGCTTGACACAAAAAATTCTTGCAAAAAGAACGTAATAATGCAAGCGCCTACGTGGATTGAACAAGCAACATTTTATAGGTAGTTCATTACTAAATGGTGCGGATTATAAGGTCCAATGTTCTCATTAATGTTCTTGTTCTAGAATCATTTGCAACCAAATTAAAATAAATCTCAGATAAAGCTTAGATTAAAATATTAAAGGTATTGACTGTTTCTTTCCAGACGAACTGCACACTGACGTTGTTCAACATCAGCAACGAGAATGTGATCATCTCGGCGAGTGTGCCTCCGCGAGAGCAAGAGATGCTTCGAGAAGCTGGGGATGGACTGCTGGATAGAGAGAAGGTATGTCATAGCTATCAACTTATTACTGTTAAAGCTATACCTAGCAGATAAACGAAATGTTGCTAACATAATAATAGGTGCTGGCAAAAGTAAGAAACTTCTACAAGAACTCGCTATATAGGGTGTAAAAAACTTCTTAACGAAGTGAAGATTTTTTTGTTCTACACCATTGTTCTGGGAACCTTCTAGTTACGTAGATATTGGTAGTCAAAGTTCCAACTTTTTAACAAGTTTTTAATATGTAAGATTTTGACTTTAAACACCTCCACGACCCCCGTATTATTCAATCCATCCATCAGCAAAATGTTTTGATTGCGTTAAATTGAGTGTTACCACCACGGAACAGAAAAAACAGTGGAAGTGCTAAGTAGGCGTGGCACGCGTGTCACAATTATGCGTTGTTACGCTTAACCGATCCCAGTCGCGTTCTGACATCGCGTCGAGTCGCTAGTCTCGCGACAAATTCATATCTACCTAGCTATGCCGTATTGTTCCGTTTTAGAGTGCAAAAATTATAGTAGGAGAAAAAATCTTAAAAATGGAGGTATTCCGTATCATCGGAAAGTACGATTTTCATTGTTTTCTAATAAAAATCTTGTTTTGTTTCAATTTACAAATATTTAATAGAACAGTTAGTCAAAATCAACCTTATGCAATTAAGATAAAGTATATTTTGGATTGATTTTTATTGTCGAAAGCACTTCGCTACTCAAGTAGTGATGTGGTCAAGTCGAATATTGAATTTGTCGATTGATATCGATACAAGGAATACCTAAACAATGTTGTTTCATTATTTATTTAGTTTTACATTACAATACAAGTATAAGGTCGCCTTCATTCATACCCGAAATTTTTTTTAAGTAAATTTCGTGTCCCAATTTAAGGTCGCATAAATGCGATGAAGCAAAAATATAATCAATGTTTTAAGTAGTAACATAATTATTATAATTTATTAATGATTGAGACGTTGCATTGATCATTAATTAGACATCAGTAGGTCCTTTAAAATATTTTAAGCATCTAAGAGAAATGGATAGATGCAACGGGTAGAGTTAATTGGATGCCAACCAAATCAAGCACGATATGCTCTGAACTTTACTATTTTCATTACGTTGCAGTCTTTATGTAAAATTTGAATATACAAAGTATTCATGCATACATACAGCACTTTTATTTAATTTTAAATTTACCTGTCTGTTTGTCTGTCTGTGTGTCTATTAATTAATGGTTTAAAATGAACAGCGGTTTGTGTACCAAATAAATAAATGTACTCCCAACAAATCTTATTTATGCTAATTGAACAAAATATCGGGTATCTATCGATATCGATAAAGAATTTCAATGTGCTACGTGGTGCGGCCTTGACCGAGTAGCAGCAGAATTCGATCGATCACGCAAATGTCAACCGTATGTTTAACGCAATTAAGTTGATAATTGCGACCCTTGAGAATAGCGCCATCTATGGTCGAGTAGCGGAATTGGATCGTCAATCGAATCTTAGTGTGACTATAGACCGTAAATACGTTTTGCCGTTATAGCAAAATAAATCTTATTTGTAGAATGTCAGGGTTTATTTCCAAATCTGTGATGTAGGCTAATTTTGACTAAACTTAAAACTACAAATCAAACGAATTGTTTCTTTGTAGTGCAGTATATGATTATCGGTTTATTTGTGTGAGTTTGGTGACAGCGGTTCCTGTAGTAATTTTGGTGCATTGCACTTCCACTGTTTTTTCTGTTCCGTGGTTACCACAAAGTATGATTTTCACACCAAAAAAAAAAGTCGTTTCCCAGCCAGCAATAATATTTGCGTAAAATTACTTAGTTTGACATCTACCAATCCGCACTGGGCCCGCGTGGTGGATTATAGCCCATTCCCTCTCATAGAGAGGAGGCCTATGTCCCAGCAGTGGGAACATTAACAGGCTGATGATGATGATGATGATGATGACTTAGTTTGATGTACAGAATGCTTGGTTGACGGCTTCGTGATGAGGTTGATTACATCCTGTAGAACTAAACAGTTCTGAAATAGAAGGCACCGGCGTGTTTTACCCATCTGTTCCTTAAGACTATTCCTATTCACGATGTCACATTTCAGGAGGAATGCATCGACGTCCTCAAGATCGTCAAGTCTCGCATCAACTCGCAGCACGAGGACATCTCCTCGCACCTCCTCCTCTCCATCTTCAAGATCGCTGAAGTTGACGTCGTCTACCCCACACCCCCTAGCTCCGCCATCACATCCCACAGGCCAGTCAAACTCTTCTACGTAGCCATTATTATCTTCACTCTCCTCTACAATCTCCGAGGAACTGTCTCCTTCATCAGCACTGTCCTCATCTTCAAGAGTTTCGTCAATTGTTTGTCGAATTTATTGACTAGTAAGCTAAGTATCGGGTACTCCAACCCAATGTTAGACATCGTTCCTTTTGAGAGATATTTTTTTAAAGAAAATATCAATTTTATATCTATTTTCAAATGTTACGATGAATTTATTGATAATAGTAATGTAGATGTTGTAAATTACATTGAAAATCGGCACGTCGCACTCGCTTTAGATAACGCACAAATGAAACATATCACCGATGACATAGATATAAGTAATATAGCTGTAAATATTTATAAGGAAATGATACATATCATAAAAGCTGTGAGTATTACAATATTTAATAATTTAAATGAACTTGTTGCTGATGCAATTATACTTAAATATTTTTCTAGAGATGTGTATAACGAAATTGGATGTACTTATTATGATTCGATGAAGCTTTTTGGTGATTTCATTTTTGGAAATATCGCGTCCTTTTCTTATGGGATTGTAAAATCCATTAGCTTAGGACTGACTCTAGTAGTAGTATGAAGACTGACATGATTAACTAAACATATCATAGTTGTATTTCGTTTTATTTTCGACTTAGAACTGGTGCTTGTAGGTCGATCTTAAAGGCTGGGTTTTGTAAATAAGTGTATTACGCCTTTTACACTGTTAGTGTTTCGGTTGGTATCTCCGGTAGTGTAGATTGTTTCGTGCTGCAGATATTGAAATTTATATATATATTAATTCTTCCTCATCTTCCTGCCTCTGTCCTGTGTTACTTGAGGTAAGCATATTGATTTTTGTTTCATTGCTAATCTAAATATTTTCATTAAATTTCCACTATAACTTCATTATTGTATAAAAGATCACTTCACCACTATTTACTCGATTCTATATTATCGCACTTATTTTCTGTACTAGTAACGAGTAGGTTGTGATAATCTATTGTTTTTTCTGCATCTTCTCCTTCTGTAACTTTATTGTCTCCTATAAAAATGTCTGCAGCATTGAAATCATTATTTTCTTGGTTTCCCTAACCTAGGCTAGTGTCTGATGTAGTGGTATGTCGCCTTTCTGTTAGATGACTGTACTTAGATATTATATCCATCAATGTGAATGCACGATTAGAGAACACGAGATTTGGACAAAACTTGGCATCTGGATTATTTAGGCAATGTGGAGTAAGTAGAAGAGTTTTGGTAGCATGTCATGTATCTTTATGTCGTAAATTTTCTGTTTTTTTTTTGTATAAAAAAATATAGTGTTACTATTCTAAAATGTATCTACATATCATTAATATAAATATAATATCTACACAAAATTAATATAAATATTTATAGCCACATCTACTATTTAAACAACGTATTTTTAAAGGACAATTTTGTCATTTGTTATCTATGGACAGCTTTTTTATAATCTATATGAACAGTTTAGTGATAAAATTAGTATCTACAGCACAATTATTGTTATTTCATACATTTTACTTATTGCTTCGCTACTAAATAATGGAAACTCATTGGATGATGATAGATAAAATAAAACAGATAGAAACACGAGAAGAAGCCAAAACTCGCATGAAAAGAATGAAAAAAAATCGGTATCGTGGCATGGTCATCGGTATCCAATGAACAAAAACACGCTGGCAAAAAAGGCTTCTTTTAATCATAGACAATTGACAAAACAATTGAATGACATCTACAAAAGCGCGCGAAAACATTTATGAAATTGAAACGAAAACAGAAGATGGTGGCGTTAATTCTGATTTTGACAAAATAACGTTTTACAGCCAGTGGAGTGCCTAGGAGGCTAGGAGTCAACAATACGCCAAACTAGGGCAAGTTGAGAGTAGACTATCCAGCACCCCTAGCCAAGTTGACAATCTACAATCGTTAACGCTAGTAAAAAAAACTATTCAAATGAATGGGAATGACATCATCTCAACGTTAAATCACGTGATCAACACGAACGAATACAAAATTCGTAGACAAGTTTACATCGTTCAGAATGATAGAATAGAATGTTATCGTTTCTACAATGTTGATCGATAAACTCTTTGGTAGGAACGCTCACCATTGACAAAAGTGTAGGTTTTTTCTACAGACATTAGAGAACGAGCGATCGAGTCGTGTCAACTTGGCTACCAATTTAGCGCTTACTACAATCGCTTACGCCGAGGCGTTTACGATTGTAGAAAGAGAATCGATACGAAACGTTTGTAACTTGGTTAGGCCTGCAGGAACCATTGAATATTAGGGCAGAACAATGATATTCTATTAAATATATTATTAAATAAATTAAATATTATTATTATTAAATATTTATTAGAATATCATGTGGGCAAACGGTTATGTATGATATCAAGCCATGCTTGTAGCTTGGATGAAGGTTGCTAAGTTTTGTCCAAAATCGAATCTATGTAATTAGGAAACACTTAGATAAAATGTATTCCCGGTACATTACACGACATAGGAAATGTAATGTTAAATGGTAAAGAATAAAGCTTTAATTTGAAGTAGACATAGATCTCTTGTGTTCTAAAAGAATCTTAATGAATAGTGAAGTGTTTAGATTTATCTATTCATGCTGTTTGACTGTTTAACGGTGTTGCCAGATCACTTGATTTTTCAAAAGAAGTTCTATGCTGTTGTAGATAAAGATTTAAATCGTTAAATTAACTCTCATCCTAGGTACTTACGAAGAATGAGCTCCCACGTCCCGTTATGAAACAATGAATATGATTTTCGGTATAAAAGAGCGAGACAACTGTTGAAATGTCAATGTCAACGTAACGGAAACAGCATTTTTTTGACGCGGTTGGGCAAATCTAACGATTTACATATTTGGTTGATTTTGATTAGGTATTAAAAAAAAGTGTAAAACGAAAATCAATCGACGAAGGCCATTGCCAAGTTATGTGCGACTTACCCAAGTAGGTACTTAAAATAAATAACTAAATGGATGAGAATATACATGACAAAAATATGTTTTTTTATGCGATACTGATGACCATTAAATAGGTATCTATCATAAATATTGTAACGCTAATATTTATTTTCTACCTTCTTGGTGGTAAAATCAACGTGCTGTGAAAAAAATTACATTTATATAAAATATGTTACATTGTTTAATGTTGAAATAAATAGTTTATCATTTTGAATTTCGAGGTGCTGGCAACACCCCTGATTAGGTACTTGATGTACAAAATACTGGATTTTCCTAATATTAATTTCGATACCTTCAATTGTCGGTTATTCATTACCTACTTAAAAAAAAGCCCTTTTTAATGTCAAGTAATCGTATAGATTATCATTTCTGGATAAATTTATAATGAATGCATCAAATATAATTACATTGTAAATCCTTGACGATGAAAGAGTTGTCTTTTTTTTAATTTCTACGTTTTTTCTTTATGGTCAAATACCAAGCTATGGTATGAAAATTCACTGAGAGTAACCGTAATTTATTAAGGAAAACGTAATTTCACTATTCGTCATTACGAAAATTAATGTTTTACTTAAATCAACAAATAACTGTGAGTACTTTAGTATTTGAAATCTCATCACGTATCTTGTAAAATTATTTACTATCCTTTTAAAACTACAAGTTCCAAAATCGACGCATACGATGTTGGAGTGTTGAAAATAATTAATTTAGTTAACAAATAAATAAATTCATAAAAATATATTAACGAACACACAAACTTGTATAAAAACGGTTAATTATCACAAAATAATGTATAAAACACACAAATATAAAATTGTGTAAATCCTTCCATAATTAGCCTTATTTCACGAAAAAAGCAATAAATCATATCGGTCCATGGCTTTTTTTAGTTTTTTCTTAAAAAAAAAAAATATTAAATGGTCCGATTGCTTCAAGAAAAATGCACGAACACGCTTCAGGTTTTAAAAATATACGTTTGAGAAAATATAAACTGTTTTTCTCATTTAAATGAAAAACAGATGTTTTACAATTTTTTCTTGTTATTTAAGGGATATACCTTTTTAAAAGTTTTACGTATGTTTAAGTTGTGTTGTTAAATATACTTTTAATGGATCACGTAAATATAACGTAACCTTTTTTTCAAATATAAATTAAATATATATAAATGATAAAATTAATGTTTGTAAGTAGCACTTATTTCTTTCTTTTATTCATAATATTGTGATCCAAAAGAAAACAGATACATATCAAAATGAAAACTTTGCGAAATTAAATGTAACGATACATATCAACAAAGCTCAATTTTATACCTATTGTATTTCTAGCATTAGATGTTGCAAAGCAAGACGGCGTACATCTTTATGTAGCTTAGACTTTAGAAGAAAATGTAGTTATATTATAAAATAAATTTACAAGAGAAATTAGAAAAAAATATTTCTTAAAATTAAATGTTGAATTCTGTTGTAGCCATGAAGATGTCGTATTTAATAAAAAATAAAAATATTTGTTTTTTTTTTTACTTTCTTTATATTGTAAATTTTGACAATGTTACAATTGGTTAGAATAGAGATCTGTATGTTTTTATTGATACGTCCTTTATTTCGGACATTGTATTGAATATTGTTAGTGCACATGCCTCATGCCTTCCATGTAAATAAGAATATATAGAGAATACATAGTAATATTACACTGGAAAGTATATAATTTTTAAAGAAAAATTGTTTACTATCTGCACCCATACTAATAAAGTTAATAATTTTATCTACAAAAAAGTATCATCACAAAAAATTAAAATAAATACAAAAATATTGTTTGTCTTTTTTTTTCACTATATAATGGAAACGAAAATTATTATAATTACAAATTTAATATAATCGATTAGTTGTTTAAATTATTGATAAATGTGCGGTTTATTTGTATATTGTTTGTTATAAGTATGATAAATAATATTCTTATTTATTAAACAGTTGATGTTAAGTTTTATTTGAATGTCGCTTTAATGTGTGTTAGTTAAATTATGATGTCAGTGACTATTATGTCGTAGTCTTGATGTATAGCAATATTATCGTAGATACATTTAATATCGGTTTGGGAATCGAAAACCTAAATAAAAGAGGTCTTTTATCTATTTTTACAGCATCTGGAAAGTTAGAAAAAAATTATATTATATTGAAGAAAAATTTTAAGAAAATATATTTCCGTCCTAACTTTTAGGGTAGAATCTGTCTTTTATGAATTGTCTTTCTATAACATTTTCTAGATAAAATTTAAAGGCTATTTCGATATCTGTTTGCGTTCATAGAAAACTACCATTTCTATCAAAATATATTTTTCTTGATAGTACTCAACTTTACTCGAAATTCACATGAAAACATTTTCCAAAGTATATTTAGCTACATTTGATTGCACTTTTTTTTAATATGTAACGTTTTCTACACTTCCCACATAAAAAGAAAAGATACGTCAATCCAACTGTTTTGCAATATTCATTTTTTTTAACAAAAACAAAAATCTCTTCCAAACCGATATTGAAGAAAAAAAAATTAAGTAAAAAAAATGTGAATACACAGCACTGTAGTGATATGCGTAACTGAGCTTCTAAAAGATTAAAAACAATTGTTTTATACACTTAAAACAAATTATGTCGTAATATTATAATTGTATTGTTTTTCGTCGCAGGCGTCGCCTACAGGCGTTGTGACACTTGTGTCATTTTGTTGTAGCTAAATAAAGAGGATTCATACAAGGATTGTTTTTTTTTTTCATCCTTTCCTTTGCTTCTCGTTCTAGAAAAATCAATAGGGGTTTGACGTAGAATGTGCACTTCGCAAAATGTGCACTTATCAAAATGATCACTTCTCAAAATGAGCACTACCTACTCAAAATGAGTGTTTTAACAAAGAAACTACTGTTACCGTGGTAAAAATCGTGCAAAATAAAAATAGTAAGCAAACGGTTTTTATTTTGACCAATTTGTGATAAAATTCGCACTCATTTTGAGTAGTGCCCGTTTTGAGTAGTGCCCGTTTTGCGTCAAGTGCATATTCTGCGTCAAACCCTAATGTGGTCTCGAATTCTCGACCCCTGAACAAGGTCATTCTGTATGAACGCAGGGATCAAGGTTTCCCCGGTTAGACCGGTTTGAATGTGGAAGCTTAAGGGCAAAGTTCACCGAAAAGATAACAGTCTGATTATCTAAAAACAGCTGTTTAAAACACATTTTCATGTTCAAAAATGTGTTTTAAACAGCTGTTTTTAGATAATCAGACTGTTATCTTTTCGGTGAACTTGGCCCTAAATACTCGTAGGTACAGTAACTTACTGCAGCTATTAGAGGGATTGACAAGACCTTGAAATCGAATCTTCGGAAAAATTCGGGTAACGCTGAACAGAAGTGTCCTTTGTAACCCAGACCACTCACTGTACCTACCTATATTTATTATACTTGAAGATGAAATTGGGGAACCATCTACCACCAATGTATGTTTATCATAGATCTATAACGATTATGGCGCTATATGTTACCTACTATGTTAGTATTGTGTGTGTGTGTGTGTGTATATTTGTGAACAAAACTACATGTATTTTCTATAATTTTCTAGAAGCTATTTTGAAAATGTTGAGTACCTACCTACCAAAAAGGTACCGACTTGGGTTATGCTGTTTTGGTTGTGTTTGGTTATTTGGGTTGTGTTGGGTATGGGTAGGCTTTGGTGGAAGAAAATGAAACAAAACACGATTTATAATTACAAGCTTAGGTACATTTATTTACAAAAATCTAAAAAAATGAAAACACAAATCAGTCTGGCACTAGGCCTTATAACTTATACATTAAATCCGAAACACGCACCTTTCAACAAGAAGACTTAAAATTAATCAGGTAGGTAGGTAGAATAAATTACTTTTTCTTTTTTTCTTCGGTTCCATTGCTCTGACCCTTGATCTCCTTGCGCACGGGGCCGGACTGCGCGATGGGCACCTTCCTCTCTCCCTTGACGGCGTCCGGCACCTTCCGCGGCGCCGTGATGGAGAGCACCCCGTCGGAGGACAGGTGCGACTCCACGGTCTCGGGCGCCGCGCCCTCGGGCAGCGCGTACCGCCGCACGAACTGTCGGCTGATGTAGCCGTGGTCGTCCTTCTTCTCCTCGTGCTTGCCTTCAACCACAATGTACCCGTCGGCTGTCTTTACTGAGATCTCTTCAGGCGCGAATTGTTGGACGTCTAAGTTGATCTTGTACTTGTCGCCGTCAGCCTTGATACTGGAGCCTAGGTCTTTAGCAGCGGCTGCGAGGTGTCTCCAAGGTCTGTAGTACTCCCTCGTCATCAACGGTCCAGCGGCAACAGATAAAATGTCGTCCGGTGTTAGAGCCAGCCCGAAATGTTGGTCCAAGAGGCGGCGCGGACGCTGGAAGCCGAAATCGTCGAAGAAATATGGTAGCAGAGACATCTTGATTGAAAATGTAGACTTTCTTCCTTGTAAAAAAAGTCGCTTAGTAATCGCTTGTGTCGCTTTGAGAGCGCTTAAAGTTCGCTTGTAGCTTGCTTTTAACTGAATGCCGCTTCCGCGCTACGCCGCGTTTATATACTCGTACTGGTAACAGCGCCATCTCGTATCAAGTAGCAAATTCTAGAAACATAATATTATTTAGCTGTCGGGTACAAACATCGGGAACGCTCAACCTTGTGGGTCGCAAGATTGTATCTTGGCGTAGTTCGATAAAGATTATATTTTGGTAGTTATTACATTGAACACCTTTTTTAATTTATCTTATTCATAATTACATCAAAAAAGATGCAAATGCAATACATAGGGCCAAGCACGAGCGCGCGGAGTAATCGCAGCTTAAAATCGAATACTTGTCCTTGTTTTGTTTGTTGTTGTGTACTTGTGTACTTGTGTTGTTTATCTTTGTTTTATAACTTTATTATTCATGTTTGGGTGATGTTAAAGTACTGTAGGTACTTATCGCGAAAAAAAATATCAAATACGAAAGGATATAAGTACTTGTATTCGAAAATCTGATTGAGCTTTCGTGACGGTGACAGATTTCAGAACCTTACTGGAAATTAATATCTTATTTTATTAGTTGCCATCAATGATAAAACTTAGTGTTAAAATATCGATCTTTTTGATTACCGTGGTCACTAAGTTCGCAAGCATTAACTCTAATGACTTTTTGTTGAAAGTCACATTCATCAAAGCTTCATAACGAAAAAAAATGTGAATCTTTCTTTATGGTGTAAGTATGTAAATGATATTTCAACTTTGAAAAAAAACAACATTCATTAGAAACATAGCAAGTAATAGCGACCCGCACGTTGAGCAGCCCTGTACTAGGGACATCTGTGCCGGGGTTAACGTCCGACGAGAAACATCGAGAATATGAGGCGCCCGGCTTCTTCGTCGGTAAACATTCGATATTGTTCCATAATGTTCCATGTTCTATTGTATACTCACCTTGTAGGTCATGTTCAAGGGCAAAGCATTGCACGTACAGCTGCTAACGAAAAAAATGTACCTTCTTTTGATGAATTGTGAATGGATTAGGTAGGTACCTGCTGTTTGAATATGGAATGCAATCGTTCCATGTTTTTTTTTTCTAGAAATGTTTGTATTTTGCGATTAAAGTGAATAATTTAAATGTATGATTTATTCACTTTTTTTTTAAAATTGATTTGATGAATTTAACTTGACTAATTTAGGCTTATTTTTGTATTTTAAAAATACAAAAGGGTTATTAAATAACAGGAAGATAATTTTAGGTTTTTATTTGCCCAGCAGATCATAATAATAGACCAATCCAACCCAACCCAACCGAGCTTTAGCCAAAAAGAACCACAGAAAAAACTTTAATTTATTATTTGAACTCAAAAGCATCATTTTTAATCAATCATTGACGAAAAAGTTTATTTCAGAAAGATTAGAACAGCACTCAATCAAATTAAGCAGAAATAGTGAAATAGATAGGTACATTTTTTTTAATATTATTTTTCCAGTGTTTCTTTCTGTGATTTAATGTCATCAATACATTGATAAATAAAAGAATAACTATGTACTTAATTAACAATGATATTCTCATTGGTACTTAATGTATAATTAGATCATAAACCATCAATGCATTCGATAGATTTTGATGAGTCACGCAGTTACTCTTCTTTTATTTTTGTAGAAAAAAGAAGGAACTTTATGGTTTATGATTATTACAGTTTATAGTTAAGTTTATAGGTAGTTAATTAATAAGTTTAGGGCTTTTTTCTTTCGAAATTATGATTGGGGGTGTGTGCTAGGGGTATATTATTCTGTTACAATTCTAATGTAGGTACCATCATATCATAAGCTAGGTGAGGACTTCAATATTTTAATCATAATTGATATTATACAGTAACATGCAATATCTTTGACAGCAGTAAACAAAACAAATATAATGTTTACAAGAATTATCTAGAAACATACTCATAAACCAAGAACATAAACATACCCACACTTTATGTTCGTAGGTGAGTAAGAATTAAAATGAAGTACCTAGGTTACAAAATTAAGAATCAAATGGCTTAGCATGATCCTCCGTTACGCCTAAAATACTGCAGCATTTATTTTGAAACAAATATATGGTAAAGTTAAGGATAAATGCTAAGTCCTATGTGTGACGAAAACACGATTCCATAAACTTTTCTCGATAGAAAAAAAATCCAAAATTACCTCCAAATTGAACAATAAACCGCTGGTATTCAAAAACTAGATCATGAAACTTTGCATACTAACTGAACCAACTATAAAGCAGGTCTTATGTGTTTTATTTTTTTAGTCCAATCAATAGATTTTTTGTATATCGCAAAAAACCACTCATTTCGTATTATTCGGCCACACTGACTGACGTGACAACCGCTTTGTAGTGCAAGCTGATTAGAACTTTATTCTAATAGTTTTTCAAACGAAGGTTCGAACTTCGTTTGAAAAACTATTAGAATACCACCACAAATAGAGTTGCTAATTTTAGGGTTAGAAGGGCCTTAATCTGGAATAGGTAGATAGTACATTCTAAATTCGAGAATGGCTGTCCATTAACGGGATTCCTAAAGAAATTACAATGAAGGCATATACCTACTTAGGAAAGGAAGGCATAGGGAGGTATATGTACAGACTGACTATATTGAGCACCTCTGGTTGCTACTTTTACTCTTGAAAACCATCCTGATACAAAATGCGTTTAGTATTTATTTATTTAACCTAAATTTCTCCCTATTATGGAACTGCAACGCCATCGATCAATATACCTTTTTTAGATTAGTAGGTACCTATGTACAGTACATGTCTGCTATGAATGTATCTATAAGAAGAGCTATGTTACCCATGTATTGGCTACAATTACTTGTCTACTTACATAATATATATCATGTACTGAGCTACAATGTAAACCTTTCCTACCCAACGGCTATAAACGAAAAATTGCACGTAAAGTGACAAAACAAATGAATAATCTTTGCAGGAACTATCTAGAAACGTCTTTATTATTTTCTTAAGTGGGTAGGAATTAGAATATGAATATGGAATTACAATAAGATTAGATAGTGCATTATAGATTGTGTAATGGGTGACCATCATATTAAATGAGATAATCATAACATAAAACACCCCTCTTTTTACGTCGGGGCTAAAAAGTTTGCCAAAAATATAGGTAAGTAGATACAAACTGTGCTAAGCAGTGCTATTCTTCAAAATCATGCTGTCATAATATATGTGCAAATAAGTAGGTACCTACCTACCTAACAAGCGTATTTCTTAAGAATTTGAAGCAGTACCTAGCCATTGAGCTATTACTACTACGTAATAGCTCAATGTACCTAGCACTTAATTTATTTAATCGATAGTTCACCGACAGTCTGTGGCATTAAGGTGACATTGCATCGCCGTCGATCAATACTTTTGTTGAGTACCTAGGTACATGTCTGTCTGTCGTGAGGGCCTGCAGCAAGAGCCAACTTGTGTTCTACCCATACTCCCCTAGTTATAAACGAAAATTTATTAATGTATCTAAGTAGGTACTTAAGTACACAGAGTTAAAGAAAAATACAGGGTAACGACATTATAAATTAAAATAGGTATATATTTTGGTTCTTAATTCACTCGTAATTATAGACCTATTTGAATGTCTTTGCTAATTCACAAAAGGTTCTCCATACCCTCTTTTATCAATGTGTATCTTTGTTGTTTAAAATTACTACCTATTTGTTAAATAATTTATTAAACATAGTAGGATCTTTTGTTAGGTACAAATAAAGCATTCTGATTCTGATTCTGGTAGGTACCTATAGGTATTTTAAATTCTGGCCCAACACTGTTGTTGCCATTGCTTAGTAGATTTAGGTAGGCCTGTACCTACCGCACATACGACATACTGTACGTACCTAAGTTTAGTTTTTTGCAAACTTGTGTACGTACACTTAGAAGAACTAAGGCATGACCTAGGACAACAATAATAGAAAGACCGTGACCTTCACGATAAATCGAGAAATCTGTTTACAAGCTATGGTCGTATACAGACACGGCATATTATCAATGTGTGAGTCAATCTTGCGTAAGTGTTGCTGCCAGGATCGACCACGAACCACGCCGAGCGACTTTTCTTGAACGAGCTACTCGCCGCTAGATGGCGCTGTTCTCAGAAAATTCAATGTGTGAGAGACATTTTGTTAATGTGTGTGTAAACGCGCACCGTGCTGACTATCATGTTCGAGACTTTTCTAGTTATTCTATTGGCTACGAGGGGGCGCTTCGTCGTGAGTATAAATACAAGCCGCGCTTACCGGCCGGCATGCATTTTGTATTCAAGCAATCGAAGCGATAACAAGCTCTCGAAGCAAGTACTCTGCTCTTAATCTACAAACGTTGAAATATACTCAAGAAAATGTCTCTGCTACCATTCGTCTTCGGTTACGACCGTCCTGCTCGTCAAGTCCACCCTCACAGCCACTACTGGCCCAACCGGCTTCTAGACCAAGACTTCGGGCTGGCGTTGACACCGGACGACCTTCTCACGGCTGTGGCAGGACCTATGCTGTCAGAAGACTACTACAGACCATGGCGTCAGCTGGCTTCACTAAACCGTGACGTGGGATCCAGCATCAAAAGCGACAAAGACAAGTTCCAGATCAACCTAGACGTACAGCATTTCGCGCCCGAAGAGATCTCAGTAAAGACAGCCGACGGGTACATCGTGGTTGAAGGCAAGCACGAGGAGAAGAAGGACGACCACGGCTACATCAGCCGGCAGTTCGTGCGGCGGTACGCGCTGCCCGAGGGCGCGGCGCCCGAGACCGTGGAGTCGCGCCTGTCTTCCGACGGGGTGCTCTCCATCACGGCGCCGCGGAAGGTGCCGGACGCCGTCAAGGGAGAGAGGAAGGTGCCCATCGCGCAGACTGGCCCCGTGCGCAAGGAGATCAAAGACCAGAGCAATGGAACTGAAGAAAAGTGATGTAGTGGTCATCTGTTGTCTTCTATGCTATTTTTAATTATCGTTTTACTTATTCCAAAGTATATAGTTTGAGACTGATTTGTGTTGTAATTTTAAGTTCTTAATAAATAATTTCTTTTATCGTGCTTTAAGTGTTTCTTTTTTATTTAACTTCTTAAACAGTAAGTACGCCTAATATAGGAATGCTTCACCTCACCTAAAAGTACATCACAGCTAGATTACATTAAAGCCACACAAGCACACTTTCATCCAATCTTTCCTACAGATGAAAAGAAAAACAGTTCATCCATTTTAAACAGTAATAATGTGCCGAGCAGGTACATTTACATTTTATATAGGTATAATAAACACTACCTACGTTTAAGAGGGCTATTACAAATTTTCTTGTTTTTGAGTGTTTTAAGAGTCTAGCACTCAAATATAAGAAAAATTTTGATTTTTATTTTGAGCGCTCCCTAGAGAAATATTCAATCTTTCTCGGGCATATTTTTTTATTTAATTTTGTGGCCATATTTAAACCATAATCACACTTCTAAACTGAGATTTTTGATGTGTGATTATGGTTTAGATATGGCCACAAAATTAAAAAAGATATATGCCCGAGAAAGTTTGATTAATTCTCTAGGGAGCGCTCAAAATAAAAATCAAAATTTTTCTTATATTTGAGTGCTAGACTCTTAAAACACTCAAAAACAAGAAAATTTGTAATAGCCCTCTTAAATTGAAAACGCCTCGTTTTTTTTTAATAATCGAGATCAATCTTATGACTACAGTGTGCATAACCCTAGCAAAATGTTGTGCATTTGAGAGATGAGACCATAAATAGTAGATTATGCACCGAGGGGCTAAAGTTGTGTCTTATGTCACGGGCGTCATATTGAATCTCGAGCGCAATGAAGGATTCGGGACTTAACTCGCGAGCGCAGCGAGGGAGTTAAGAGTTTAACTCACGAGCGAAGCGAGGGAGTTAATACAAGAATCCTGAATGCAGCGAGGGATTCAAGCTAGCCCAAGGCAAAGACACCTTTAGCCCAGAGGAGGATACTCTACTTTTTACACCTACTGTGAGAAAATAATAGCCATAGTACGAATGCCAAAAGTTCGCGCCTTTATTGCGTCTACCAATAAGTAGCTAAGACACGATCAATTCGATTTTCAAAAAAAAAGTCTCTTCTACGGTTTTTTCGTGTGTGTCTATTGATATTACTCTCATGAAAGTAGCGTTTGTGTAAACTAAGCTTATACAGGGCTGGTAGAATGGTTTTGGATGATTGGCTGAATGCATTTTGAATTTAGAACGTCATTGGAGACGCTCGTGAAAATAGAGTATATAAAATGTGATAAATCGACTGTAGTATAGGTAGATAGGTTTTATTATTTATTTATTTATTCACAAAATCCACAGCAATCTTAGCGCAGTTTACTTAAAATAAATTAACTAATGTTACAGCCAACTACTATTACGGTATTACGGCGCGGTACGGTATTTGTTATTATTAATGCCAGTTTTAATGTTATTCCATTCCTTTTAAAAAATGGTTCGTAGTTATCTAATTATTCTTACAATATTATGTCTTCGAAAACTGGCAACGATATGAAGAAGCATTCGTTATGATTTTGTAGGAAATCGAGAATATCATCCACGCGTAGTAAGGGTATCGAGAATAGCTTTCCTCTTTCTGGCACCAAAGGGTGTTTGTTAGTACTATACTGCCAATTTAGCTGAGCATGTGAGATTCCAAATTCAAATCCCGACGAGGACGACCCGATTGGCGCAGCGGTAGCGAGGCTAACTTACGTTCTTAGGGTCCCGGGTTCGAATCCCGGTAGGAGCAAATGTTTGTGTGATGAGCATGGACATTTGTTTCCTAGTCATGGATGTTTATATGTATAATAAGTATGTATTTACAAACAAAAAGTATCTATGTAGTATATCAACTATCTGGTATCCACGACACAAGCCTCGTTGCTTAGTGTGGCACTAGATGGCGCTGTGTGTAATGTCCAGCGATATTTATTTATTTATTTATTTATAAATCACATTATTGACCAGCGGGTCATAATGAAATCCAGTACAACATTATTGACCGGCTGTGCCCCCGGCCACTAATGACTCACTTTAGGTTAAGGTTGCTTGACATATAATTTGACATTTTCGAGCAGGTGGTGTGAAAAAATAATTAGTGTATCATGAGGAGCAATTTGTTTAATAGTAGCAAAATTTGTGTGAATTGTAGTTTTAAAGTTATTTGAGAATAACACATTTTGCTGGAGTAACGTTTGAAACGTTATCCTGGCAAAATCGATTTTCAAAAATTCGTTCAGCCCGGAACCAAATACATGATTAGATAGCTTTTGTTGCATAGTAAATGTTTGTAAATAGCAAAATTTGTGTGTGGTATGGTTCATGAGTTATTTAAGATTTTGCTGCGGTAACGTTTTGTGATTTCCCAGATCTCGAAAACGGCTCAACGCAGAAGATTGAAAAAAATACCAATAAGAGACCTTAATTTGTTTATATTAGTTTAAACATTAGTTTTTGATTTGGTTGTCGTAAACCAATGGAATTAAATGGTTTCAAAAATCAGATAAAACGGATTTGCAAGTAAACCAAAACACTTATAACCAAATAAACAGCTGTCAAAAATACCCATGGTAGACACTTATCACGTCAAGTAAAATAAATTATGTAACTTTATACGATATGAAGATAAAAACAAAATTGATTCATTTTAGACTGGTCGTACTTTAGCGATGAAATACGCAGTTCCCAAAACATTAAGAAACGTGGCATACTTTAAACTAATTAAAATGATACATGAACATTGATTCCTGTTAATTTCAGCTTTCAATTACGGCTGTAATGAAAGTTATATCAAAAACAAGAAAATGTCAGCAATTCTCTAATAAGCTGACCAAATCGGAAAGGTCACGAAAAAGCGGCCGCACTATACATAATCGTAACCATCTTAAATGAATGGGATAATATGGATGTTTTGTTAGTACAGTTGCGTACGTACGTTGTTGTTACTGTTGCGTAGGTTGCTGGTCATGGTGTTCATTATTTTTATTTAAAAATCAGTCTCATACAAATTATTGTATATCTTTGCCTTAGCATTAACATATTGAGGAAAAAATCTCAAATAAGTTACGTACGTACCTACTTAATTTTAATAATTGGCATAAATGTTTTTCTGTTTGTCAAGTACCAATGCTTAAACTTAAAATACAATGTTGATTCATAGTTTGTACAATTTTCCTTAAGACGGAGATAGGCACCTACTAAATACGTAGGTAGGTAGGTGGACTCCATTTCCTCTCGACTCACAGTATGACATTTAAACATGAGCTTTGTAACGTATAACTTAGTGGTTATTTCAACATTACATGTGACAGTTACAGGTGATCAACGTGTGAACCACGCGTCGTCAATCAAAATCACACTATAAATTATTTACTGAGATTATTACTTACCTTTTTAAAGTTACTTGACTTTAAATAATTACTTATGATCCATTAAATTGTTAAACTATTGTTAATTAACATGATTTTCATTTATAAAATAGAAAACTAGTAGAAAATGTGTGTTATGGTACCTGCACTTCGAACATTAAAAAATCGGTTACACGTAAAACGTTTTTCTGCTTAACTGTACAAAACATCGGACACTAAGTTGCTAATTTGCGAAGACTACTCGTACGTATGGTGCGGCCGCTTTTACGTGACCTTTTTAATTTGGTCGGCTATTAGAGAATTTCTGACATATTCTTGATTTTGATATAACTTTCATTACAGCCGTAATTGAAAGCTGAAATTAACAGGAATTGATGTTCTTTAATCATTTTAATTAGTTTAAAGTATGCCACGTTTCTTAATGTTTTGGGAACTGCGTATTTCATCGCTAAAGTACGACCAGTCTAAATTAATCAATTTTGTTTTTATCTTCGTATCGTATAAAGTTACATAATCCATTTTACTTGACGTGATACGTGTCTACCATGGGTATTTTTTACAGCTGTTTATTTGGTTATAAGTGTTTTGGTTTACTTGCAAATCCGTTTTTATCTGATTTTTGAAACCATTTAATTCCATTGGTTTACGAAAACCAAATCAAAAACTAATGTTTAAACTAATTTAAACAAATTAGGGTCTCTTATTGGTATTTTTTTCAATCTTCTGCGTTGAGCCGTTTTCGAGATCTGGGAAATCACAAAACGTTACCGCAGCAAAATCTTAAATAACTCATGAACCATACCACACACAAATTTTGCTATTTACAAACATTTACTATGCAACAAAAGCTATCTAATCATGTATTTGGTTACGGGCTGAACGAATTTTTGAAAATCGATTTTGCCAGGATTACGTTTCTTAACGTTACTCCAGCAAAATGTGTTTTTCTCAAATAACTTTAAAACTACAATTCACACAAATTTTGCTACTATTAAACAAATTGCTCCTCATGATATACTAATTATTTTTTATGGTCTCATCTCTCAAATGCACAACATTTTGCTAGGGTTATGCACACATGACTACACTCTTATTGTGTGTGTGAACGTGACCAATAAGACTGCATTCCCACTATGTCGTGACGATTAATTCATCGTTGGTTTTAAGATGGCAAAACTCGTGGAAGATGGTAATCGCGTCGTCCTGTATGTGAGTGAACACCTCCATTTAAATATACAAGCCACGACACTTAAAACTACACGATTATTTGTCGTTACGACAAAGTGGGAACGCGGAACCTCTGATACCTAGGTACCATAGATTATGTGAATCTAGACGATCCAAAAGGTGACGTCATGAAACCATTGATACCTCATTCATGCCCAGCCCAGCTCATAGGTATCTGAAAATAATTCATGCATGTAGGTCTGTATGTCGATACGTTTTCGAGTTATACTTCCTGAATCGGCCTTTAAAAATCATTCGATTTAATTCGCAATCATGTGATTTTGCTGAGGGACATTTGTTTTTTATTGCTTGTAAAAACTACATCTTAGGTAGGTGAGGAAAGATAAAAAAGATATGGTATTCTTTTGTGCGTCGATGTGTGTCGATGTTCCTTCACCCTTGCTTCATTCAGGTACCACAAAACTTTCGAATTGTCCCAACCCTATAATAAATTAATTTCCGATCAAACTATCAAAATTCAACATGACACACCTTGTCAGTCACACAAAATCCACAAGTCAAACGCAATAAAAATCCTCACCAAAAATGAAATAAATTCACACAAGAAAATGTTTTGCCGGCCCTCCCTGGGAATCTGCAAATATTACTGCACTTCCATAAAGAACACTAGAAGCTTGAGACCCAGCATCAAAATTGGCAAAGAATCATTTCAGTTACGCCTAGACGTACAGCACTTCAATAAAGACGAAATTCGAGTGAAAGCTCACCCAGAATATGTGATCATTGAAGGTAAACAAGAAAAGGATACTCAACAGGGATATGTCTTGAGACAGTTCATAAGAAAATTCAAGTTGCCCGAAGGCTGTGTGCCTTCGAATGTGAAATGTACGATTGGGGCCAACGGGTGGTTGACAGTGGAAGCAAAAAGAACTTTCAAAGACACAACAGCCCCTGTCGAAGCAGTGACAGTACCTATTGAGTATGGTCGTGTTGATGAAAAAGATGAGATTGGACCCCCAACAACGGAACAGGAAATTATTATTAGAAATCCATGTTCCTACTATCCGAAAATTTCACCCGAAGAAAAGAAATAAACTTTTACTGGACCATTTTTATTTTTATACTCAGTACAGCTGCAGCCATTGGTGTGTTTAACATGTCATCCGGAAAGTAGTCAAGATTGTACCATCAGCAAATGAAGAACGGTATACCTAGTTATTCTAGATAATGTATAAATAATAACGAATTTGTTTGCTTTTCAATTTAATCACACTCACTAATTTTGCAATAAGGAGTCGTTACCTACAGGCTACAAGTCATTACTTTCAACTTATTGTATAAGGTTAAATATAATAAGCTTTGGACAAAATTGAGAACTGCAGGTGTCCCAACCGATCTTGTGAATATCCTTGCCTACTGGTACAGTAAGCAGCTTAACAATCTGTCCTAACGTAAGTACTCAGGCAGGGCGCGCCGTGCGGGCTTTTCGCCACGATTCTTTAAGCATCCTGAGGGGCTCACCAGCATGCATGTTAGATGCCATATTTTTTTAATACTAAATGTGTAATTGTTCAGAATTTTGGTACATGCATCTGATTAATAGGATGTCTTCTAAGATATAATTCATCCAAACATCCTAAAGCGACATATTTCGGGCTTTATTTCGGGTACATCATCATTTAATGGAGTTTCTTGCCGGTTCTTCTCCATAGAACGACTACCCCGAACCGTGCACCTTTTCTCAACGTTTGATACGAGTAAGCACAGATAATATAATACTTCGGAGTAAGTGCCCACGTAGGCCTACGTGAAATAAATTACTTTGATTTTACAAAACCAAGCATTGACGCAAATGTTCCAAAAATACTTTAGCAAACTAACTCCGAGAATATTTCAACTGTGGTTTTTCGTAGGCGTTTTATATAATTGAGTAAATATAGATCGGCAGTCATCTCTCTATAAATACGATACAATTGTTATGTTTACGTTTCAAAACAATGACGTCATTACAATGAGATTTTCATTCATTTTCACTAGTATCTTCTGGCTACGTTTGAATTTCCCAACTAAAAATTACGATCCCTACATTTTTTTGAAAACCAGGAAACCAGCCCGTACTGGACCCGCGTGGTGGATTATAGCCCATACCCTCTCATCGGGAGGAGGCAATGTGTCCCAACAGTGGGAACATTATAGGCTGATTATGCTATGCGAACATAAATGTATGGAGAAACTGATTTTATTTCGTGATTTCATGGTTTGATCCCAGACTACAAATTGCTCTTAAAGAATGGTAACCCTGTGTATTGAAACCTTATCTAAACGTCAACATGTTGAGTCTACATTCGCTTGTTTATAATCATAACCTTAAGAACTCTGATCGAAGCTGTATATATCCAGAAAACGTAAACCTAACCGGCTCAAGCCCAAGGGAAACCTAATTTATTCGACAACTTGACTAAAAAGGCAGCTATCACATAAACTGTTTACACACCGACACAATTACCTAAACGATCAAGGTAAACTGTGAGCTAAAACTGACTACAATTATCCAAACTTGAATTCAATCTAAACAGTCAATTGAAAACATTAACGGATTCTAAACGCGTACGCGACCCGGTATATCAGGACACAGAACTGAGATTGTGAACTGCTGGTTGCAAAAAAACTACATTAATAGGTTTGCTTTACAACTAAACTTTTCATGGGAGCATAAGGAATCAAAGTAAATTCATTCAGAAAACTGATGCAAGATGACTAATGAAGACCATTGTTTTTATTTTAGTTCACAATAACACCGCCTACACAGATAAGCCGGTACGTATCTACGTCACTTATCGAATGCATCGGGAACTTTCTCGTTCCAAATACTCCCGAGAGCGATGCCAGATCTATGAATCAGCGCACGCCGGGCACACACATATATAAACGCGTCCCGAACGAATTCCCGTAGATCAAAAGGAAACGCGCTAAAGATAACACAGAAAATGTCTCTGCGACCTTATTTCTTCGATTACGACCTTCCAAGATGGCCGAAGCGTCTTCTCGACCAGAACTTCGGGCTGACAATGACTCCTGATGATCTGCTGACGGCATCCGTGAACCCTATCAGCCCAATCGTCGCTGGTGTCCAACCCTGGTGGCCGAAAAACTCCGGCTCCTCAATCAAGGTTGACAAAGATAAGTGGCAGATCAACGTGGATGTACAACACTTCTCTCCAGATGAAATAACAGTCAAAATCAGTAACGGATTCATTGTGGTTGAAGGTCAGCATGAAGAGAAGCAAGATGAACACGGTTTTATCTCCAGGAAGTTCGCCAGAAGATTCAAGTTGCCGGAAGAAAGCAACCCTGATACCGTGGAATCTAGACTCTCTTCGGATGGAATTCTGACTGTTGTAGCTCCCAAAAAGGCTGAAGTGGCTAAAGGTGAAAGGGCTGTTCCTATAACCCATACTGGACCGGTTAGGAAAGATGTCCTGGATGAAGCTAAGAAAGAATAAGAAGGAGATCATACTTACAGACTGTTAATTTAAGAGACTGCTTTTAATTCTAATGAGTTTCTATTTTTTGTATTAAAATCGCATTTTCATTACACATTTCTGTGTTTTTGTCTGCATATCACCTGTTCACCTAAATATTATGATTATACCTGCTATTTATAGAGTGTTACGCTAGCGAGTGGGACGCATTCACATTCGTTTTGTTTCTAAAATTGTTCTCACGATTTTATCGTTTGTCCCAGGTATGACCTCCCAAAGACGTGTTTCATAAATGGAAACCCTCAAATTAGAAAATTCCAGCTGGAACTATTTGCACTGTTTACTGCAACTTTTCTTGTCTGCTTTTTAATAAATAAGGAGGTATGGGGATTGATGGAAGGGGTAATCTTCGGAACTACTGACCCAAATTACTTACATAATGTATTTAAAAAATCTTTAACGAGAAGCTACATTTTTGCTAGAGTGTCATAGGCTATATTTACGATGTCCGCGCGTGATATTTTAGTCATAAGGCAAGGAAAGCGTGGGCAAAAGTTAGTAACAACATTCTTAAAAGCATCATTAGTAAATTGTCTTGATAATAAAGCATGTCAAAATTTCTGCCAAAGCTGGCGAATATTTCGTCAAAAAGAAAAGATAAAATTAACGCTAAAACAATGGCCCAAAAATATTACAAAAAAATTGTTTAGACAGCTATAATAAATACAGTACAATACCGTAACTTATTATGATGATAATAACACAGACACATTTCATAGTAATTGTAATGAATAAAAAGTTATAGATTAATAAATATTTGATGCTATCATGCCATTACCATTAAAGTTATAATCAGAGGGATGATGAGAAATAGTTTAAAAAAATGAATAAATCGTCGTGATCGTGCTGTTTCCTTTTTTATTAACAAGGGATTAGGAAATAAAATATTTTCTTCATTTAAAATATACTTCATATTCAATAGTTTTGTTAAAAGCATTGAGCGTAATAACGGTATATTTACAAGGTATATCTTCTTATCTTCTTAATGAAAAACTTCCACTTCAATTTACCTATGTATTATGTAACAACCTATAACCTCTCATTATCTTTTTTAGCATCATCCTTCTTCTCATACATAGAATTCTCTATATCTTGCAAACTTCTACCACTTGTTTCCGATAATATAAAACTAAGTAATATACCAGTGAACAATGTGATACCACCAAATAAAGCGTACATAACTTTCTCGTCAAACGCATTAATAACTTCTGGAGTAACTTTCACAGAAATAAAAAGCAGGGTAAATGATATCCCTGAACTTAAACCAGAGCCAAAACCACGCAATTTTGACGGAAATATCTCAGCAATAAACGTCCAGGCTATGGATGTTACTACAGATGACATAGCTATGTAAACAACCAGACAAGTCACAGCTATACCTACTAACCCAACAGGAACTAGATACAAGTATACTACTAAACCGATCAACGCAAGGCCAGTTGATATACAACAAATTACAAAAGTGATTTTACGTGGTAGAACCTTAGCAAAAATACATACGAACACAGCTGCTGCAATTCTTATAGAATCACCAACTACCATGAACATAAATGCATCTATCTCTCCAGAAAACGTTTTCTCGAATATCATTTGAGCATAGAAAGGTAAAGTAGTGACACCACACCACTGTGTAGCGACTAACAAGAAGAATGCAATCGCCACAGACTTCATGAATGGTTTACTAAATAATATATTAAGTGTATCTTTAAACGTGGTATTCTCTTCCGCTTTTTCTTTAGTCTTCTCCAAAACAGTTGCCAGTTCCTTTTCAGCATTTTCTCCATCTCCTCGAAATTTTCTGTACGATTCTATACCTGCATCGACTCTTCCTCTGGAGAGCAGCCACAGCGGGCTTTCATTCAAGTACACGAGCATAACAAAGGCTATAATGAGTGGCAATGAGAAAATAAAGCAACTGGTCTTCCAATGCAGGTATTTTCCAACTGTGTGGCTGATTAAGACTCCTGCATGGGCTGCTACACAAGGGTAGAAAAAAGCAATAGCCCTGAACTTCGGATCAGTAGATTCTGCGATGTAGACCATGCCATTCACTCTCATGGCTCCCCTACAAACTCCTGTGATGAACCTTCCAATGAGCATGAGTGTGTTGTTGATGGCTAGTCCCATGATGATCCAGCCGAGGGTGTAGGGTACGATCAGGACGAGCTGGCTTATCTTTCTGCCAATCCCATCACTCATTGAACCAGAGAAAATAGACCCCAGAATCATTGCCAGCGGAGAGATGGAAGCTGAAACAAATAAATGAAAAGAACTTGAATTGCTTTCTTTGCGATCAATTAATATTTATGTATGTGTAAATTTTTTAGTATTTTTTTGTAGCCAGGCGTGCAATTTTTAAAACATATAATACAAGTCGAGCCACGAAACTCGAGCGTTGACCGTTATTGCGCAGAAGTAAAAACAAGAATGTATTGGGACGTGCGTTGCGCCGATTGGCTCTCCAGTCGTAGAACATGCGCAGCTATCCCCTCCACGTTTCGTTCAGCGCTAGAGTTACGTACCGCGACCTATGTCATTTGTTCCGCGAATCCGGCATAGCCAGAATTCTTTAACACTACCCACATGGACTTCTGCGACCAAGGCGCGTTACTTGGCATCATACCGTGGTCAATTAGTACCTACCCTGTGTCAGTTTTTTTTATGACGCCCATGGGTCTCAGATTTGGGTTTACATGCCGTCAAGAAATATTATTTTCCTTCACCGAAGCAAGTGATAATTATACAATACGCACATGAAACTGAACAATCAGAGGTGCGTGTCTAGGTTTCGAACTCGAGACCTATGACTTGGCAGTCCGACGACGGTCGCACCACTATGCTATCAATGCCTAGCTACAAACATTGGAGTTCATGGATCGACGAAATTAAGCCCTTCTAACCCTAAAATTAGCAACTCTATATGTGGTGCTTCAAACTTCGTTTGAATTACTGTTAGAATAAAGGTCTAATTAGCTTGCACCACAAAGTTGTAACGTCAGTCACTGCGGCCGAATAGTGCGAAATGAGTGGTTTTTTGCGATTTACAAAAAATCTATTGATTGGACTAAAAAAATAAAAAACATAAGACCTGCTTTATAGTTAATTCAGTTAGTATGCAAAGTTTCATGATCTAATTTGAAGTACTTTTTGAATACCAGCGGTTTATTGTTCAATTTGGAGGTAACTTTGGATTTTTTTTCTATCGAGAAAAGTTTATGGAATCGTGTTTTCGTCACACATAGTACTTAGCATTAATCCTCAACTTTACCATATATTTATTTCAAAATTAATGCTGTAGTATTTTAGACGTAACGGAGAATCATGCTAAGCCATTTGAGGGAGTATAGGCCCTTAAAAGGTGCTGAAACAGATTGGATACAGTAGGCGAAGGCCAGATTGTTGTGGAACAGCTGGAGCGAGGCTTAGGTCCAGCAGTGGATTGTGATAGGTTGCATTGATTGATTTACTGATGCTGGTCTAAAACTTACCAATCCATGAGTCGAAGCTCGCATCGTACGGGAAGCTAGGGTCGCTCTGAAGCTGTGGCAGTAGGACTGCTGTGAAACCGAAGGTGAGGCCGCCACCGAGTGACAACAATGATACCGCTATTGTCGCCAGAACCTGGAATTGGTGACGAAAAATAAAGGAATTTTGAAGCTTCGTTATTGGCCATTAAAAAAGTATTACCTAGAGGGCTAGGTTCGTGGGTAATGTTGAATTGAATGTGAGAAAAACATACAATCAAAGTGACTTCGCGTTGCCATCGATGACGCCGAGGAGGTAGACGTTTTAGGCCCAGCGCACACCGCTGGAGGCGCAGCGGAGCGCATTTGAGGACAACAATTTAATATAAACCTTAACTACCTTGTTATACGGTCGCGCGCATGCTCTTGTAGTAGCTTGAGGGCGCTCCGAGTACCGCGTGTCAATTTATTCTTATATTGACCGTATATCAAGGTAGTTAAGGTTTATATTAAAGTGTTGTCTTCAAATGCGCTCCGCTGTGCCTTCAGCGGTGTGCGCTGGGCCTTAGCCATAAAATAAATACAGGGTGTAAACAGACTCTTCACGAAGCAGTGAACCAGGCATTCTGTACATCAAACTGAGTGACTGCGCAACAATTTTTGGGGTGTGAAAATTCACATTTTACGGTATAACTCAATGTAATACATTCAACACATTGTGCTGATGAATTGAGTAGGTAGTAAACGAGTCATGGAGGTTTTAAACGTAAAGCTAAAACATTAAAAACTTGTGTTTAAAAAAAACGTGTGGGGGAAAGTTGGAACTTTGACCCCTAATATCTCATCAGGTATGGTCTAGAACAATAAAATCAAAATCAAAATCAAATCATTTATTTCAAGTAGGCCAGTTGCAGGCACTTTTGAACTGTCGAAACAAAGATGAAAATTAAATGTAGCTACAGTCCCAGTCACAACACAAAAAACTGTGAAAGTACTGTAGTTGCCCATTCCCTAGCGTAGATCTCTATGGAGAAGAACGGGCAAGAAACTTCATGGACACTCTTTTAAATCATAAAATTGTTACGAAATCTTGGTTACATCATTCGTGTTGAGAGATGGTATATTATGTGAGAACAATGTAGCAAGATGTGCACGTTAAAAGTGTCCATAGTAAAAACAAAATTAACAATTTAAAAATAAGCATTAAAATAAGCCACGGCAACTAAGAGATGACCAGTCACAACTGACAGCGCCCGTTCACGAACATGACGCATGGATCAGCACCATTTAACTCAACCATTTTGTAGGGAACCAAATGGTCGGACACACGCGCCACCATCAGCGAGACATTAGAGTGAGCATGACATACTCTCAACTGCCGGGGCACATTCAAGTCAAGAAAAGACGTAGGATTCCAGTGAATGATAGCTGTACATAGTACTCACACAATATGGGCTATGCGATTATATAATACTAGAGATTGAATCTATACAATGCAAATATAGTTGTACAATCTTCAGCAGCTCCAACAGTTATATGCAATGCTATCTATTTATGCGCCCCTGTCCATGTGGAGCAGGACCAGCATTGAGCCACGCATTCTTATCAGCGATATAATCGCCCAACTTGTAATAAGCTTGCTTACATAGAGTGCGTTTGATGCATGTTTTAAATTTCGTCTCATTCAGTTCAAGAATACTTTGTGGAATTTTATTATAGCATCTCAAACAGTACCCCATGAAAGATGAGTCTACTTTAGCGAGTCTGAAGCCTGGCTGAACTAGTTGGTCCCTATTTCTAGTACTGTAATTATGTCTGTCACCTCTTTTACCAAAAAGATGCAGATTTTTTCTGACGTACATTATGTTTTCGTAGATGTACTGACAATGTACCGTCATGATGCCAATATTTTTAAACAGTTCCCTTAGAGAATCGCGCCTACGAAGATTGTATAAGGCTCTGATAGCTCTTTTTTGCAGAATAAATATAAACTCAATATCTGCAGCCCGTCCCCATAGCAAAATGCCATAAGACATTATACTATGAAAGTAACTAAAATACACCAGTCTAGCGGTATCTACATCAGTAAATTGACGGATTTTTCTAATAGCGTATGCTGCTGAACTTAGCCGCCCCGCAAGGGATGTTAAATGTGAACCCTATTGTAGCCTTGAATCAAGCGTAATCCCCAGGAAAACCGTTTTATCTACGAATTCAAGTTTCTCTTTATTCAATATTATTTCACAATCACTACTCTTAACGTTGGGTAAAGCAAATCTTATGCATTTAGTTTTTTTTTCATTTAATACCAAATTGTTTGCTGTGAACCAATTATGGACCTGAAGTAGGGCATTATTCACGTCATCTAGATTTTGGGCCCGTCTATTTATCTTAAAAATTAGGGAAGTGTCATCAGCAAACAACACCATATTTTGAGGTTGGTTTTTCAATAAATAGGGTAGATCATTTATATACACGAGAAAGAGGAAAGGACCCAATATTGAGCCTTGCGGAACCCCCATTTTTACTTTTAAACCCTTTGAATTAACACCATTTATTTGAACATGTTGGTGTCTATCACTCAAATATGATTTTACCAAATTAAGTGCAAGTTGACTTAGTCCGTAATGCTCAAGTTTCAAAAGTAATGTGTCGTGATTTACGCAATCAAATGCTTTGGAAAGGTCACTAAATATTCCTATGGCGTCTTGAGACTCTTCCCACGCAGTAAATATGTGCTTTAATAAGGTTACACCGGCGTCAGTGGTACAACGTCCCTTGGTGAAACCATACTGTTGATCGTGTAAAATTTTGTTGGTGTTAAAATGTCAATCATTTTAATTAATTCAATCATTTGATTAAGCATTACTTTTTCAAACACCTTGCTAAAAACTGGCAACACGGATACAGGTCTATAATTATTAGTATCTTTACTGTCCCCGGATTTGAAAAGAGGTATGACTTTATTGTATTTCATTAGATCAGGGAAAACTCCTTGGTCTACACACAAATTAAAAATTAAAGCCAAGTATGGGGCTATAGTCTCAAGTATGGATGTACAAACTTTGATAGACATTCCCCATAGATCTTCGGTTAGTTTGATTTTTATTTGCCGGAAAGCTTTAATAACTATCATTGGGTTTATGTGTTTAAATTTAAATTCAGCCGTGCAGCCAGATACATTCGCCTTTAATAATCCAATTGAGACTTCAGGTGATGACCAACTAGCAAAATACCCTTACAAACAAAAGCTTCATTACAAACAAACGCTTATAAGAGCTATGGTTTCATATAAGATTTATATGTGTTCTGATTAAGGCGGGAACTCTAATAGTGCTCTTTTATAAGTCTATTTAAATTTTAAGAGCATTCATACTTGTAACATATTCTTATAGACGTATATAAGAAAACGTTATATAATATTCATAAGAGTAGTGGCATTATAGGCGCTTTTTACAAGTCTGATTCTTACTTAATACTTATAAACACATTTTATAAGTATAGTCAACCTAAGAAGTGACTATACTAAGTGTTTCATTAGACTTCTGTGAAACTAGTATTTTAAAAGTGTGATTTATCTCACCTAAGACATATTAAAGAGTAGTAGCACTTCAAAAGTCCTACAAGTGTCTTAAACAATTCCCTATTAAGGGTTATTTATTTTCTTTGTTGTGTTGACTCCAGAAATTGTTATAAAATCAGGAAATAGACCATTTTAATAATTATGTATTTAGTACATATTATCATTAGGTTTCTGTTAAATCCTTCGACTTCGTCGTATGGCTTGCTTTGCCTTATTAAGGAACCCTAAAATTATGAGCAACATGGCCGTGTAAACAGTGGTTTTAGGTTTTTTTTTCGAGTGCGATATAAACCTTACACAAGAGTACTGGTCTTATATTACTCTAATAAAGCACTTTTGAGTCGTGTTTAGTCGTAATGGCGACATTTTTATATTTTTTTACAAATAATAAAAAAAAAATATAGTAAAAGACACATTTTTGAAAAGACCCGTGAAAATAGGGATCCCTTTTTTTTGCATAATCTTTTTTTTCCTAATAAACTTTGGCATAACTGTTTTGGCATAATTTGTTTTGCCATAATAATACTTTGCCAAATTTTTTTTTGGCATACTGTTTATGTTGGCATAATCATCTTAAAGGCTAATTTGTTTTGGCATAAATTGAATTTTGCATAATGTTACTAGGCATAATGACTATTAGCATAATAGTATTTAGGCATACAAATAATATAAATACCGGAATCAAATTTGAGTTATTTTTACGTATTTATTTTGAATTAAAATAAAATTCGTTAAGTTGTGCTACTAAAGTTAGTGACAGAAACGAATCGCTGCAAAACCGACTCCACGTAGTCTTGTCTGCCCTACCCCTAGAGTGTAATCTAAGCCCGCGTAGGCGCGGAGGGGCGAGGCGGCCTGCGAGTTGAGGAGCAGGTGGTTTTAACGCTCGCCGCCGCAGCTGAGGCTGGCCGGCGGAGCCGGCCAGCAAGCCGAAGTTGCGGGGGTGAGCGTAAAACACATCTGCGACGATAAGCTCGCGTGGGACCGCCGGAGCCCCGCAGCGCCGGAGCCGTGACAGAAACCTTGCCTGCTGCATGTTGCATACTGCATGCTTGCTTGCATGCTGCATGATTGCTGAATGCATGCTTGCTGCATGCTTGCTGCACGCATGCTTGCTTTATGCTTGCTGCATGCTTGCTGCATGCATGGTATATGCTTGTTTAAATGTTTGCAAGCTGCATGTTTGCAAGCTGCATGTTTGCAAGCTGCATGTTTGCTGCATGCATGGTGTATGCTTGTTTGCATGCTTCTTACAGGGAAAAAACTCACATATGTTCACAATCAACTATGTTCAATACAAATATGTTATGTATTACCTGCTTCGGAGAGATGATTTTTTTCCAATCGTCAAAATAAATTGGTATATCCAATCGGGTATGTCTAATTTTTTAGGATTATGCTTCTTTGTTATGCCTATAAAAATTATGTTTTAGTATCATTATGCGTAAATCAATTTATGCCTAACAATGTTATGCTTAATCATTATTATGATTAGATAAATTATGCTTAAAAAATTATGCGTAAGCTTTTATGCGTAAAATTGTTATGCGAAAATATAATTAGTAGTAACAAAAGTATGCCAAGTTATATTAGGTCTTAAAATTTTATGCAAATGGATAGGGAACCGTGAAAATATTGTGATTAAAATTTCAAAATAATCGAGAAATAATACTTCGCAACCTAATAATCGCATATGGTGTGTGAAAAATACATGAGTAAGAAATTAGAAAATATACACATTAGCGTTTTGTAGAAATGTGTAATAAAATATAAAATACTTATGTTTTTATTACTTTGCAACCTCAGGGCGGTTTGTGATAACACTCATAATAGGAAATCACAAAGAGGACTACAAGCGATATTACACTTAAAATAGTATTTTATTTTATTTGTAAGAGGACTTTAAGGTTATTTACCCTTACAGCGCGCCATTGTAAGTCACTTGTAAGTTTATTTGTCATTATAAAAGCATCAGCAAGAGTCTTGTAAGTTTGGAAATACACTTCGCGAGACCATTACAAGGCAATTGCAAGGGTAAATACACTTATAAAGTGCGCCCAAATCCATACTTATAAGTGTCTATAAGTCTGATTTAAGACTGAAAAAAATATGGTCTTGGGATATTTGTAAGATTATTTTTTGCTAGCTGGTCGAATTAAGAGCCTCCGTAGTTTTTAATGGTATATCGGTAAAGAAATTTACAAATTCTAGGGCTACTTCCAGATTAGAGCTTTTCGGACCACACGCTGAATCTAACGTGTATCTAGTGTTACGTATTTTCTTCCTGTTAGTCTCATTATTTATGACTTTCCAAACTGTCTTTATTTTGTTTTCTGCTGTTTTGATCTTGTTGCTAATGTGCAGGGATTTAGCAACCTTGCATGTATTTCTAAAAATTTTTGAATACTTAGCAACATACTTGTTAAAAGTTTCAGTGTTTATAAAAGGCTTAAGGCCATATAGCTCAAATAGTCTTTCCCTACTTTTTCTGATACCTCTAGTTGCCCAATCACTAAATATAAATTTAGGTCAAATACTTTTTGTCTTCTGTTCAAAAGTTTTGTTGAATTCCGTGTGAACTATTGAAAAGAAACGATCATACAATTGATTTACATTAATATCGTCATGGCTCATAACATCTAACTTGTTTTGTAGGAAAATATTATATCTATTTAATTTGCTAGAAGTTATAGGTCTAAATTTAATCTCGACTTTTTGCAATGGTACACCTAAAAGTTACAGTTTGTCCGCTATGGTCAGACGGCAGACAATTTACTATGGCTTTATCTAAGTAATCACAATCACAGAAAACATTATCTATACAAGTAGCAGAAGATGGAGTGACTCTAGTAGGTTCTATAAAAGTGTTGGTCAAGTCAAATGACTTAAAAAGATTTAATAACCGACTGCTATTTGAACTTTCTTCTAAAATATTGATATTGAAATCACCACAAATAATTGTAGATTTATTACTGGCTGCAAGTTTTGCCAGGACATCTTCCATTATCGATTCAAATAAGGAAAAGTTTTGATAGTTTGGGGGTCTGTACACACACACAATTACATGCTTATCTAGCTCAACACAGGACAGTTCGACGCAATGTTCAACCGAGAGAAAAATTAAAAAAAATTCGCAGTGACGACGAGGACAGTGATGCCTTTCGGCTTCGTTAAGAGTTAAGAGACTATTTACACGCTTTATACTGCCGTTGCCAGCTTCGCAAAGAAGAAAGCTCACGAGAATCATTTAAAGATCTTAGAAGAACCGCTTTATCAAAATAGATATAAGTAAAAATCAGACAAAAAGAAACAGAAATCAGACAAAAAGTTGTACAAAATAATTTTCCAGAAATTATTTTGTACAACTTTTTGTCTTTTTTGTACAAAAACTGTTGTTTCCATAAAGTTCAAAATGATTTTCCTAGAAAGTCCTTATAAAGTTCTAATTTTCAGATTTTTTTCATATTTTCTAAACTTATGGTTCAAAAGATATTCACCTACCCACTTGTTACATGATTTACTTTTAGTTTATATAAATACTTACCCTATCATTCTATTTTCTGTACTTGTTAATTTACTTATTTTAAGTTTTAAGCCATATTAGATCATCTATTAAACATCAACATTTGTTTGTAGTAAGCACATTACCACTTTGTCGGCGTGATTGATATACATATTGGTACCAAATTTCAGCTTTCTAGTGCTAACGGTCACAGAGATTAAGCGAGGATGGACAGACGGACGGACAGACATGGCGAAACTATAAGGGTTCCTAGTTGACTACGGAACTCTAAAAACACCACATTCGTTTCAACCCAAAATAATATTATGTGGATCAAAATAACCTGTTTCATTCTATTATTATCTATTTATTGGTGAATTCATCTCATTTTTTACATTTTTAAATATTTCAAAGAGTATTTAAAAATATAAAAATTGTGGTCCGCCTCTGTTGGGACTTGGGAGCAGGGTCCAAGCTACCGGTAGTTAGGGCTCCACACACAGGAACCTCCTCACAATGCGCGCCGTATCGAGGACTGCCTTGTAAATCAGGCGCTTGATAGTCTAGTTATTATTTACATTATTATAGTATAAACAATGATATATAAACTAATACGTCATTGAGTATAAATAACCAAAAATCAAACCAAAAATTCGAAGACATGTGACATCTACCAATCCGCACTGGGCCCGCGTGGTGGATTATAGCCCATTCCCTCTCATTGAGAGGAGGCCGTGTCCCAGCAGTGGGAACATTATAGGCTGATGATGATGATGAAAATAAATAAGTAATTTATACAATATTTGCTTACCTGTCTGTACACATGTGCTGATTCTGCAACTTTTTTCACAATCACTTCTTGTAGTACATTCGTCATCTCGTTTTCTTCCTTTCATCAACATCTTCTTAAACAGGACATGTTCTCCTCCCGCCCCCTTCAATTACTATTGAATGTGACAAAAGTTTCTGTGGTTCGTATGTACCTAACCAGTATTTTATTGCTAAAACCTGTTCAAATTCGAATATCAATATTAATTTAAGTGTCAGAATACCACAAGTGAAACACGTCTAAGTAACCACGTCATTAGGAAAAATCTTGGTCCAATATCTTCAAAATAAAGTAGACGAAACAAGTTATTTTTAGGGTACCGTAGTAATAGTTCGAACCCAAGGCACGCATCTCTAATATTTCGGATTCAATCATCCTACCGGCTGCGCCACGTAGTATTCTTACAAATAAAACATCAAGTGTTCGGGAACACACCATATATTAATATTATGAATTAGGTTTATTACAGAGCTCTTAGTCACAGTTGTACCGTGGTGATCTGTCAGTTGGCAAGTGACGCCACCATGTTACACAGATCATTCTTTTAAAAACTATACAGTCTGTACCAAATTAGTTATTAGTTGAACTGTCATTTACAAACGTCTGTACTTGTGTTACGTTTGGATACACGCATATATTACAATTATCACTTGCTTCGGTGAAGCAAAACATCTTGAGGAAACAGCGTGCCCGCAATGAGAGATAATTCTTGACAGCATGTCTTGTATTATATAGTGTATTATCTATGACAGCATGTAAAGCCAAGTACTTAGGCACTAAGTACACGATAAAGAAAGAAAGGGTGAGTCAGCTGTACGTAACGGGACACTGAGAAAAAAACACTTGAAAAATTTAGCCAAAAAAGGTGTTATTTTAGCAAATCGTTTATTTTCTCGATTTTATCGTTTAAAACACCTAAATATAAGGCTAAAAGTAGGTATCTCCTGCCGGGGTTGCGGGACTGTTCGAAAGAGATACCGTGGCCCCGGAACACAAAGGGCGATAAAGGAACATGGATGGGTTTTAGTCAGTAAAAGTCTGATGATACTCCCTCCTGCTCCGCCCAAAGCGGGAGGAGTCATTTGATGATAAGTATCTTGGGTGTTTTTTCTCTCCGACTAACCGTTTGTCGTAAAAACGATGTCGAAGGGATTCCGTTCACTCCGACCGCATAGGTCAGGTTCATCAGGTGTGATCAACTACGTGCGAGCTGAGCGAGCGAAGAGAGTGGTGCCGCGCAACCTCGAAATTGGTCGCAGTAAAAAAATACTGGATACGAAACGGGGCACTATTTTTTAGTTGCAGTTTTTTTTTTTTCAGTGGATGCTGACCAAAAAAAGAACTAAAACGAGGAACCCTTCAAGGTTCGCCAAGGCTGCCTGCCCGGGGTTCAACTCAAGAAGCTGCAATTTAGTACGGTTCTTAATACCTTTTATCTTGATTTTAGCGGCTATTCCGATGAAATCAAGGCATGGTTCTGTAAACACACAGGAGAAATTCGTAGAAGTTATTTTTTTTAAAAAGGCATTTATTGTAGTTTTTTTTTTTTTGTGTGAAATACTAAGAAATAAAACCTTATTGTTGCAGCTTATAATAACAACAACATGCTTTCGTAAATATTTATTCCGACTACGGAACTCGTCACTGTGTACTGATCGACAAACAGTAATCGTTTATTAATGAACATTTCAATTTAATACGGGTGCTCATTAAACAGACTTTTTAATGGCAGCATTCGCCTCTAAAAATCTACATTGCCTTCTAAATTACGAAGTCAGCCACAATTAACGAGCGTCTGAATGATACTATCTTAGCCACTAGTTATCTTCATTCAAACCTTAGCAACTATCGTCCTATATTATATATTCCTTTCTCAAAATTATAAACTGTTTGCCAAAACCATCTGTACTCGTCTCACCCACCAACTAGACGACTGCCAGTGCCAGCCCGTTGAACAAGCCGGCTTCCGAAGTGGTTTCTCCACGATTGACCCATCCATACCGTGTAGCAGATGCTGGAAAAGAGTGCAGAATACAATCGGTCACTGTGTTTATCCTTCGTCGATTACGAGAAGGTCATTCGACAGTGTCGAGCATTGGGCCGTGTTTAACTCCCTCCATCGCTGCCGGATCGACACTCGGTATGTAGACGTACTCAGGGAGTTGCACGATGCGGCAACAAAGCAGGTCAGATTGCATGAACTCACCGCACTGATTTCGATCAAAAGGGGAGTGCGACAAGGAGATACCATTTCGCCTAAACTTTTCACTGCTGCCTTGGAAGACGTGATGAGAGACCAAAGTGGTGTAAACATCAATGGTGTCTACTTGTCGCACCTTCGGTTTGCGGATAAATAAATAAACACATGACATTAAACACAGCGCCATCTAGTGCCACACTAAGCAACGAGGCTTGTGTCGTGGACACCAGATAGTTGATATACATACTTATTATACATATTTAAACATCCATGACTCGGAAAAAAATGTCCATGCTTTTCACAGAAACATTTGCTCCTACCGGGATTCGAACCCGGGACCCTAAAAACGTAAAGCAGCCTCGTTTCCAACCATAACAGCTGAGACAGAGTCGTCCAGAATGCCTGACATCACCTTCATCTTGGACACGTTCATTCTTAAGCCAACTTGTAGGGAAGCATCAAAAAGTTGTTTCAGCATGCATTGAAGGTCTTCCCGGGATTCGGCGAACAACACGAGGTCATCCCAGAAGACGACCTACGGCGACGATCGTCTTCTGGGATGACCTCGTGTTGTTCGGCTTAAGAATGAACATGACCAAGACGAAGGTGATGTCAGACATTCCGGACGACTCCGTCTCAGCTGTTATGTTTGGAAATGAGCGTCTGGAAATGGTTGATCATTATGTTTATGTGGGACATGTTCTATCTTTTGACAAGGAGCATTCCAACAAGGAGATTTCTAGGAGAGTATAGCTCGGATGGGCGGCATTTGGCAGACTGGAACATATTTTTCGATCTCTCAGTTTTTATGCACCCCGCCTTTTAACCAAAGTCTCCTACCAACAATGACTTACGGCGTCGAGACATGGACTCTCACAAAGGAGACTGTCACCGAGTACGAATGGCACAAAGAGCCATGGAGCGATCCATGCTCGGCATAACCCTCTTAGATTGAGTGCGTAACACCGAAATCCGCCGTCGGACAAAACTCTACGACGTCGGTGACCGGGCGGTGCGCCTCAAGTGGACCTGGGCAGGACATCTGGCTAGACGCGGAGATGGCCGATGGAGCAAGGCTTTGACCGAGTGGTGGCCACAAGGTGTGGCCAAAGAAACTAGGGCCGTCCTAAAGCTCGTTAGGTTGACGATATCGTCAAATCGGAAACACCTGGATCAGGGACGGGAAGTGTGGCGGAAGAAAGGGGAGGCCTATACCCAGCAGTGGGTGATTCCAGGCTGATATGATGAACTATCGACAGTGATGAGGTAGAATTTTACGTTCTACAAGCCCATCGTTTTTCTGAATTTTCTTCTTACTTTGAACACACTTCCAAATAACACCACAGTCGATTTTAAAGTAAGTGGAGATCCCAAGTTGAACCTTGGGGTACACTCATTGTTATCTCGTTTCCTTCTAACTTTGCGCTGTTTATGTACCTATTTTTTTCTTGACTATCTTTCCAGGTGATCTAAATAATTAAGGACTGTTTTCCTAATCTCATTATGGTTTAGTTCCATCAAAAGTGTATTGTCGAACGCCTTTAACAAAAATCCTTCTTATCAATTTAACATTAGGTTTAATGAATAAAAACACACACTTATTTAAATATTTTATTTAAAAATACTCGTAAGTATTAGTAGAATCTTATCTAAAAAATCTTAAACAATAGGTATACAGTAATTTCTAAAATAAACATTAATTCCAAAAAAGAAGAAACATTATGCATCATAAAACCGTATAGTTAAATATGGAGTCTCGCAAGGGAGCGTATTGGGTCCTTTGTTATTCATAATCTATTTATATGACTTGCCATTAGTAACTAATCATCCAGTATCACTTTTTGCTGATGACAGCACAGTCAATACAGACAAAAGATAGGTATGAACATGAAATTAATAATACAATCAATTCAATAACTAACTGGTTAGATAGCAATAATTTAAAATTCAATCTTTAATAAACAAAATTATGTTCTTCAGTCAACGTTTAGAGTCACCAAATATATCCTCAACACAACACTGTTATAAAAATACACACACATATACACTGTTATAAAAAAGATAGACACAGCAAAATGTTTAGGTGTAACCATTGACAAACGTCTGAACTGGAAAGTACACAGAAGAATTTAATAAAAAAAGTTCTCTTAGGCTTATGCCCTCTATAAACTAAAAACCTATTATAAGTACTAATTGCCTACAATGGTATAAATGCCTACCATGGTATTGCCGGGTCCATGTTGAGATTAAGAGTTATATTTTGTGGAAACTATTACTTAATAAAGAAATCATTTTTAAGTCGCAAAAAAGGTTTAGTAGGGCGGCTATGTTTTGTTTGAAAATAACTGATTTATGGGCAAACAGTATTTTATTAAACATAAAATTTAAGTCTGCCTTCCTTATTCATTTATGAAATGGCAAATTTTATATGAACTAATCCTAACCTATTTAAGAAACTATCAGACGTTTCTATTCGTAATTACGGCTGTCTTTACCTAGTGTGCAGGGTGTGCGTTGCACACGGGCGCAGCGGTCCTAGTGGGCGCCGAGCGTTGGCCGGCCGCAGCACTTTCAATGACCAACGTAAAAAGAGATCCGCTTTGCATACATTTTGTATAGCATCTGGAGCTCTTCTTATAATTTTAGTATTACAGCAAAGCAAGGCATGTTAATCTGGGTACGTTTTGGCGTGTTAGGGTAAACACCAGAACATCCTGTATAATTCTAAACACAGACAATAGCACATCATGGTATCCAAAACCGACAAATTTCTTCTTCAAATTTAATCTCCAAACCATAGAGTAATCAAGTTTATCCATTGGGGAAATTTGTCAGTTTGTGGTAACTTGATGTGCTGTTACTTTGTACCCATTCCATTTTGACCGCGCGCTTACTTGGAGGCACTAGGGTAATGTTTGCACACGGGCACTACATGGGCTAGAGACGGCTCTGTTCATAATCGATGGGATAATAATAAACTATGCGTACCAAGATCAACCACGGTATTGATGCGTAAAAGTATTTTTCAATACACTTCCTCGAAAACTGGTTCTTATCACACTACGATTAGGTTCAACATGCAATGTATTTCACACACGTGCGATTTTTTTCGTTTTCCAACACGTGTGCGGGAATGAAAATTGCCAAAAATAGTCCAAATTGGTTCAATGCCTGCAGTGGGAGGTAATTTTTTTTTTTTTATTTCGGCAAAGCAATAATGCGTCTTTACGTCGTAAATATTTTTTGAATATTCAAATTGTGTTGATAAATAGAATATCATAGATAAACATGATTATTTAAAACTTATACTTACTTTTGTAAACAAATTAACATTTATTTGTGTTCTAAATTCAAAAATATAAAAAAATATATATATATATCTTAGGCTGTTTAGCGGCTTGTTTCTCCTTCAACCTGGCGAAAGGAAAGCGCGGTTTTTTTTTTATTAAAATCATAGTTTCTTAGTAATTCATGACAAAAATATTTTTCGTTCTTTTATTTTATTTCTTCAAAAGTGTATTAAAAAACGTCGTTTGATACACGTGGATATTTGTTATTGCAGTTCTCGGCTCAAAAACACCCTCGCCTACGGCTCGGTAGTTAATTCCGCTCCGGATGCATTAACAAACTTTCTCCACTTGTATCAAAATGTACTATTTTGTTTAGCACCAATCATTTATAATAAATTCCCAAATCTATAAGACAAATGCGACTGCCCTGCCGACTGCTCTGTTTAAAATAAATTTAAAAAAATATATTACAGCCAAGTGTTTATTATACCATATCGGAATTTTAAATGAACGCATTCAATTAAATAGATTCCAATAATTACGACATTTTCACAATTTGACCCTCAAATCCGTAAAAACAATACTTTATGTTTTATTTTTAAGCATTAGGAATTTTTATTATTTTTTAGTTTGCTGTGTAGACTCAAGTTTTTATATTTTTATGGTTTATTCTACTATAAAAAATATATATATTATTTTGCAAGCCATAAAATGGCAATATTATGCAGATGTACCACTAAACTTATTTTAAGACCTTGCACATATTATTTGACGTATACTCATGTTTTTACATTTATTGTATATTAGTATAATGGTGTCGATTCTGTTGTGCACAAACTTAATTTAGGCTATTGCTATCTTTTTATCTCTAACAAAACGAGAAAGAGACAGTCGTAATTTAGATCTGTCAAATTTAGTTGGAACTAATATTTCCATACAAATGAAGGGTGCACGTAAAAACATGTCGACTAAAAACACGGTGAAGCGCAAGGCATAAACTAGTTTGACATCTCAAACTTAGTTCATAGCTATAGCCGTCCTCTTCTCGCACTGCCTTTTAGTAAAAGATAGCAATAGCCTAAATTAAGTTTAGTTTGTGCATAACAGAATCGACACCATTGTATTCTATCCTAAATGATTGACATTTTATTTATATTTACACTTTATCCGACACTTTTCTATGTTACAATTATTATTCTTGTACATAAAACTACGCTGGATTGGTCACTTTGCCAGCCTCATGCAAATTGTCCATACCTAAATCCTTCTTCACCTCACCTTTCTTATTGTACAAAGAATCCTCTATGTCCTGCAAGGTCCTATTGTTAGTCTCCGGTAATATAAAATGTAAGAATATACCCGTGGACAATGTTACAACAGCAAAGGACGCATACATTACTTGCTCCCCATATCTAAATAAAATCTCTGGAGTAACTTTCACAGAAATAAATAGCAATATAAATGATATCGCCGAGCTCATCCCAGATCCAAAACCACGCACTTTTGACGGAAATACCTCTGCGATGAATGACCAAGATATTGAGGTCATTGCACTTGCCGTAGCTATATAAACAACCATACAGGTTACAGCTATCCATATTAGGCCAACAGGTACTATGTACAAATATATTACCAAGCATATTAATGCAACAGTAGTTATCATGCTACAAACTACGAAAGTAATTTTACGAGGGAGAACCCTAGCAAAAATACAAACAAGTACAGCTGCTGCAATTCTTATACTATCAGTGACTAACGTTAACATAAATGCATCTACATCTCCTGAAAACGTCTTCTCAAATATCATTTGAGCGTAGAAAGATATAGTATTGACACCACACCATTGTGCGGAAATAAACAATAAGCATGCAATAGCTATAGACTTCATGAATGGTTTGCTAAATATTACATTAAGTGTATCTTTAAACGTGTTGTTCTCGTCTGCTTTTTCTTTAGCCTTCTGCAAAACATCTGCCAGTTCCTTTTCAGCATCTTCTCCATTTCCTCGGAATAGTCTGTAGGAAATGATACCTTTGTCTGTTTTGCCTTCGGACAGTAGCCATAGTGGACTTTCTTTCAAGAAAATTAGTATAACAAAAGCTAGAATATTGGGCGCTGTGAAGATGTAGCAACTGGTCCTCCAATCCCAGTAGTTTCCAACTAGATGGCTGATTAGGACTCCTATATGGATTGCTGCTGATGGGCAGAAAAGAGCAATGCCTCTGTACTTTGGCTCAGTTAACTCTCCAATATAAACCAAGCTGTTGGCTCTCACGGATCCTGTGCATACTCCTGTAACGAATCTTCCAATCATCATGACGGTGTTACTATTAGCCAGGCCCATAATGATCCAGCCGATGGTGAAGGGTACGAGTAGGGCTAGCTGGCCCATCCTTCTGCCGATTCCATCGCTCATGGAGCCGGCAAAGAGAGACCCTACCATCATTGCCAGCGGAGAGATGGAAGCTGGAACAGATTACATAATGATAATAAGTACGTGAGGGAAATATCAGAGCTGTCCGGGTCACTACGACCTACTATAACAAACTTGGAATCCACGTTTCGAGAAGCAGAAAAAGGATAAGTACTTTTACGAAGACGACTCTGTACAATTTAATTACCAAACCACGATGGTGCTCGGACTGTCACTGCCGGATAAGCGCAATCCTCATATTTTTTATACCGACATCATTTGTGATCATTTCTATCTGTGTTATCTTATGCACAATGGTAAAAGACTAGTGAATATGCCATTCTAGTGAATTTCTCAGTAGCAGCAGCTCTCGGAGTCTAGATTTGTACCCGGTTGGTGGCAATAGGCTAGCCCCCTAAACTTATATAGTGAAATGAGGGTTTACTATTAGGTACACCTCTGCCTAATTCTTCGGTGAATACATCGTAATGTTGTGTTGTCATGTAATTGTTGCCATCTCAATCAGACTGTTACGTACAACCCGCCTGCCAAGCGTGGCGATTATGGCAAAACACCCCCTTTGAGAGAGGTATATGTCCAGCAGAGGACGCCTTTCGGCTGAAATGATGATTATGATGCTTTCATGCGTGGCTTTTAATGGAGTAAAGTTGTTTTCTACGACTTTCAGAGGTGTGAATAAAACTTACCGATCCATGAGTCGTAGCTCTGGTCGTAAGGATAGTCGGGGTCAGTCTGAAGCTGTGGCAGCAGGAATGCCGTGAAACCGAAGGTGATGCCTCCACCGAGGGACACCAGGGAAGCCGCAAATGTTGCTAAAATCTGGAAGTGATAAGTAAAAACATTATTGAAAAAAAAAAACATTTGCATTTTTTTTTTATTTCAACGGACACTATAATACAGGGTATAAATCGACTTTTTACGAAGCCGTCTCAGTGTCTCGGCTAGTAGAAACAAAGAACGGCCCCACCCAAAACCAGATGGCGTATGATAGAAAAAGAAAAATGTTTTAAGAGTCAACTAGTAGATGATTGAAATGAAGGATATGCTGGATGTGGAAAGAAAATCTGTGAATGAATGTTGGAAAGAGATGGCGGAAGAAGAGTAGCAAAAGATGTGTTTGGAGAAACTAAAGGGAAAGGTATGATAGATAAGGATACATGGTGGTGGAACGAAGAGGTGCAAAAGAGTCTGAAAGAGAAAAAGGTTGCGTTAGAGAAAGAGGTAGGATTGAGGAAAATATAGTGAGGAAACTTTTGAGTGTAAATATGGATGGGTATATGAGTAGAGGAAGACCAAAGAAACGATGGATGGACTGTGTAAAGAATGATATGGAAAGAAGACACTTCTTGAGAAGTATGGAAGAAGAAGACTTGCTGCTCCGACACTGAATTGGAATATATGCAAGAGGATGATAGTTTTAGCAGTTGCAAGTGTAGTTGCTTTAACAGTTATAAAAATATGTACAAGTATCAAAAAGGGTTAGGGCGTCAAAAAATTCGTCCACATCGCTGTCAACAGGAAAATTGACCAGAAAGCTGGCAATACTGGTACATAATTAAATTGTTAGGTATACTACAGTTGTTACCTACTTGTGTTTTGTAAGGTCAAAATCATAAACGAAGTCGAAAATAAAAATGTAAAAGAACAAAAATCACAAAAATTTTTACATTGAGCTATTATTACTACGTACGTACTAATACCTCAATTTGCAAGTTTATGAAGTTGTAATATTTACTTCACAAATATAACACCGCTATAATTTCACACCGTGGGTACTACATTTTTGTGTTTTGAACTTTTGACATATGAATAGGCGAACAAGAAAAGTTTTACAAATCACTACATCGCTACATATTATAAAACAAAGTCCTCCGCCGCGTCTGTCTGACTGTCTGTTCGCGATAAACTCAAAAACTACTGCACCGATTTCATGCTGTATTCACCAATGAATAGAGTGGTTCTCGAGGAAGGTTTTAGTATATAATTTGTCAAGTTTTTCTATACATTGGATAAAATATAATGATATTTGTTGGAGGTGTCGGAAAAAAAAAAATCCGTCTAGGAGTTTTACTTTTGGTCGCGATAACCGACATCCACGCGAGCGACGCCACGGGCATCAGCTAGTTATATCATAAAAACTTCACGTCATGGAATCTAAGAAGAATAACAACAACAACAACAGCCCATAACGTCCACTACTGGACATAAGCCTCTCCCATGATGGGAGGAATTTGCCGTAATCTCCACGCTTGGCAGGCGGATTGGAGATCGCAGTGATGAAAGACTAACAGAAAACGCTGCTGCCCATTCTCAGGTCTACGGAGGCGCAAGGTGTTCTGCCTCAGACATTAGTCGCCTTATACGACACCCGTGAGTGTAATGGGTTGGTTCTATTCTACTCTGCCGGATACCACACGGCTAACATAGCATCAAGAATAAGATAGCATCTTATTTTAGCTTCTTTATCGTGTGGTTAGTGCATAACCTGATGTCAGAGTTTCATGCCGCCCGTGGGCCGCTTACTTGGCTTTACATGCCGCCGAGAAATATCTCTCAGGCATGCTGGTTTCTTCACTTTATGTAAAAACTGTTTAGTACCGATATTTGTCTTCTCTTTAGCACTGACGTGCGATCGGCTGTACCTCAACTAGCAAAAAGTGGTTTTTAAACTATCCTAGAACCATCATTTATCGAGGACTATAGGAGACTTACATCCGCATATAAGTTGCGAAAAGGGCCCACTTAATACGTCTACTTTTACTTATAACGTACTTATTTATATTAGACCGCTGAAATGCCATATACGCCTATATTGCTCCTGTAATTGAATTACATCAATGCAATTACTCCTGTAAATCTCAATATAAGTAACCATAGTATTAAAACATTTTTTTCTTGCTGTCAAATTGTTAGTCTAATAGCTTATTCTTAGGGGAACGTGAATTTTCTGTGAAATCTATCATGGTTTTTAACCTAGTAATATATTTGAATGTCTTTGTTTTTAACAAAGCTTGCAGTTTACGTGATATTTTATTATAATGGCCTCTAGCGAGATAGTAAAGAGACAGCTACCTGAAGAGTTTCCAATATACCACATCTCACCCTTCCTAGCTGCTGCGGATCAAGGGTGCACCCAAGAGCTGGTCGAGGTGTCGGCGCCAGACATCACCGTTGTCGGTGCGAACTTCGTAGTGTAGTCGGCCCAAACGTTTTATGATGCTTCCAAACTGCCACCGCTGCGTGGCACTCGTGTAGTCACGAGTCTGTACGCGATCGCTTGGGTTGTAATATTGACCTCCTGAAGCGTTGGTGTTGTCTCCTTTACTTTTCTTAAAAACATAGCATGTAGTGCCGTGCGTATTTCTCTGCCAAACATAAGCTGGTACGGAGTTTGACCATTAGCATTTGGCGTCCGTCGGAGATGAGTTTTCACTGTCACTAACTTCTCTACTCCCCTCTACGCTTTGTAAGATTCTCTTAACTGTCTGCACAAAACGCTCAGCTTGCCCATTGGTTGCAGCGTGGTATGGAGCGGAGGTAATATGAATGATCATACAATCTTTTAAGTAATTTTCGAACTATTCCGAAACGAACTGTCGACCATTGTTGTCTGAAACCAAGACGTGAGGTGTCCCAAAGGTGCAAAATAGTTCTTTCAATTTTTGTATACACCAAGAGCTAATTTAAAAGTTGGTGTCCGTGCACAGGTCCAGCGAAATCAATATGAAGTCTTTGCCAGGGGCAAGTTGGCTGTTCCCAATGGTGTAGTGGTGCTTTCTCTGGTTCATTTTGTTGCAATCTACAGGTTCTACATGACTTGACTTTGGTCTCAATCTCGTTGTCAATTCCTTTCCAGTATACGAAACTGCGAGCCAATAGCTTCATCTTTACAATGTCTGGGTGACCGAGGTGTAGTTCGTCTAGTACTTGTTCGCGTACTGCTTTTGGAATTAAAACTCGTGATCCTCTCAATCAACAACCATCATGCAAAGTAAATTTATTGTCCTTGTAACCGAGTGTTTTTAGTGATAGGCCAGTTTCTAATGCGTGTAGCAAAGATGTATAGTCAGCGTCATTTCTTGTTTCTGTCGCTATGACATCTGGATTAATTTCAATGGTATGGATTTGCTGAAATTTTGAAAAACTGTAATTCTGGTCAATTCTGTTGGTCTTGGTGTTTTCTACAGGGAACCTGGATAAATTAATCTGCATTTGAGTTGTTCGCCGAAGTTCTGTATTCAATGTTGTTGTGAAATCCAGATAAGAAGTGAGCGTAGTGAAACTGCCTTATCGTACTCATTGCCGGTAGCGTTTGATATGGGTGGAAAATTACTGTCAGTGCTTTATGGTCTGTGACGAGAATGAATTTCCGACCATTACAATAGTAGAAAAACTTTTTCAATCCCCAGTGTATCGCTGTAGCTTCCTTGTCGATTTGACTGTAATTTTTCTCGCTACCAGACAGCGTTCTCGAGGCGAATGCTATAGGTATTTCTGATCCATCTGGAAGTCTATGTGACAGTACTGCCCCGAGTCCCAGTGGCGATGCGTCTGTTGAAAGCACTAACGGCTTCTTAGAGTCAAAGTGTATCAGTACTCTTTTTAAATCTTTTTCCAATGTTTAGTTTTTGATAGTCTCGTAATGACATTGAAGTTAGTGTAGCTCCAGTGTCAAATTCCATCTTTATCTTAACGTGTTCAATATGTATCGTTATCATGTATTTTTCAGATGATTATCCAGATATGATATTAACATTATTCCAGTCATCATGGTCACTTGTCATTGAGTCTTCTAATAGGTTCGTATTCGGTTCATTCTTGTTAAGACTGGCATCAGAGTGGCGCTGAAGGCAAACACGGGCTATGTGACCGACTTTATTGCATTTATGGCATGTGACGTTTTTGGCGCCACATTTGTTGGATTCATGATTGGCAGCACCACAGCAGAAGCATTTCCCTTTTAGATCTTTAGGTGTAATTTGTCTTAGACTTGGTCCTGGTCCTGCCGGTCTCTTGTAGGGGGTGTTTTTCTTGATGTGGTCACTACTGGTACTTGGTTGTTCATTAGTAATCATTGATGCGTTTTCTGCCTTACCCAATTCAATAGATATCGCAATCTGAGTCAGTGATTTGAATGTATTTACTGTTCGGTCTTGTAAGATACGTGTATCGCTATCTTTCAATCCCCATAGAAATTGTAGAGATAAAAAGCAAAGGAGGTTTTGGCAATTAGTCTTCTTTCATGCTTTTATAGGAGTCTTGGTCCTATATTTGCCAGGAAATATGATCCCATATACCGATATAAGTACAAATTATAGAATTAAACGTACTTGAGTAAAAACATAAGTGCAGTAGCTACCATCAAAACCATCATCGGAGCTTTATAATTCCACGTAACATTATAAAATAACTAGCTTTCGCCCGCGGCTTTGTTCGCGTTATTTTGAATTTTACAATTAAATTCATAACACACTACTTAAGTTTCTATAATAATATAATTCAATCATGATTCAAACGACACGTGGCGAATAAGAACGGTTTTTTTGTGTACTACACTACTACAACAGCCCATGACGTCCACTGCTGGACATAAGCCTCTCCCATGATGAGAGGAGGTCCCCCTGTGCAGAGCATGCATGGAGGCGGAGGAAACGGTGGCGCATGTGCTCCTCGAGTGCACTGACATTATCAAGATTCGTGAGGAGACCCTGGGAACACCAAGATCCCTTGCGGACGCCCTGAGAAGACCGGGAAGTTTGATCTGCTTCTGGAGGGAGGTGGGCTGGTTGGAGTAAACGGCCACCACGGCTCACGCACAATGGTCCACTTTAAGGACTAAGTGCGGAAACCAAAACCCCATGATAGATGATGAGAGGAATTTGCCGTAATCTCCACGCTTGGCAGGCGGATTGGAGATCGCAGTGATGAAAGACTAACAGAAAACGCTGCTGCCCATTCTCAGGTCTACGGAGGCGCAAGGTGTTCTGCCTCAGACATTAGTCGCCTTATCCGACACCCTTGAGTGTAATGGGTTGGTTCTATTCTACTCTGCCGGATACCACACGGCTGTTTTCGGGATGAAAGGTACCAAATATGTCCGTTTCTGTACACCTGACGACGTATATGCGAGGAAGATCGGTTTAGTGGTTAAGGTATGAAAAGGTATCAAACAAACTTACTGTCGTATTTATAATAATTATTAAAATAAGTAAATAAGTTAAGGCGACTACAGGAGCTAAATTAGCTCTATTTGTGGTGGTTCAAACTTCGTTTGAAATACTTTTAGAGCAAAGTTATAATCAGCTTGCACTACAAAGTGGTTGTTACGTCAGTCACTGCGGGCCGAATAGTGCGAAATGAGTGGTTTCGATCGATTTACAAAAAAAAATACTATAGAAAGAAAAAAAGAAAAGTATTTATTGAACTTACACAGGACATAACAGAAACAAAAAGATAGAATTGACATGACAAAATTATATAAAAAACCAGCCAGTGCGAGTCGGACTCGCGCACGAAGGGTTCCGTACCATTATTATCAAAAAAAGGGCAAAAAAATCACGTTTGTTATAAATGATAAATGATGTTTATTTTGCAAGTAGGTTTTTACAAACACTTTTACACGTCATTTTTTAAAACTAGATGGGGCCGGTGTTTCGTACCTGACTACTCTGAGAAGAAACAGCCGAAACAAACTCAGAGGTCATAGTCTCTTTTAAAGTCCAGACATAATCTTGCTCAATTCACATGAGGACTATGCAGATTAGTGTCTGAGATGGTCTTTTGAAGAAAGAATCATTGCATACAGATTTGAGTGGACCTGTCCAGTCAGTGCAAGCATTTGTCAGTTAACGTGTAGCTCGACTTATAACTCAAGGAGCTCAACGAAACGACGAACAATACCAAAGAAAGGACATTTGGGTAGGTCGCTTATAGTACTCAAACTGCCAGACAGTTGTGGGAAAAAACAAACAAAAATTAAAAATGTGACCCACATGGTCCCCACATTCACAATAATCAAATAAAATTATTAACAAGTTCTTTCCAAATGAATGTAAGTAAAAAAAATCACAAAAATCATTAAGTGTCGCAATGATAATAAAAAAAAGGTAAAAAAGTACTTAATAAAATAAGTATTCATGTCAAATCAGTAAATGTCACATAAAATAATTAAAATAAGTATTCATGTCAAATCAGTAAATGTCACATAAAATAATAAAAAAAAAAAAAAAAAAAAAAATACATGTCAAAAAAATTCAATGTCAGAGTGTATAAAAGAAAGGAATCAATAATAAACAAGCGAAGTCCGAAATTTCAACATGTTGTATGGGAGCCCCCCTTAAATATTAATTTGATTCTGTTTTTAGTATTTGTTGTTATAGCGGCAACAGAAATACATCATCTGTGAAAATTTCAACTGGCTAGCTGTCACGGTTCATGAGATACAGCCTGGTGACAGACAGACGGACAGACGGACAGACAAACGGACAGACAGTGAAGTCTTAGTAATAGGGTTCCGTTTTTACCCTTTGGGTACGGAACCCTAAAAATACAGGGTAGTCATCTCTTTATACGTTTATTGGTTCTTCGTTAATTTATCTTTAACAATCACATCGATATCGAATGGAACAAAAATAAAATAAAATAAAATAAAATACAGGCGTCGCGGGCCGCATGAAAACAAGCCGCGGGCCTCATTCGGCCCTCGGGCCGTTGTCTGGACAGCCCTGAGGTAGATGATAAGTATCCCGTGAGATAATTAGCGAACTCGTCGCGGGTGAAGCTACGGGCATAAACTAGTGCTTTATGCTTGTAAATCACTACATACTATAAAACAAAGTCACCTGCCACGTCTGTCCCTATGTATGCTTAGATCTTTAAAACTACGTAACGGATTTTGATGCGGGTTTTTTAATAGTTAGAGTGATCCAAGAGGTAGCCGTGTGGTATCCGGCAGAGTAGAATAGAACCAACCCATTACACTCACGGGTGTCGTATAAGGCGACTAATGTCTGAGGCAGAACACCTTGCGCCTCCGTAGACCAGAGAATGGGCAGCAGCGTTTTCTGTTAGTCTATCATCACTGCGATCTCCAATCCGCCTGCCAAGCGTGGAGATTACGGCAAACTCCTCCCATCATGGGAGAGGCTTATGTCCAGCAGTGGACGTTATGGGCTTTTGTTCTTGTTGTTGATCCAAAAGGAAGGTTTTAGCACATAATTTGGGGGCGGACACAAATCAGCTAGTCCTCAATAAATAAAATATTTACCTGTCTGTAAACATGCGCTGATTCCGCGACTTTCGGCGCGATCACTTCCAATACTATCGTCATCTTGACTTCTTCCAATATCACTTATACATAAATATTCTTTATCTTCACATTTTCTCGAATCTTCCTTAATTAAGAATGATAATAAATACTGCCATCGTCGTGATATACCAGTATTGTGTTGACAAAACCTGTTGAAATAAAATATACAGTGTTATTTTTAGGATTGTTATCTACCTCTGGCAAAACACGTCATTAAGTATGCCGTATAGGAAATCATTACGCAAATTTAGCATACATAAGCATAATCAGCCTAGTAACGTTCCCACTGCTGGGACACAGGCCTCTTCTCTATGCGAGAGAGCGGGCCCAGTGCGGGTTGGTAAATATCACATGTCTTCGAATTTTTGGTTCTAGGACATACAGGTTTCCTCACGATGTTTTCCTTCACCGTTTTGAGAGCAATGGTGTTGAAATTAATTACTCAATGTTATGCGCCTACCTAGGTTCCAATCCAAGACCTTTGGCTCATAAAACCGGACCGTTTTCACAGGGCCACGACCTGCTCCCAAGCACAGATAATACATATAATACTTCCCCTGGTGACAAATTTTCCCTAGCCTTACCCTGAAACTTTCAATTTGATTCGTATTTCAACGTATTCCACAATGCACACAAAAATATTGCAAATAACGAGCTACGCACAATAAGTATTGGTAATAGTAGTATTTTCATCATCAACTTTTTGTTTATTTTCCAAAAAATACTGTTTTACCTTTCCTTCATAATTTTTACTAATAAATATTTGTATTCCTACCTACCACTGCAAACTTTAAATCAAGTTAGATATAAAGTACAGGTCGCGGCACGTAAGTCTAGCGCTGAACGAAACGTGGAGGGGATATCTGCGCATGTTATACGACTGGAGAGCCAATCGGCGCAACGCACCCCCCAAGATATTCTTATTTTTTACTTGTGCGCAATAACGGTCACCGCTAGACTTTCGTGCCGCGACCTGTAGTCCTGGGTACTTGTTGCTTGATGGACCGATTAGTTCAGTCAGGCTTCAGACTCGCTAAAGTAGACTCATCTTTCATGGGGTACTTAAAATGCTTGGCTCAATGCGGCGTCTTGCTCCGCAAGGACAGGGGCGCATTAATGAATAGCACTAATTGTATTGTTGGAACTGCTGAAGATTGTACAACTATCTTTGTATTGTATAAATTCAATATCTTTAGTATTATATACCCGTATATCGCATATTGTGTGAGTGCTATGTACTAGAATGCTATCAGTCGCTGGAAACCTACGTTTTTTCTTGACATGAATGTGCCCTGGCGGTTAAGAGTATGTCATGCTCACTCAAATGTCTCGCTGATGCACGTGTGTCGGATCATTTAGTTCCCATCAAAATGGTTAAGTTTAATGGTGCTGATACATGCGTCATGTTCGTGAACGAGCGCTGTCAGTTGGGACTGGTCAGCTCTTGGTTGCCACGGCTTATTTGAATTAATGTTTTTTTTTTGTTTTTACTATGGACACCTTTAACGTGCACATCTTGCTACATTGTTCTCACATAATGTACCATCTCAACATGAATGATGTAACCAAGGTTTTGTAAAAAATGTCTGATTTAAAAGAGTGTCCATGGAGTTTCCTGCCCGTTCTTTTCCATAGAAATCTACGCTAGGGAATGTGCTACTACAGTACTTTCACAGTTTTTAAGTCTTGTGACTGGGACTGTAGCTACATTTCATTTTCATCTTTGTTTCGACAATTCAAAAGTGCCTGTAACCGGCCTACTTGAAATAAATGCTTTGATTTTGATTTTGTGAGCACAATGGAGAAAAAGAACCTGCAACTGTATTTGCACAATTTGGGATACCTACTTGTTGTGTGCACAATTAACTTTTTATTCTAAAACCCTCTAATTAATGTGCAAACTACAAACTGGTAGCGAAGTATTATATTATCTGTGCTGGTAGATACCTCTTAAAAGCGGTTTAAAGCCTTGTTGTGTTGTGAATAATATTATATTTCATTATCATATTTATCGCTTATTTGTAACTTCTTTCCGCATATTATGGTTTTTAATAATGTCTTATGTATTTAATTTATAGAAACACCGTAGAAAATCAATAAAATAAATTAGTATAAAGTGACCTTTGATCGTTTTTTTTTTTTTTCATAAGAACGGAATTTTTTAACATACCTTTTAAGTTGAAACATAATACGTAAGCACGTGCTTTGCGAATGGTCAACTTATGTAATAGACATAACATAACACTACGCCCGTAATCTACGCTTTGCTACTTATGTTTAAATCCCATGTGTGGCTGCTTCTGAGAAATTCCTGTTGGGAAAACACTTTGCATGACCTGGGATACGAACCTAGTAGTGTTGCCCAAAATCGGTCTTGGTTTTGCAGTCTTGGTCTTGTTCTTGCATTTTTGCAAGACCAAGACCGACTTATTGTAGCAAGACCAAGACCAAGACGGAACCCTGCAAGACTTGAGCAAGAACAAGACTATAAAGCCTGCAAGACTCTTGCATCTCGCAGTTACACATCAATATCAATTTTTTTATTTCATAAATCAGCTGTTTTTTTTTAAAGTGCGATAGATAAATAATAGCTGCTTAAAAATTCCTACAAACTTTTTTCGTTCGTCACAAGCCACAATAGATATCCAAAAAATGATATGTCTGATACATTTTAATGTAGGTATCAAAAATTTAATTCATGTTTCAGATGTTTGTGCTGGTGATTAAAAGTCTAGCTGACGACAAATTGTAATACTCGTAGATAGAAGTATCAAGTCCAGATGAAGATAAAAAGTAAGTATATGTGTTAATTATTTTAACCGCTAGCTGTTTGTGAAGAGTTTAGGATAGCCAGTACACGTACAGAAAATCATTAAAGGTACCTACATATAGTTAGTAATTACGCTTAGGTACTAAATTGCGTATTTTTTTTTTATTATTGTCAAGTTAATTTGAATAATTTGGTGGTTCACTATGCCTATGTCAATTTAAGCTCAACATGTACCTACTCTGTTACGTTGTTCTAAGATCTAAACTAACGTGTTTTTTATAGCAATAGGCTAATAGATATTTGATTGTAGTCTAGTCTAAGTAGTAGAGTCTCGCAAGACTTGCGAGACTCTTGATGCAAGACCAAGACCAAGACCAGGTGTATTGACGCAAGACCAAGACAAGAATGGCTAAGGTCTCGTCTTGGTTTTGCATTTGGGCAACACTAGAACCTAAGGCCCTCACATTCAGCAGTAGCGATTGCGACATATAGCTAGACCAACGAGACAGATTGTTTATGACTAATCGATTTACTGTAACGTTAAAAATTAAGTTAACTTTTCCATCGAAAAGTTATTTCTAGTTTTTTTTCTGTTATCTGAGAATTTGAGATACTTCTTATGTTCAAGTTACTTGTTAGAATAAATAACGAGTTTAGTGGTGATATATGCTAAATTATGCTAGACTTATTGCACAATGATTTTATTTATTTAAATAAAGTCGAGAGAAAAATCGTAAAACCATTTTAAAAACCCACGTAAAGTCCGGTTTTATACTACAGTTTCTTGTGACTTTTATAAAATTAGAATATTTAAAAAAAAATGCAGATCAGATGCTTCAAATGGCAACGGCATTGGCAATTTAGCAATTTAGAGAACAAAAACCTCTCTACCCTGATTCTGATTTTCTGTTTGATATTTATATATACGAGTATTACCTATGTAAGGAGGAGCTCGTGGCTAAATAAAAACAGCCGCTCGGGTCGATCCTTACCTAACTTGGGTTATATAGATTTGGCGCTCTAAGTTTATGATATTATATTAGAGATTGAGTCATAATTTGTCGTAATTATATAATTGACGCATTCACTTTTATGCAGCGAGTGGACTGTATGATATACTTTTGCTGCTAGTTGAAACTCGGTTCCAAAAATCTCTGTACCTAGTACCTATTTCTGTAGCGGCTTGTTGGGGACTCCAGGAGAAGGTTGTTATTGGGATTTATACTGAATTAAACACTAACATCACTACATATTACAAAACAAAGTCCCCGCCGCATCTGTCTGTCCCTATGTATGCTTAGATCTTTAAAACTACGCAACGGATTTTGATGTGTTTTTTTTAATAGATGGAGTAATTCAAGAGGAAGGTTTTAGTATATAATTTTTGGGCGAGTGAAGCCGCGGGCATCAGCTAGTTTAGTATATAAGATGAGACTGGGACTCATACTACCCTAAAGTTATATTGTCACTTACGGGATATCTTCCGTGATTGTTCATTGAACAAACAAAGAACAATCACGGAAAATATCCCGTAAGTGACAATATAAGTTTAGTTTTAAACCGTGAAAGCTTAAAACAGTGTTTCATAATACCCTATTTTAGGAGCGAAACGGACATAGTGATCTCTTGATTATGACTTGTAATAGTGGTTAGTGGTGGCTAGCGTGTTCCTTTTTAAAATGTTTCTAGATAAGTCTGGCCAGCGGAACATTGTGAATTGCACGCTTTCACAGACATAGAAATGGCAAACTCGCGTCGAAGCTCGTCATTGGGTATTCTGATTTCCCGCCCCCTTGTCCTTTATTAATATTAGATTAGTCTGGCCAGCGGACTAGAGAAGTCTGGCCAGCGGACCATTGTGAATTGCACGCTTTCACAGACATAGAAATGGCAAACTCGCGTCGAAGCTCGTCATTGGGTATTCTGATTTCCCGCCCCCTTGTCCTTTATTAATATTAGATTAGTTTGGCCAGTGGAATATGATTTCACAAACATAGAAATGGGAAACTCGCGTCCAAGCTCGTCATTCGGTATTCTGATTTCCCGCCCCCTTGTCCTTTATTAACATTAGATTAGTTTGGCCAGTGGACCATGATTTCACAAACATAGAAATGGGAAACTCGCGTCCAAGCTCGTCATTGGGTATTCTGTTTTCCCGCCCCCTTGTCCTTTATTAATAGGTATTAGATTAGTTTGGCCAGTGGACCATGATTTCACAAACATATAAATGGCAAACTCGCGTCCAAGCTCATCATTGGGTTTCCTGAGAATGGATGCCAGAAGTAGGTATTAATTTGTTAACTTAGGGCAGCTTTACTCAAAGTGTGCTCCGCACCTAGCCCTAGGGCTCCGTGGAGCCTCTATAGGGGCTCCACGAAAATACTGGTCATAGATAATTTAAAAAAATACCAAAGAAAATACACTAATATATGAAAAATAAAAAAACTGTTTCATACTACAGTATTTATGCTATACTTACACTTTATATTCATCATTCATAATACTATATATCATCCTTTTTATTTGTTTCTATGTTTACACTCAGCAAATCGATCTAAATACGATTCTTTAACACAAAATAAAAATAACTGAAATTATTACTCATAATTTTCATGTGACACTTACAAACTGTCAGTTACAATTTATTTCTCTTTCTGGCTTATGTCTATGATGATGGTTACTTTTTGGTTTATTTAATCTAAATTATTTTTATCAATATGTTTAGCTACTGTATTTTAAAGATTATTACGTTTTTTTACTAGACAACTTAATTTTAAATTATATTTATAAAATTATTTACGCACTCATGGATATGCCCTGGCATTGAAATAGGAAGACTACTTTGAAGACGAGCCTACGAACCGCTGGAAGCGATCTACTATAGGATCTCATACAAGAAGCATCTGAAAACAGCTTGGTTTTTGCTGTCACATATCTATACTACCCAGGGGATCCAGCTAAAGATTCACCTGGGACCTCTGCTCCCGATCCTCGGAAGCTGTCTTCGTGACCTGAGACCTCTACTCCCGATCTTCGAAAGCTGTCTTCGTGCCTGTCCTAGAGCTTGTCTCGCAAAGCTACCCTGACTTCTGGTCCTAAGAACTACACTGATGCTTTCCTACAGAGCTGGCCTGGTGCCTGACTCTGAGAACTGCACGACGGCCTTCTAGCAGAGTTTCCCTGAAGCTTGATTCTTGAAGTTGTCCTGATAACTGACCTGCAGTGTTATCCTAACGATTGTTCCTGCCTCTCATACAGTGCTGAACTGATTTATCACCAACTAAATGCGTGAACTATAAAACTACCTCCTTCATACTTTCCTAGAGTGCGTGCTAGGTAGGTCTTTTTATAATTAGGTGTATTTTTTATCTCACCTGTAAATATCTTTCCCTTATTAAATTTTAATGGGGAGACAGGCAAAGATAATCTCAGATGGCGCCACCATATCTGGTCTCAATCTGACCAATGAGGTTAAGCTATTTTGAAATATAAAATGACATTACCACATTTTCAACCAATGACGATGTTGGTAACCAGCTATGCTAGCGCCATTAGTTCCACAGTGTGTCTCCCTATTGAACAAGTCTGCTTATATCCCTTTATTTTGATAGGATCAAGTAGATTTGTTACAATACCTCTCATTACCTCTCATTAGATTTAGGTAATTATTAAGACATGATTATTTGATCTATACTATATAATACTATATTACTATATATATAATAATATTATAAAGAGGAAAACTTTGTTTGTTTGTTTGTAATGAATAGGCTCAAAAACTACAGAACCGATTTAAAAAATTCTTTCACCATTCGAAAGCTACATTATCCACGAGTAACATAGGCTATATTTTATTCCCGTACTCTTACGGGAACGGGAACTACGCGGGTGAAACCGAGGGACGTCCGCTAGTTACTAATAAAGATATTACACATAAACTTTTTTTTTGTTTGGTATTTTAGGCAACAAATTTATTTTAAGGTTTATTTAGATTTTCAAAAGGGTTCCGTTGCTAAAATAGTTTGAGAATCCCTGCCTTAGGGTTTCATGCTTAATCCTTAATGGGTTTTTACTAAGTATTTTTGTTTTTTTTTTCTCTATTTCTGCATTATTCTTATAACTAAGTAGATAAGTATTCAGTCAAGTCATTTTGGTACATTGGTCTTGTAGATAAGTAGGCAGAGCCGCGCCGACCAGCGCCTGTGTGCGAAACCTATGAAGCGTCTCTTTTTTTCACGAATCTTCATGTTTCAATTTTTTTTTAAGTTAATTTTGACCGAAATAATGTTAAATCAATCATTAACACAAACTATACTATATTGTTTTTAGTGCTAGAACTTATTCTTATTTAAAAAAAAAACCGGCCAATAGCGAGTCGGACTCACGCACCGAGGGTTCCGTACAAACTTTTTAAAGGACAAACTTAACTTTGCTGTTCGATCCCATGAAACGGCTAATGCACCAACCGCAAATAATAAGTTTGTAACAGTAAAATCGCGTTTTTTTTTGTTATTAAACTACATATTTACAGTTTTCAGATTTTTTCCTTTACATGTGCTGTAAGACATTGCTTCTCGCCAAATTTCGTGATTCTAGGTCAACGGGAACTACCACATAGGTCCAAACCGTCCAGACCCAAAACCTTTAGGGTACTTCCGGTTGACCTAGAATTGTCAATTTTGGTTAAAAGCAAGGTCTTACAGCAAGTATAGGGAACATAGGGAATATGCATGTATTTTTTTCTTCACTTAAATCAATAAAATACAGTACTATCAACCCAAGAAAGGTATTAAAAGTAAAGTTCAACTACTGCTTGTCGCTCAAAAATAATATTAAACTCCTGCAATTTTCTATGACAGTTCAAACATCCATAGCTGTCGCGGCCATGATGTGACGTCATTTACCTCGATCTGCCTTGTTTACATTTATTTTTTGGCCTTAATAAAATAATTTTACTAATTGTATGTGCTTTACCTATTCAAGCAAAAATTGCAATAACGATAATAACGATAAAATCTTAGTGATAATTTTAACTACCTACTTTTCAAATAAAAGTGTTGTTTTGAGACATGGACTTTGAAGTCACTACCGGCTTTATCGAGGACGACGCGTTTTGAGAGTGCGGTCCGCCTCACCAAAAATATGCTGCGTAAAACAATAAATTGTAATATAAGTGATGTTTTAGAAACTTAAACAAGTATACGACAATTTTTTTATGCGGGTTCCTTTTTTTACTTTTTGGTTTTGAAGTACGGAACCCTAAAAATCAATGCGCACCTTGCACACACTTTCGATTGAATGATTGTTCAATTGTTTTGTTTTGGCTCTCTCGTTCCTTAAATTCGGGGAATCCCCGTGACCCTGATCCCACCCCGCTTGCGTCGCGTCGCTCGCTTCGCATCGGGTTGCGTTCATACATATAGGTCGCGGCACGAAACTCAAGCGCTGACCGTTATTGCGCAGAAGTAAAAAATAAGTAAAAACAAGAATGTCTTGGGGCGTGCGTTGCGCCGATTGGCTCTCCAGTCGTATAACATGCGCAGATATCCCCTCCACGTTTCGTTCAGAGCTAGACTTACGTGCCGCGACCTGTAAACTCATTAAAACAAACTCACGGCGCGGGTGGTTCTTTTGATTTTAACGCTGAGCTCGTAACTAATGTTAACTAAAACCCAAAGCGTAAAATTAAACCACAAACGTGAATATTATCTTGGGAGACTTTTACAATAAGCGCAATATAATGTTTTATTGTTTACACACGGCATATGTTGCGCCTATTGTACCTACTTACTTATCGACACTCCACTACAAAGACTATGTTGTTGTGTAAGTGTAACAAAAATAATTTCGATGGCGGCGCCCCTATTGTCTTGGCGCCTGTGTGCGCCGCACACTTCGCACACAGGGGCGGCTCGGCCCTGTAAAGTAGGTAATCAGTCAAGGCATCTAAGTACATTGTTCTTATAACTAAGTAGGTAATCAGACAAGTCGTTTAAGTACATTGTTCTTCTAAGTAGGTAATCAGTCAAGTCATTTAGGTACATTGATCTTTTATCTAATTAGGTAATCAGACAAGTTATTTAGGTACACTTTTGTCTAATCTGTTTATAATTAACATCTAAAATCAACATTTGTCATTAGTTTAGTATCATCACTATTTGATAACAGATGGCATGTGCCGTGACGTCACTTTTGTATCTACAAAAGTAACTCGCAGTAGTACTCGTAGTAGTGATCTCGCGGTGTTAAGATTTTCTTGCAAGGTATTAACTAGTAGAGTAAGGACGATTATATAGTGTATTATCTATGAGTACGACAACGCCGGCCGGGTTAATGTCTATAATGTATAATATATGTATATAAACCAATAATACACTTTTCAATCATTTAAACCAAGGCTGCTCAACTCCAGGCCCGTGGGCTACAATATGGCCCACCAACGCATTTGAATTTGAATTGGGAAGGCTGGTAAAAGCTGATTGTAGATGGCGCGTCCATAGCTTAGACCCAATCTGACCAATGAGATCAAATTATTTTGAAATCTAAAATGACATTGACAGATTTTCAACCAATGACGATGTTTGGTTCAAGCGATGGTAGCGCCATTAGTTTGTGGCGCATCACAGTTATCTCTATTTATTATCTATGGTTCCCACGACGATTTTCATTGGGTAGTAGCTGACTCAAGAGGGTCTAGACTCTATGGTCAGAGATAACGAAACAGGAAGTTTTTCTGGACATCCAGCAATTATTAGAGTCATCACATTATTAGCTACATAAACCATTGTTTGTATTTGATATCTAGACACATATATAATTATGATTGAAGAAATATAGTGATAATACAACATGCACCCGAGTTTTATTGGAAGAACGGCGCAAGTAGGCGCCTAAAAGTATCACAGTTGCCATCCCCATTGGTCAGTTAACAGTGCTTCACTGATAACAGTCGTTTGAAAACAGGTTTAAACCAGATCGAAAAAAGTTAATTTCTCCATAAGAACCCATTCTCGTAAGCTAACATCTAGCTTGAAATTAAATCAAATATTTTTTTACTGAAAGTAAATTTATAACCACAATAGTCATCAGAAATTAGTCCAACAAAGGTTCTATAAGCAAGTTTTATTTGCTAGGTGACCCGCCGGTTGACACGGGAACAAAATGTTGGCCCACCTTCAAAATAAGTTGAGCAGCCTTGATTTAAGGCTGATGCTCCAGGGTAGCCCGCGAAATTCAAATTTTCTTACGTTTTTTGAAATTTGCAGGCCCGTGCTAGGTTGTATGTTGATTAAAATATTGTTCGCGATTGTAAGACGTATGTAGTTACAGAATTATAATCATACAACTATTTTTAAATAATCTTGTATTTATATTTTTAGCTCGCTCGGTATCTTATTTAAATATTTCTACACACTTAAATACAAACAGCTTTTATTATACCGGATGACTTTTTTATCACTTTCCAATAAAAAATGGATATATTAGGTGAACGGAGTAGAAACTTATGACATACCTAGTTTTTTTTTTCTTTTTTCCACAGCTTAGAAAAAAAAATTGATCCATCAACATAAAACGCTACAAATTTCAAGTAAACTTATCACAGTAGAACAAAGAAAGACAATTTTTGAAAAAAATAATAAAAAATATCGGATTTCAAATCATACGCAATTCGCGAATGATTTTAATTTCAAATTATTTTTATTTTTTTTAAACTAGTAGCCATATGCTTCTACTCCGTTCACTTAGTTAACCCATTTTTTCAGTCATTTAATTTTTTTGTCAAATAATTATTTTACACTACAAAAACTATTAGTGGACATAACTTACTCTTAAATATTCTTGTATTTAGATTTCTCAGCTCGCTCGGTATCTTATTAAATATTTCTACACATATACAAACAGCTTTTATTATATTTATCCAGCCTTGTCATGACATCCAGTACGAGCCTGTGAGATTCGCACCGGTTTTGAGGATGTAAATCGTCTGCTTTTGTAAATAATTCCTTCTTCCACACAATATCTCACACTTATCTCATACAGGGTTAGGTAACTCGACGCAATCCTTGCTGGACGTCATATAGGGTTAAAATTAATGGAAATAAATTTCAGTACATTCGCGCCGTGAATCGTTTTTAAATTGGCTTTAAATGAGGCAGGCAATCCAGGATTTTTCATTAAAAAAAAAACTAAAAAATCTAACTCAAAAACTACTGAATTTCGGTAAAACTTTTGGTGGCTTAATTTCTTCCATTTTAACCATACTATGAAGTCCTGTAAGGAATACGTAACCCTGTATATAAAGAGATGGTAGCGGTAACAAACCATGTTTCTGAAATACCGGCCGACAAGAATCGTCGGATTGAAGCCGGTAGGTCGCGGCACGTAACTATAGCGCTGACAGTTATTGCGCAGAAGTAAAAAATAAGAATGTCTTGGGTCGTGCGTTGCGCCGATTGGCTCTCCAGTCGTATAACATGCGCAGCTATCCCCTCCACGTTTCGTTCAGCGCTAGAGTTACGTGCCGCGACCTGTAGATTGCTCGAATGTATTTTTTTGTGCAACAAATGCTCTATTTTGATCGGTGCTATTGCCCCACTGTAATACCGATTCAACATTTGCATGATAATTATCATGATATTGCCGTTTGGAGGTTTGCTATATTCCTAATTTTTTTTAGCGCATACCTATACAAACTTATTTATTCGTTTTGATGCGACATTATCGACGTGGGATTTCCAGTTTATGTCTTGATCCAAAGTAACACCTATAAACTTAGTTTGCGTCACTTCACTAATTTTATTTATATTCATTTTGTTATTATAATTATTTAGAATTATTTGATCGGTGAAATTGAATACATAAGGTGTCTCTCTATCAATTCATACACGAAATCTCGTAGGGGGTCATTGCACTCATCATTATGAACAACTTTTCAATGATAATTTGTTTGTATGTACCCATTCAATCAGTATGTCAATATTATGTTATTAATATCGGTTTAATGATCGTCAATATTATTATTTTTATCAGATATCACAATAATGGAAATGTCATCAGCAAATAATATAGGTACATCTATGATTGCTTGATTAGTTATATTGGTAATAGAATTAATATAATTTTACTAGCTGTCGCCAGCGACTTCGTTCACGTGGTTGTGATGTGTATGTATGAAACTAAGAACCGGCCAAGAGCGTGTCGGGCCACGCTCAGTGTAGGGTTCCGTAGTTTCCCGTCCGTCACAATAAGTGTTCCCACTTATGAGTTTAAAGGTGGGTATCCATTATGTAAAAATGCTTGCATATACGAATATACTACAAACTTAGTCCAGAAATTATTTTGTACAACTTTTTGTCTTTGTTGTACAAAAACTGTTGTTTCCATCAAGTTCAAAATGATTTTCCAAGAAAGTCCTTATAAAGTTCTACTTTTCAGATTTTTTTCATATTTTCTAAACTTATGGTTCAAAAGTTAGAGGGGGGGACACACATTGTTTTTTACTTTTGGAGCGATTATTTCCGAAATTATTGACATTATCAAAAAATGATTTTAGGAAACCCCTATTCATTTTTAAATACCTTTCCAACAATATATCACACGTTAGGGTTGAAATTAAAAAAAAAAAACACTTCCCACTTTATATATAGGGGGGCTACCCTAATAAAACATATTTTCCAATTTTTATTTTACCACTTTGTCGGCGTGATTGATATAAATATTGGTACCAAATTTCAGCTTTCTAGTGCTAACGGTCACAGAGATTAAGCGAGGACGGACGGACGAACAGACATGGCGAAACTATAGGGGTTCCTAGTTGACTACGGAACCCTAAAAATAGCCTTCGACCTATTCTTAGACCTACCAGATTTAAACAAAAAGAAAAACAAAATAATCGGTCAAGCTGTTTGGGAGCAGTTTGATAACAAAACTGTAACACGAGATTTTTAGATAATAGATTAGATTGATTAGATTTAACTACTTTTAGGTAGTTTTCCATCAATAACAAGGTACAGTCGCCCGCGTATCAAGATACCACAAACTGTCAAAGGGGTTTCATAGGGATTTTGGCCTTGGGCGCACACGTTCATGAAATGATGTAAATAAATAAATAATGATGAATGAAAAATTATGATGAATAATAATGTAATGTGTATAAATGTAATACAAATTCGATTTTGAACTTACTCAATAACTTACTTAAGGCTGATGCCAGGGTAGCCCGCGAAATTCAAATTTTCTTACGTTTTTGGCAAATTGCAGGCCAGTGCTAGGTTGTATGTTGATTAAAATACCAGAAACGATTTTTTCAAGGTCAAAGTCATTGCTAGACCTTTATGAACTTGGAGGGTTGTATTGATGGTTTTGATGATTATAATTCTGTAACTACATACGTCTTACAATCGCGAGTTAACGGTTCATTAGCGTCCCGTTTTTTTTTTTTTTTTTTTTTCGGATGGGAAAACCTCAAATAACTCCTCCCGCTTTGGGCGGAGCAGGAGGGAGTGTCAGACTTTTACTGACTAAAACCCATCCATGTTCCTTCATCGCCCTTTGTGTTCCGGGGCCACGGTATCTCTTTCGAATAGTCCCGCAACCCCGGCAGGCATCGGTCCCTACGGACCCCTTCCCTTTTGCTGACTCTCTTTGAGGCGCGCGTGGAACAAGAACGCGCCGTCGACACGGCCTGTCGTCATGAGACGGACGGACGGCGAGCTAGCCCATAGCCCACCGTCCACAGGCCCGCGCCTACGGTGGCCGGGGGCCACGTGGTGGTGGCCCCCGACGCCCGGGGCGTCTCCCGCGGCGACCGGGACGTTGAGAGGTTCTCTCCCTCTCACGTTCCGCCACCTCCTTCTCTAGCATTACTGCTTCGCAGAAGGAGGTGACGGCGTCCCATTCCGTCTCGCTCCGGACCATGGCTTGCACCAGGGCCGGACGCGAGAGGTCGCCGCCACCGATCGCCGCTTCGAGGACACGGCGGTGCTCCGCCCACGCGGGGCACACCTCCACCGTGTGTTCCACCGTGTCCTCCGGTCGAACCTCACAATGGAAGCACCCGGGCGTTTCCTCCCGCCCGATTCGGTGCAGGAACCTCCCGAACACTCCGTGTCCGGTGAGGACCTACGTCAGGCGGAAGGTGAGGACGCCGTGGCGTCTCTCAAGCCACTCCTCAAAGAGGGGACTTATCGCCACTATCGTGGCGTGCCCTGCACGGGGTTGCGACAGTCGCTCTCTCCATGTCGCCATGAGATCCCGTCCCTTAATGACAATTAAAGTTAAGTAAAGCAAAACCTTACTTAAATATTTAATGGCTGATTTTGACATCTACGTTTCGGGTTCTATTTTTACCCGCGAATTCGATTTCATAATACACGTTTATTAATTAAAAAGGAATAATGTCTGATTTGGCAGACTTCATTAAGAGCGGCCAACCCGCCATACTTTTCGCGAGAATTTTGACAATAGCTCGTGCGTGATTATGCCGTTGTTAGACATATATCTTTGAATTTTTGTTTTTGTGGACTATATCTAGGCTTCTATCGAAGCAAAAAATAAAAATTTGTAGAATCAAATTCAGTATAAGCCTCCAAATTGCTGTTTTGCACAACTTTTACCTCAACTTTGGCCGTTCATAAGGTACTTAAAAATTGTAAAAGTAAAGAAAACATCCTGATAGAAGCCTTGCAAGTTGCAAATGTAGTGGAGATTCTAAATAAGAAATATTTATTTCACATACTTGTTAGGCTAATTCAAAAACACGTATTTCCTGGAACAAGTTTTATAAATTTTTGAACAATATTTTTCGTTCAATGTCCTCGCGTTAGGCGGTATGAGGTACGCGGGAGGCAAATAGTGCGGGGTCGGGGCTAGGTAAGACAGGGGAGTAGAAAGAATACCACCGCGCTGTGGCTCTGGATGAAACATCAAGCTTTTCGACCAGGCTCGTGTTGACGAAAGGCGGGCCAGGAAGGGCCCTCTTAAGTTTTTATATTATGCCAGAAGATATAGAGAAGTGGGACCGAGGCGGAATTTACGAGATTATTCTGATCCCTTTACAAAATATTCTATTCAGGAATTTCACGCAAGTTCAAGACTCTGAGTGTGGCTGTTAGTCTATTATACTAACATAGGTTAAGGAATACTAACATGTATGGGTTCTATTCTACCTGAAATAAAGATAAATAAATAAAAATAAATAAGCAAACCAGCGAAATGTTTTTTTTTTTTTTTTTTAGTTCCTAATTAATTATATTCCGGACTGAAATTTTTTAATCAACCCATTTGCAATATATTTATTGACATATTTAATTTGATATAAAATACTTTTCATCCAGTAACCATCTCGGTGAAGGTCGTTCTGTAAGGGATCTTACACTAATTTGACAGTTTGTGGTACGCTCACTGTATCATAGGTAGGAAGTCTGGGACCGTTACAGGCTGAAGTTTTGCAAGAGGAGCCTGGGTGGCTCTCATGCTCACATGACAATTATATTGTATGACAAGGGAGAAAAATAATATTTTTACGTCGAGGGCGATATTTTGAATCCGCGAAGGATTCTAGAATAGGATCCCGAGCATAGCGAGGGATTCTAAAATAGAATCCTGAGCGTAGCGAGGGATTCAAAGTACATTGCCTGAGGGAAAAATATTTTTGCTCTCGAGTCATAAATACTCTACTTTTAATCTCCTTCTATGAGAAAATAAATAAGAGACACTTTTAAGTAATTAATGAATAAGTTTAATTTAAAAAAATGACATGGATGTAAAAAGGTCAATTACAAATTTATATTTGATACACTAGCGCAATTTTGAAAATTTATTGTCACTGTTTTATTTGGGATTGATATAGTTATGGATTTGTTTATATTTTGAGTTTTGTGTTTTAATCTCAGTATCTGGCTGGTGCTCAGGAAAAGGCACTGATTCCAGAAGGGCATAGCGAGTGACAATGGTATGGGTGAATTATCTGCAGCTCCTAATCTACTATTTTCTACAATGCGGGTACTGGTCCCCGCACCGTACAGCCACAGCCAGACATTTATACAATTTGCGTTCGATTTCAAAGAACGATTCATGTTCCAAATTCAAATCTCATTACTGTCCGCTAAAAAGTCTAGTGGAGAAAAGAGCTACTTTGCTCCCGCTTAGAAAGGAACAAAACGACACTTTTCGAATAGAAGGGATGAAATAGTAGATTGTATCTGGGAGCAAAATAATATTTTTACGGTGAGGGCGCTTTTTTTAATGCAGAGCGAAGTGAGGGGTTCTTTAGTAGAATCCTGAACGTAGCCAAAACCAGGCCTGTCTCACTTCCATACAAGCGGCGCAAAAACCCCGAGATATTTACCTACTATTCTGGAAAACAAGCTAATTTCAACCTTTTGCATTGCGCATAGCGTTCATAGTACAATAACTGTCTGCCGTCTCGCTTCAATCTGCTAGGGCTGTCAGAGGTACTTTACGGTATTAACAGTTTATTTTTGTTTCGCGGGTGCGTGCGCTGCGTGTGCGACAAGTCGAGCGAGTGCAAGCCTATTGAGACTAGTGCGGTGGCTGCACGCTTGCGTTTATCATACCTAAACTCGGGAGTGAGACTTCTGTACCGTAAGGTACTAATATATATTCTGTGCCAAAACTATATTTTGCGCCCGAGTGATACGCTTTACTTTTTATCACCCACTATGAGAAAATAAAAGGCGCCTCATATTTTATTCACTGTCACTTGAAGAATTCATTTTTCAAAACAAAACCATGTATTTCTAACAATCCGTAAAAATTGACGAAAACGCGGGCTACAGTTCGCGCGTTTTTAATTTGGTTTCTTTTTTTTTATTATTCAACGGCGGGCGGCGCGACTATGGGCCGTCGTACCAGCCATCAGTCTTTGTTCAAACATGAAACAATATTTGCGTTCGATTTCTTTGGCGCTGAACACTAAGATGTTCCAAATTCAAAAAGTACGAGGCAAAGATAATGAGAGGTTTTCCTTTTGAGGTTTTAAAAAAAAACTTAGTTTCCAAGAACTCTATAGATGGCGTTGAACTTACTATGCCAAAGCCAAAACGCTTGAAAAAAAAACATTGTGTCGCGTCACATACTCTCGTTGACTGACACTGTCATTTGCTTAACCTTCCGAATATAACCAACATTTCTCGCGCTTTGTTAAAATCAGTTTTTTTAGGTTCCGTTCCTTGCATTATCATACTTACTCCTAGCGCCATCTATCCAGCGACTAGGGAAGAGCTAAAAAGAAAAACCCTCATTGCGGCGCACTTATAAACAGCATTAAAAACTCATTACTGCCCGCTAAAAGTTTCTTATGCTACTGCCACATCTGGGTTAGCGTTAACGTTAATGGCAATGGCCAACTACTCGTTAATTAAGGCATTAAAAATGCGCGTTAGCTACATCTAGGTTACAATGCCGTTAAGAGTCCTATTACATTTTTTACGCAAATTCATGATTTTTGACGCAGTAATTTTCAGCAGCAGTAAGATATTTTAATTATTTGCTTATGGATAACGATAGTGCCATTCTCTTTCTTGTAAGTTGGAGTTACACATTTTCATTTTACTTTTCGTGTAATTTACTATAAATATTTTAAGAACTCAGTTTGCAAGAAAAACCGTCGGCGATGGAATTTTGACGCTCAAATTTACATTGTTACATTCAATTCTTATAAAAGCTAAAATTACTAAAAGATAAGTTGAATGTTTTACTTGTTTATTGGAATTCTAAAATTTCTTAAAATTCCTTGAGTTTTCACGGAAAAGAAAGCATAATTTAAGCCATAAATGTCTTGATTCAGTGTCCATTATATTCCAAATAAACTCAATTTTATCAAATAAATTAATATGATTTAAAACTTCGATCTACAATGAAAACGTTTCATTAGTTTTCGTTTGTCAATATAATAAGACAAAATTACAATAAATCAAATTAAAGTACTATAATTCTGCGTCAATTCAGCTCGCTCCTCAACCTCATGTCAGTCTGGTCTCTAATTTTCGTCGATAACAATCGAAAATCGTCCGGAGATCGCTATTATTATCGACTCGAGTACGCCGATCGGAATAATTTGATCCAGGAAGTAAAAATCAAAAATTTGCGAAAAAAATGTAATAGGACTCTTAAGATTTAACTGTGTTAGCCACATCTACGTAACGCCTAAATTAACGTGCTAATTTACGCGTTAAGACGCAGGTGGAGCCGTAGCATTATAAAAAACACCATCTTTGGGTGCACTTAAAGGCGAACCAAGTCGTCCTTTTCGAAGAGATGGGTTGAAAAGTAATTAGTTTTAGTGATCGTTAAAAAAAGAGTAGACAAGTTTATTTTTTCTGCGCTTCTAATTAAAATTGTCACGTTGCGTTGGCGGACGAAACCGGTACTTAGCATTATCTTACCACTCAAGTCTTTCATTATGTATGTACCTAATTTAAATATATCCCTCAAATGGCTTAGCATGATCCTCCGTTATGCCTAAAATACTGCAGCATTAATTTTGAAATAAATATATGATAAAGTTGAGGATTAATGCTAAGTCTAATGTGTAGCGAAAACACGATTCCATAAACTTTTCTCGATAGAAAAAAAATCCAAAGTTACCTCCAAATCGAACAATAGACCGCTGGTATTCAAAAAGTACTTCAAATTAGATCATGAAACTTTGCATAAATGAACTAACTATAAAGCAGGTCTTATGTGTTTTATTTTTTTAATCCAATCAATAGATTTTTTGTAAATCGCAAAAAACCACTCATTTCGCACTATTCGGCCGCAGTGACTGACGTAACAACCGCTTTGTAGTGCAAGCTGATTAGAACTTCATTCTAACAGGATTTCAAACGAAGTTTGAACCACCACAAACAGAGTTGCTAATTTTAGGGTTAGAAGGTCTTTATTCAAGAAACACTCTTCACGAAGCCGTTAACCAAGCATTCGGTACATCAAACTAAGTAACCCTACGCAAAAATTATAATATTGCTGGGAAATGACTTTTCTTTTTGGGGTGAAAAATCACGATTCACGGTAAAACTCAATGTAACGCACTCAAAACATTGTGCTGGTGGATGTATTGAATAGTGTGGGGGTCGTGGAGGTGTTTAAAGTAAAGTTCTTACATTAAAAACATGTGAAAAAAAACATCGTAAGGAAATTCTAGAACTAAAAAAATCGATGACATGTGTGACATCTACCAATCCGCACTAAGCCCGCATGGTAGATTATATCCCATTCCCTCTCATAGAGACAGGCTTGTGTCCCAGTAGTGGGAACATTAATAGACTGACGATGATAATTTAAAAAAAAATTGTGAAAAAGTTGAAACTTTGACCCCCAATATCTCCGAAACTAGAAGGTTCCCATATGGTCTATAACAAAAAATGATCGCAAAGACGGGGAGAACAAGTGCCTTTGTTAAGTTTTTTTAAACTCTTTATATTGAAAAAAGTGTAAATAAAACTTTAGCATAAAATATCTCAGTAGTGCACTTTGGTTGTTTTTCTGACTTAAAAATAATAATAATAAAATCATTTAAATAAAAAAAAGAATATTGATAAAAAAAAAATAAACAAATACGAACCTTATTTTTATCCCGTGCAAAAAAATGGAATATTTCAAAATCCACGAAATCCTACTTTCACTTCCACGCCTTACTTCAAAATATATAACTCAAGAAAATATGATAATATTTTTGATAAAAATATTTTTCTTGGATTATGTCACATAAATATTAATTTATTACTGGTAAACAAGATATTATAGGTATAACTTCTCGAACGTACTACACAGCAAGATTACCGATTCAATACTAGTTGAGCTGTTCGGCTCGGCAGTGGAAGTTCGCAGCGATGTTACAGTCAAAGTGTTGAAACGGACTAAATGAAAACTGCCTATTGCAGTTTTATCGATTATGTTTTTTACGATGCTGTTATAAATACGCTACATAACCAGGATATGTGCAAACTGATGTTAGGCGTAATTTAAATTTTAGTAGGAATGCAGTATTTTTTTTATTTGTATGTTGATTTTTTTTATTACTTTTTTTTTATTACAATATGGGCCTGCTCTTGACCTGGATCACGCCTGATGGAAAGCGATGGATGAGAATATAATATTTTTATGAATTCATGTTATGCTAACGTAAGTAAATCTTCTTACTACTATTAACAATGATATATAAACTATAGATACTTGGTCCGCACTATAAAATGACAACATGAAATGAAGCCAATTGGCCACATCGCGCTTAGTTACGCACCAACCTGTCGCGCGACGCTACGTTTGTTTATAATTTAATAAATCCTGTGACGTGACTGAAGATGTATATTTATCTCCCTCTCGCAACAGGCATCCCGCCCTTCGGTGTCATATTTTCTTTCTCTTTCTTCACGCTTATAAGTAGTTCTAGTATTTTCGCCGTTTTTAAGCGCCGCGATGTTGGTTCATGACGTGTCTATATATAATACGTCATTGACTATTAATGCAAAAACTTAAACATTTATAGTGAGAATGGATGGATGTTAGTTATTCTTACACTTATAAACTTGGGGGGAGGGATTGCAGATTCGCCCCCCACTTTCACCCCCTGCGGAAGGTGCGTAGTTTTTTTTAAATAATTTTTAAAGTTTACAATTGTTTTTAGTGATTGGTAAAAATTGAGTAGGTATTGTTTGTTTTTTATTTTATTTTATTATTTTGATAGGGTTAGGGACGGGGGTACCCCTTCTCCCCTGGCACCACTCCCAAGTAAAGGTAACGCACCATTCTTGAAAAAAACGAATTATTGTTACCTAACCTCAAAACACTTTATATTCGCCTAAAAAGCGTTGTCGACAGAGCTCCGCGTCTCCGGCGTCTCCTATTTTTGTCTGCAGGGTATAAAAGAACCTAACTAACCTAAAGTCGGGATGCCCCAAGTCTTGAGCTCGTTTCGCTCGCTCTTGCATCCAAGTTCTCCTAGCTGCGGGATTGAAGGGGATGTCTGGGGACCCCGTAGCCAAATCGTTGAAAAACAGGAGGAAGCAGATAAAAACGTTAGGGAGCACATTCACGTAAACTCGGAAGTAATGGAATAACGTAAAGTATATACACTGTCAACAAAATGGGCCGGCCTAGCGATTCATTTTACGCACTTTGAGATGATTTTACCAGATGTAACATCAAAAACGTTTAAAAAAAATTCACAGATCTCGTGCTCGACACGACCTTCGGGTACATTGAAAATGCACTTAGGCAGGCTTTTCATATTACGTATCGTCTTTGATGTAATAGGTAGAGCTCAAATGCACGATGTGAAAAATCCTTAAGGTAAAAATAATCATTTTTGCAAACAAACAACATCGCAAAACAGTTATTTTGTTTGACATTAACTCACTCGGCTTGAGATGGATCTTATTTCTGGGTAACTTTGTGTAAAAAACACAGGCTAACAATTTCACTAGGACCGTGTGGTTCGTTTTGTGATGTCTTAAATAGATGTTTTTATGTCTTTAAGAACAATACCCCTTTAACAAGTACTATTTAGTTTATGACCACTATCCTTTCGGGAGCCAAACAATTATTATGCAATTTGTGAGTCTCTACTGCGTCGGCATAGACCCCGACGCTGAATAATAGATTATTCAGAAAGCAACAATTATTGTCTTACACCACTTTCATTTCTTATAATATTGGTTTGGCTTTTTTTATAGTCACTTTTCTAAATTGCAGATGCATTTACTTGGAGGAACTTTCTACTCCACGTATAGGTTTAAGTTTGTATTATTTACTAAACTATCTTGTAACAAATGAAAAAAAAACAGTCAATACAGTTCACGTCTATAATACTACTCTGCGCTGTGAACTATTATTGATTGTGTGATTTTATTTTTTTTGCCAACTCAATATAAATTTTTCCAAAGCCATAAAATAATATGCTCTTAGGAAATATAGAAATCCTGTATGTTCTTTCTAAACATTTCGATTTGTCAAAGGAAATAATTTCTGTTAAATTCACATTAAATAAATTTAAAAAGTATTTTGACTCTTATTTGGGCCATTTAAACGAAAACCATAAAAAATGACAATTATCACACTTGGCTTCGCCTCGTGTGATAAACCAAGAGTTGCATGAATAACTAGTATCGTATCAATATCTCTCCATTTCTGGAGGTACTTACCTCCAGAAATGGAGAGATAAATAAATGGGTAAATAAATGGGTGATGGAGATGAATTAATAAACGTAGGTAAATTTACCTAAGTTTATTAATTAGGAGCCTGTATTGTCCCACTGTATGCACAATATTCGTCTCCACTCCATACCTTGTCCTATCGGCTGACTTCGGTCGTAAAATTAATTACTTTTTGTACACTGCTTTGTAAACGCATCTCTAAATAATCCGCATAAGGTTGAATTTGCAAAAAAAAAATGTCTAAAGTATAACGATAACCACTTATGTAGTAGTGGGTTGTAGTATCACTCGAAACTGTGCATCTTGGGTTTTTTATATATCAATGGTCCAATGCCATAAAATAATATGCTCTAAAGAAATATAAAAATCCTATATGTTCATTCTAAACATTTCGATTCGTCAAAGAAAATAATTTCTGTTAAATTCATCTATACTAATATTATAAAGAGGTAAAATTTGTTTGTAGGTTTGTACGTAGGGGGTAATCTCCGGAAGTAATGAACCAATTTTTAAAATTGTTTCACTGGTAGAAAGCTACATTATTCGTGAGTGCTATAGGCTATATTTTATTCCCGTACTCCCACGGGAACGGGAACTACGCGGGTGAAACCGCGGGACGTCAGTTTTAAATAAAATTTAAAAATTATTTTGACTCTTATTTGGACCTTCTAAATTAAAACAATAAAAATAATAAAAAATGATAATTACTATATTTTAAAAGTCGAGGAACGATTTTTCAAGGTCAAAGTCATTGCTATGACCTTTATGAACTTGGAGGTTTGTGTTGATGATTTTGATGAATTATAATCATCAAAATCATCGATACAACCCTCCAAGTTCATAAAGGTCTACAATGACTTTGACTTTGAAAAAATCGTTACTCGACCTTTATGAACTTGGAGGGTTGTATTGATGATTATAATTGTGTAACTACATACGTCTTACAATCGCGGACAATATTTTAATCAACATACAACCTAGCACTGGCCTGCAAAATGGAACAACCGTAAAAAAATTGAATTTCGCGGGCTGGTTGGAGCATTCACCTTAAGTGGCGTGGGCAGGGCACATTGCTCGCAGAACGGATGGCCGATGGGGCCGAAAAGTTCTGGAGTGGCGACCGCGAACCGGAAGACGTTGCGTTGGAAGTTGGAAGGCCTCCCACTAGGTGGACCGATGACCTGGTGGAGGTTGCGGGAATCCACTGGCTGCGAGTCGCACGAGACCGGCCAATGTGGCGACACTGGGGGGAGGTCTATGTCCAGCGGTGGACGCCTTTCGGCTGAAATGATGATTATGATGAATACCCACGTAATAAATTATTATTATTCCGTTTATTTATTTACATCCTTATCTATTTACATTTTTAAGTATTTCTCAAAATAAAACGATACAAAAAAAACACTTAAAAATATAAAAAAATAGTAGTCTGCCGGTGTCGGGAGCAGGGTCCAAGCCACCGGTGGTTAGGGCTGCAGAGACAGGAACCTCCTCACAATGCGAGCCGTATCGAGGAGTACTGCCTTCTGAATCAGGCCCTTGATCCAACCGCCTAAAGAGAGCTTCGATAGATGGTCATCGAAGCTCTTGGCTATAAGGCCATTGGCCGTCACGACAATCGGCACAATGATAACCGAGTTCATATTCCACATGCCGCGAACCTCGTGTGCCAAGTCGAGATATTTTATTTGTTTCTCTTTTTCAGCTTTCACGAGGTTCTCGTCATGCGGAATGGTAACATCGATTATCATTACGCGGCGCGCTGATCGGTCCATCATCACTATGTCAGGCTTATTGGCGACAATAGTCCTGTCAGTAATGATGGACCGATCCCAGTACAGCGTGACATGGTCATTTTCGAGAACTGGGTCGGGCACATACTTGTAGTACGGTACCTCAGATTCCACAAGTTTATATTTCAAGGCAAGTTGCTGGTGTATAATCCTGGCTACTTGGTTATGCCTGTGCAAGTACTCGCCGTTAGCCAGACGAGAACAACCAGAAATAATATGTCTGATGGACTCACCCGGAAGGTGGCATGCCCGACACACGTCAACCGTTCCGTCCTTCATAATATATTTCCGGTAGTTGTTCGTCAACATAACTTCGTCCATAATCGCACAAACAAAACCTTCAGTTTCCCCAAAGAGGTCGCCGAAACGTAACCAGGACACGGACGCTAGAAAATCTAGATCGGGCCCTTGAAGAGCCCGGTAGAAGCGCCCGTGAAGCTCTTTGCCTTGCCATACTTCCTTGCGGTCATCGGTGGTAAGTACCTCAGGTCTGTGCCAGTTCTCTTTAGCCATGGACAGCGGGGTGAGTCCCTTGTCCACTGCGACCACATCTCGGTGCATACCCACCTCGGCTTTTAAAAAATATTCTCTGAGACTGCACACCTCGCGGTTGTGGAGGGTCTTCGCGTTTAAAAAGCCTCGACCTCCGCACTTCCGCGGGATGTACAGTCTCATAACCGATGATCGTGGGTGATGCATCCGGCTTTCGGTCAGCAGTGTACGAACTCTTCTATCCAGGGCGTCGAGTTCGGTCTGAGTCCATTTGAGTATGCCGAAAGAGTACATTAAAACCGGCATGACCCAACCATTGAAGGCGCGCACCTTGTTCCCACCTGAAAGAAGGCTATTTAATACCTCTCTCAGGCGACCGAAGAAGCGCTCCCTCAATGATTGCTTCATGTCAGTTACATTAATGCCTAACGCTTCCGACATACCCAAATACTTATAGGTTTCGGATGAGGAAAGAGATTTCAGGTGTATGGAGTCCGAGAGTTGAAGTCCCTCGGACTCCATAATCTCCCCTCGCTTCACATACATGACTGCACATTTGTCCACACCAAATTCCATCCTGATGGCGCTACTAAAAGTTTCAGTTACTTTCAGTAGCTCCATCAATCGCAATTTGTTGGGGGCAAAGAGTTTCAGATCATCCATGTAAAGCAGGTGAGATATAACCTGACCATCCTTCCTCAACCGGCAGCCTAGGCCTGAATTCTCCAGCAATAAAGCTTAAAGGATTCAGGGCTAAACAGAACCAAAGTGGACTCAGACTGTCGCCCTGGAATATTCCCCGCTTAATCCTGGATATCGAAGGACCGTCTTCCATTGCCCCATACATGACTCAAGAAAGGTGCGTAGAGTTGTATCTACTTTGTACAACTCCAGCACCCTCATGAGCCACGTATGTGGCACCGAGTCATAGGCCTTCTTATAATCTATCCAACATGTCGACAGATCTTTGCGAGATCGACGAACCTGTTGGCTAATGGCCATGTCGATGAGGAGTAGCTCCTTAGTACCGCGGGACCCATTCCTACATCCATTCTGAGAGGCTGACATGATGGAGTTTTTGTCAATGTGTGTATTCATTTTCATTCTCAGAATGGATGTAAGAAGCTTGTAGATCGTCGACAAACACGTGATCGGTCTATAATTTTTGGGTTCCGCGGGACTACCTGACTTATGGAGCAGGTGGGTAACGCCTGTTGTTAAAAACTGTGGGAGGGACCCGGACTCTAAGGATGACTGGAATTGCGATGCCAGGCAAGTGTGTGAACTACTAAACCATTTGAGCCAGAAGTTGTGCAGTCCACAGTAAATTATTATTATTATTATTATAAGCCTTTATTGTCCCACTGCAGGGCAAAGGCCTAAAATCGATAAAAATTATAATAAATCTATTTCTGATTTAATTCCAAAGCATTTCTAGACATTATTGGAATGACTTAGTTTTCTACATTGACAACAACATTAGGTCTACCGTATACTTAATTATTATCTTTAAATTTAATTATACTCGTAATATACAGGGTGAATGGGTCTGGACCCGCCATAGCAAATTCGCTTATAGAGGAGGTCATTTACTAATTATTGAACCCCAACTTTCCATAGCCAAAGTTTAATAGTAAAAAAAAAAAAATTGATACTCGTTTATACGAGTATTTATTATTTATTGAGATTTTTCCAATCTTTTTTTTTTTGCATTATTTCATTATTATTTGCATTATTATTTTTATCTAGACATTGGTGATTAAAATACCTCGATCCTTCCTTCAAACTAGGGTTAAAAAAACAAGATTAGGCTTTTAAAATAAGTTGGTTTACGGACGATAATTTTACATGACAACATAATTTTTCATGGTATTAGCCAGCTAGCGAAAAATAATCTTACAAATATCCTAAGACCATATTTTTTTCAGTCTTAAATCAGACTTATAGACACTTATAAGTATGGATTTGGGCGCACTTTATAAGTGTATTCACCCTTGCAATTGCCTTGTAATGGTCTCGCGAAGTGTATTTTCAAACTTACAAGACTCTTGCTGATGCTTTTATAATGACAAATAAACTTACAAGTGACTTACAATGGCGCGCTGTAAGGGTAAATAACCTTAATGTCCTCTTACAAATAAAATAAAATACTATTTTAAGTGTAATATCGCTTGTAGTCCTCTTTGTGATCTCCTAATAAGAGTGTTATCACAAACCGCGCTGAGGTTGCGAAGTAATAATAAAAACATAAGTATTTTATATAAATTTGTTACACTTTTCTACAAAACGCTAATGTGTATATTTTCTAATTTCTTACTCATGTATTTGTCACACACTATATGCGATTATTAGGTTGCGAAGTACTTTTTCTCGATTATTTTGAAATTTTAATCATAATATTTTCACGGGCCTTTTCAAAAATGTGTCTTTTACTATATTTTTATTTTTAATTATTTGTAAAATAATATCAAAATGTCGCCATTACGACAAAACACGACTCATAAGTGCTTTATTAGAGTAATAAAGTCCAGTACTCTTGTGTAAGGTTTATATCGCACTCGAAAAAGTCAAATTAAACCTAAAACCACTGTTTACACGGCCATGTTGCTCATAATTTTAGGGTTACATAATAAGGCAAAGCAAGCCATACGACGAAGTCGAAGGGTATAACAGAAACTTAATGATAATAATTATGTACTAAATATTAAAATGGTCTATTTTCTGATTTTATAACAATTTCTGGAGTCAACACAACAAAGAAAATAAATAACCCTTAATAGGGAATTGTTTAAGACACTTGTAGGACTTTTAAAGTGTTACTACTCTTTTATGTCTTAGGTGAGATAAATCACACTTTTAGAATACTAGTTTTACAGAAGTTCAATGAAACACTTAGTATAGTCACTTCTAAGGTTGACTGTACTTATAAAATGTATTTATAAGTATTAATTAAGAATCAGACTTGTAAAAGGCGCTTATAATGCCACTACTCTTATGAATATTATATAAGTCTATAAGAATATGTTACAAGTATGAATGCTCTTAAAATTTAAATAGACTTATAAAAGAGCACTATTAGAGTTCCCGCCTTAATCAGAACACATATAAATCTTATATGAAACCATAGCTCTTATAAGCTTTTGTTTGTAAGGGTATCAAGAGTTTCTGACTTAATCAGAACACGTATAAACCTATGAAACCATCGCTCTTAAAGCTTTTGTTTGTAAGGGTATTTTGCTAGCTGAGTGATTTTAACTTAAAAAACAAAATTTCATACCCCTTTTCACCCCCTTACGGATTGAAATATTAACAAAACCGTTGCGTTAGCTGCCAACCATACGCCTAGATAATATTTTTTGTGATTTTTACTTCGAAAATTAAGGACTTTCCATACACAACTTCATCCCCTTTTTTAACCCTTTGGGGGTGAAAATATCAAAAACGCTGAGACACGTATAAATTAATTTTCAATTGTCAGCTTAAATATAAAATGTTAAGATCCTAACTTTAAAACTGACGGACTTTCATACAAACTTACATCTCGTTTTTTAACCCCTTGGGGGTGAAATCATCAAAAACGATGAGACACGTACAAATTAATTTTTAATCATCAGCCTAAACACAAAATTTTAAGTTCCTAACTTTAAAACTAATGGAGTTTCATACAAACTTACATACCCTTTTTTAACCCTTTGGGGGTGAAAATATCAGAAACGCTGAGACACATATAAATTAACTTTAAATCATCAGCCTTAACACAATATTTTAAGATCCTAACTTTATAACTGACAGACTTTCATAACGTTCATCCCATATTTAACTCCCTTAGGGGTTGAATTTCGAAAAATCCTTCCTTATTCCTTGTCTACATTATAAAGGGAACCTCTGTGGAAATTTTCAGTTTTCTATATAGGTCCAAGGGTTTGGGCTGGGCGTTGATCGCAGGATTCGTGACACTTTTTCGTGCGTACAGCCGATGTTCATCGATTTACAAGACGTTATACGTCAAAAAACAAACAAAACAACATTTTAAATTCACAATTTTATTATACCTACTTGGAATTGTTTGTTAAAAAAGTCGGTATACGGGCGAAAGTTTTACGTGACAACGACTTTGAGTGGTAAAATAATTTTAATGTGAATATTCAACACACTCTCTCGCTCTTAGGCGGGCTAACCATGCCCGAGTGGAAGGGACGCGTGCCTCTCACTCGCTCTCATTGTGAGCGCATAACGTGAGCGGAGCGTAACGCAGTTTCTTGAAGTGTCACCCGGCAAACCAATTTATAAGACGTTGTCACGTCAAAAACGTAGTACAAAGTTACTTAGACTTTTCTTTTTGTGGCTACTATGTTTAAGGAAAAATAATACTTTAATCCAAGTAGAATGCCTTGGGAATTAGTGTCCTTTCGATTCGATTTTTTTCTTAGTATTCAATAAATACCGGTATTCTAATTTAATTCAATGCTTTATGAATCGTGTTGAAGTCACTACACAACTAGTTTTATTATGTCGAATATTAAAGTTATTTACTTTGAATCTCATTTATTTAAGACTAGCGGATGTCACGCGGTTTCACCCGCGTAGTTCCCGTCCCCGTGGGAGTACGCGGATAAAATTGCCTATGTTACTCAGTAAAGACGTGGCTTTCTAATGGTGAAAGAATTTTTGAAATCGGCGCAGTAGTTTTTGAGTTTATTCATTACAAACATACACACAAAAATACAAATCATTCCTCTTTATAATATTAGTGTAAATAGTGTACATAACAAGTTGTTGATGATGACAAGCATTTATTATACAGTTTCTATTTCAGTCTGCCTCTTTAGTTTAGTGGCCGCAAGCGTAACTGAGGTCCTTGGTTCAATTTCTGGGTCAGGCAAAAATATTATTCAATTTAAATCCATTCATGGGCGTAGCCAGCCACGGCTCAGGGTGGGGCAGCAATCTAAAATAATATCGCACCTTTGGGAACAAGGGGTCACTTCTGCATGTTTTCCAGCTTCACAGGAAGAGCGTTTTTTTTTTTTTTATTACTCTACTGTTTCAGAGTATTGAGGTGGTTCTCAGTCTTAAATCGATTAGTAATTCACGGACAATCGTGACAATTTTTTTTTAAATACAAGAAGGGGTTTTCTGAGAAACAAGCCATTAACTGAGGGAAGGCTACCAAAAGTGACTTTTTGTTACAAATCGCTAACGGTTATATTGCAAAAGAGACCTTTATAAAGAGAAGTGACGTTATGTTTACAGCAAACAAATACCAAGATTTGATAACGAAACGTTCTTATTCCAGAAGTAACATTCATATTGCAAGCAATACGTTAACAAATAAGTCATAACTTACCGTTGTGCCTTTCCGTCACAAATGCGCAAGGTCACACTTCGACTGTCCAGACTCTACTGACAGGATGAGACGTTTTACTTTTTAGTTTCAAGCAAACGGACAAATCACAGGCAATAATGTCACGACCCTTCAAACCAATGATATTCATGCGATTGTCACCGTTTTTGCTGAGTATATAGAGTCGATTATCGCGGTCTTTTCTGCATATTTAAGTCGTTTTTGCAAAAAGTTACAGAAGTGACCCTTTGTTCCCAAAGGTGCGATATGTAACTAGCAAACTATAGCCACGGTCTTACGGTCTTACCCCGGTTCATTTTTTCATACAAAAGGTACACCCTACAGCACCCTGTATCTGTTTTCAAGCAAACGGACAAATCATAGGCAATAATGTCACGACCCTTCAAACCAATGATATTCATGCGATTGTCACCGTTTTTGCTGAGTATATAGAGTCGATTATCGCGGTCTTTTCTGCATATTTAAGTCGTTTTTGCAAAAAGTTACAGAAGTGACCCTTTGTTCCCAAAGGTGCGATATGTAACTAGCAAACTATAGCCACGGTCTTACGGTCTTACCCCGGTTCATTTTTTCCCCCTGTATCTGTATGTATAATTCGAATTATCTAAATCACTTTCTTATTGCTCACCTACATACACCACGAAATCTTCCATCCAAAAATGTGTATCTAACTTCAACCGTTTGGGTTCTGTTCTGGGCGTATGCCAATTTGTTAATCAGTCAATTTAGAGGTATCTATGTAGGTACAGTAAGCAAACAATTACACTTAAGAGTCCTTTTACATTTTTTAGGCAAATTTTTGATTTTTACTTCCTGGATCTAATTATTTCGGTCGGCGTACAAATGAAAACTAATGAAACTTATTCATTGTAGATCGAAGTTTTATATCATATTAATTTGTTTGATAAAATTGAGTTTATTTGGAATATAATGAACGCTGAATTAAGACATTTATGGCTTAAACTCAGATTATTTCTTTAATCTGAGGGCTTAAATTACTATTTCTTTACGATGTTATTTTTATTAAAAGAAGATGTTTCATTTTGGGCCACCACTATAAATAAATATCTACCACTATAATAAATAGGACAAAAAAAGGGGAATTTCATAAAAATACTAACAAAGATTTATAATTTTTTTAATAAGATAACCTAAGATAACCCTATTTTTAGGGCAGCCATGACATGTGTAACATGACGTTTGACGACTTCGACAGTTTTAAGAATTGACGTCTTTGAGTCTACTTTGCTTTGAGTTTGGATTGGATGTGTTCAATCAATGTCATTGTGTCAAAATTATTTTTTTTGCAAACTGCTGCTCTGATCCACCATGTTTAATTGTAATTTGTGTTGCTCTTCTTAACCAATTTAATTTGAATATACATTGAGACGAAGTGAAATTAAAGAAAATTTAACAATAAAAAACGGTAACTGTATTAGATAGCGATATTTACATATAGTGTAAACTGTAACTCTTGGGCCTCGTCAAAGTAACAATAATACATATAAAATACGAGTGTAAAAGACCTCATAACGAAGCCGTCAACCAAGCATTCTGTACATCAAACTAAATAACTACGCAAAATTATTGCTGGGAAACGACTTTTTTTTGGGGTGAAAAATCATGTTTTGTGGTAGAACTCAATACGTAACGCACTGAAATCATTGTGCTGATGGATGGATTGAATAGTACGGGGGTCGTGGAGGTGTTTAAAAATCTTACAATAGAAACTTGTATTTAAAAAAAACCTTGTAATAAAGTTGGAACTTTGACCCCTAATATCTCCGTAACTGTAAGGTTCCCAGGTATAGTGTAGAACAAAAAAATGATCGCAATGACGAGGAGAACAAGTGCCTTTCAGCTTCGTTAAGAGGTGTTTTACACCCTTTAGTACTGGCCCAGGCCCATACATTCCTGGAACCTGGAACATCTCCTTTGCGCACTTTATTGAGGCTAATATTTTGTATACCAAGCAGTGGCGTGGCCTTTTTTTTTTTTTTTCGGATGGGAAATCATCAAATAACTCCTCCCGCTCTGGGCGGAGCAGGAGGGAGTGTCAGACTTTTACTGACTAAAACCCATCCATGTTCCTTCATCGCCCTTTGTGTTCCGGGGCCACGGTATCTCTTTCGAACAGTCCCGCAACCCCGGAACAGTCCCGCAACCCCGGTACCCAAGGGGCCTGGAACAAATAAAAAAATGGGGCCCCACTACTATCTAGTTAGGTTTTATTCTATACTCTACTCGTCAAAAGTACCAATAGACGGGTGTAAAAGACCTCATCACGAAGCCGTCAACCAAGCATTCTGTACATCAAACTAAGTAACTTTACGAAAAATTATTGCTGGGAAACGAATTTATTTTGAGGTGAAAAATCATGTTTTGTGGTAGAACTCAATGTAACGCACTGAAAACATTGTGCTGATGGATGGATTGAATAGTACGGAGGTTGTGGAGGTGTTTAAAGTAAAAATCTAACAATAGAAACTTGTATTTAAAAAAAAACCTTTTAATAAAGTTGGAACTTTGACCCCTAATATCTCCGTAACTGTAAGGTTCCCAGGTATGGTGCAGAACAAAAAAATGATCGCAATGACGAGGAGAACAAGTACCTTTCGGCTTCGTTAAGAGGTGTTTTCCACCCTTTAGTACTGGCCCAGGCTCCCATACATTCCTGGAACATCTCCTTTGCGCACTTTATTGAGGCTAATATTTTATATACCAAGCAGTGGCGTAGCTACCTAGCTACGCCACTGCTTGGTACCAGGGCCCTTGGGTACCTACCCAAGGGCCCTGGAACAAATAAAAAATGGGGCCCCACTACTATCTAGTTAGGTTTTATTAAGTAAAAATATTAAATGATTGAGCACCACACCCAGCCAAGAGCAAGCCTGACCCGGACAAGCCGGATACACCAGGGAGCACTTTTTTGTAAGGAAAGACATGCTTTGGGATGGGAAAGGAAGCCCGACCAACCGCAGCCAGTCAGGCACAATCAGCCGACTATGCAGCCTAGAGCCAATATAGGAAAAGTGAGTAAAGACAGGTACAATTTATAGGGATGAGCATTGGTGTTTTGACCTTCGTATGATTGGTCTCTTCTATCATTGGAGAATCATATTAGTTTCTGGTGGTTGGGATTCCTTTCGTTTTTGGCTCGTCTTATGTAACAACATTATGTTCACGTATATGTTTCATCGTCAGTGGTATTTGTTTCACTGTCAGTTTCGCTAAGGTGATATATTCCCTGGATAGCTGATTTGAATTTTTCTCTATCTGCTGCTAACTGAATCCATTCTTCTTTGCTTTTATTGAAATAATCCATGTCTTGTTGGAGTGACTCCGACTGACGTATATTGGTCTTCAAACTATTAGCCGTTAGTAAGTGAGGCTCTGGTCGTCGGAGGATGTGCCTGTAGCTGCGTGCTTAACCCTTGATACAGTCTCGCAATCTTGCCAAGTTCTCAATCGCGGTAAACTTGTAAATTCTCGATGAGTCGACTTTCGCCGCTTTGAACGGTATCCACTCAATGACCGCTCCCGTGAAGACAGGTAGTTCAGTCACTTGTTGTGGCGGCAGTCGTACTTGCATCATTTTGTCCAACGTATCGGGGTAAACTGTTCTATTCCTTCGCGGCGCTCTCTCCGGAAGGGCGACCGCGAGACCGATCGTCGTCTTCTTTGTTCATGTCTGACAGGGTTATGGCGTCGACACATGTGGCGGGCTTGTTGCACGTGGCATTTCCTTCGCGCGTGGTAATTTCTTGAAACGCGTGTGGGGTGGCGGGATGCTGGGACTGCTGTTCTTGTATTTGTTTTGGGACTGGGAGGTGGCTCCGGTCGATATTTTGAAGTCACTCGTCCACCCGGTTCTCACTCCTGTGCACTGAGCCCTCTTCCCGGGCCTCTGCTTCCGCCTCGATCACCGATACTTCGTATTCGTACCGTTTGTTGACGAGCGCCTTTTCAATCTCTAGTTGGTCGTTACGTATCGCGGCCATTCTCTTCTGTGCCTCGTATTCTGCCTCCTTGACTCGTGCCACTTCGCTGCTGTACGATCTTCTCAAAAGTATAAAAGTATTGTGCTTGCCGTATTCCTCACAGAACATTGGCGCGCGGCCGTCATATTTCTAGCCGAGTCCTGTAGTGCGGGGTTTTGTGCGGGAGAATAGCACGTGAACGGCGTCGCGATCGATTCCCCCGTACTCTTACGCGGTCGCGGGAGCTCTACGCGCCTGGGGGCGTGGAGCAAGTGCGGCGGTCGCGCTTTCGACATGGTCAGTGCAGCCCTCCTCGCAGCGGCGGTAGCGGGGGGTGCGGGGTCGGTCGCAGCCACGGGCGCACCGTACGGGGTGCGCGGCAACGTGGACGCGATGGTCGACGACGACCTTGGCGGCTCTTCAAACGTACTTACGTAGCCGCCGACTATCATAGCCCGAATCTGATTCACTCTCTCTCTTTTCTCTTCTTTTTTATTTCTTATATTTTGCAGATTGTGTCTTGCTTCGCCTATATATATAGTTGCTTCATTGCGAATGCTTCTCAGGGGTAACAGTTTTTGATACACTTGGCTTTTGTAGTTTTGCAAGCGCGATTCCATGATGTTCTTGTTGATCGAATGTCTATTCTTATTTTAAAATCAACACACGTTTGGTTTACTATTTGATGGTTTGACAAGTTAATGTCACAACGTTTTGTCCTTTCTAGAATTGTAAGACAATGTTGAACTACTCGTAAAAGGGTAACCGCACTGGCGATCGGACAGGTCTTTCAAAGAATTCTAAATGTTAAAATATCCGATTTCTTCGAGCAACACACAAGAGTAAAGCCACATCTGGAAATAGTAAACCATGGTTAAAGTATAAAGCATCCAAAATCCATCTGAAAACAATTCGCACTAAAACGGTCGTAAACTGACCCTGTATAAGCGTGGGAGTCCCCGCAGAGCGACCGTTTGGGGAAACAATGGAAAGATGGCGAAACAGGGCGGCCGGCCAGGTTCCGTAAAGTGTGGCTAGGAACAGCCACATGTTAATTTACACAAATGCATTCGCTGATGCATTAATACTACAAGCTATGTTATATTATTTTTAAACATTAAACGGTATACGCGGAAATACTGTTGACAGGGACGCCTCAATATATTATACATTAGTACGTTTATGTTGTTATTCATTAGAGTGTGCGGTCGGTGCAAGTATGAAAACTGGGGAAGTCTCCGAGCTGGGCTTTTATCTCTGTATTGGTGGCCGTTCCAGGCCAGATTGGGCAGACAATACAATATCGGAAGAGTACTCAATTTACAGGGAGAGTGTTTGATGCATTGCAAAATGATGACTGCCGTGTGTCCAGCATGGTGTGCCCGATTTAGGCCACAATTTCATTAAAGTTAAAGCCAGGCCACCCATCATAGTTATATTTTAAAATGATCCAGTCCAGTTTCTACAAGGAATTGCTATTATGATTCCAAACATAGAAGTAGGCAACACGCGCCCCCAACAGCAAGTAGGTGTATCGAGTATGTGGAGCTGCGGCTCTCTGTATAGAGGCATTTATCATGAACAATAACGTATTTTGATTATTCGAGAGTCAATCGTTCAAAAAATAGTATTCCTAGCCAGGTAGACTGGGAAACCTCAGACCCGCACACACTTGTGACCGCTGGTTGGCTGAAAAACAAACTTGTGCTCATTCAAGACCAATAAATTCAACGAGTTCACCGAATTTCAGCTTCAGACGCAGAAATGCAGGACACAGGACACACTGCTGGTCGCTGTGCATTGCTCTCGATGGCATCTAGGGCGTTGCCCCAGCCTGCAACTTGGGTGCTCGTATGCACAGAGAACCCAAACACTACACTGCAGCACTTCACTTGGATATGCGAACCTTTCAACTCTAGTCTTACTAATCTTACTTAAGTTGATGACGTGCCACTCAAATTCATGGGTCAGAGATCACACTATTCACAAACATTATAAACTTCAAAACGAATAGAATCAATAGTAAAACTAGTAATACACTCAGTGTCTACACAAAATCACTATGGTACACCAACCGACGGGTCACAAAAATGGGGACAGTAAAACTTTCGTTGCAAGCGCACCAGATGGGCAAGCGACCATTCACGGTGGCTGTCCGAACCGAACTCCTTTATCAAGTAAAAATGTTAAGGGCAGGTAGTCCCAATTTTCCCAATTTTACATAACTTTGATTCAATAGTAAACAAAGAAATAGTGATTTTTTAAAGCCAAAAAAAATAGATATTATAGTTGACTATATTTACTAAGATAATTTGTGGTTCAAAACATGATATCAAAAACTTCACTCGATGAAAAAAAAATCCGAACAGGAGCCTAATTCGAACATTTTTTTTATGTTTTTCTTATTTTACTTGGAGAATATGAAAGTTTTACTTCCAAAAAAAATATCTAAGCAAAGTTAATAACATATAGAACAATTATTTGTGGTTAAATTTTTCAAAACAATTTAATCCTTTTAATAATAAATTATTATATAAGAAAACGGCTTGCGCACGTGGATTCAGTCGCCCGCCAGGCCTTGACGAGGTAGGACCTATGTCCCTTTTGCTGGCGCACGGCTGTCCCGTCGATTTATCGAACGATTTATTTAAAGAACGTAGTGTAATTATAACAGTACAGTCTTTTTTAACCGACTTAAAAAAAGGAGGAGGTTTCACAATTTGACCGTAGGATAACTTCGTCGTTTATGAACCGATTTAGATGATTCTTTGTTGGAAAGAAGATATTCCAAGAGTAGTACCATGACCATGAAACTGGGATCTGATGATGGCATCTCAGAGAAATCGAGGGGAACCTTTGAACATCGTAGTGCGACTAGTGCGTTTGTTTTTTTGTTCATTGAGTATTTTAGAGCACTACTATTTAAAGAAAGTCTGGACTCGACTGTCTTCGGGTTCCATCATCAGATCGAGTCCAGACTTTCTTCGGGTTCCACCGAAGACAGTCGAGGGCACTCCTCAACGATTCACAATAATTACCTGGTGTTTGGGCTTGATTAATTTGTATTGATGAGAACTTTACACCTAAATGGGCTGTGGTCATCTTTAGGGGTCTGATGATAAAGACGAAGGACAGTCAAAGGAACTCCTCAACGTTTTACAGTAGCTACCTTGTGTTTGGATTGAATTCATTTCTATTGATGAGAACTTTGCACCCATATGGGTTGTAAGTGCCATTGGTCTGATGATGGAGACCATAGACAGTCGAGGGAATTCCTCAACGAACGAGTTTACAATCTCACGAGATAGATTATAATCTAACGGTATTTACAATTTTACGGTGACACATACAACAAATAAAGCATGTGTCTCTTCGTGAGATAAAAACAATGTAAGAAACCTAGTCAAATTGTTCGCGACAAGTATCTAAAACAGTGTTTTTATATAGTCTATAGAAAGAACGTTCGAGAAAGTACGCTATTGCCGTGTTTGTGATTCTTTGTCGAGTACTTTCTGTTATTATTAGTTTTAAAAGTAAGTAGGTACAAATTCCCTCGAGAATAGTCTCGTCACAGGTGCGCGTACGCAAAATACTTATAAAAAACATCGAGAAATGTTAATTTAATTTCGACCGTACGCCGAGAGCGTAAAGTACCTACTTCCTTCTTCCGTTCGAGTTATTTATTATCCTTTTGCTTATATGCTTTCCTTTGTATTTTTTTGTTAATGTTTTTTGTTCATGCTTTTTGTATGAATTAAAAGTTTGTCTAGCGAACAAATACTACACACCGCTAGAGGATTCGCGAATATTTTTTGTGTGTCTGCTAATAGTATGAAAGCACAGCGCAGGCACCGCATAGTAAGTTTTGTTTTCGACATTGGAACAGTCAGTTTTGTTTACGATATTCAAGCAGTCAGTTTCGTTTCGATATCCGAATAGTTAACAGTTCTTTCCGATTATAGTTTCAGCTCAGTTTTTCCAGTATTGTCTGCTTGTAGTGTCTTACCATAGTCAAATAGTGTTTCATTTCTTCTCCATCTACAATAATAGTGCAGTATTTTCCAAACCCACCTCTCCGTTCCACGAAGCTAACGTTTACACCCGGAACTTTCGGTACAGGGCGGTTAGTGACTCAGATTTGGTTCCGTTATAGTTTTTGAATTTCCAAACACGAGTCCACCCGTCTGGTACACAAATAATTGAATAAATTACGACTTGCAGCAATTTGTATTTACAATATCTATTCAAATTAATTTATTACATTTAAATGTTAGGTTTTCGCAATTACTACCTATTATAATAAATCAAGCTGACAATTTAATAAAATAAGTTGACCTACTGCCTACACGACACGCTTACCTATACTGTGACACTTCGCTCAGCTTTGGGTTCAAGTCGGCAACGCGTGTGCACGACTCGTTTCGCGTAAAGGGTGGTAGCGTTAAATACCTACTTTGCTTGGCGTAGACGGCCTTAAATATACAAATACTTTAAAAATGCTTAGCTTCTTTATCATTAGCTCTGTTTCGTGCACTGCAGGGCAGGTAATAAAAATATTAAACAGTTATGACATAAATAACAATTAATACTTAGTATTGGGCAATAAAACGAAATAAGGAACGTGCACAATGACGGTGCTGCCGACTGGCGTCGCCAATCCGAATCTTATACTTGACATTGACATTTATAACAAGTGAACAGAATTAATTTTATTTTAATCATAATGCATTATTGCATTTCTGGATGTACCACAAAAATGAAAAATAATCAAATAGCCTAAAACAATAAAATTCTGTTACTTTTCAAAGAATAGTACTCTCAAAACATGTGTAAGTGAAAAACGCAAAAAATGGATAAACGCAGGAAAGAAAAATATTTTAAAACTAGTTTAAAAATAGTTTTTTGTTACAATGCAGAGTGCATTGAAAAAGTTCAGTGGCCTTCAAAATCAACCATCCAAGCAAACATGCCAGTACCATTTAAACTTCAAAGCAAACACACATGTTATAAATGTTATATTAGACTGCACTGAAATGGCACTGAAGTTCACACCGAATATTATAAACATGGTTATTATAATAAAGTTTTTAGTTGGCTGTACTCCTTGTGGTTTCATAAGTTTTGTATCTAAATGCTACGGAGGGCGTTCTAGTGATTGCAGTATAACAAATGATTCTGGACTAATTGAGTTGTTAGAGCCTGGAGATACTGTTCTCGTTGATAAAGGATTCCCGAAAATAAGAAAGCTGTTTTAGAAGCCACCATTTCTTCATGCACCACAATTTTCATCAGAGAAAGTAGACGAAACATAAAATTCGTATTATTAAACATTCATGTTTCGCTGACGATCATTATTGATAGACCGGAACCCATATTTTATACCTTCTATCTCAAAAATAATATAATTGAAGAGATAATTTTACGTGACAGCTGATAAGTTTCCATTACTGTCCTTAGAGTCTCTTTTGTCGATTTAGTGCTGCCACCCAATGATATATAAACTATAGATACGTTGTCCGCACTCTAAAATGACAACATGAAATGAAGCCAATTGGCCACATCGCGCTTAGTTACGCACCAACCTGTCGCGCGACGCTCCTTTTTCTTTATAATTTAATGAATCCTGTGACGTGACTGAAGATGTATATTTATCTCCCTCTCGCAACAGGCATCCCGCCGTTCGGTGTCATATTTTCTTTCTCTTTCTTCACGCTTATAAGTAGTTCTAGTATTTTCGCCGTTTTTAGGGTTCCGTACCCAAAGGGTAAAAACGGAACCCTATTACTAAGACTTCGCTGTCTGTCCGTCTGTCCGTCTGTCCGTCTGTCCGTCTGTCTGTCACCAGGCTGTATCTCATGAACCGTGACAGCCAGACAGTTGAAATTTTCACAGATGATGTATTTCTGTTGCCGCTATAACAACAAATATTAAAAACAGAATAAAATTAATATTTAAGGGGGGCTCCCATACAACAAACGTGATTTTTTTGCCGTTTTGTTAATGTATAGATAATGGTACGGAACCCTTCGTGCGCGAGTCCGACTCGCACTTGGCCGGTTTTTAAGCGCCGCGATGTTGGATCATGACGTGTCTATATATAATACGTCATTGCTGCCACGCACCCGAAACCCGCCCGCCCGTGCCCGTGCGCGTGTCCTGCACGAAAAGAGAAAAAAAGAGAGAAATAGAAAAGAGTTTATTTTATAAAGGACCTACAACTGACAAAATGAAATTTTCGAAAGTTCGGTTTTCTGGTAAGGATTCGAGGGCCCCCAGAGCTTGAGGGCCCCGGGGTACTGCACCGCCTAGCCCCTAGGTAGCTACGCAACTGATACCAAGCACTAAATCCTGGCTTCATTTTGGCTCATTATGTCCCATTCATTGGTTCTCCTGCGGTTAAATATTTTTCAACACAAATTCTTTAAAAGTGGCTCTTATCGCACTACGATTAGGTTCAACATGCAATGTATTTCACATACGTGGATTTTTTTCACTTATCACAATGTGTGCATAAATAAAAAGTTCCACAGATTCATAATTCTTGATAAACATACTTTTCGTTCCATTATTTTATTTCTACGAAAATGTATTGATAAACGTCATAATACACGTGAGCATTTGTTACTGCAGTTCTCGGCTCCACAACAACCTCGCCTACGGCTTGGGTGTTCATTGCGCCTCGAACGCAATAACAAAGTTTTCAATACACTTCCTCGAAAACTGGTTCTTATCGCACTACGATTAGGTTCAAAATACAATGTATTTCACACCTGTTGTTTTTCTTCATTTTTAACCGACTTCAAAAAAGGCGGAGGTTATATGTTCGTGTGTATGTATTTTTTTTTTTTTTTTATGTATGTTACCTGATTTCTCTCCCATTTGTGGACCGATTTTCAAAATTCTTTTTTTATTTGAATTTATTAATTTGGTGAAGATCTGATGCTGATCTTCGGAGATATACAATGGAACTCTTCAAAAATAGACTGCAAATCTGTTGTGATAGCTCCAATCGGTTGGATGTTTATTGTTTAAACAACATCATGACGTAACATTACACCTGTTTGCTCTGAGGGGTACATAGATGTGTACAGTACACCCAGATTTCGACAGTTATGGCATGTTATGTTCCATTTATTGGGGATAAGCCTATTACCATGACATGTATTGTTAACCATGTACAATGAATGCATAGCAAATATTTGTAAGTATAGGATATTACAACTAAAAATGGAAAAATAAAATAAAACTTTTTTGCCAAAAATAAAACCGACTTCAAAAAAAACACAAAAAGAAAAGGACAAAAAAATACACTAAAAGAAAAACAAAAAAAAAACACTAAAACAAAACCACAAAAAAGTGAAAAATAACTTTAGCTTCAGAAGCCGGTGAGAAAAACACCAAATCAATCAAAGGTCAAGTTTCAGAAGTCGGTGACAAAAACACTAAATCAATTAAACAAGGTCACCGACTTCTGAAACTTGACCTTTGATTGATTTGGTGTTTTTCTCACCGGCTTCTGAAGCTAAAGTTATTTTTCACTTTTTTGTGGTTTTGTTTTAGTGTTTTTTTTTTGTTTTTCTTTTAGTGTATTTTTTTGTCCTTTTCTTTTTGTGTTTTTTTTCCAACACCGTGTGCAAAAATAGAAATTGCCAGAGATAACTATACCTTTACTTAGTCCAAATTGGTTCAATGCCTATAGTCGGAGGTGAATGATTTTTTTTTTTCGGCAAAGCAATAATGCGTCTTTACGGCGTAAATTCAATATTCAAATTGTGTTTTTAAATAGAATATCGTAGGTAAACATGATTATTTAAAATTAATATTTACTTTTATAAACAAATTAACATTTATTTGTGTTCTAAATACAAAAATATTAAAATAAAACTATTTTTTATATTAAGCTGTACAACGGCTTCATCCGTATGGTGTCGGACGTAAAGAATAGCACCATCCCATATCTTCCCGTGGGTGTCGTAAGAGGCGACTAAGGGATTACCAGAGAATGGGCAGCAGCGCTCTCTATGTCTTTTGGAAGAACTGTACTGCTATCGCCAACCCGCTTGCCAAGCGTGGCAATTATGGCAAAACCCCCCATTATGAATACCGCATTAAGAAAATGGCCCCTAGTGCCCGGCAGCCCGTCTACCCTCTACTACGGCAGCGGTCGAGGTTACGGCGTGGCAACGGGTGCGAAGAATCCCCGGATGGTATCCGGCTGCCTATACCAACGACTGGACCTGGCAACGTATAACGCACGCACACTCCAGACCGACGAGAAGATAGCGGAACTCGAAGAGGAATTGAGCAGGCTGCGATGGAGTATTGTGGGATTGTCTGAAGTCCGAAGAGAGGGGGAGGACACGATAATCCTGAAATCCGGCAACCTGCTCTATTTCCGTAAGAGTGACCGGCAATCCCAAGGTGGTGTTGGGTTTATCGTCCACAAGTCTCTTGTGAACAACGTGATGAAGATCGAGAGTGTGTCGACCAGGGTGGCGTACCTTATACTCAGAATATCCTCAAGATATTCGCTGAAGGTCATACAGGTCTACGCCCCGACCTCGGCACACCCCGACGACGAAGTGGAGACTATGACATGAGGATATTTCTAAAGCCATGCATGGTTCCAAAACTCACTTCACCGTTGTCATGGGGGACTTCAACGTGAAACTGGGTAAATGAGACGGGGATGAGCTGCAGGTGGGGCAATTTGGAGTTGGACATCGGAATCGCCGGGGTCACCAACTGGCTAGTTTTATGGAGGAGGGCCTCTATATGATGAACTCCTTCTTCAAAAAGCGTGAGCACAGGAAGTGGACCTGGCAAAGTCCCGATGGTGCAACTAGAAATGAGATTGACTTCATCATGTCAACCAAGAAGCAAATGTTCAATGATGTCTCGGTGATCAATTCGGTGAAAACCGGGAGCGATCACCGCATGATAAGAGGCACATTGAACATCAATATTAAGCTTGAAAGGTCTCGACTGATGAAGTCTACGCTCCGTCCAGCACAGATCCAAATCCAAAACCCCGAGAGCTTTCAGCTTGAACTCCAGAACCGTTTCGAGTGCCTAGGAAGCTCAGTGGACGAATACAACGATGGGTTCGTGGAAACTGTTCATACGACCGGGTCTAAGTTCTTCAAGGCACGTCGTACACATCACAACAAGAGACTCTCCGATCACACTCTCAAGCTCATGAAGGAGTGGCGTGAGATGATCCTGCAGTCTTCAGACGAGGCGTGCAAATGCCGGCAGCTCAATAGACGGATCTCTAAATCCTTGAAGAACGATCTCTGCCGCTTTAATACCGAGCGTATTAAAGACGCGATTGAGCGGAATAAAGGCTCCAAGCTCACGAAACTGAAGACCGACGATGGTAGGATTTTATCCGCCAAACCGGAGCTTCTAAGGGAGATCGAGAGCTTCTATGAACAGTTGTACACGTCAACCAGTAAACCCGTCGTAGATCTAGCAAACGACCCAAGAGCTAGACTGACCCGACACTATACCGAAGACATCCCAACGTCAGCCTGTACGAGATTAGGATGGCTCTGAAGCAGCTCAAAAACAACAAGGCACCAGGTGATGACGGAATTACGGCCGAACTCCTGAAGGCGGGTGGAAAACCGGTACTTAAGGCCCTTCAGAAGCTGTTTAATTCCGTCATACTTGAGGGAAAAACGCCACAGGCATGGTGCAGGGGTGTGGTGGTACTCTTCTTTACGAAGGGTGACAATGCCCGGTTGAAGAATTATAGGCCCATCTCACTTCTAAGCCATGTCTACAAGTTGTTTTCTAGAGTCATCACGAATCGTCTCGCGCGTAAGTTTGACGATTTCCAGCCACCCGAACAAGCCGGTTTCCGAAAAAGCTTTAGCACCGTGGACCACATACATACGCTGTGGCAAGTTATACAGAAGACCGAAGAGTATAACCTGCCCCTCTGTTTAGTGTTTGTGGACTACGAGAAAGCCTTCGATTCGATCGTGACCTGGGCTGTACTGCAGTCTCTCCAACGGTGCCAAATTGACTATCGGTACATCGAGGTGTTGAAGTGTTTGTACAAAAACGTCACCATGTCAGTCCGACTTCAGGACCAAGCCCCGGAACCTATCCCCCTGCAGCGAGGTGTGAGACAGGGAGACGTCATATCTCCGAAACTGTTCACCGCTGCACTGGAGGATGTCTTCAAGGTTCTGGACTGGAGAGGGCTAGGCATCAACGTCAATGGCGAGTAGATCACTCACCTTCGGTTTGCCGACGATATAGTGGTAATGGCTGAGACCATTGAGGATGGAGGCTTGATTCAAGGCTACAATGGGGTTCTCATTTGACATCTCTTGCGGGGCGGCTAAGTTCAGCAGCCTATGCCATTAGAAAAATCCGTCAGTATACTGATGTAGATACCGCTAGACTGGTTTATTTTAGTTACTTTCATAGTATAATGTCTTATGGTATTTTGCTGTGGAGACGGGCTGCAGATATTGAGTCTATATTTATTCTGCAGAAAAGAGCCATCAGAGCCGTTTATAATCTTCGTAGGCGCGATTCTCTAAGGGAACTGTTTAAGGATATTGGCATCATGACAGTACATTGTCAATACATCTACGAAAACATAATGTACGTCAGAAAAAATCTGCACCTTTTTGGTAAAAGGGGTGACAGACATAATTACAGTACTAGAAATAGGGACTAACTAGTTCAGCCAGGTTTCAGACTAGCTAAAGTAGACTCATCTTTCATGGGGTACTGTTTGAGATGCTATAATAAAATTCCACAAAGTATTCTTGAACTGAATGAGACGAAATTTAAAACATGCATTAAACGCACACTATGTAAGCAAGCATATTACAAGTTGAGCGATTATATCGCTGATAAAAATGCTTGGCTCAATGCTGGTCCTGCTCCACATGGACAGGGGCGCATAAATTGATAGCATTAAATTGTATTGTTGGAGCTGCTGAAGATTGTACAACTATCTTTGCATTGTATAGAATCAATCTCTTTAGTATTATATAAATGCATAGCCCATATTGTGTGAGTACTATGTACTAGACAGCTATCATTCACTGGAAACCTACGTCTTTTCTTGACTTGAATGTGCCCTGGCGGTTTGGAGTATGTCATGCTCACTCAATTGTCTCGGTGATGGTGGCGCATGTGTCGGATCATTTAGTTCCCTTCAAAATGGTTGAGTTGAATGGTGCTGATCCATGCGTCATGTCCGTGAACGGGCGCTGTCAGTTGTGACTGGTCATTTCTTGGTTGCCATGGCTTATTTGAATGAATTATTTTGAATTGTATTTTTTTTTTGTTTGTGTGTTTTGCTGTGGACACTTTTACCGTGCACATCTTGCTACATTGTTCTCACATAATATACCATCTCAACGTGAATGATGTAACCAAGATTTTGTAACAATATTCTGATTTAAAAGAGTGTCCATGGAGTTTCTTGCCCGTTCTTCTCCATAGAGATCTACGCTAGGGAATGGGCAACTACAGTACTTTCACAGTTTTTATGTCTTGTGACTGGGACTGTAGGTACATTTAATTTTCATCTTTGTTTCGACAATTCAAAAGTGCCTGTAACTGGCTTACTTGAAATAAATGCTTTGATTTTGATTTTGATTTGAACCTCAGTACAATGCTCGATGACCTCAGTGGAGCTTCCGGAAGAGTGGGTCTTAAAATGAACATGGACAAAACCAAGCTCATGTTGAATGCCCATGTCACACCCACTCCTATCAAGATCGGAGACTCCACACTCGAAGTTGTAGACGATTATGTATACCTAGGTCAAACGGTCCAGTTAGGTAGGTCTAACTTCGAGAAATAGGTCAATCGTCGAATCCGACTCGGCTGGGCAGCGTTCGGGAAGTTGCGCGGTATCTTCTCGTCCAACTTACCGCAGTGTCTCAAGACGAAAATCTATGACCAGTGTGTGTTGCCAGTGATTACATACGGGACCGAAACGTGGTCGCTCACAATGGGCCTCATCAGAAGGCTTAAAGTCACCCAAAGGGCAATGGAGAGGGCTATGCTCGGAGTTTCCTTGCGCGATCGAATCAGAAATGAAGACATCCGCAAGAGAACCAAGGTTACCGACGTAGCCCGAAGAATTGCCAAACTTAAGTGGCAGTGGGCAGGGCACATTGCTCGCAGAACGGATGGCCGATGGGGCCGAAAAGTTCTGGAGTGGTGACCGCGAACCGGAAGACGTTGCGTTGGAAGGCCTCCCACTAGGTGGACCGATGACCTGGTGAAGGTTGCGGGAATCCGCCGGATGCGAGTCGCACGGGACCGGTCAATGTGGCGACACTTGGGGGAGGCCTATGTCCAGCAGTGGACGTCTTTCGGCTGAAATGATGATGATGATGAACGGCTTCATACCTTTGCTTCTCCTTCAACCTGGCGAAAGCAAAGCGCGGAAAAAAAGAAAATTAAAATCATAGTTTCTTAATAATTCATGACAAAAACATTTTTCGTTCTTTTGTTTTATTTCTTCAAAAGTATGTTGAAAAACGTCGTTTGATACACGTTGACATTTGTTATTACAGTTATCGGCTCAAAAACACCCTCGCCTACCACTCGGGAGTTAATTCCGCCTCGCATGCAATAACAAACTTTCTCCACTTGTATCAAAATGTACTATTTCCCACTTATATCAAATTGTACTATATCGACGGTGAAGTGCCAATACCTCCTAACCTAACTGACATTTTTCGAGAAATTCACTTTTTTATCGTTTTGAATTTAAAGGCGTTATTCGCATGTTTTAGTGAAATCTCCTAAGTGTATTTTAATTGCAACAGCATTCAATTAAAATGTGTAAATACCTCCCAACTGTACCAACGTGTCTATTTTATGGCATTACCTCCTAACTTTAAAAAGCATGCATTGTTATTATTCTAAATGAATTAATACGTTAGCTCCTTTTTAATGTATTCAGAAATTGAACGTTATTTTTAGTTTGTGTAAATGTTGACTTCGTCAGTTATGTGTTTTCAAGATAATATGCTAAGTGGGGCACTGAACAAAGTGCTTTGCTATCAATAACACACTGGCGTCGCTAAATTAATTAAGTACTTTGAGTATTATAGCAGACTAATATTATAAAGAGGTAACATTTGTTTGTAAGTTTGTATGTAGGGGGTAATCTCCGGAAGTAATGAACCGATTTCAAAATTTTTTTCACCATTTGAAAGCTACATTCACCCTGAGTGACATAGGCTATATTTTATCTCCGTACTCCACGGGAACGGGAACTACGTGGGTGAAACCGCGTGACGTCCGCTAGTAGCAGATATTTCGGAAAGTACATTGGCCTGGATAGATTATTATTCATTCAGGGCCTTTTATTTCTTAAAAGGTCTTAATAGATACATAGAATTTATTATTTCCTGCCGTCTGAAGGCTTCCACCTGGGCCACCTTTGTCGTGACCGACTTGGAAATATCTAAATATACTCCGAACCCAACGTGATGATCTTATCACAGACTTCACATCGGACGGACATATCATCATTCATCAGACATCTTATTTTATTTTTAACCGACTTCTAAAAAGAGGAAGATTCTTATTTTTTTATTTTTTTGTGTGTATGTTCAGCCTTTTTTTCGCCAATTGTGAACCGATTTTGATGATTCTTTTTTTTGTTTGGAAGAAAATTACTTCGCGGTGGTCCCGTTTAAATTTGGTGAAGATCTGATGATGATCTTCGAGGAATACAATGGAACACTTCAATTATAGACAGCAAATCAGTCGTAATTGCTGCAATCGCTTGGATGTTTGTTGTTTTTACAACATCATAACATATCATCACGCCTGTATGCTCTGAGGGGGTATGCAGATGTGTACAGCACACCCACATTTCGACAGTTAGGTATGTTAGGTTTCATTTTATTGGGGACTAGCTGACGTCCCGCGGTTTCACCCGCGTAGTTCCCGTTCCCGTGGGAGTACGGGAATAAAATATAGCCTATAGCACTCACGAATAATGTAGCTTTCTACCAGTGAAACAATTTTTAAATTTGGTTCATTACTTCCGGAGATTACCCCCTACATACTAACTTACAAACATACAAACTTACAAACAAATGTTACCTTTTTATAATATTAGTATAGATGACTGCCTCGTTGGTCTAGTGGTGGCGACTACTCGGCATGAGGTCCTGGGTTCGATTCCCAGGTCGGGCAGTGTTATTGGGTTTTTCCATCAGGAATTTCTCAGTAGCAGCCACGGAGTCTGGATTTGCGCCCCCTATTACTATTGGGTACACCTCAGCCCAACTCTTTGGGGATTACAGACGTGATGTTATGTTATGATAAAATAAATGTAGGTATAGCTAATGTTTGTATATTATATTACAACTAAAAAAGGATAAACAAAAAACTTTTTTGCAAAAAATAAAACCGACTTCAAAACACAACAAAGTGAAAAATAACTTTAGCTTCAGAAGTCGGTGGCAAAGAAACTGAATCAAACACACAGAAGTCAAAAAAGTAAAGTTATTTTACACTTTGTTGTGTTTTTGAAGTCGGTTTTATTTTCAGGGTTCTGTACCTCAAAAGGTAAAAAAAGGAACCCTTATAAGATCACTTTCTTGTTCGTCTGTCCGTCTGTCAGTCTGTCCGTCCGTCTGTCACCACCGATTTTCTCAGGAACAGGTGAACCTAGCAAGTTGAAATTTATACCAGACACTGAAGTCTATAGTCCCTTTTAGATGTATAAAAATCAAGGTCCTGAGTCAACATGATAAAAAGATATAGGCAAATTTAGATTTTCGCGGAAACTTGTACCAAAATTTACCATAATTTTCAACTGTTTTTATTTTTCGGATTTTGCCCTTTACCAGCACAGCACCAGTGCTGTAAGATCTTGCTTTTAACCAAAACTGACAGTTCTAGGTCAACCGGAAGTTCCCTATAGGTTTTGGGTCGAAACCCTATATGGTAGTTCCCGTTGACCTAGATCACGAAATTTGGCGAGAAGCAATGTCTTACAGCACATGTAAAGGGAAAAATCTGAAAACCGTAAATATGTAGTTTAATTAATAACAAAAAACCGGCCAAGTGCGAGTCGGACTCGCGCACGAAGGGTTCCGTACCATTATTATCAAAAAAGGGCAAAAAAAATCACGTTTGTTGTATGGGAGCCCCCCTTAAATATTAATTTTATTCCGTTTTTAGTATTTGTTGTTATAGCGGCAACAGAAATACATCATCTGTGAAAATTTCAACTGTCTAGCTGTCACGGTTCATGAGATACAGCCTGGTGACAGACAGACGGACAGACAGACGGGCAGACAGCGAAGTCTTAGTAATAGGGTTCCGTTTTTACCCTTTGGGTACGGAACCCTAAAAACAAGCGATTTTACTATTACAAATTTATTATTTGCGGTTGGTGCAATAGCCGTTTCACGGGATCGTACGGAACCCTCGGTGCGCGAGTTCGACTCGCTCTTGGCCAGTTTTTTTTTTGTTGCTATGGCTTTATTCTTCTCCGTTAGATGATTCTTTGAAAATATTTTCGTGTTTGAATAGGTAAACATAATACATAATTATTTAATTAAGTTTTGTCACCGACACGCTAAGCGGAAGATAGTACCTACCTTTAAAAAATTGTTGCTTCCTTGCAATTTTTTTTTTTAATACAACTTGGTCGTACTTTTTTACAAAAAATGTTTTTCAATACACTTCCTCGAAAACTAATTCTTATCCGCACTACGATTAGGTTCAAAACGCAATGTAGTTCATACGCGGGGTTTTTTTTCATTTATTAAGTACTATAATATATTGTGATGTGATGTGGGTACACGAATAATAAATCAGTCACGCATGAACTGTCTTTGGTCACAGTATAAATATGGACAGTACCGAAACTAAGCCGCTAGTACTATTATCTATTCTGTGATTAAGCCTAGTTGATGCAATAATTACCTACGCTCCATTGAAGCCATAGGGTTGTCCCTTTTAATGTTGTTGATATTGTTTTTTTTTATATCATTTTTATTCTGTTGTGATCAATCGATCGAATTGAAATACAAATACAATTTAAATAGTATATTTTATGGTTTACGTAGTTATCTTATGGCGTCGGTTAATCTCAACAAAAGACGATAGTTTAAACACGGACACAACTTGTAGAACTATAGATCTTCACAAGTTTTGGCGGGAGCGAGGCGCGGTTGGACGATAACGTTTCGTGCGCTCGTCGGAGCGGACGCGCGCTAGCGCGTTTTAACCCGAAAATGCATGGGATAACTACCTAGGCATTATTTATTACCTAGGAATTAAAAAACTATTACATGAAAAAATAGCTTTATTACTTAAAAAAATATCTTCGTTATTACAAATTACTAGCTGACGTCCCGCGGTTAACCCGCGTAGTTCTCGTTCCCGTGGGAGTACGGAAATAAAATATAGCCTATAGCACTCACGAATAATGTAGATTTCTACCAGTGAAACAATTTTTAAAAATGGTTCATTACTTCCGGAGATTACCCCCTACATACAAACTTACAAACATACAAACTTACAAACAAATGCTACCTCTTTATAATTATAATAGTAAAAATATATAATATAAAGAGGTAACATTTCAACACAAATTATTTACAGAAAAATACTTTCTTCTGCTACGACACGTTCGAAATTCTTTATTATTGAATTTAACCCGTATGCTCCCGGCCGTGCCTCCAGAGGCACAGTGCATTGTTATTTTAATTGTGTCTGTAATTGCGGGTATTGAAGTGCTACTTGTGTAAAAAATTCAAACAGCCTAAACGGCTGTTTGAATTTTTAAAAAGATTGGGAGATGTAGCACTTCAATACCCGCAATTACAGACACAATTAAAATAACAATGCACTGTGCCTCTGGAGGCACGGCCGGGAGCATACGGGTCTTATACATGACTACTAGCACAGTAGTATTATGATACAGTATTCCGACTTCATAGAAACGGATGAAACGCGAGCTATACCTACGCGCCTCGATCTAAGGGTGCACTTGGGGCGCAGACAGTCACGGCTGTACCGCAGTGTCGAACGGACGGTGTGTTGTTTTTTTTAACAATAACCGCGCGATTTTTTCTCTAAAAATCAGTTAATATGACGAGTAGGAAATATTGTGCTGTTTTTGGTTGTATGAATTCGTCAATAACGCATCCAGACATAAGTTTTTTTAAATTACCTGGAAACTCTGAAAGGTAAGACTATAAAATAATTTTACTTACTAGTAGGTAGGAACATAATGTGTGTCTTTTTAATGGATAAGTATTTCCTTTTATCTCACGAAAAAAAAGGTGTTTGGATTAATAAATAAAGCGAATAGAGTAACGGAAAGTTATTGAGACGAGTGAAATAGGTAGTTATATGCGGTTCTGAATGAATCATAATACGGTAGGTACCTACCTACTTACGCTTGTGTTAAAACTTAGGTGCCTATACTTTAAAATTTAACAATAAAGCATTTCGTACGACTCAGTCGAGGCGCAAATATTTTTCGGTCGCAAATTTATAAGCCCGATTTGTTTTTCGAACAAAAACATGTTTTTTTAATTAAATCTACCAATAAAAAAACAACACGCATTTTTATTGAACACTTCCTATTCAATATACAAAGTATTTAATTTATTTATATAAAAAGGATATTTACAATCACAAAACTAAATAGAAACAGAAAGTAGGCAAATGTAATTACAATGCTGGAGACGGGCAGCCCTAACGCATGTTTACGTACCGCGCGGCTGTAGGCATTTATTTCTATCATGCGGCCGAGTTACACTACTGTATCATAATATTACCGTGCTACTAGTCTCAGCGCGGCACGCGCTACTGACAGCAGTGACAGCACCACAACGTCCACTCCGGGGGCCCCGTCGATACGCATGTTAGTGTGAGTGTGTGCGGTATCGACCGTATGTAGGTAGTTTCCCTACTGTCCATATTTATATTGTGCTTTGGTTTTGCATCGATATTCCACAGTGACGACAAGTAATTATAAAACCGGCAAAGTGCGTGTCGGGCCACGCGAAGGACAGGATGCCGTAGTACCCCGTTATCACATTATCGAACGATTTAACTGTTCAACGACTATTACTGCTAAACTAATAAAGTTATCTTTTTTTACCCTTGAATGTCCCACTGATGTGTTTCTGTGTCCATGGAGTTTCTTGCCCGTTCTTCTCCATAGAGATCTACGCTAGGGAATGGGCAACTACAGTACTTTCACAGTTTTTATGTCTTGTGACTGGGACTGTAGCTACATTTAATTTTCATCTTTGTTTCGACAATTCAAAAGTGCCTGTAACTGGCTTATTTGAAATAAATGCTTTGATTTTGATTTTTGATTTTCATTAAAAGATAACCTACTCGTGGCCACGATGGTGACGCATGTCGGTGCGCCGACCTACCGATTGATATGTGAATCTGTGTGCTCCAGACAATCCGGAGCATAAAACCTGAGCTTGTGAAAAATTATCTGGAATCCAGAAGACCAGGGGGTCTAAAATGGCCGCTTTATCAGAATCGTAATATGAATCACATGGGAGGAATTTGCCGTAATCTCCACGCTTGGCAGGCGGATTGGAGATCGCAGTGTTGAAAGACTAACAGAAAACGCTGCTGCCCATTCTCTGGTCTACGGAGCGCAAGGTGTTCTGCCTCAGACATTAGTCGCCTTATACGACACCCGTGTGTGTAATGGGTTGGTTCTATTCTACTCTGCCGGATACCACACGGCTAAAGGCTGCACGGCTAAAGTCCATTTTAAGAATTTTAAATTTTGAGCGCCACGTGTTTCGTCAGCGGCGGCAAGGTGAAGGCTAAAATATCAAAGTGTTTTACTAAATTTGAAACACTTGGCTAACTATTGCAATTTTGAGAACCAGTTGGAGGTGAAGATTCGAGATCAATTCGTGCGACTGTAGACTTGAGTATATGGTTTTAATTTCAATTCTATACCTCCTCACGCGTTCCCGAGATAAACGATCTTGACAGACAGACGGCGTACTTTAAATAAATAATACATTTTTCATGATTTAATTACAAATGTATAGTTTTCAGATTTTTCCCTGTATTAGTAGTATAAGACGATATTACTTGCCTTTCATAGTTCTAGGTCAACGGGAAGTACCTTGATGAATTTTGATTCCCTTGAGAGAAATGTACAGTTTGCGACATTAACGCCCGTATCTTTTTTTACGTTAACTCGGAAGGTTGATTTTTTTACCGCTATAGGAGACTGTAGATTTGAGTAGGTAGGTATATATGGTTTTTGGATTTCAACTCGATATCTCCACACGTTCCCGAGATAAAGGGTCTTGACAGACAACAAAGCGATTCTATAAGTCTTCCGTTTTTTCTTTTTGGGGTACGGAACCTTAAAAATGGAGGTATTCCTCGAAGCGCTCCCGTTTTGAAACGCTCCCATCTAAGCGCTCCCGTTTTGTTCCTCTAAGCGCTCCTACGTTTAAAAATATTAACATTTATTTCCTCCAAGCGCTCCTTTTGGGAGCGCTTGGAGGAACAAAACGGGAGCGCTTAGATGGGAGCGTTTCAAAACGGGAGCGCTTCGAGGAATACCTCTAAAAATGTTGTGAGTGCGGGCAAGTCTGGTTCTAAAATATCAAAACTTCATGGAAACAGATTCGTCGGAGTCAGGAGGTGAGGAGTTCGAAGGACTGTTAAAGGTCGCTCAGTTCAATATGTAAAAGACGGTCCATATTATTGTCAACTTTTCCTGTTGACAGCGATGTGGACGAATTTTTCGACGCCCTGTAACCCTTTTTGATACTTGTAAATATTTTTATTTCTATTATGGAGTTACTCATTGTTAAGAATCAAACAGTGCTATTTGAAATCGACACGAGCAGCATCTAAATTATTTGGCAATTAATATTTGCGCTGAGCATGCCAGTGGAAAATAAACTGACTGAAAGACGAAGGTATCATCACAATATAAAAATGGGTATCATTTACAAGGCTGTACCACACATGCGCGTTATTACCGCTCAATAATATAATATCGCATGCGTTATTTCAATTTCTGTTTTTAGTGCATCATGTATTTTTTTTCTTTTTTTAGATGGCGGGAGTGGAAAAACCTACTCCTGCTCTGCTGGTGTCCCCCTTACATAGTCAGAGACCTTTTTAATCCTTATTTGTTACTTTACTGCGATTTTTTTTTGTTTTCTAAGTTAACTTTGTTATTTATTGGCTTAAATGTTTAATTTGTTAGTGCATCATGTATTAGGGTGACCCGGTGCTGGCTCACTACTCGCCGGCGTCGCTGCCCCTGTTGCTGGCCGTGTACAGCAGCGCGTACGGCCTGGGCGCCGCACTGTGGGCTGAAATCAGCGTTTCATAGACATTCAAATCATTATTTTGAAAGTGTCATTTTTTTCACATGGAATGCTAGAGGAGACTAATTACATGCCTAAAAATATTTTTTTCGTGAAATGGGTACGTAAATGGAAGGGTGAGTTTTTTTTTTTTTACATTTGTGTGGAGACAACAATAAAAAATAAGATAACTCTGCTATCGCACAATTAGCCCTAATTCCCTTTTAGCGGATTAATTCTTGAATTATTTTAATTTTTTTTTCAATACACTTCCTCGAAAACTGGTCCTTAACTCACTACGATTAGGTACAACATGCAATGTATTTCACACGTGTGCGATTTTTTCCACTTTCCCGCACGTGTGCGGGAATGAAAATTGCCACAGATAACTATACCTATACTTAGTCCAAATTGGTTCAATGCCTATAGTCTGAGGTGAATGTTTATTTTTTATTTTTGCAAAGCACTACGCGTCTTTACGGCATAAATATTTTTTGAATATTCAAATTGTGTTTATAAATAGAATATCATAGATAAACATGATTATTTAAAACTAATAGTTACTTTTATACACAAATTAACATTTATTTGTGTTCTGAATTCAAAAATATAAAATAAATCTATTTTTTATATTAGGCTGTTTAACGGCTTCATACCATTGCCTCTCGTTCAACCTGGCGAGACCAAAGCGCGAAAAAAAAAAATGTAAATCATAGTTTCATAGTTCGTGACAAAAATATTATTCGTTATTTTATTGTATTTCTTCAAAAGTGTATTGAAAAACGTCGTTTAATACACGTGGACATTTGTTATTGCAATTCTCGGCTCAAAAACACCCTCGCCTACGGCTCGTGTGTTATAATTCCGCCTCCATTGCAATAACAAACTTTCTCCACTTGTATCAAAATGTACTATTACATACTCAGTATCACGGTTTCAGGTGCGCTTTTTTTTTTTAAATGTAGATACATTATTTATTTATTTTTTGTTTATGTGGCAATTTCTTTGGACCAATTTGGCTTAACATACATGAATATGATCGGAACAATTAACTACAACAGTTTTAATTAAATATATATATATATATATATATATTTAAAGAGAGCGAAGCAGTAGTTAAAGAAGAAAATAGAAAAATGGATGCCGAAATATCAGCACTTCGACCTACAGAATGTGACAGCAATACTGTTCAACACAAACTTATGCTGACCATGATTGATGCTACAGAGGCAAAGTCAAATGCGTCATGCTACATTTGTTTAGCGAAGCCGTCTGAATTAAACAATTTGAAGGCAATTGAAAAACGAGTGACATCAGATTCCATGATAGATCTAGGAATTTCTTCTCTACATGCACGCATCAACATGATGGAATGTCTCCTGCATATTGCCTACAGACTGGATGTTAAAGTTTGGTCTTGTATAACCAAAGCTCAAAAGGATTCAAGAGATGCAAGAAAAAAGGTCATCCAAAATAGATTTAAGGAAGAAATGAATCTGCTCATCGATATGGTTAAGCAAGGTCACGGAACTACCAACGACGGCAAACGGCAACACTGCAAGAAGATTCTTTGAGTTTCCAGAAAAAACTGCTGCCATCACTGGACTAGACGAAGAATTAATCCGCAGATTTGCAATAATTTTACATCTGGTGAACATATTAGGGTTGAGAAATTCAAAGAATATACGTACAAGACTGCTGAAAGATATGTGGCATTATATAATTGGTACTATAATGTCGTCAACAGTACACAAAGTACTGCTTCATGGATCTGACATCATCAACCAGAATAAAATTGTACCCATCGGAAAGCTTTCTGAAGGATTGGAAGCTTGTAACAAAGATTTCAGGAGGTTCCGAGAGCACCACTCTCAAAAGAAAAGCAGAGTGAATTCCAACGAAGATATTTTAAATTTTCTTCTTCTTTCATCTGATCCACTAATTTCATCAGTAAGACCCACGATGGATGCAAAAAAAAAGAAAATATTTTTCGAAGAAACATTAACTCTGCTGGAGCTACCTGAATCTGATTTTCCTGACTTAGAGTTTGTAAACGTTTCCCAGATAGAATCTGACTCTGAGTTAGACTCAGATAATGATATTGATGACTGATGAACCAATTACTTTTGTTGTAACTCTTGTTGTATTTTGTATATTTCAGTGTTTCTAATTTTCATTTCATTTTTGTTTATTTATTTTGAAGATTCTGTATTTTTCTTTGTGATAAATTAATAAATACCTATTTTAAATACCACTTTTTTGTGTTTATTTAATAATTATTTGGATTCTAGACATAAATCCAAACTGGTCCACCAAAATTGACACATATCTAAAATTTTAAATTATATTTATTATTTTATTTGTATGACTGCTTTTTTTTTAATTAAAATTGTTGTAGTTAATTGTTCCCATCATATTCATGCGTGTTAAGCCAAATTGGTCCAAAGAAATCGCCACATAAACAAAAAATAAATAAATAATGTATCTACATTTAAAAAAAAAAAGCGCACCTGAAGCCGTGATACCGAGTATGTCAAAAAATCCAAAATAGTTCAAGGATAATATATACCCTAATATACCCCTAGAAGGGAATTAAGGCCAATTGTGCGATAGCAGAGTTATCTTATTTTTTATTGTTGTCTCCATACAAATTTTTAAAGAAAAAAATCTCACACTTCCATTTACGTACCCATTTCATGAAAAATATATTTTTAGGCATGTAATTAGTCTCCTCTAGCATTCCAAAAAAGACACTTTAAAAAAAATTATTTGAATGTCTATGAAACGCTGATTTCAGCCCACAGTGCACGCCGCGCCGCTGGCGCAGCGCCACCCCGACGCGCGGTAGTGAGCGATTCGTGTGCTGCGCCCATCGGCTGCGCCTCGCGCACGCTCAACGACGCCGAACGACGCTACAGACAGGTACAATAAGATAAGGCCGATGTATCTTGGCGAGTCCGAACTTCGCGCAGAAGATTGCGCAATAACTTTTTTTAGGAACCAAATGGTGGCATGAGGCGACGTGCGGCAGCGTTGTTCTTGATACGGCAATTGCCGTAATATACGGCATTCAGGCATCTTAGGCATCATAAATACGGTATACGGCAGCTCTTTGATTACCGTATTAAAATAAAATATACGGTAATTGACTAAAGTAAATAAAAAACAAATATTTCGTAGAATGGATCGCACCAACTTGTAAACCATAGATAAAGTAGCGCCACGAAAAGAAACGGCAACAGAATTCAACCAACAACCAAATGCAACCTTATCTCCGAGAATTTAATGTCTAAAATCTTTAGTTCCCCATTATGGTAGGTTCTAGGATGTGTAGGAATCGGATTCCCGGAAAATAACAATAAAAATAATAGTAAGTATGTATAAACAAGTGTGTATTAATATACCTAATAATAAAAAACAGTATGATCCACATGCGACAGAATCAGAAGTACTAGAAACTATTCAAAACATATAGGTATGGTGAAGAATAAAATAATTAAGTTTTAAAGTAGTACATACATCATTTGTATTTTTGTATTATTTAAACCGTTCAAATAAACTTTTTTTTACAATACGGCATTTTTTTAACTTTTCCCTAAAAATCCGGCAATTTTAGAATTAAAATACGGCAACCCTAAATTTTTCAGGAACAACACTGACGTGCGGTAATATGTCTCAGTCACACGTTACTATTGGTGTCGTGTTCCGTGTCGCTGTCTCTGTCTTGAGCAGAGTCGGTCACAAAAGTTTTCGTTGTTAATGTTATTATTATTGTTAAGTTTTTTGTTTAGTGTTAAGTTTGTTCTATTTGTGTTATTTTTTTCAAGTGTCAGTTGGCACTTATATTATTCGCCAAATATGCCAACCAAAGCATATTATGGTAATTTTATCCGTACATCGGTTCATAAAAAAAAATACAATAAGTAATAGTTTTCTTCATGAGTGTATACATGCGCTCGCAGAGCCTATGTTCATACTCGCCAAGATACGTCAGCCGTATTTGTAGACAAGGAGGCGTTGGCCCTTGTAAACGAAGTCACAAGACACCATCAATATCTCTTTGTTACGCATTTAACATTACGGAGCGATTATAAAGTTTTAAGCTATACACCATTATTTGTAGGTCGCTCTGGAACCGAAAACCATAAACTCGATCATCGAACTCAAAACCACTGGAACTATTTTTTAGGCTGCGCATACGCTTTGACTTGTTGCGCAGAAACATTGCTGATGCGGTCGACGTGGCGCAGACTATGCAGGTTGAACATGCTCAAGGTATACACAGAGAGGTCCAGCTTGGAGACGAGTACTGTTTCGAGAATACTCGAGAAACAACTCCACTTGGGTGGAAGAAGAGGTCTCTGAGCGCACGGGAGCAGTGACATATAAGGTAAAATCGGACCAGGGGGAAAACTGAAAAAATATTGATCAAAAATTATGCCAATAAACGAAGACACACGCGGTACTTAAATCCTATTATTATAGAGGGTGTTAAAGTAGTCGCGTGCCATAGCTTAGGGGTAGGTTCAGTATAGTTAAAGGAACCCAGGAAAAATAAACTCCAAAAAAATAAATAATCAAATTAAACAAAAAAAAATTGCAAGCTCAACCTAATTTAGTACGGTCTACTAACTTAAAATAGCAATCGTTAAGAATTAAAATTATTTTATTTGTTTAAGCGTCCCTACAAGAAATTTACTCATTTTGAACATGTTTGATCACTACTTGTAAAAAGGCAAGAAGACTTTGAACCTGCTTTATTGTTATTATAAGAGTCAGGTTCTTATTCTTGTCGACTGCGGGAACAATTTTTTTTAAATAATGTATATATTAATGGCAATCACCCATATTCAGAACCCCTTTTCCGCAAAAGTAACGAGCGAGTGATGTTTGTGGTTTGCTGAACAAAGAACTACAAAATATTCTGAACATTAAAAAATATGAATAACATCATTATATGGTCTACTCGTAACATAGCAAGAAACATTTTTGATTTCTATACGAAATATAGCAGAAAAATAATGCTGAAAAAACTTAATTTATGGAAAACGTCGGGACAAATAAGTATTTTTTCTATACCTTAGCAACACTTTAAAGAAAATTTAAAAATTACTCATTAATCTCAAGGTAGCCCTTTATTAGAATCTGAATTTTAATTTATAAATAAACAATAACTTCATTTCGTTAATTAAAGGCAAAGTTAACTATATTATCGACCGCGCAAACCCGATCCGAGCGATGCGAGGGATGCGAGTCGCACGTGACCGTTCAATGTGGCGACACTAGGGGGAGGCCTATGTCCAGCAGTGGACGTCTTTCGGCTGAAATGATGATGATGATGATGAAACCCGATCCCGTCAGTAACCGGCGACTGGGCTCTCCCAGCGTGAGCACGTATCACTTTGCTTCGCAAGCGCTCGCGAGTTATTACGTGAATATATTTCCGAGATATACGCAGACTACCACATTTCGATCCAGTATTTATATTAAAATTATTAAACTTTTTTATTGTATTTACATAAGAGTTTTTTTGACGTTGGTTGTTTATTATGATTGTTAAGGTTTATTTCGTCTTAAATATTAATATAATGTAGAGGTAAGTTTTTTTTTGTTGATAGGTACATAATATGTTGTAACTTTGTAAGTTTAGATGAAGGGTAATTTTCACTACTTTATAATTATTATTTTTGATGGATACCTATTTTAGATAAGTACCTACAATTCGATTTTGAAATAATTTTCATTATCATTTTTGGAACGTAGTTCCTTAACGCGGCTTACTACGAGTGCGATTGCGCGATCGCGATTGAATGCCGTATGCTGTGTGTGTGTGCGTGTGCAGTAGGAGGTACTACACAAGAAGGGTGTGGCGGGGTCGAGTGAGTGAGTGATATTTTTCTTCATAGGCGTCGTTTTCGTGGTTTTCGGGGTTGGTGATAATGAAAATGAGGTCAAAATGAAAATCCAAGATGGCGCCGACGAACATTTTCGGTATTTTCCTCATGGGTGTCGTTTTCGTAGTTTTTGGGGTTGCTGATTATGAGAATGAGGTCAAAATGAAAATCCAAGATGGCGCCGACGAATATTTTCAGTATTTTCTTCATGGGTGCCATTTTCGTGGTTTTTGGGGTCGCTGATAATGAAAATGAGGTCAAAATGAAAATCCAAGATGGAACCAACGAAAATTATCGATTGTTTCTTCATGGGTGTCGCTTTCGTGATTTTTGGGGTTGCTGATAATGAAAATGAGGTCAAAATGAAAATCCAAGATGGTCCGGTGGAAATTTCCGGTTTTTTATTCATGGGTGTCGTTTTCGTTGTTTTTGGGGTCGCTGATAATGAAAATGAGGTCAAAATGAAAATCCAAGATGAAGCCGACGAAAATTTTCGGTTTTTTCTTCATGGGTGGTGTTTTCGTGATTTTTGGGGTCGCTGATAATGAAAATGGGGTCAAAATGAAAATCTAAGATGGCGCCGATGAAAATTTTCGGTTTTTTCTTCATGGGTATCGTTTTCGTTGTTTTTGGGATAGCTGATAACGAAAATGAGTTCAAAATGAAAATCCAAAATGGCGACATTTAATTTAAGCTTTTTCCGCCGGAGCAGCTTACAAGCTTAGAACAAGCTTAGAAACTTTTTTTTTTTTTTTCTAAGCATACGGATATGTTTTGCCTCCAGTATATTTTTAAAAGTGGATCACCAACTGCTATGAACGTGCCTCATTCTCTCTCTCTCGTTTTGCAGCCGTTGAATTCTTAAAAAACCTTCAACTATGACGCCTTGCTCCATACTTGTTGAGAACACTAGCACATACATACCTATACAAAATTCTTTTTCTTTGTTCGTAAGACAGAACCTGTTGGATTTGTTTTGTGACTACCTTTTAATAACTAAAGTGAATGTCAAATGTTTTTATCACGTCAAGTTTTTGTATCCAATATCGTTACCATGCCCGACAATGCAAAAAAGTACATACTGTATTCAGCGGTTTACTTCCACCATTTTGCTATATAGCCATGATATTTCGTGTAAATGTTTTGTTTAATTATTGGTAAATCTATGGAAGCCAAAAATTTGTTTAAAATACGCGCAACATAATACTAGAAGGAAGCACAAATTTGCTATACACTAGAACACTGCTCAATAAAATAGGTGGCTCGTTTAGATGTTAATGTGTACGCTTTTCTAATAAACTTCCAACCCGCATTCAAAATGTCACCACCAATTTTCTCAGGAACGGGTGGACCTAGCAAGTTGAAAGTTATACTAGATACTGAGGTATATAGTCCCTATTAGGTGTAAAAATCAAGGTCCTAAGTCAACACGATAAAAAGATATGGGAGAAATTAGATTTTCGCGAAAACTTTTAAGTACCTACCAAAATTTAACTTAATTTTCAACTTTTCTAACCTTGTTTTTAAGCAATTCAAGCAAAATTGTCAATTCTAGGTCAACAAGACGTACCCTATAGGTTTTGGGTTGAAAACCTATGTAGTTCCTGTTGACCTAGAATCACAAAATTTGGCGAGAAGCAATGTCTTACAGTGCATGTAAAGAGAAAGATCTGAAAACCGTAAATATGAAGTTAAAAACAAAAAAAGCGATTTTACTATTACAAACGTATTATTTGCGGTTGGTGCAATAGCTGTTTCTGGGGATCGAACAGCAAAATTAAGTTTGTCCTTTAAAAAGTTTGTACGGAACCCTCGGTGCGCGAGTTCAACTCGCACTTTTTTATTTATCGTTTTGTAAAATGTTTATATGTATCGAAATTCTTCTAATACAAAATTAAACCATTTTTATTTTGCTTGTGATAAATATACTGTACACACACATTGTCTAACTTTACTATGTGGTGGCGCGAAGGGCTAAATTAGTGGACTGTATTTTGCGAAGAGGAATAAAAAGACTGACAAACACTTTGTGATAGGTGATTCGAGTTGCAGTGGGTGTGGGACAATAGAAAACAACCCGAAATAATAAGGAAAGGAAGCACAAACCTTTTACGGGAGCCACGTGCTCGTCGTCGCCGGTGCACCGGTTCACTTTCCAGGTTCAGGGGCAGTTGGGCTTCAAATCACTGTCTCACACGTTAAACAATAACACAGACGGTTGAATAAAGGTCTTATTATATGCGAAAATGCGGTGATTCCTAAGTTATTAATATTTTTAAGCTGAACGGGCAGACGCCACTGCGCGCCCGGCGCGAATCTTTCTGGAAGTGATTTCGCGACAAAGAGACGAGCGAAATCTTCTTATTGACTCGCGAGGTATGTGCGGAAGTGAGATGGGTATAGGAAGTAGCGAATGTCAATCAATTTTTGAATGTTGGCGCAACCACTATGTACTTAAAAAAAAAAAAAAAAAAAAAAAAAAAAAAATTGTTTATTTTCAGACAAATAAGTCCATAGAGAGGTTAATATTGGAAATCTTATAAACTATGTTAGTAGGTACCAAAAAATAAAATAAAATAACAAATGTGAATGGTTAGTATAACAGATATCTTACACACTATGTTAGTACCATAAAAATAACAATCACAATAGGAATAATTATATAATTCTTCACTTAACCTGCACCTGTCACATGCAGGTTAGTGAAGCGACGCATGACCGCCGAGTCCAATCTACCAGCTATCATTCTCAGGATACCGTTACGGCTCCCCCTCATACTGTGCACCACAGACATGGTTTTCCTACGCATAATTGCATAGAAATCATCTATGTGCGCATCTGCAAACATGCCTGAAGCACTACAGTACCGCGGAAGCCGCACCAGAGTCCTGAAAATGTTATTATATTGCACTCTGAGTGCATTATAGGTCCGCTGTTTGAAACTTAACTTAACAAACTTAAACTTAACTTAGCATCTCTAGTGTCTTTTGTACTTTTGCATGCCTTTTGGTTAAATATGGCTGTTGCTATTATATTTATATGTCACCGTGTATGTACCCATATTTACAAAATAAATATCTTATCTTATCTCATCTTATCTCACACATTCCAGGCTTTTATTTCTAAGCCGTACTGACTTTATAATTACGTATCTTAAAAAAAAATGTGTGGTCGGGGGACGGGGTAAGGAACGTAGTTCCCCTAAAAGCACGAAATCAACACCCACGAAAAAACCGAAAATGTTCATCGTTGCCATCTTGGATTTTCATTTTGACCTAATTTTCGTTATCACCAACACCGAAACCACAAAAACGACACCCATGAATAAAAAAACCGGAAATTTCCGTCGGCGCCATCTTGGATTTTCATTTTGACCTCATTTTCATTATCAGCGACCTCAAGAACCACATAAACAACACCCATGAAGAAAAACACTGAAAATTTTCGTCGGCGCCATTTTGAATTTTCATTTTGACCGCATTTTCATAATCACCAACCCCAAATGACACCCATGAATAAAAATATACGAAAGAACGTGAAGTAGGCTCGCACGCACTATCGAGTCTATTAAACACACACACACAGCATACGGCATTTCGTTACGTGACGTGTGACAATTTCTACTAATTCCCCGGCCTCCCCGCAAGCCGCGTTATGGAATTCTACGTTCCAATAATATCGTCTACCTCTACAGGATCAAAATGGTTTAAGCGATCACTACGCTCGATCTGCACCCGTGTGTGCGTGTATCTGCATGAACAATGCACGCAAACATAGGATCGCAACGAATTTGCCTAAACTCTAGCGAGTGAATTTTTGGAAGGGACTCTTAAATGCTTTAATTACTTACCTACTACTATCGAACGTGTTGTAGGTTATCATCCGCGATGGCGTAAAGCCGTACCATTTCGATCCACTGTTCATTTGTTTAAGTACACTCAATTTACGCGCGAGAAACAAACGGCTCGGCGCACGGCGCGCGCTCCGGCACGCGTTCGCTCTAGCGACAGCTGACTGCGGCGCGGTCGATGACCCCGAGTGCCCGCCAGTCCGGTGGTCAGCTGTTTCCGAGCGCATTAAGGTGAAATGATCTTGAGGAAAAAAGTGAATTTTCTTCAAAAAAAAAGGTTGCTTTTTAGGGTTCCGTACCCAAAGGGTAAAAACGGAACCCTATTACTAAGACTTCGCTGTCTGTCCGTCTGTCCGTCTGTCCGTCTGTCCGTCTGTCTGTCACCAGGCTATATCTCATGAACCGTGACAGCTAGACAGTTGAAAATTTTCACAGATGATGTATTTCTGTTGCCGCTATTACAACAAATACTAAAAACAGAATAAAATTAATATTTAAGGGGGGCTCCCATACAACAAACATTTTTTTATAATAATTGGTACGGAACCCTTCGTGCGCGAGTCCGACTCGCACTTGGCCGGTTTTTTCCTACTAATGAAACCAAACCGGGTCTCCCTTGTTTGACCGAAAGAAATTTGACAAATTTTCACTTCCCAAAACATTTTTCGCATAATTTCATTTGCCAAATTATTACTTAGCAAAAAATCTATTCACAAAAAATTGTAAAGCAAACCTATTGTTTGGGAAATGAACGTTTAAACTATAACTTGTTTGTTGGTAAACAAGTTACTTTTAACATTTTTATTTAGTCTAATATTTCAGTTGGAATAACAGTTTTTACGCAAAATCGAATTAGCCAAACATACGTAATGTTCGAATTAACAATACAATACGGAAATGAAAATAATATTGTCATGACGTCAAAAGTCTGTTTATTAGATTTCGAAAAGGCAGCCATTTCAAGCATAAAATCAAACTTTGAAGACGTTTTATTACGCACTAACGTACAGGTCATGGCACGAAAGTCTAGCGGTGACCGTTATTGCGCAGATGTAAAAACATTGCAATGGTATAAAAAAACCGGCCAAGTGCGATTCGGACTCGCGCACGAAGGGTTCTGTACCGTTATTTAAAAACATTAGACAAAACTGCAAAAAAATCACGTTTGTTGTATGGGAGCCCCCCTTTTTTTTTTTTTTTTTTTTTCGGATGGGAAATCATCAAATAACTCAAACTCAAACTCAAAGCATTTATTTCAATTAGACCATTACGGCACTTTTGAAAGTCAAAATTACAAAAAAGAAAATCAAAGCTACAGTCCCAGTCACAAGGCATAATAACTTGAGAAAGTACTGTAGTTGCCCATTCCCTAGCGTAGATCTCTATGGAGAAGAATGGGCAAGAAACTCCATGGACACTCTTTTAAAGTCAAAATATTGTTACAAAATCTTGGTTACATCATTAATTTTGAGATTATACATATATCTGAGAACGATGTAGAAAGACGTGCACACTAAGAGCATCCAGAGTGAAAGATTAGATTAAAAATGTATGAATAAAGTAATTAAAATGAACCTTGGCAGCTAAGAGATGACCAGTCCCAACTGACAGCGCCCGTTCACAGACATGACGCATGTACCGGCGCCATTCAACTCAACCATATTGAAGGGAACTAAATGACCCGACACACCCGCCACCATCAGCGAGACATTTAAGTGAGCATGACATTCTCTCAGTCACCAAGGCATATTCAAGTCAATGAAAGATAAATAAGTGTAAATGGTGGCTGAACAGTACAAAGAACTCACACATGTGCTATGCAATTATATAATACTAAGAACTGGAATCTATACAATGCAAGTATATTTTTACAATCTTCTGCAGCTTCCACAATACATTAACATGGGAATCAATTCTTCATCTTCTTCTTTACGTGTCGATGGACTCAAATAATGCCCGACCAGTACAAACAATTAGTTTGCCCCCCCCCACCTATGGTTGTGGAGCAGGACCAGCATTTAGCCAAGCATTTTTATCATCAATGTAATCCCCCAACTTATAATATGCTTGCCTACATAGTGTGCGTTTTATACAAGATTTAAATTTCGTCTCATTCAGTTGAAGAATGTGGGGAGGTATTTTATTGTAACATTTCAAACAGTACCCCATGAAAGATGAATCCACTTTAGCAAGCCTGAAACCTAACCCCTCCCGCTCTGGGCGGAGCAGGAGGGAGTGTCATACTTTTACTGACTAAAACCCATCCATGTTCCTTCATCGCCCTTTGTGTTCCGGGGCCACGGTATCTCTTTCGAATAGTCCCGCAACCCCGGCAGGCATCGGTCCTTACGGACCCCTTCCTTTTTGCTGACTCTCTTTGAGGCGCGCGGAACACGAACGCGCCGTCGACACGGCCTGTCGTCATGAGACGGACGGACGGCGAGCTAGCCCATAGTTCACCGTCCACAGGCCCGCGCCTACGGTGGCCGGGGGCTACGTGGTGGTGGCCCCCGACGCCCGGGGCGTCTCCCGCGGCGGCCGGGACGTTGAGAGGTTCTCTCCCTCTCACGTTCCGCCACCTCCTTCTCTAGCATTACTGCTTCGCAGAAGGAGGTGACGGCGTCCCATTCCATCTTGCTCCGAACCATGGCTTGCACCAGGGCCGGACGCGAGAGGTCGCCGCCGCCGATCGCCGCTTCGAGGACACGGCGGTGCTCCGCCCACGCGGGGCACACCTCCACCGTGTGTTCCACCGTGTCCTCCGGTCGATCCTCACAATGGAAGCACCCGGGCGTTTCCTCCCGCCCGATTCGGTGCAGGAACCTCCCGAACACTCCGTGTCCGGTGAGGACCTGCGTCAGGCGGAAGGTGAGGACGCCGTGGCGTCTCTCAAGCCACTCCTCAAAGAGGGGACTTATCGCCACTATTGTGGCGTGCCCTATGGGAGCCCCCCTTAAATATTGATTTAATTCTGTTTTTAGTATTTGTTGTTATAGCGGCAACAGAAATACATCATCTGTGAAAATTTCAACTGTCTAGCTGTCACGGTTCATGAGATACAGCCTGGTGACAGACAGACGGACAGACGGACAGACAGCGAAGTCTTAGTAATAGGGTTCCGTTTTTACCCTTTGGGTACGGAACCCTAAAAAGGTTGCTAAAATTTGTTTGGGTAATGAAATTTTGTCAAAATCTTTTCGGCAAAACGGCAGGATCCCAACCAAACCACTGGTTTCAAGGATAACGGTATTCACACTAACACCCTAATTTAAGGTTTAAAAAAAAATTAAAGGCATTTTATTTCTATTTGTTACGGGTTCCTTTATCGATACTGAACTCACCCCTAAGCTATGGCACGCGACTACTTTTACATCCGGTATCAGTGGCGCAGGCTCCTAATAACTCGATTCCCACCGGCTTCCCTTCAGAAGCTTGGAACACAACCACAACCACTCTACCATAATTTGTAAAATGACACAATCAGTGCTTTTTTACAAGCATCACGAAACGCCTACTCGTACTCAATCAACAAAAATTTGCTCTTCAACAACATATTCCTATAAAATAACCCGCAGGCGCTATCGACGGCGACGAAAATTTTCGGTTTTTTTCTTCATGGGTGTCGTTTTCGTGGTTTTTGGGGTCGCTGATAATGAAAATGAGGTCAAAATGAAAATCCAAGATGGCACCGACGAAAATTTTTTTTCTTCATGGGTATCGTTTTCATGGTTTTTTGGGTCGCTGATAATGAAAATAAGATCAAAATGAAAATCCAAGATGACGCCGACGAAAATTTTTGGTTTTTTCTTCATAGGTGTCGTTTTCGTGGTTTTTCTTCATGGGTGTTATTTTCGTGCTTTATGGGGTCGCTGATAAAAAAAATGAAATCAAAATGAACATAGAAAAAAAACGAAAAAAAAAATCTACGTATTCTCATTTTTTTCCTCGGCTTCCCCTGACACATTTTTCACTCTTCGCCAGTGCTGTATAGAACATTTTTTTTTCTAGCCTCCTCTGTCCCACTCCTGGGCAAAGGCCTCCACTCTTTCCACTTCTCACGAACCCTCGCGTCCTCCATCCATTTCGGACGGACCTTGTCCAGTTTGTCCCGCCATCTCCTTCGTGGCCTGCCGCGACCCCGCCTCACTGTGTCAGGGCACCAGTTTCCTGCAATTTTGGCCCACAGTTTGTCCGACATGCGGCAGACGTGACCCGCCCAGTCCCATTTCAGTTGGGCAGCCTTTAGAGCCACGTCAGCTATATTTGTTTTGGAGCACAGTGTTGTGTTTTGAACGCGATCCGTTATTGCGCTCCATTGCTCGTTGGCAAACCTTGAGTTTCGACTTCTGAATGTTAGTCAAAGACCAAGTCTGTGCACCATACGTTAAGAATCAAACTTACAAAAAAGGAAGAGGTAGGTAGGTAAGGTAGGTATTATGTTTAAGCAGTTTGAAGGTACTAAAACTTTTTTTTTTGTTCCGATACGTAAAAAAATAGAAATCAAACTGTTGTACAGTCACGACCACCAATATGTATGTACACAATTAGCAAAATTTATAAGCGATTTTCTCGTAAACTAACGGTTTCTACTTTGAACTAGGTAAGAGATATTTCGTAATAGAATAGCCTCCAAAATACTATGTTCGCGATCAATTAAAATGTTCATCGATTCAGTAGGAGAAAATCACATTAAAAAGTTGCTGCGTGTATCTGTATACATATTAATGCACGTGACTGTACAGCCCGACAAAAAAGTTTGGATGGCGAAACGCGATACTACAAATTTCCTACCTGGCAATGCCTCGTTTTCTGTCAAACTCGGCAATGTCATTATGAGCGTCTCACGACAGTTATATTTTGGCACCAGTACTGCATCTGTGTCCGTCAATGTCAAAATGTGTTGCCATAAAAAAGAGGGAATTTGTTTGGTTGGGCTCCTATTATGTAATGTTCGGGATTCCAACTGCCGTATTCACAACGCTTTGATTTCAATTTGACAAGTCGTATGTCTATCTTTTTTTGGCATTACGAAAGCGAGCGAGATAGATATACGACTTGTCGAATCGTAATCGAATCGAAGCGTTGTGAATAAGTCAGTACAACCCGGTCACATTATCTCGAGACCTGGCGTCGATGACGTCACGTCGCGTCGGCGCTCAAAACAATTATCCTCTAGTAGGATATTATTACAAACGTGCCAAAACGTTATTGTCGCGAGACGCTCGCTCCTATGTCATTGGGTTGTCACTGCTCAGGGTTTCCAGAAAGTCGTTAACAACGCCCTCATTTTTTCCATACGCTTTCCTACTTTTGTCAAACTGTTAATTAAGTACCTACCTATCTATTTCTTGTGAGGGAGGAAATGTAATATAATGTATTGTGATGTGGGTGCACGAATAATAAATCAGTCTCGCATGAACTGTCTTTGGTTTTGCATCGATATTCCACAATCACCTCGTATGCTGAAAAATTTCCACAGATAACTACTTTTTTTTTAAAATCTCGGCAAAGAGTTATTACTATGTATTATGCGTCAAAGGGTGTAAAAAGACTTATAGAAACCGAAAGGCGCTTATTCTCCCTGTCATTGCGAGCATTTTTTTGTTCTAGAATCTAGACCATACCAGGGAACCTTCTAGTTACGAAGATATTGGGAGTCAAAGTTCCAACTTTTTCACAAGTTTTTAATGTATGATTTTCACTTTAAACACCTTCACTACCCCCCTACTATTCAATCCATCCATCAGCACAATGTTTTAAGTGCGTTACGTTGAGTCCTAGCGAAAAACGTGATTTATCACCCCAAAATATAGTCGTTTCCCAGCAAAAAAAAATTCGTAGGGTTACTTAGTTTGATGTACTGCATGCTTGGTTGACGGCGGATGGTGAAGAGTCTGTTTACACCCTGTAGAATATTCACGAGGGTTGGTTTTTGGTGGCGCAGGACAAGAGCTCATGGAAGAACTTGGGGGGGAGGCCTTGGCCCAATTGGTACAGTAAGGGATGGAAAAAAAAACTACTTTATATTTTTACTAGCTGTTGCCCGCGGCTTCGCCCGCGTGCAGTCCGGTAACTGTCCCACTGAATCATACTAAAGGGATAAATAGTGTTACACAGTACATGTTAATCCAGGTTATAAACTATCTATGTGCCAAATTTCATAATCATCACAATCACCATCACTATCGTAACCACCATCACTATCAAAACCAACATCTTTATCACAATCACCATCACTATCACAAGTTCACAACCACCATAATTATCACAATCATTATCACAATCACCATCACTATCACAGTCACCATCATTATCACAACCACCATCACAATCACCATCACAATCACCATCACAATAACCATCACAATCGCCATCACAATCACCATCTCAATCACCATCACAATCACAATCACAATCGCCATCACAATCACCATCACAATCACCATCACAATAACCATCACCATCACAATCACCATCACAATCACCATCACAATTACCATCACAATCACCATCACCATCACAATTACCATCAAAGTCACTATCACAATAACCATCATCGTTATCACAATCATTATCATCGAAATCACAAGCACCATCACTATCACAATCACCATCACAATCACAATCACAATCACCATCACAATCACTATCATCATTTTAACAATAATGATTGTTAACGTGATTACGATGATAATGATCATCGTTCGTGATGAAGATCATCTTCATCATTATCACAATCACTGTCACAATCACAATCACCATCACCATCGCTATCACCATCACAATCAAAATCACTATCACAATATTCACAATCACCATTATCGTTATCACAATCATTATCATCGTAATCAAAATCATCATGACAATCATCATCATCATTAACACAATCATCATCATCGTAATCACAATCATTAACATCATAATCACAATCATCAGCATCATTATCACAATCATCATCATCGTTATCACAATAAGAAAACCCAAGAAGGACGAAGCCCTATTGGTGGATTTAACAATGTTTAGGCTAATATATGGGACTGTAAAATTGTAAAATTGTGCAATGCCTGAAATAAAAGACATTTATTTATTTATTTATTTATTATTTATTTATAATAATCACAATAACCCTGTATAGAAGTCGAATCCGCCATCTTCTGGATCTCAAAATAAATGCCATTTTCGTAATCAGCACCCCTGATAATCTCGGTATCGACACCCATATTGATTTTTAGACATTTCAACCCCATCGCACCCCAACAGGGAATGCCTGTAGGTATTTCAGGTCCGCCCAATGACGTATTATTCCGCCACATTAAATCTTAAAATCGATGTTCGCACTCACGACGTGCAATGAATGTTTGTTATGTTTATTGTTTCTATTTTCATTTTTTTATGCATGTCATGTGCCTGTGATAAATAAATATTTTTCTTTCTTCTTTCTTTCTTCTATGTTTTTGTAATACACCCGACCCAATTCACCAAAAAAACAATACCTATGTTGAATTTCAGGCTTTGTTACCCCATTTCCCCCTTTAGGGGTTGAATTCTATAAAAACCTGAAACACAAATGTTAACTCATTTATCGATAGGACTACTCCTGTTAAGTTTCGAATAAAGTAGTCTAACAAATCGTATTTCCCCATGTAATCTTTGGACCCCCGTTTCAACCCCTTAGGGGGTGAATTTTGCAAAATCCTTTCTTAATGCACCCTTAAATCTCTTAAAGAACCTATTTGCCAGATTTGAAATCTCTAAACTCTGCGGTTTGGGCTGTGCTGATTTTTATACTTTGCTACCCCATTTCCCCTTCTTAGGGGTTGAATTCTGAAAAAACCTGAAACCCATTTCTACTCATTTATCAATAGGAGCACTCCTGTGAAGTTTCGAATAAAATAGTCTAACTAATCTTGTTTCCCCATACAAACTTTGGAGCCCCGTTTAACCCCCTTAGGGGGTGAATTTTAAAAAATCCTTTCTTAGTGCACCCCTAGACCACATAAGGAACCTACTTGCCAAATTTGGAATCTGTAGACCCAGCGGTTTGGGCTGTGCGTTGATAGATGAGTCAGTCAGTCAGTCAGTTTCTTCTTTTATAAATTTAGAAGTAGGTCCTGTACACCAATATAAATCGCTCTTGTGTACCTAAATACTTACCTATTATTAATTTTTGTATAATTAATGATTAAACGAACTTACCTTAAGTGAAGTTCGATCATAATTATATCGATCGATTAACAATTAAAATTAACAATTAAAAAAAACTCTCAGACACATTCCGATGGCGACACCGTATGTCTACTACGTGTAATTCCAGCTAATCTCGAGGACAAGCTGAGTATAATAATATGTCGCAGCTTTAATGTCAAAGCCGTGAAATTACAATTTCACTTTTGATATTATAATTGCCAATTGACTTCATTTCTTACAATTTAACGGCTTGTTTTTAGTGTCATTGTAATGTCACGATGTCATTAAGTATAGCGACATATACAGGGTGTAAAATACCTCATCACGAAGCCGTCAACCAAGCATTGTGTACATCAAACAAACTAAGTAACTTTACGCAAAAAATATTGCTGGGAAACTAGTTTTTTTTTTGGGGTGAAATATCATGTTTTGTGATAGAACTCAATGTAACGCTCTCAAAACATTGTGCTGATGGATGGATTGAATAGTACGGGAGTCATAGAGGTGTTTTTAGTAAAAACCTTACATTAAAAACTTGTATTTAAAACTTGTCAAAAAGTTGCAACTTTGGCCCCCAATATCTCCGTAACTAGATGGTTCCCAGGTATGGTGCAGATTAACTGACTTCCAAAAGGAGGAGGTTGTCAATTCGATTGGTATTTTTTTTTATGTATGTACACCGATTACACTGACATTTATGATCCGATTTACGTGATTCTTCTTTAGTTTGATGCGGAATAGTTGCCATTTGGTCCCATAAAAATTTAATACAGTTTGGCCCAGTAGTTTTCATTTTATGAACATGTTTACTTCAGTTGTGTGGTACAATTTCATGTATGTTCAACAATTTCTCCTCCATTTGTGGAGCGATTCTCAAAATTCTTTTTTTTATTTGAAAGAATATACTCCTGAAATGGTCGCATTTAAACTAAAAATGGAAAAATAAAAAAACTTTTTTGCAAATAATAAAACCGACTTCAAAAAACACAAAAAAGTGAAAAATAACTTTAGCTTCAGAAGTCGGTGACAAAAAAAACTAAATGAATCAAACAAAGGTCAAATATTTGCTATGCATTTATTTTACATTGTTAACAATACATGTCATGGTAATATGCTTATCCCCAATAAATGGAACTTAACATACTTAAACTGTCGAAATTTGGATGTATTGTACACATCTGCGTACCCCTCAGAACATACAGGCGTGATGTTACGTCATGATGTTGTATAAACAATAAACATCCAAGCGATTACAGCAATCACGACCGGTTTACCATCTAGTTTTGAAGAGTTCCATTTGAAATCAGGATCTAATGAGAAAAACAATTCTCACTAGATCCATCATGGATCTGGCCAATGGATCTTCTGAGAATGATCGGTATCGAAATCAGCATCAGATCTTCACCAAATTTAAATGCGACCATCTCAAAAGTATATTCTTTCAAATAAAAAAATAATTTTGAGAATCGCTCCACAAATGGAGGAGAAATCGGTGAACATACATGAAATTATACCACACAACTGAAGTAAAAATGTTCATAAAATGAAAACTACTGGGCTAAACTATGTTAATTTTTTATGGGACCAAATGGCAATTATTCCGCATCAAACAAAAGAAGAATCACTTAAATCGGATCATAAATGTCAGCGTAATCGTTGTACATACATAAAAAAAAAAATACCAATCGAATTGAGAACCTCCTCTGTCAATTTATGTTTTGGGCCGTGTAAATTAAACAGCTTTGTATTATAAAATCCACAATCAAGTTTTATTTGAAACCATTACAATTTACCATGCTCACATCATGGCTGTCCATAGGTAACAGAGAGCGAGACTAGTGCTGCGCTCACCAGTTACTAAATCACACAATAGTGATGTGACCTATTATGTCACATCTTTCCTTTCAAGAAAACAAAAAGTTAAAACAATATTCTGATTAAATTCTAGGTTTTTAAACTATGTCTATAATCTTTCAGGTAGGCAGGAAGTCTGATTGTTCTACCTCTACTTGACACTCTACCATTTAGATTCTCCATCTCAGGTTCCCCTACATTCTGTTTACCACCTCTACCTTCTGCATACAATTGCTCTGTGTTATCATTATTTAAACAATCTTTACATTCGAAGCTATTATTAAGATCTGCACTATTATCATTTACAGTATTTTCCAATTCCGAAAACTCTATTTCACTATTTTCCTTGAAAGGACAAGTTTTTGAACTACTTTTTAAATGAAATCTATTTCTATTTATAATGTTGCCTGATTCTGTTAATAAATTATTAGATCGTGGTCTATCTGCAGGTCCCACAACTTTTGCATGTCTATCATAGGTGCCATTATCATTATTTTTTATTAATACTTGATCTCCTACCTTTAATTCTTTGAGGCTAGACCCCTGTGTCTATTATAATATTTTTCTTGTGTTTCCTGTCTTTTCATTAATTTTGCATGTATGTTTTCGTTACTCTGATCCAGCTTTGTTTCTACACTTGGTATTATGCCTCTGACTTTATGACCCAGCAATACTTCATTGGGAGACTTAATCTCACTGGAAATAGGACAATTTCTAAATTCTAGTAATGATAAATAAGGGTCTTTTTTGTCTTCAACACATTTCCTCAACATCCTTTTTATTGTTTGTATGTATCGTTCCACCATTCCATTACTTCTTGGATAATAAGGTGATGAAAAAATGTGCTGAAAACCCCATGTATTTGCAAATTTCTTAAAACTTTCAGATTTAAATTGTGGTCCACCATCACTATGTAATTCTGTTGGAATTCCAAATCTTGAAAAACATTGTTTAAGACTCTTTATTGTCGAATCTGCAGATAAAGATGGTAAAGCTATAACTTCCACATATTTTGAAAAATAGTCAATTAATAACAAGTAGTCTTTTGAGTACAAATGGAAAATGTCAACTCCTACTTTTTGCCATGCTTCCTTAGGTACTTCATGTGGTTTTAGTGGTTCCTTACAATTTTCAGAACTAAATTTGGTGCAAGTATTAAATTTTTTTTTATATATTCATCTATATCTTTAGACATGCCTATCCAAAACAAACATTCTCTAGCTCTTATTTTTGTTTTCTCTCTACCCATGTGAACATAATGGAGTTTTGACAACATTTCTTTTTGCAAAGATTTTGGCACAATTACACAACTGTTTTTAAAAATCAACCCCTCTATTACATGTAAATCAGTATAAAAAGTATGATATGATTTCAAAATATTTGGTAGGTCTTTGGAATCTACTGGCCAACCATCTAGTATGTATTGTTTCAATAGTTTACACTCTTCATCTTTATCTGTTTCTGTCTTGAATTCTTCATATCTTTTCACACTCATTTTTTTTTTTAGGTCTACTAATAATATGCTACAATCAAAGTCATCATCATCCTTAACTTTAGTTTTTAAATAATTTCTTGATAAGTAATCTGCAAGTTGTAATAATTTACCTGGTTTATATGATAATGTTATGTCATAGTGTTGCAATCTCAATCTCATTTTTTGAAGTCTGATTGGTATTTCTGCTAGAGGCTTCTTCGAGATTGGAATTAAAGGCTTGTGATCTGACTCAACTTGAAAATTCCTGCCCATTATATAAAAATGAAACTTTTCACAAGCAAACACTATGGCATACATTTCCTTTTCAATCTGTGCCCACGCTTTTTGTGTTTCTGTTAACGCCTTAGATGCATATGCTACTGGATAACCGTTTTGCATAAGAACTGCACCTACCCCATTGCTACTTGCATCCACACTTAATAAACATGAAACATTGGGATCATAATATTGTAGCACTGGCGATGATGTCAAATATTTTTTAATCATTTCAAAACATTTTTCCTGCTCTGGACCCCATTCCCAATTCTTGTCTTTTTTAAGCAATTCTCTTAATGGAGCAGTTAACTCGGCAACATTTGGTATAAATTTGGAAACATAAGTAATCACACCTAATAGTTTTTGAACTCCATTAACGTCTATAGGTTTTTCCATATTAATTATACTTTCAATTTTATCCTGATCAATTAGTATACCCTTGTCTGTAAAAACATGTCCCAAAAACTTTAACTTATTAGTATTAATTATACATTTTTCTGAATTAAAGGTAATATTATTTTCAGCTGCTGTTTTCAATACCCTATGTAATATTTCATCATGTTTTTCTTGATTTTCTGCCCATATTATCATGTCATCGATAAATATCTCAACATTACTTATGTTTTCAAACAAACGAGAGAATTGTTTATGGTACACTTCTGATGCTACTTTTACTCCATAAGGCATTCTCAAAGAACAGTATCTACCAAATGGTGTTTGGAATGTAGTCAATTTTGAGCTTGCTTCACTTAACTTTATCTGGTAAAATGCTTTACTACAATCTAATTTACTAAAAACCTTAGCTTTAGCCATTTTAGCAGAGATATCTTCAAACGTCGGAAGTTTATAATGTTCTCTTAACAAACAAGAATTGAGATATTGTGGGTCCAAACAGATTCGAAGCGATTGATCATTTTTTCTAACTATTACAACTGCATTTACAAACTCAGTGGGTTCTTCTATCTTACGTATTATGTTGCTCTTTTCCATTTCCTGTAATTCCTTTTTGTAGGCATCCAGTAGTTTCATGGGCACAGGTCGACAAGGTATTACTTTCCCAGTATGATCAGGAATCAATTTGAAATCATAAACATAGTCTTTTATTACACCTATTCCTGTAAATAAAGATGGATATTGACTAATGATATCTTCCTTATTAATGTTAAACAACCTTATTATCAAATTATTTTTTTTGATTATAGGCAGTCCCAACAACGGGGCAGAATCACAATCGACAACATGAAATTTAATTATTTCTACTTGGTCATTGATTTCACATAGGAGGTCTATTGTTCCTAACAAATTTATTTTAGAATTGTTGTAATTCCGCAATACAGAATTTGAGCTTTTCAATTGTCCTTTTATTCCTAAATTATCCAAAGATCTCTTACTAATTACGTTGCAACCTGCACCTGTGTCTAATTTAAATTTAAACTTTTTGTTACTATTTATAAAATTTACCTCCACTGTCCAGTCATTCACATTAATGCTGCCCAACATGTACTCCTGATTTGTAGCATTTTCCTCTGGTTCTTAATCAATTTCTTTTACTGTGTGGTCCTTTGCCCTTCTTTGCATACATACTGTTGCATAATGATTTTGTTTTTTACAGTAATTGCATACTTTCCCATATGCTGGGCATTGGCGAGGTTGATGTTCAAAGCCACATCTTTTGCACTTGAATTTTGGTGAATTTATATTTGCATTTTTTTGTTGTACCTGAGTTTTCTTCTTGATGTATTCTACATTTGTACTTTCCTCTTCTTTCAGTTGCTTTAAATAACCTGTGGCAATTTCCGCTGTTTTGCACATGTTCACACAATGTTCCAATGTTAGGTTTGGTTCTCGGAGGAGTCTTTCCTTTAATTTTGTTTCTTTTATACCTCCTATTATGCGATCTTTTATTAAACTATCTCTTAGATTTCCAAAATTACATGGTAACGATAATTTCTTCAACTCACACAAATATTCTGCAAACTTTTCTTCTTCCTTTTGATTTCTCTCAAAGAATAAATGTCTACTTATTGTTTCATTACTTCTTGGAAGGCAGTAATCTTTTAGTAACTGAAGTACTTTTTCATAATTTGTCTTGTCCTGTTCAGTTACTTCGAGAGTCTCAAATTTGTCCTGTCCTTCTTCTCCTAGCAAATGTAATATTATTGCGGCTCTAGTTTCAGTCGTTTTTTTGTGGCATTCGTTTGCCGCCATGTATATTTCAACCTGGCGTAGCCAAGTCTTGAAATTTTTTGCTAGGTCTCCTTCAAACGACAATGGCGGTGGTTGGGCGAGCGTCATAGTCGGCGTTGTGTTATCCGCTATTATACTCACTGGCCTGGTGCCAACAGGAACGTTGTTTGTTTCCGGCTGCGCCATGTCAATTTATGTTTTGGGCCGTGTAAATTAAACAGCTTTGTATTATAAAATCCACAATCAAGTTTTATTTGAAACCATTACAATTTACCATGCTCACATCATGGCTGTCCATAGGTAACAGAGAGCGAGACTAGTGCTGCGCTCACCAGTTACTAAATCACACAATAGTGATGTGACCTATTATGTCACATCCTCCTTTTGGAAGTCGGTTAAAAAATAAACAAAACTTTTTTGCAAAAAAATAAAACCGACTTCAAAAAACACAAAAAAGTGAAAAATAACTTTAGCTCAGAAGTCGGTGACAAAAAAAAACTAAATGAATCAAACAAAGGTCACCGACTTCTGAAGCTTAAGTTATTTTTCACTTTATTGTGTTTTTTGAAGTCGGTTTTATTTTTTTTGTATTGTTTACGTCGTCGTTCTTAGTTTCTTGAAATAATAGATAAACTTACCTATTTGGTGAATAGGAAAAACTGGTCCTTTATGAGAGGACCAGCTGCTTTTATCTGTTGTATCTGTACTCTGGACGCTTTTAACAATGATGTTATACAAAAATCACATTGGCTTTTAACATGTCTTCACATCGTTAGGTCGAGATTTAGCCATCGGCGGATCGGCGCGGGAGATATTAAGAGGAGAGAGATTATATAAGAGTAATTTAGGTATACTTGGTGCCAGTTAAGATCGCAAAAGCGGTCATTGACCCACCTACGTTTATTAAAGTTCTTAACTTTGAAATCCAAAAATAAGTTTGTTCAAGTCTTCTCCGTTGATCTTCAACGATACATGGTGTATTTGTTTTGTTTCGTAGGATGGGATATTAGGGCAATGACCGCTATTGCGATCTTAACTGGCACCAACTATAGTGCAAATGTGTGCGACAGACACAGCGACACTCGCGAAGAGAGTTCTAGCGCAGTAAGTACCCAACGGCTTAACGCTGCTTTCCCAAGCAGCTGCACAAACTTCGGCTGCTACTGAAAAATTCTTTATGGAAAACCCCAATAACACTAGCAATCTCGCCAATGGACATACATCTTAAATACCTACATAGAACGGTTTTATTACCTTAAAGTTAAGGTGAATGTTCCGACCAGCCCACGAAATTCAAATTTTCTTACGTTTTTTGCAATTTGCAGGCCAGTGCTAGGTTGTATGTTGATTAATATTGTACGCGATTGTAAGACGTATGTAGTTACAGAATTATAATCAATATAACCCTCAAAGTTCATAAGGGTGGAAAAATTACTTTTTCAAGGTCAAAGTTGTTCTTGCATCTTTATGAACTTGGAGGGTTGTATTGATGATTTTGATGATTATAATTCTGTAACTACGTACGTTTTACAGTCGCGAACAATATTTTAATCAACATACAACCTAGCACTGGCCTGCAAATCGCAAAAAAACGTGAGAAAATTTGAATTTGGCGGACTTCCCTTGACCATCAGCCTTAAATTTTTCTCGTCTTAACATTATAATGTTATTATATAATTCAGTTGCCATAATAATTACCTACCTATAATCATCCAAAGGTCACGTAGATTGATTATAAAATCTCACCTCTGTGGGACAGGTAGTAGGTTTATTAATGAGTTTTTTACCCAATCAGTTAGTATTTTGTTACGTATTTGTTTAACCCGTATGCTCCCGGCCGTGCCTCCAGAGGCACGGTGCATTGTTATTTTAATTGTGTCTGTAATTGCGGGTATTGAAGTGCTACAAGGATCACCTACTTACAATGTGTTTACATTGTACTACGTACTACACTATGACATGACGCCGTGTGGTATCCGGCAGAGTAGAATAGAACCAGCCCATTACACTCACGGGTGTCGTATAAGGCGACTAATGTCTGAGGCAGAACACCTTGCGCCTCTGTAGACCAGAGAATGGGCAGCAGCGTTTTCTGTTAGTCTTTCATCACTGCGATCTCCAATCCGCCTGCCAAGCGTGGAGATTACGGCAAATTTCTCCCTTCCTGGGAGAGGCTTATGTCCAGCAGTGGACGTTATGGGCTGTTGTAGTAGTAGTAGTAATAGTACTACACCATTAGTCCGCACAAAACTTTTTAGGGTTCCGTATCTGAAGGGAAGCCTCCGCTGTCCGTCCGTCCGTCTGTCTATCGGCGGGCTGTATGTCATGCATGATCCGCAGATCCATAATAGGTAGACATTTGAAATTTTTACAGTATGTGTATTTTACGTTGCCGCTATAACGACAAATAACCCCCTTAAATTAGGGTAGCCCCCTTTAATTTATTTTTATTAAATAAATTAAAGGGGGCTACCCTACAGAAAAGGAACGGAACCCTTCATGCGCGAGTCCGACTTATGCCCTTGGCCAGATTTATTGTTTCACTATTGGTTTTAGGTCCGCACGGTATTATTATATTTTTTCTTCCGAGTGTACTTAAGTGACGAGTCAATGAAATTGGCAAATTATGGAAACTGTCGAGTTGACGCAACTGTCGAATTCACACAACTGTCTAATCAGCGAAAGTGACGAATCAACGAAAGTGTCGAATTAAATAAAATGACGAGTGAGGGAAACTGACCAGTGTTACGCGGACTCGTATTTACACTTCAAGCGTGTCCGTTTCGACTGCTGTCCGACAGAGTGTCGTAGAAGAAAAACGACTACCTACGTCAACATTAGGTACGAAAGAATTTCTAAAACACTAACAATGAAAAGTCACCAATTCGTAGATCCATTATGTACATATTAGGAAGTTGTAAAGGTGGCCCATGGCCGCGCGGCTGGGAATTCCCGGGTTTTCAGTTTGTAAAAAATACCGGTTTTGTCGTTTAAAAACCCGGGCTTTCGGGTTTTTCGGTCTTTTTGTAATCGATCATTATTGATCTGTGAACTTCGCCGATCAGACACGCAACACGTCGTAGGTCGTTTAAAATGTAGAAATACGAATAAGTATCTACATAAATTTAACATGTTTAATTTTTTTTATTACACAATTAAATTTATTCATTGCCATAATTAATTAAAAACTAAGTATTAAATAAACTAAAATAAATAAACTAACAACAAACACACGGCCACGGCCTGTCGTGCCGCCGAAGTGCGGGGCGTTTTGCACGGCATGCGAACATAAACGACATTATCCGACGAGCTCTTGTCACCGTCGGCGTTCCAGCTGTTTTAGAACCTAATGGCTTGGCACGCGACGATGGCAAGAGACCGGACGGCATGTCTTTGTTTCCTTGGAAGATGGGGAGGCCCTTAGTATGGGACGCGACTTGCGTCGATACTCTTGCGCCTTCTCATCTTCCAAGTTCGTCGTGCTGTGCTGGCGCTGCTGCTGCGGCTGCAGAGAACCTCAAACGGCGTAAATATAGAAACCTTTGTGGTAACTATATTTTCGAGCCGTTTGGGGTTGAAACTCTAGGGCCGTGGGGTCCGAGTGCCCATAGTCTGTTCAAAGAACTTTCAAAACGCCTAGTTGACGCTTCCCGTGACCCAAGAGCTGGCTTTTACCTTGGTCAGAGGCTAAGTGTTGCCATACAACGTGGCAACGCCGCCAGTCTCTTGGGCACATTACCAGCTGACAGCGTTGAGGAGGAGTTTTTCGATGCCCTTTTATAGTTTGTTGTTAGTTCGAATAAGTTAAATTTTATATCCCCCGAGTTATTCATCTAATTTATAATTTATTCTCAAAAATGCGCTACAGGGTTTGTTGGGTTGTGGAATTGGTAAAATTCTTATTCTTTCGTACTCGTTGTATATTTTTTTGTCTTAAATTTATCGTGTATTTTATTCTTCTGAGATACTTATAATTTTACATTTGTACTTTTTTAAACAAAAGTATCGGATCACCTCGTTCCCGATGCGATCCCTCAGGAAGACTTTAAGCATAATCCGCTTCATAGCTCGCTAAGCGACCTTGAATTTATGGACCAGCCGTACCGTGAGTGACCACGTTTCGGCCCCGTAAGTTATAACAGGCAGAACGAACTCGTTGAAGACCTTAGTCTTTAGGCTCTGTAGAATACGCAACGACAAGATCCGAAGAAGTTTTCCAAATGCTGCCCAGCCCAGCTGGATTCTTTTGGTAGCCTTCCTCTCAAAGTTGTTCTCACCAAACTGTACAGTTTGCCCGAGGTAAATATGTTCTCAAACAACCTCGAGAGGACTACAACAATAGGTTCTGGGGTGACGTGTTCGTAGAATATAATCTGGGTTTTGTCTAAGTTCACCCTGAGACCAATGCGTATTGAAGAATCTACTAGGCCATCCTGCATTTTTTTCAAGTCGTGCAGCGATACAGCCAGTACGACGATATCATCTACAAATCTCAAGTGTGAGATGTAGTTGCCGTTGATGTTAATGATATGTTCTTCCCAGTTCAGCGTCTTAAATACATCCTCCAGTGTGTTGGTGAACAATTTCGGGGGAATTACTACTCTTGCCTCAGCCCCCGACGCAATGGGTTGTGCTATATTTGCTGGTTCTCAGCACTTAAATGTATCGCTAGTCTTCTTGGCACCGCTGCAGAGACCCTGGGACTGATCAGGTTTCGATAGAATCAATAGCCTTCTCATAGTCCAAAAATGCAAGACATGGAGGCGAATGAAACTCTCCGGACTGTATAATCTGCTGCACTGTGTGGATGTGGTCTAGGGTGCTGTTTTCTGCTCGAAACTCGGCTTACTCTGTTGGCTGAAAGTCGACGAGTAATTGCGCTAGAGGATTCGTGACGTCTCTTGAAACCAGCTTGAACACGTGGCTAAGGAGCGAAATGGATATGTAATTCTTTAAATAGTCTTGTTCCCCTTTTTAAATAAAAGAACGACCACGCTTCTTCTCCACTCTTCTGCAGTTTTCCCAGAAAACAGGACTGCGTTAAAAAGCTCTATAGAGAATTTCCTCCCGCTTTCAGAAGCTCAGTCGTTATCCCACCCTCATCAGGGGCTTTCGATTCTTCAGCTGTCTAAGATCCGCCTCAATCTTATCTTGGCTGACTCCCGGCAGGTCTTCTGTGAAATGGCGAGTTAAGGTTGCTCTGGAATCCTCATTTTCGGGATCAGGTCCAGATGCAAACGATGCGTACAACTGGCCGTATAAGTTTTTGACTTCCTAAAGAATCTCCGGCTTCGAAACGACTATATCCCTATTCCCCACTAGATTTAGTCAACTTCGTCATGTAGCTTCTCCCAAGTAATTAGACGGACACATTCGACCCCCAGTTTTGCTCAATTGCTTTTTCTATTGAGCGTGTGCTGGAGCATCGAAGATCGCGTCTTACCAATTTTCTAATTATTTTGCTGAGTGACTGTAGTTCTGTCGAAGTAGTGAGTGGGTTTTCACGTCGTTCCGTCATAAGCTCCAAACGCCGCATTTTGCAAAAACGCGTCTAGAGCTTCCTCCCTGAAGATTTGCACTATTTGGTCGACCGCCTGGTCAATATTATAACCTTTGTAATTGTTCATTTATAAATAAAGCAAGCGCATTTTGTATTAATGAAAAATATAAAGCGTGTAAAACCCGAAAATACCCGAAAAACCCGGGTAGGTCTTGGAACAAAAACACGAAACCGAAAAACCGGTTCTGAAAAATGGCCAGTTTTTGATGCCCTAGCGCGGTCGACACATGGAGAACCGCGCAGGGCCGCCAGAGTGGCGTACACTCTGATACCGACACCTACCTAGCCTAGACCTACCTTACCTATTAATATATTTGTCAGAAATACAAGAGTGTCAATCCCGTGATGATCAAGTACTTAGTAGGGCATCGAAAACTGGCCATTTTTCAAAACCGGTTTTTCGGTTACGGGTTTCTGTTCGAAAACCGGGTACCCGGGTCTTTCGGGTATTTTCGGGTTTTTTCATTGATACAAATTACAAAATGCTCTTACTCTATTTATTAATGAACAATTACAAAGGTTATAATATTGACCAGGCGCTCGACCAAATGGCGATCTTCAGGGAGGCAGCTCTAGATGCGTTTTTACTAAATGTGGCGTACGGGCAGGAATTACAAACTTTCGGAGTAGACTCTGGAGCTTATGACAGAACGACGTGAAAACCTATTCATCACTCCGACAGAACTACAGGAACTCAACAAAATAATAAGAAAATTGGTAAAGCGGCTTTCAGACTACGCTATACTATTGTGCTATATAGTATAGCAAAGAAGGACCTAATGCTATACTATATAGCTTGGCGTTCACATTATGCGATATTATCGCAAGCATTTATAGTACATAGCAAGCACAGACGTGTTGTGTCGCTCGTTTCGCTTGCGGGGCGGCCGGGGGTGAGGGATGAGGAAGAGCGCGGCGCGTGATATAGCACAGCATGAATTCAGCTCATCGCACAATTTTATAGCGTATAGTAAGCCAATAATATATAGTACAGTACAGTGTGAACGTGTCCATAAGAATGTATGGTGCGCGATATTGTTGTGCTATTAACTATATACTATATGCTATTATATTATAGCGTAGTCTGAAAGCCGCTTAAAAAGCGGCTTTCAGACTACGCTATACTATTGTGCTATATAGTATAGCAAAGAAGGATCTAATGCTATACTATATAGCGGCTTTCAGACTACGCTATAATATAATAGCATATAGTATATAGTTCATAGCACAACAATATCGCGCACCATATATTGTTATGGACACGTTCACACTGTACTGTACTATATATTATTGGCTTACTATACGCTATAAAATTGTGCGATGCGCTGAATTCATGCTGTGCTATATCACGCGCCGTGCTCTTCCTCATCCCTCACCCCCGGCCGCCCCGCAAGCGAAACGAGCGACCCAGTCTGGACACGATCCTGTGCTTTCTATATACTATAAATGCTTGCGATAATATCGCATAATGTGAACGCCAAGCTATATAGTATAGCATTAGGTCCTTCTTTGCTATACTATATAGCACAATAGTATAGCGTAGTCTGAAAGCCGCTTATAGCTTGGCGTTCACATTAAGCGGCTTTCAGACTACGCTATAATATAATAGCAAAAGTTCATAGCACAACAATATCGCGCACCATACATTGTTATGGACACGTTCAAGGGGCTTTCAGACTACGCTATAATATAATAGCATATAGTATATAGTTCATAGCACAACAATATCGCGCACCATACATTGTTATGGACACGTTCAAGCGGCTTTCAGACTACGCTATACTATTGTGCTATATAGTATAGCAAAGAAGGACCTAATGCTATACTATATAGCTTGGCGTTCACATTATGCGATATTATCGCAAGTATTTATAGTATATAGCAAGCACAGACGTGTTGTGTCGCTCGTTTCGCTTGCGGGGCGGCCGGGGGTGAGGGATGAGGAAGAGCGCGGCGCGTGATATAGCACAGCATGAATTCAGCGCATCGCACAATTTTATAGCGTATAGTAAGCCATTAATATATAGTACAGTACAGTGTGAACGTGTCCTTATCAATGTATGGTGCGCGATATTGTTGTGCTATGAACTATATACTATATGCTATTATATTATAGCGTAGTCTGAAAGCCCCTTCACACTGTACTGTACTATATATTATTGGCTTACTATACGCTATAAAATTGTGCGATGCGCTGAATTCATGCTGTGCTATATCACGCGCTCATTATCATCAATCCTCATAGATTCTCATTATCTAAATCTTCAAAAAGTTTGAAATCACCACGTTCTCCTCTGAACTTTATATGATTTGATATCCAGGGTCTGGCATTTTTCTTCTTTCATAGCATTAATGACAAGATAGTGTCAAATTAGGCATTGTCATCATGACTCGATGAGCTTTCAAGATCCAGTATTAAATCCATTGTGTCGATCATGATGTGTGCTGTGCAACTGTACACACTCTTCAAAGATCGTGGTCAACTGAGCTTGCTATATACTATAAATGCTTGCGATAATATCGCATAATGTGAACGCCAAGCTATATAGTATAGCATTAGGTCCTTCTTTGCTATACTTTATAGCACAATAGTATAGCGTAGTCTGAAAGCCGCTTTAATGCGATATTATCGCAAGCATTTATAGTATATAGCAAGCACAGGATCGTGTCCAGACTGTGTCGCTCGTTTCGCTTGCGGGGCGGCCGGGGGTGAGGGATGGGGAAGAGCGCGGTGCGTGATATAGCACAGCATGAATTCAGCGCATCGCACAATTTTATAGCGTATAGTAAGCCAATAATATATAGTACAGTACAGTGTGAACGTGTCCATAACAATTGTATGGTGCGCGATATTGTTGTGCTATGAACTATATGCTATTATATTATAGCGTAGTCTGAAAGCCGCTTAATTAAGACGCGATCTTCGTGCTCCAGCACACGCTGAACGGACTAGCTAACTGTACCACGGGCAAGGAATGCAATAGAGCAAAACTTGGGGTCGAATGTGTCCGTCTAATTACTCGGGAGAAGCCACCTGACGATTCAATTCGATCAATTAGTATGGTATAATCCAAGAGCTAGATCGAAAGAAATTAGAGTATTCATTCGATCTAGCTCTTGGGTTATACCTTACTAATTGAACCCATTATATCTTCTGAACTAAAACCCGATTAAATCCATCCTCCTAATTTGCGATTTACCTATCGTAACGCAATTCAACATCCAAAACTTCTCAAGTTTTTAAAATGTCGAGGTCTTGACTCTTCATGAGGCTTGAGGCAGACTTGCAAATCTTGAACAGGGTGTAGTGTAGACAAAATCAAAACACATTAATAAAATAAGTATTCAAATACTAGTATTTATTAACTTAAAAACAATCAGTCTTACACAGAGAACTTAAAAGGAATGATAAAAATTAAACAACAGATCACATCACTTCACTTGTCACCATTTGCCTGATCTTTAACCTCCTTGCGCACTGGTCCAGTTTGAGTGATGGGGATGTTGCGCTCACCCTGGACAGCAAGAGGCACCTTCCTAGGAGCTGTCACCGACAAAACACCGTCAGACGAGAGCCTAGATTCCACTGACTCGGGAACACAGCCCTCTGGCAACGCGTAGCGACGTGTAAACTGGCGCGAAATGAAGCCATGCTGATCTTTCTTCTCTTCATGTTTCCCCTCGACCACGATGTACCCATCGGCTGTCTTCACGCTGATTTCCTCAGGCGCAAAGTGCTGCACATCTAGGTTAACCTGGAACTTTTCTTTGTCGGATTTGATGCTGGAACCGACATCTCTTGCTGCTGCAGCGATGTGACGCCAGGGTCTGTAATAATCCCTGCTCAGCATAGGACCGGCGGCAACTTGGAGAAGATCTTCCGGAGTGAGCCCCAAGCCGAAATGCTGATCCATGAGGCGGGGGCGGTTCAACTCGTAGTCCAACAAGAATGGTAGCAGAGACATTTTTATTAGTTGTTCTCTAGATAGCTTCGAAACTTCGTAGAATTGGTAGGAATCTCAGTAGAAATGCAGTAAATCGCAGAGAAAATCTCCAAATTGCTTTCTTTCTGTTGTTTCTTGTTTCGTACTCGCTTGTTCGATTTGGACTGATGACTTTACGCCGCGCTCAACTGTTTTAACTGGTAGCGCCATCTACGAGAAGTTTGTGGAATGTTCGCGAAGGCATGGGAACTCAAGCTGCGGGTCGCTTGCAATGTACCTACAAAACACAATCAACTTATTATTTTTTAACAAATTGTTGTTACAATGTAGGTCCCGGAATACTTCCGGTGACTTCGCCAGATGCAGGATTGGCTCAAAAATAGTGAGTAGTAGTGTGAGAATTGGATAAAAGAAAGTGCAGGGTTAAAGAAAATAACAAATTGTATTAAATGTATTTATTGCGTTCTTCTTCTTTTTTTTCAGTTCTGTTATGAAATTTATTTGAATTATTTTAGTAGTTTACATAGATGATGATCCACTTTTTTACAATTTTTAAAACATTTCCCTAAAACTAGTAGGTATGCAACATTTTTAATTTATGTGAGGCTAATAGAACACTTGTATCGTAATTATTATTAATTTAAAATGTCAAGTAGGTATTTATAAAATTATGTAAGTATAATAGGTAAAATATGTGAGCGTGAATCTTTAAAATTTAGATACTCGTCCACTGAGTTTGAAATATTGTTAAAAAAAATTATAGAATCAGTTTCGAAATAATTATGATTATTTTCCAACTATGTGAGTCCAGAGGTTTAGTTATTCTTTTTTTCATTTAAGTTATCAGCCCGGAACAGCTGCATTATTAAGCATAGTAGTTTAGTTTAGCCTATAAAATTGATAGTACCTATCAAATAGGTAACATTATTAACAAAGCGAACAACGTAAGCATAATAAGGGTATTATTGTATTCAACGCAATTTTTCTACTTGCTATAATTTTGTCATTTGTACAGACCTTCGATATTGATCGAAGGTACAGACACTTCAATTTTATTTTATTTAAAATCGACCGACCCCAAGCTTGAGATTCCTTGCATCGAACATGGTAGAAGTTTCCCGCTCTTAATTTCAGCCAATCACAGAGCATTACAACTCAATGTTTATTCCAGAAAATTCTAGAATATGTGTAACAGTGCCATCTAGTATCGAGTAGCAACAAGTACACTTAAATTTACTAAAGTTCCAGTTGAGACTTTGCAAACATTAAGTCAATAGATGGCGTTTTTGAAGACGTCAAACTCTTTTCAAATATTGAAACCTTTTTACATATTTAAATAACAGGCTTTTTAGATTATGGAAAAAAGTTAAAAGTTTTATATAAATAATATCAAAAATGTGTTAAATCGGATTGAATAATTATATATAATGTTCTTCAAAAACAGTGCTTTCTTAAATTGTAAACCTATTTCTTTAATTTTGACACCAGTTGTAACTGGCAACTTCCCATAAATACAGTAACGCTACCAATAGTGATGGGCGCAAAAGGATAATAAGCAATTTCGATATTTTTGTGATGATTTTGACTTCTCGGTTATCCTACAATGCGAAAGTTTGTGAGTATGGATTTATTTAAGGAGGATGTACGGATGGATGTTTGTTACTCTTTCACGCAAAAACTACTGAGCAGATTTGGATGACATTTTGCACACAGTTTATTACCTGGATTAAAACATAGGATTCTTTGGTAGCAAGATCCCATGGGACAATTATTATCAAACCTAACGCGGGCGAAGCCGCTGGCAGAAACTAGTTCTCGGTAGGTACTCCTTTCATCTTACTATTTCAAAGAGATTACTGAACAAATCTTTATAATAAAAGCTTATTTTCTGTTCCGTGTTTCCCGACATCACATGTGCTCATGCCATGTGAGAGTCATGAATGTTGATAGATTATGTGAGAAATGAAAAAAAAAAAGGATGCCGTAACGTCAGACAGGGGAGAATGAAAGAAGACCTCAAGTAGGACAGAATCAGCCAATCAGATATAAAACCCAATAATTTATTTAATCAAGAATCAAATTTAGCTACCCATAACTATATAGTTTTATGCAGTAAACGCAGTACGCCATGATTTCACTCGAAGTCAAATATCTTACGTATATTTTGTTACTAATAAACTGTCATTTTGCTGTAATTATTATTTGCTAGAGTTATTAAGATCTTCAAAGAAACACTTTCGTTTCATCGACATCGATTTTAAACCAAGTTATCGACCCATTCACCACACTACAAAAACATAGCCGCTGCGCAGGCAGTGGTCGGTAAATTTGACGTATTTATAATTTGCACTCGCTTCATGATATCGCGTCGCGAGACCGTGTGGTAATTTTAAAAGTGCGTCTCCTTCGCTTACACTAGTTGTCGAGTGCTGTGATTTTTATATTACATTTTTATTTTTATACATACATTGCTAGTACGTAAGTGAACTGTGAAAAGAGCGTTTTTCAAACACTCGTTATATTGTCGATGTGATCCTTGTTTTTGTGATTTTATTTGTGTGACGATGGCAGATAATTCAAAATTGACCGACGAGGAGAGGACTGAGATCAGGGAGCAGTTTGAACAGGTATGTTTGCTACTTTTAATTCAGCTAATGTTTTAGCGGAACTGATTTGTCGGCGTTTTGATCGGCGTGTCAATATTTGGGGCATTGCAATAGTCGTAATAATGTTTTGCAATAGGTATTCGATGTACAGTTTGCCGTGGAATGCTAGCGTACGCGTTTTTAACGTGTGTTTTTCCGAGGCCGCGTGTGGTCCGTCTTGTTCGCTCATTGATTTCCGATAGTCTCGTTAGAACCGGCGACTTGGAAACGATCGAAATCAAACCATCGTTTAATGATCAATACAAAGTAGGTAAGTACATAAATCAGCATTGTTCCAAAAAAAAATGTTACCTAAATCTATGCTGGACCTCAAGTTCCATTCCATGTTCTAAAATAAATCTAGTTTAGCTCTCAATATTGTACATAGCTCTTTAAGTAATTACTGGGTAATTCCATGGAAAACGCTACCGCAACATATTTTTTTAAAATGCTGTTTTTAAATTAAAATGTATCTGAGGATAATCTTAAAACCCCATATTTTAATAAAACATCATAAATTTTTTAATTAGTTTTTGATTTTATTATTTTTTTACATGTTAAAGTTAGGTTGCTACGTATAATTGATGGTGGTTTATTTTAATCATAACTTTCAACACCGAAAAAAAGAAAACTACTGTCAGATTGACATTACGCGTCCCGCCATTAGAAAAGAAAAGGTTTCTAACAGCTGGTGTGTGAAATATTATTTGGTAAGTTTAATAATTCTTTCGATTTATTTAACTTTTAAATGATGCCTCATCCCTGTAACACCCGTTACAAAAAAAGTGTATTCGTTTATTTAGCGACTAAGTTAATGCACGCATTATAAAATGCATTTGAGAAAGTAAGGTTATGATTGAGAACTACTAATATTTGCTATTTATTTGATGATTGACTTATTTGCTTGTGAAATATTGGCGGGTAATGGTGTGTAACACCCGTTACGTAACGGGTGTTACTAAATTTTGATATGGCTTGTTAAAAACTAATGAAAAGTTAATTTGCTAGTTTGGTGAACTTTTGAAGGTTTTAACATTTAGGAGTTCTCCATAAATTACATTGACACGGTTTTAGGTGTCTTTTCGCGCACATCATTAACATTTTTCATTTTGCTATGAACTGGGTTGAATAAAATATTTGTATGTTATTCTTACTTCTTATTGTGTAAGTACAAGTCACAGCTAATACATTCATAAGCAATGAAAATGATATTTCAGACGTTCTTATTACGAACATCATATGCATATTGCCTAGCCCTGAGTTACAAATAAAAGGGGACCGAACCTATTACAGTTTTTCCAAAAGTATTGATGTTAGTGAGCAGTAGGCATAATAGAAGTTCCTTTATTATTTAAATGCCAAAAATTTGATTAAATAAACATTTATTACTACAAAAATTGGATTAATTTTGTACTCGTAACACCCGTTACATTCAGCTGTAACACCCGTTACAGTTTTATATTTCTACGAAAAATCCTGTTTGTATTTTTGTTTTAATATGAGTAGTCTATGAAATTCAGAATCTATTTAGCTATGTGTTCACATTTTTTTTACCAATGTAAAGTAAAACATTTCGCAGACTTTTGCTTTTGTTGCGATTAAGCCGGAAGTATGAGACAAAATCTTGTAACGCCCGTTACGCACATATCTTGCTCTTAATTTCTTTACTGCTGCCTGTAACTGTTAATTTCAATACAGATGACGAAAAATAATCCTAGGTGGAGGGTGTTAAGCTAATAAAATGTAAATGTTTTCTTCTTGCATCATTAATTAATCGTCAAGTAGAAGTGTACGACCTGTAACACCCGTTACATGGAATGAGCCTACTAGCGTTTATTATTCATTATCTTCGCTAGTACAGAAATAAGGAAAACCAAAAGATGATGTACCTACTACCATTCATTGTACTACATTGTTATTTTAAACCAACCTACTTTAAAATGAATAAAAAAAAATCAGGATCATTCCAAGTTTCCTAAAAATAATAAAATCTGCAGTGAAAACCGCAGTACATGGCCAGTGTATCATTTGCTATCTGGGTGTTCTCTGCTATTTGATTGGAAATTCGTCCTTAATAACCTAAGCAAATTTTATTAGATATTGAGAATGTTTGTAAAATGGAGGGCATTAGTAAGTTAAATAATATATATCTAAAAAAAAGCCAGCTGGGGTGCCAAGAATACGGAATACAATGTCGGTATTGATATAAAAAACTGAGAAATAAGAATTAAGATTTACTACATAAAAATAGCTTGGAACAGCGATTTTCCATTTAGTGGAGAAATGCCCATCTATTGCTGATAGTAGGCACTCCATTAGTACTATGAAAGCATTAAAATGCACTGATAAACTACACTTCACAGCCAAAGTGATAACTTTATGCAATCTATAGGTAATTGTGTATAAATATCTTGGTATTAAATTAAGTGACATGGAATGTAAAACCTTATTGGTAATGTTGATTTTGATTCTTATTAGAAAGACATAAACATCATAACATTACACCTGTAATCACCGAAGGGGAAGGCAGTGGTGTGGTAAGCCTATAAATACCCTTATTATCACCAGTTCTGAGCATCTGAGCATAACAAATAAAAATATATAAATGGAGTAATGACTCAAAAGCCATATATCTATTTTACTGTAGGCAAAGGGCTAGTCTACACTAATATTATAAAGAGGAAAGATTTGTATTCTTGTATTTTTGTGTGCGTGTATGTTTGTAATGAATAAACTCAAAAACTACTGTGCCGATTTAAAAAATTCTTTCACCATTAGAAAACTACATTCACCTTGAGTAACATAGGCTATATTTTATCTCCCGTAATCCCACGGGAACGGGAACTACGCAGGTGAAACCGCGTGACGTCCGCTAGTCTACTATAAAATCACTCAAGTGCTTTCAATTCAAGCATACTGTTAGTAAGCCTATCGCAAATCACACCACAACATCAATCCTGCCACACAACTTATGAATATAATAAAGTAAAACTACAATCAAACATTCTATAATGCGAAACATGATTAGCATACATAGTAAGAAAATTTTAATAAAACAATTAATATGAAGAACTTCATAACGCAGGCCAACATCTCATTACTTATGCGGACAACGATGGTCCGTTGCATGCTAAGTATTTAATGCAAATGCATTACTACTGTACTTGAGGTATGAGCATATTCTATGGTTATGAAAAGACAGTTTTGAAGCTGAGTTTCATAGATAGCTTGTGTGTCATTTGTAATTAAATAGCCTAGTTTCCACCACCAATAAATTGCAAATCTATTTAGTCCGTCAGATACAGTATTGGAAAATAATAGACACGTATTTTTTGTTTTTGTAAACCAATGAATATTGACAAAGATAAAACGCATCAAAACTCGAGAGGGGGGCTCGTGACGTCACAACGCACTAAAAATTATAGCATGGCGTGACGTATTGAGAATTTTAAAAGCGTCGTATCTTGGTCAATTTTTTTTTACGTAACAAAAGAAAAAATACGTGTCAAATATTTTTTGATTATATATAACTGACGGACTAATTAGATTTTTTCAGGACACAAGCCTATTCTCATCAAAAAATCAAGAATTGATGTATAATTTCTTTTTCCATACACAGATTGGTAATTAATTACAGTTTCATTACGAATGCATCACACTTTTTGTTGATTAATTTTGAATAAGTTTATACATGATTCACAAATGCCACCAAGAAATGTAGGTAGGTACTAACCTAATAATTTAAATTAGTTAATGATAATGACTGATAATTATTTTATTTTTAAAGTAAAGATATATGAGTCACAAACTGATATCTCTATTTTTTTAAATTAGTTTCCTTGTTTTGGTAATTTGACATTTAAATTAAGTATCTTATCTTAAAAATAATATTTTTTAACATTTATTATATTTTTTTTTTTCAATAATAATTTTTATACATTTTTAACATTTATTAATCTTAATATAACATAAAAAATACTTAGTGGTCCGCCGGTGTCAGGAGCAGGGTCCAAGCTACAGGTGGTTAGAGCTACAGGAACCTTCTCACAATACGAGCCGTATCGAGGAGTACTGCCTTCTAAATAAGGCCCTTGATCCAACTGCCTAAGGAGAGATATAATATATTAAGTATTATTATAACTACTACTATTTCAGACCAGTTTACTTCATAATTTGCGTAGATGTTTTTTGAGTCTTTCTCTAGTATATTTATCAGTCGGAGTCAAGGCAAAAGATATTATAAAATGTTATTTATCAGTAGTTCTTAATGGTCAGGTGGATGTTTTAGATAATCAGCTTAATCTTTATTACTGTGATATTAAAATACAGCAATAGCGCCTACACCATTTTATTAACTCTTTTCAAATAATTTCATAGGGTATGGTCCAAATAGGGAGACCTATTTGGACCATACCAGTTACTGTCAGTACACAATCCAATTGCTGGGAAATGGGATCTTCTTGCGATTCAAGGCTAATATGGACCACTGAATGTAGGTTTTGTTGAGCTCATCCATCTTCTACAAGGTCTGCTTAACCTGTAATAAATGTAGCCATACTAAGTTATTGTGTTACTACATATCTATATATCTATATACATATAATAAAACAGTAAAAAAACTGTGTCTGTACATTGAATATATTAAAAAAGTAATAATTGAGGGGGTTTAGAAACAGCAATAGAGCAGGAATCCAAAAAAAAAATCTGTCTGTTTGTCTGTTTGTCTGTGGGTCTGTTTGTTTGTACACGCTAATCTTCGGAACTGCTGGACGGATTTGAATGATTTTTTTGTTGTTGTATAGGTATTAAGTCTGGGCAAGATATAGGCTATAATTTATCTTGGAAACTTGAACACCTGATGCAGAACCACAACAGACCAGCTGAACTATAAGAGATACAAAAATGGTACCGTAGCAAAAATTGTTCCACGTGATGGGCATTTTCTGCTGAGGGAATAAATTTGAAGATCTGGAACACCTGATGTGGAACTCCAAGAGCCCAGCTACACTTACATATATATATAGGAATGACGTTTTAGCAAAAGTTGTTCAATCTGATGAGCACTCTCTGTTGACTTATAAAAATCGAAGATCTGGAACACCTGTTGTGGAACTCCGAGAGCCCAGCTACACCATAACACATATAGGAATGACGTCTTAGCAAAAGTTGTTCTGATGGGCATTTCCTGTTGACTTATAAAAATTGAAGATCAGAAACATCTGATGTGGAAATCAAAGCTATCACTAATTTCAATGTATAATTATAAAATATTCACGCGGTCAAGGTGGTAACAGTTTAGGACTGATTTTCGATGATAATGGTGTATCATTGAAAATTTGAGTCTACTGGCCAAAACTATGTCTTCCGGTTTATGTTATTTTAGTGTTTAATTTCCTTTTCCATTTATCTACGTGGCACGGTAGCCTACCCGGTAACGCAGCGGAGCAGTCACTTAGATTTTAATAAAACTATAACCATGCCTAGAAAGAGGTCAAATCTTTCCCAGTGTTCCAAAGGAGCTAAAAGATTGAGGATCATAAGATCCCAAGAATCTACCGAAGAGCGTCAGGAGAGACTTAATGCTGTTCGAGAACATCAGGCTTCAACTTGCTCCGTGAAAACCTCTTCGGATCGCGAAGCACACCTGCGTTCTCAGCGTATTTACGCATCTACATCCAGGTGTCTAGAGACCAGTGAAGAAAATGATGCGCGACTGACCGCTGATCGTGAATGTCTGCATTGTCTCGCGAGTTGGAGACATTCACGGAAAGAGAATTACGCTTGAGTTTTCAGCGTATCTACACACCGACTTCTAGGTATCTAAAGACAAGTGGGGAACGTGATACGCGACTGACTGTTGATCGTGAACGTCACGCATTGTCTCGCGAGTCGGAGACGTTCACGGATAGAGAATTGCGCTTCGACATCAGACGTATCAGATCTTCGATTTTGACGACCCCGTTGTCGCTGGCATAAGCAACAGGTTCCGCGTACGAAGTCGCGGGCAGAAGCTAGTACATATAATAAAACAGTAAAAAAACTGTGTCTGTACATTGAATATATTAAAAAAGTAATAATTGAGGGGGTTTAGAAACCCGGTTCGGGGAGATTGTAGTGGTGGGAGTCTACTTCTCTCCGAGCCGAACTCTCGCCGAGTTCCACAACTCTCTCGCAGAGTTGAGTGTCGTCGTTGGGAACCATTCCCTCCCCGTGGTTGTCCTCGGGGACTTCAATGCCAAGAACTTGGCTTGGGGTTCTCGTTGCACAGACGTGCGGGGAAGGATGGTGGAAGACTGGGCCCTGGAGAAGGGCCTGGTAGTCCTAAATCGGGGTTCTGTCCCCCACGTGTGTGCGGATGCGGGGCGAGTCGGTGGTGGACATTTCGTTCGCTAGCCCCGCTCTGTCGCCGCGTGTCGTTGACTGGCGTGTCATGGAGGGGGTGGAGACATATTCCGACCACCGGTACATCCGGTTCGACGTCTCCACCCAGAACTCAAGCGCGCCGGTCCAACAGGCCCCGAGTGGTCCGCGCTGGGCGCTGAAGCAGCTGGACCGGGAGCTCCTCCTGGAAGCCTCGATCGTGCAGGCCTGGGTGACATCACCGGACAGGCCTGCCGACGTTAACAATGAGGCAGGGTGGTTCCAGGAGGCCATGTCTGACATCTGTGACGTGGCAATGCCCCGTGTTCGGCCAAGAAGCGCCCGGCGTCAGATGTACTGGTGGTCGCGTGAGCTGACATCTCTGCGCAAGGCGTGCGTGGCTGCACGACACCTGTACGCCAGGCATCGCAGGCTCCGCATCCGCCCACCGGATGCGGCAGCCATTGAGGCGGAGCTCTATGAGGGGTACAGAGCGGCGAAGACCGCCCTCCGCGAAGCGGTCCTGCGGGCCAGGGATCAGGCCCGCGAGGAGTTGCTGGGCACTCTCGACAGAGATCCGTGGGGGCGCCCTTACAAGTTGGTGCGGGACAAACTCCGCCCCTGGGCGCCCCCACTGACGCAGAGTCTCCGGCCTGAGCTCGTGGAGGACGTGGTGAGCGCTCTGTTCCCTTCGCGAGGGGAACACCCACCCCCGCCTATGGCTCCGCCGCCTGCGGTGCTGGAAGCGGATCATCAGGACGACGACGACGACACTCCGGAGGTGACTGGGGTAGACCTGAGAGTGGCGGTACGCAGGCTCAGTGCCAAAAATACCGCCCCGGGACCCGACGGCTTGCCTGGCAAAGCCTGGGTCCTGGCCTTGGAGGCTCTCGGGCCCCGACTGGAGGGGCTCCTAAGCGCATGCCTGGAGAGAGGCCAGTTCCCGCTTCGTTGGAAGACGGGGAAGCTGGTCCTCATCCGGAAGCCGGGGCGCCCTGCGGACTCTCCGTCCGCATACCGGCCCGTGGTGCTGCTCGACGAGGTGGGCAAGCTATTTGAAAGAGTCATTGCAAACCGCCTCGCCGAGCACCTTGCGGGGACTGGGCCGGACCTTGCGGAACACCAGTTTGGTTTCCGCAAGGGGCGCTCTACGGTGGACGCCATCATGCGCGTGAGAGCCCTCACGACGGGGGATGCAGTTTCCAGGGGTGGGGTTGTCTTGGCGGTGTCTCTCGACATCGCCAACGCCTTCAACTCCATGCCCTGGAGCTGCATTAGGGAGGCACTCCGGTATCACCGGGTGCCAACCTACCTCCGTCGAGTGGTCGGGGACTATCTGACGGACAGAGCCGTCATCTACCCCGGTCGCAGCGGAGAATGGAACCGGCGAGAGATGTCGTGCGGTGTTCCGCAGGGATCGGTCCTAGGGCCGCCCTTGTGGAACATCGGGTACGACTGGGTGCTGCGCGCCGACCTCCCTAGCGGTGTCAGCGTGGTTTGCTACGCAGACGACACGCTGGTGCTGGCACAGGGGGGGTCGCACGAGGCGGCGGCCGAAACGATGACACGCGGGGTTGCGATAGTCGTTGAGAGGATCCGGCAACTGGGTCTCGAGGTGGCACTGCACAAGTCCGAGGCCATGTGCTTTCATGGGCCTCGGAACGCGCCACCTCCGGGATCCTCACTGACGGTAGGAGGGGTATCCATCGGCGTCGAGTCGACGTTGAGGTACCTAGGACTCGTCCTCGACAGCCGGTGGAACTTCGTGGAGCACTTCCGACGTTTGGCCCCCAAACTGGAACGGACTGGGGCTGCCTTCAGGCGGCTCCTGCCCAACCTGGGGGGGCCGAACGCCTCCTGCCGGAGGCTCTACGCGGGAGTCGTGCGGTCCATGGCCCTTTACGGGGCCCCGGTGTGGGCGCGTTCTTTGAGGCGGCGTGCCGCCCACTACCTGAACGCGCCCCAAAAGGTAGTAGCCGTAAGGCTGGCCCGGGGCTACCGCACGATTGCCCGCGAGGCGGCGAGCCTCCTTGCCGGATTGCCGCCATGGGATCTGGAGGCGATAGTCCTCGCGCGCCTACATGAATGGCGCGCGGAGGCGCTACGCCGGGGGGAAACTCCGCTGCAGCGACAAATTGTCGCTCAGAGGACAGACTTCCGGCGGGATCTCATGGCGACATGGAGAGAGCGACTGTCGCAACCCCGTGCAGGGCACGCCACAATAGTGGCGATAAGTCCCCTCTTTGAGGAGTGGCTTGAGAGACGCCACGGCGTCCTCACCTTCCGCCTGACGCAGGTCCTCACCGGACACGGAGTGTTCGGGAGGTTCCTGCACCGAATCGGGCGGGAGGAAACGCCCGGGTGCTTCCATTGTGAGGATCGACCGGAGGACACGGTGGAACACACGGTGGAGGTGTGCCCCGCGTGGGCGGAGCACCGCCGTGTCCTCGAAGCGGCGATCGGCGGCGGCGACCTCTCGCGTCCGGCCCTGGTGCAAGCCATGGTCCGGAGCGAGACGGAATGGGACGCCGTCACCTCCTTCTGCGAAGCAGTAATGCTAGAGAAGGAGGTGGCGGAACGTGAGAGGGAGAGAACCTCTCAACGTCCCGGCCGCCGCGGGAGACGCCCCGGGCGTCGGGGGCCACCACCACGTAGCCCCCGGCCACCGTAGGCGCGGGCCTGTGGACGGTGAGCTATGGGCTAGCTCGCCGTCCGTCCGTCTCATGACGACAGGCCGTGTCGACGGCGCGTTCGTGTTCCACGCGCGCCTCAAAGAGAGTCAGCAAAAAGGAAGGGGTCCGTAAGGACCGATGCCTGCCGGGGTTGCGGGACTATTCGAAAGAGATACCGTGGCCCCGGAACACAAAGGGCGATGAAGGAACATGGATGGGTTTTAGTCAGTAAAAGTCTGACACTCCCTCCTGCTCCGCCCAGAGCGGGAGGGGTTATTTGATGATTTCCCATCCGAAAAAAAAAAAAAAAACAAAAAAAGGGGGTTTAGAAACAGCAATAGAGCAGGAATCCAAAAAAAAAAATCTGTCTGTTTGTCTGTTTGTCTGTGGGTCTGTTTGTTTGTACACGCTAATCTTCGGAACTACTGGACGGATTTGAATGATTTTTTTGTTTTTGTATAGGTATTAAGTCTGGGCAAGATATAGGCTATAATTTATCTTGGAAACTTGAACACCTGATGCAGAACCACAACAGACCAGCTGAACTATAAGAGATACAAAAATGGTACCGTAGCAAAAATTGTTCCACGTGATGGGCATTTTCTGCTGAGGGAATAAATTTGAAGATCTGGAACACCTGATGTGGAACTCCAAGAGCCCAGCTACACTTACATATATATATAGGAATGACGTTTTAGCAAAAGTTGTTCAATCTGATGAGCACTCTCTGTTGACTTATAAAAATCGAAGATCTGGAACACCTGTTGTGGAACTCCGAGAGCCCAGCTACACCATAACACATATAGGAATGACGTCTTAGCAAAAGTTGTTCTGATGGGCATTTCCTGTTGACTTATAAAAATTGAAGATCAGAAACATCTGATGTGGAAATCAAAGCTATCACTAATTTCAATGTATAATTATAAAATATCGACGCGGTCAAGGTGGTAACAGTTTAGGACTGATTTTCGATGATAATGGTGTATCATTGAAAATTTGATTCTACTGGCCAAAACTATGTCTTCCGGCTTATGTTATTTTAGTGTTTAATTTCCTTTTCTATTTATCTACGTGGCACGGTAGCCTACCCGGTAACGCAGCGGAGCAGTCACTTAGATTTTAATAAAACTATAACCATGCCTAGAAAGAGGTCAAATCTTTCCCAGTGTTCCAAAGGAGCTAAAAGATTGAGGATCATAAGATCCCAAGAATCTACCGAAGAGCGTCAGGAGAGACTTAATGCTGTTCGAGAACATCAGGCTTCAACTTGCTCCGTGGAAACCTCTTCGGATCGCGAAGCACACCTGCGTTCTCAGCGTATTTACGCATCTACATCCAGGTGTCTAGAGACCAGTGAAGAAAATGATGCGCGACTGACCGCTGATCGTGAACGTCTGCATTGTCTCGCGAGTTGGAGACATTCACGGAAAGAGAATTACGCTTGAGTTTTCAGCGTATCTACACATCGACTTCTAGGTATCTAGAGACAAGTGGGGAACGTGATGCGCGACTGACTGCTGATCGTGAACGTCACGCATTGTCTCGCGTTCACGGATAGAGAATTGCGCTTCGACATCAGACGTATCAGATCTTCGATTTTGACGACCCCGTTGTCGCTGGCATAAGCAACAGGTTCCGCGTACGAAGTCGCGGGCAGAAGCTAGTTATACCTAAATATTAAATATCTACACTAATATTATTTATAAAGATGAAAGATTTGTATTTTTGTGTGTGTATGTTTGTAATGAATAAACTCAAAAACGACTGCGCCGATTTCAAAAATTCTTTCAGCAATGGGTAGCTACATTATCAGCGATTAATATAGGCTATGTTTAATCCCCGTAATCCCACGGTAACGGGAGCTACGCGGGTGAAACTGCATGACGTCCACTAGTTATAAAAAAATCTATCAATCTTAGAGGAAGCAAAATGATCGTAGCGAGTGGAGTTCTATACTTTCTGCCAACCTCCAATGAAAAAGGCGTGAGTATGACTCTATGACTAATATGAACAAACCCAAGTAATTTCAAAGCAACCAGTTTTACTCCATTCAACATTAAACTTAGGTGTGATTACACACTCTACCTCATACATTAAATATCTCAACGCGTCACCAGTTACCCAACAGGCTATTTTGTTCACACATGTTTTAGTATTCAAAACACGTTGTTATACTTGCCTTGACATGTTCTGTATACTGTGTACATGCTATAGATATTGAATAACCAAATAGGTTATCATTGCTTAGCCAAATGCTTCACACATGTTGTTTTCTTGGTCAGTTTTCCTTGGTGTAAAACCCTGAATTGTAAGTAGTTCTATGGTGGTTTTTAAAGTTGTTCTATTATCATTGCCTGACTTACTTGAATCACCTTTTGGGCCTCGTCAAAAGTACCAATATACGGGTGTAAAAGACCTCATCACGAAGTTGACGGCTTCGTGATGAGGTCTTTTCAAGCATTCTGTACATCAAACTAACTAAGTAACTTTACGCTAAAATTATTGATGGGAAACGACTTTTTTTTTTGGGGTTTTGAGTTTGAGTCATCATGGTGAAAGGATTAGTCAGCTAGACTCTGCGTTACCGACTGCTAGCTGTCCAGGGTGCGCCGGGCGTTTGGAATCGCAGTAAGATGTTTTTAAAGCATTATTGAAATCAGAATGAATTTTTGAAATCGGCGCAGTAGTTTTTGAGTTTATTCATTACAATCATACACATACACACAAAAATACAGATCTTTCATCTTCATAATAATAATATTTACAGTAGTCTAGTCGTCTAGAACTTAAAGACATATCAATCAGAAAGTCAATCTCCAGGGGTTATCAACTCTTAATTGGGTGGCGCCAAGAAAAAGGTCAGAACCAATCTTCAATTAGTTATCAATTAAGTATCAAGGCAAAAAGAACTACTGTAATTTTGATTAATAATTCATTTACTTGCAACAATTTTATTTTATCGCCGTCAGTTTTTTATTTTTAGCTCAATAATATTATTAATCGTGAAATGTCCTGATAGTGACATTGTAAACAACCAATTTAATGACTCTTTCACAGTCGTTTAAATATATCTGAGCGAGAGAATATGCAAATTAATATATATTTTTTTATGTTTGCATAATTTCCATAAGTTTATGCGATAGTCGTGTTATAGAGGGGAACATGGTCAGGCGACTGGGATTTGCTTTTGCATCGTTAATAGAGATTACTCTATTAACGATGCAAAAGCAAATCCCAGTCGCCTGCGATAAGAAGAGAGTAGTTAAAGCTATTAAGCTTTAACTACTCTCTTCTTATCGCAGGCAATGATCTAGAAACAAGTAATTAATTTAGCGTGAGCACATGTTTTTAATCCAACACGCATATAAACCCTCAAGAAATTGATAAAAAATGGTCCTCTGGCTGGAGACCTTACATTCAAGGCACCCGGGATAGTCCTGTTTAGCAGACGACAGCCTCATTGGTTGACCTGCGAGACGCCATTATAAAAACGGCCAAGTGCGACTCGGACTCGCTCGTGAAGGGTTCCGTATCATCGTAGTACCCCTTTAATTTTTGACTTGATTTTTACTATTGTACTAGCTGACCCGCGCAACTTCGTCTGCATCACATAATATAGCTTATAAAATGTGATGAACAAAAACCTTTTAAAACCAATATTGCTTACCTCCCTTAACATACGGCGTGATAATATGTAGCCTAAAGCCTTCCTTGGTTTACAAAGAACATTTTTGCTGAATTTCAATTCAATCTATCCAGTAGTTTTGGCGTGAAGCCGTACCATACACACAGACAAACAGTAAAACACAAACAGACGAAAATTCTAAAAAGTCACTTTTTGCCATCAGTTACATTTTTCTAACAAAAGCCACTTATTTTTTCTCGAAAATTCATGTAAGTACAATTTTTCTTTCGTTACTGTTATATTATATGTATAGATTTGTTTTACTTATATATCGGCAACACAAACACCTAGGTACACATTCTGTGTACATTTCAACTGTCTACCTAATACGGATCATGAGAAACAGCCCGCTGGTAGACAGACGGACGGACGTACAGCGGAGGTTTAGTAATAAGTTCTCGTTGGTTACCCTTTGGGTACGGAACCCTAAAAAAGGGTAAAAAATGGTTATGGTTTTTGCCGTCTGTCCGTTTGCTCCTCCATAACTCCAGAATAACTGAACCGATTTTGAGAATAATGAAGTGTCACGCAAATCGAGTGATATTCCATGACATACCGTACGTAACATCACACCATTTCCCGGTAAGAGCGAAAGCAGAATGCAAACTCTCTCTAATGAAATTCTATTTGCGTCCAATTATAAAATTAGATGCACTTTATATGCAAGAAACCTTGTTAGTGCTCATTAAAGACCTCTACAAATACTTGGTGAATCATAGCATTGGACTCGAAGTGGGTCAATTAATCAATCTGGGCTTATAGGTATAAGTTAACTGCAGTTAGTGTCCTGGCATCCAATAAGTAGCTTGTAATGGTTTGTAGATAACATTGTGTTATTAGTCATTGGTGATCTATGTGCTCATTTTGCAACCGTTTGTGCTCGCGATTCAGATTCAATAGGCGTTTTACATCTGGGAAGAAAGTAAATTGCTGTGTCCTTTTGGTACCATATAACTCAAATTACATGAAACCTCTTATTCCTCTCATCTTTCAGTAAAAAGCACTTGGTTAGTTTGTGGTATAAATAATAATCAAGGTCAAACAAGGTGTCCAGGGTGCGCCGAAAGTAGGTAACATAGCGGCTTCATCAAAATCTGTTAAAATTGCACTGAAGACAAACAAGACACTCACTTTCCCATTCTTCTTCCTTCTTATATAGCTATCTAAAAGGGTGTAAAACACCTCTTAACGAAGCCGAAAGGCACTTGTTCTCCTCGTCATTGCGATCATTTTTTTGTTCTACATCATACCTGGGGAACCTTCTAGTTACGGAGATATCGGGGGTCAAAGTCCCAACTTTTTGACAAGTTTCTTTAATGTGAGATTTTTACTTTAAACACCTCCACGACCCCCGTACCACAGTTTTACAATCCATACAGTTGCGCAACGAATGTACTTCCGTGGAGCAACGGCGGGGATCTTGCGGGGGGTTGGGCGATGCGGTACGCGGGCTACGATCTCGCGCAGTTCATAGACTTGGACGTTTAGGGCTGACGCGTCTGTGTAAATCGTTGTTAAGGCGGTGGTACCTGCTAACGAGAGGTTTTCTCCATGTAACTCCTCTTTGATGAGTGAATATATATGTCCAAAAAAAATATATGTTGCTTATTAGACTCTTAACTTTATTTGGTACAATTGAAATAATTCTAACTTTATTATTACTATATGAAAAAAATGTTCAAAGTGAAGCATTTTTTCTTCGAAATTTCGTAACTACTCCTAAACGGCATTAAAATTTAGTAATTTTTTTTCACTCAAATATTCGTCACGTTTTTCTTCACAAACTGTAAAATTGGAATTTTGATCTAATGATTTATTAGGCTACAATGAATTATTCCATGCATTCTATAGTAACAGAATAGGCGGGTCCGTGCGCGGGCGACGGGCGGCAGTGCAGCTTGGACCGTCGGACGTGGAGCTTGTGCTGCTCTGCTCGCTCGCATTATAATGCCCCGATTTTCGCATGGACGATTTAGTATTCTAGTTTTTAGTCAGATGGTCATTTTGCAAGTAAGGTATTTTATTTTGCGCGCTTGGACGCTTGCTATTAGACTAATTCAGTGATTTGTATTGTGAAGTTTATTTATTTTTCGTGAACCTACCGTGTGTGCATAAATGTAATAGTTAAATTTAGATTTTTAAACTCGTGATATCTTTTGAATGGAATGTCCGAATTGGATAATTTAAAAAGTAATTTAGAGGTTTTGAAGCAGTCTTGAATATAAAGTATTTTATTTTGATAAGGATTAATACAACGATACAAATAAAGAGCCTTTTCTAGCGGCGACATTTCAATTCAATTTTCAACCGACTTCCAAAAAGGAGAGGTTCTCAATTCGACTGTATGTTTTTTTTTCAATAAATTAACACTTATTGTGGCATAACTATAATAGTTAGACATGTGCTGTTGTGACACTTTCTGTAAATAATTATGCGTTCTGCAAAGTCGTAGTACATTATTTTCTTCTATCATCAATACTTTTTGCAGCGTACGCGATGTAAATATTTTAGATATTTTTTTTACACCTCGGGTTACATTATTGGAATTTTAAAGGATCCCAATTTTTTTGAAAATATAATATTTATTTATTTTATTCATTAACACATACATTTGTTTTAACAGGTAAAACCCAAGCTAACAAAAGTAGTAAATATAGCCTGTCACCCGAGGATAGCGTAGCTTTCCAACAGTAAAAGCATTTTTCAAATCGGTTCAGTCGTTTCGGAGCCTATTCAATGCCAACAAACAAAAAATTAAAATTGTTCGGACCGCGAACCAGCGAATCTAATGCATACCTAGTAGGTAGGTACATTATAGTAACGATGGAATAGCAATACAATCTATAATCTTACAATTTATTTACTTTTGAAAGCATTTCAAATTGAATCTAAGGGCGCGATGGCGCTGCCGTGTGCGTTTCGATGGCGCGACCACGGCGTTTTTTTTTTAAAAAAAACAAGCCAATATTATGCAAAAATTTGTAAAAAAATATTCCCAATTTGATAAAGTTATGGTTAAAAAGTTATAAGGGTTTGAACGTGGTCGCGCCATCAAAACGCGGAGAACCACGCGGCCATGGAAATCTTTAAAAGTAAGCCTTGCAGAGACTTGAAATTTAGGGAAATAACAGATTGAATTTGTAAAAATATAGAAAAAAATCCTAGGTTTATATTTTAGGAGCTGTAAGACTAAAACCCAATGGCTGCGCCATTGAAACGGTGAAAAACACGTTATCGCCGATATCTCGCTGAAGAAACATCGCAGAGGTCTGAAGTTTTTTGTAAAACCTAGATTTGAATTTGTCAAAATTTGTAAAAATACACAAAAAAATCCTACATTTCAGGAACTGTAAGTACGGTATCGCTTAGAACCTTCAATACGTTCTGAATATTTCGATAGGTTGACCATGACTTATTTTTTATAGAAAACTTTACACCTATTGCATTAGAAGTTATTTTTCAAGGATTCAAAATTTAATTAAAATGAAACGATAAGATACAAAAACATGTTTATTTCTTTAAAAAACACATAAATCCTTGATTGTTTACTGTCTTGCACTAAGATATTTCATATATTATATTTTTAGCTGAAAAAACATCTAAATTAATAATCTGAATAACCTGTGAGTTATGTGTATTTTTAAATAAAAATAAATAAACTAAAATGAAACAATAAGATACAAAAACAAAATAAATTTCATAAGAAATAAACATACGACTTTTCATTTTAATTTAATTTAGAATCCTTGAGAAATAATTTCTAATCCAATAGGTGGAAAGTTTTCTGTAAACAAAGTCATTGTCACCGTATCGAAATATTCAAAACGTTATTACAGGGGTTATACTTATTTTTTTTTTCCTATTATCGTTAGTTCTACATATTTAGGTATTGTTTAAAAAAAATCTAGCTAATACTTACTTTCTTCGATAAATAATCACGACTTCTTTCTAAGCGATACCGTACTACAGTTAAAGGAATAAATATATAATAAATAAATAGGTTTTACAAAAAACTTCATGCTTCTACGATGCTTTTTCAGCGAGATATCAACGATAACGTGTTTTTCACCGTTTCTATGGCGCGGCCATGGGATTTTAGCCTTACAGCTCTTAAAATATAAACCTAGGACTTTTCATTGTATTTTTACATATTTCGACGTATTCAAATCTGTGTTTTACAAAAATCATCAGACCTCTGCGATGCTTTTTCAGCGAGATATCAGCGATAACGTGTTTTTCACCGCTGCAATAGCGCGGCCAAGGGGTTTTAAGTCTTACAGCTCCTAAAATATAAACCTAGGATTTTTTTCTATGTTTTTACAATTTTTTTACAAATTCAATCTGTTATTGACCCGAATTTCAAGTCTCTGCAAGGCTTAGTTTTAAAGATCTCCGTGGCCGCGCAGTTCTCCGCGTTTCGATGGCGCGGCTACGTTCAAACCCTTATAACTTTATAACCATAACTTTGACAAATTCATGGTTTTGGGAATCAACTTTTACAAATTATTACAAAATCTTGTCGTAGTAGTTAAACGAAAATGCTGTAGTCGCGCCATCGAAACGCACACGGCGCGGCCTCCTGCGAAGAGCGCGAGTCACGCGAGTCAGTCTATGCGCGCGTAAAAATGTAACGGGGAGCGCGGGGAAAATATTTAGCTCCGCCCAGATCCTCAAGGCCGTTCGCGCATACCACCGCCTTAAGGACGCTATAACATTTTCAACGAACTCAAATTTAGGTATCTAATGCAGCACACAGCAACATCACGCGTACGCACACATTGAACCACTCTCGAGCGTTCGATTTTATACTTCACTTATATAATCTTGGTCTTTGATATTATTTTTTAACTTTATTGTAATAGGGAATATGCATGTAATTTTTTCTTCACTTAAATCAATAAAATACACTAATATCAACCCAAGAAAAGTATTAAAAGTTAAGTTCAACGACTGCTTGTCGCTCAAAAATAATATTAAACTTCTGCAATTTTCTACGACAGTTCAAACGTCCGTGACTGTCGTGGCCATGATGTGACGTCATTTACCTCAATCTGTGTAATAAAATAATTTTACTAATTGTATGTGCTTTATTCAAGCATAAATTGCAATAACAATATTATAATAAAATATTCGTCAAACTTTAAGTACTTTTCAAGTAAGTGTTTGTTTTTTACATATAGACTTTGACGTCACTACCGGCGTTATCGAGGGACGATGTGTTTTGAGAGTGCGTTCCGTTTAACTAAAAACATGCTACATAAAACAATAAATCGTAAATAAGTTATGTTTTAGAAACTTAAACAAGTGATCTACAATGTTCTTATGCACCAATACAAGGCATTTACAATAAATAAAAAGGGTTTTGTATTTCATCCATATTCCCTATTGATTCCTGAACATTACTTGGACCTTTGAAAATGCACTTGGTAGTTCAGTTTCTTAGTACAGTCGCACAGTGTGTTATTTTGCCTTAGTTGCGCAAATGCCAGTTTCATGTTTTTTTTTGGAAATTGTTTACCAAATTAAACACCTATTGTAACATCGCCAGCTCTAACTACTATAGTAAGGGAAAATAGGAAAATCGAGAAACATCCTTAAGTCGAGGAACGATTTTTTCAAGGTCAAAGTCATTGCTAGACCTTTATGAACTTGGAGGGTTGTATTAATGGTTTTGATGATTATAATTCTGTAACTACATACGTCTTACAATCGCGAACAATATTTTAATCAACATACAACCTAGCACTGGCCTGCCAATTGCAAAAAACGTAAGAAAATTTGAATTTCGCGGGCTACCCTGACGCTTTCACCTTAATGGTCGTATTTCTTTAAAAGTCTAATTGTTTATTACTGTAGTAACTATTGCCACACAAAAAACCGAATGCAACAAACCCAAGAATTCGGAAAATAATTTTAAAATTGCGGGTTAGGGTTGTCAATCAAACCTGGGTGCAACATACAATACTGTTGGCACACTGTTGGGAAGAAATTAAGTCCGACTTATTGATAATACGAAACATTAATAATACGAATCCAATTTTTTTTTTACCTACATTTTGAGAATTACGCGGTAGGGAGTTACTAAAAGGGGGGCGAATTTTTCATTATTTTTGCGATAGGACGCACAGTTTTCAAGATATAAACAAATTTAGAACCTGCTACGACTCCATGACGTGCGCTCGCTATATTCGCATTTTACATTACACAAACCCACTTTTTGACACAAATGTCGTCATCGTCGGCCTTCGGCCTACGCTCTTCATGCCAGCTAGCATGACTTTTACGAAAATTTTAGCAATTTATTCAAAGTATTGAAAATCGGAATGATTTTCGGACTGACGATACGTCGAACATTTGATTCTTCGGACATATGAAAGCCGGACAGCAAAAGTCGTATTTACGACTTTTAGAATTATGAATTCCGGGATTTTAAATAATACACATTATAATTCTTCGGTATTATGAAATTCGGACTTTTGATAATCGGAATATCGAAATTCAGAATGAAATATTTCGGAGTTTTTGGGTGTTGCAATGTCTCCATGACGAAAAGTGATCGAATTTTCGTCGGCGCCATCTTGGATTTTAGTTATGATTATACATCCGATACCAGCGACTCCAAAAACCACAAAATTAAGACCCATGAAAAAAAGTTGTCAAATTTTTATCAGCTTCATCTTGGATTTCGGTTTTGTATCCATCCATATTCGTCATACATACATACAAACCGGTTAAAATCATAACTCTTCTCCCACACATCCACTTCCGAACCTCACCGCCGACAGCTTAACCTTATCCATGCAAATCCTAACCTTACTTAAGAGCTGCTGAACACCACTCATTCATTTTGCAACCTTGTCAACAACTGCTTAACCTTACCCATCCAAATCCCGTTCTTACTTAGAGCTGCTTAACCCCACTCATCCATTTTTCAACCTTGTCCACAACTGCTTAACCTTACCCATCCAAATCCCGATCTTACTTAGAGCTGCTTAACCCCACTCATCCATTTTTCAACCTTGTCAACAACTGCTTAACCTTACCCATCCAAATCCCGATCTTACTTAGAGCTGCTTAACCCCACTCATGCGTATTGCAACCTTGTCAACAACTACTTAACCTTACCCATCCAAGTCCCGATCTTACTTAGAGCTGCTTAACCCCACTCATCCATTTTGCAACCTTGTCAACAACTGCTTAACCTTACCCATCCAAATCCCGATCGTACCCAACATAATTTCTAAATCACATTCTACGTAATATTTTTTTATTTCAGTTCGCATAAGTATCAACTTTTTCCGATTACGTTATACGACGCCGACAGTACTCACACAAGCATGCACAGAATGCACACTACAATATATTCTAGTAATTTTATCGTATTTATTTTTTGCAAGAGAGCGTTATACCCGTCCTTTCTAGAGCGCTTCTGAGCGCGGAATGATGAACGGCTAGAGGAAAATGTATGGAGAAACTGGCAAATGTTTTTATTTTAGCTAATAATTGGAAAATATGTTGATTTTGATTAAAAAAAATTAGCTACATAGTTAGTTAGTTATATATACCGCAATTTATTATAATTTATAAGATAAAATATGCTGTAAAATTACCTAAAAAATGCACCTATTCTGACCCTACTTTTTACAATTTTCTGCGATTATTGTGATGGGAAAAACGTATTTGTGCGAAAATTTTATATGACGACATACCATTTTTCAGATGGAGATCTGGAGATGAATATATTATCTTTAAATTAAGACCATGAAATAATCACTTATGTGATTGCTTCCACATTAAAATGGTACCTGAAAAACACTGATATTTGTAGAAAAATGTTATAGCGTCCTTAATACTATTAATAATCGTTATAAAACTTGAATATAATGGTGTACACCTGTTGCGTATACGGGTGTGCCTCGACGAGCACCAATAAGGATAAAAATATAAAATTTCATAGATTTCCCCGTGACGAGAGGTAAGTTTATCTTCCTATAAAATCGAATTAGCTACCTAACCAAATAACCATCTAGTACCTACTATTACTATTTTCGTTTAAATTAGTAATACCTACCCGTCGTATATCTAGTACTAAAACGCCAAGTAGGTACGTAAAGACAGACCTTATGCCTTAGCCCTCTACCTACACCTATAGCTCTGCCGGCCAACTCAACTGCGCTAATTGTGAACGTAGGTACCTATATCAAAAGAATTGTTACGCGTTTCATACATGTTGGATAATTACGAGAGCAATTTGAAAATGTGATTTTTTGTTTGTTGAGATATCTTGACGATTTTGGTACCAAATGAAAGGTCTAGGTCTAAAACCATTTTATCCGTTTGAATCATGTAAATCGGTCCACGCGTTTAGGAGATAATAATGAGTACCATACCGTAGGTATAGTAAAAATATAAAAAACCTTAAAGTACTTAAAGTACAACTATAAAGTAATATACCATAAACGGGTTCAAGCCACGTCTTTTTTTGTTTTGTAAATACACACATCAAAAGTATCTAGGGATCAACATATATTTTTGCAATAACTTTTCTCCTGATTGATATTAATTAAAATTTTCTTTAAGGATTCATCAAATAAAGTGTTTTCGTTTGTCACAGTAACGATAAACCAAGTCACCTTTGCATTAATAAAGAAATTTGCCATTTTCCTAATAAAGGGATTTTTGACATTTGAACCACTAACATTAAAGTTCGAAAAAATGACTGAAAACACAGTTTTCTTTAAAATTTTATTGGGTAACTTAAACAATTAATAATCCGTGTTTCTACCGCGAACACTAACAACACAAGAACATCGGTTTGGCATACTCAAAATGAGTTCATCCAAATCACGCTGTGGAATGGCCGCCCATGTTCGTTGCAACAACAAAAAAAGGTCTTCTTGCGACTGGATACCCTCCATATTCGGCAGAGCTCTTCTCTGTAGCATATCCCATGCATGCTCAATCGGGTTCAAGTCTGGCGACTGAGCAGGCCAGGGCAGGACATTGATGTTAGCTGCGGCGAGAGTCTGTCTTACAACTCTTGCGGTGTGCGGTCGTGCATTATCATGCATTAACTGAAATAAGGGACCGATTTGCACTTGTAGAGGAACGATGACGTCTGATACAATCGTCTCAGCATAAATTTGAGCGTTGAGGTTGCCTCTGATCCAAATCAACTCAGTTCTTCCGCCGATCCAAATACCCGCCCATACCATGATGGTTCCACCACTATAAGGATGGACTTCCTGGCAGGATTTTAATCGCTGTTGGCGTCCAGGGGTTCTCCAGTGTCGTATACGTCTTGTATCCGGTCTCATACCAAAACGAGACTCATCAGAAAAGCACACGAAACGCCATTGTTCTTCTGCCCAATTTCTGTGTTCAAGAGCCCATTGATATCGAATCCTACGATTGTGCATTGCTATAGGTGGTACCCGTAGCGGTCTTCGGGAATGAAGGTTCACTTCATGCAAGCGGTTTCTGACTGTTTGGTCGCTAATTAAGTTCCCTGAAGAGTGATGAAGCCTCACGGCTAACATCATGGCGGTTATTGTTGGAGCTCTTCGAGTTAAGATTTGAATGTATCGGTCTTGTCTCCGTGTGGTGCAGCGATACCGTCCTCCATGGCGCTCAGCCACGGTACCAGTGCTTCGGTAACGTGTCCAAAGTCGACTGATAACACTCTGACTTGTATTCAGAGCTAAAGCTACAGTACGTTGCCGGGAACCAGCTTCTATCATTCCCACGGCTCTGAGCATTTCTTCCCTGCTTAAATGACGTCGCCGCTCCATAATAACGTTGGTTTTAATCAGTAGTAGGGAAACAGTAGCACTAATAATGTCTTCAATGCGTTGTATGTTTTTATAGGGAAAATATTGACAGCTTATTTTCATCTTTTACTCGAATTTGATTGAGAGTTCCTGATTCAAATTATGAAATGCACCAAAAAGGATCCATATAAATTTATAAAATCATAAATTTATTACAAAGCCACATCTCAATCTCAAGAAATCCGCATAAAAATGCTTGATCCCTAGACACTTTTGATGTGTGTATTTAGTATTAAATAGTGTTTAAAATAGTATATAAGTATGTCTTGTAAATTAATATTGAATTAATAATGTAAATAAATGATTACAAAATCACATTTCTTTTATTATTATTTTTTTACAACCCTTACACGCTTGCGACTCAGAGCCTAAGTACCTACACGCGTGGCGGCATCGTTCAACATCAAAGGCGTTTCCCAACTGTATGAATTGTAAAACTGTGCCCGTACTATTCAATCCATCCATCAGCACAATGTTTTGAGAGCGTTACATTGAGTTCTACCACAAAACGTGATTTTTCACCCCAAAAAAAAGTCGTTTCCCAGCAATAATTTTTGCGTAAAGTTACTTAGTTTGATGTATAGAATCCTTGGTTGACGGCTTCGTGATGAGGTCTTTTACACCCTGGAGCTCCAGGGTGTAAAAGACCCAGAACAGGGCTACGAGTTTAGCGCCTTTAGTAGCATGTACATCAGTTCCTGTAATGAACAAACGTCAGGACACGATATATACGTTTCCATTTATAATATTACTTAGTGTAGATTAATCTATACGTGGCCAGCCTTTTGCCACGTCTACCCAGCGACTACAGAAATTACTGCATTGTCGTGATTTACTTGACCCTGACTGGCTGATGTAGTACGGTACTTGACGAGTCTGATTGGGATCTACGTTCGTCGTACAGAGTAGTTTTATAAGCCAGTATGAGCTAAACAATAATGGATATTATATAAAAATTAAACGCGAATTTGCTTATTCAATACCCAAAAAAGACGGGGCATAAGCTTCAGATGTAAAATCACACATCCAATATTGCCGTGTATATTCTATTCAATTCTGTCCGCCGTCAAAGATTTGCCTTCGAACCTAAAAGTCCCATTACACATAATAACTTTCAAATTCAATATGTCTGGCGGGATCGCCTTAACTTCGTCTAAGGCCAAACTTGTATCGAAGCAATAACCCTCGCGAGGGTTGCAAAGGCCTTGAAAATCTCGTTTAGAATTTCGTTCCATTGGTTTTTTATTGTTGAATCCTTTTCAAGAAATGCAAACTCTTGGAACTCGATCTAAAATATCCGGAGGGTTGTATTTGAGAACGTCTGCGAAATAACGATATCCAAAGATTGTTAGTTCTACAATTGCCGTACAGCCGTGTTTTGGCGAAGCTGTTTTTAAAACTTCCACTAAATCTCGTCACAGAAACCTTTATTAATACTTTCTCTGACCCAATTTGCTAATTTCACCTCATTTTTATTAGCCTGTACTGTTCCACTGCTGGTCAAAGGCTCCCCCAATTCCTTCCATGAGCTCTTTCCCGTGCCTTACCGAACCAGCCTTCGCGGTACGCGTCCAGATTGTCTCGTCGCCTTTTTGGGTCGGCTTCCGTCTTACGTGTTCAGCTCATATCTTCTGTGTCTTTCAGTCACCTCTTCTTCATCTGCTTTATCTTGTCTACAGTGACTAGGATGTGTAATTTTCGTCACACGCGCTCTCCTAGTCCTAACTGTTCTTTCCTATGCCATTTCGTCCTCCTTCGTAACCCAACTAAGAGGGATGTCTGTCCAAAAAAGAGTAGTCTGGTTGTCAACGAATGTAAAACTGCAAAGAAATTGTCAATGTCAAAATAACCTTATCCGGCAAACATAAACTTTCTTATCAATAACACCACCTTTAACATAATTCTCAGTAAACATCTTTCCTAGCAACATAGTGTACTTTAAAGAGCATGTTCCTTTGAAGGAGACGTGAGGCAATGCGCTCAACTTAACGTAAACATAGCTAGCAGTGATATGGAACTGTCAGCCGTGTTTACATTACCTTCCTTTGAAGTACTTGTTGTTGTTACTTCAAAAAGATTTGTCAAGTGAAGTGAATTGTGGGTAGTTGTATATGTATTATCTTTGAATATTTGAATCAGGCAGTCCAGTGTTTAAATGTGACTGTTCAATGTTCATGGGCGTTTTTAGTTTTTACCAATAAATATACCTTCCGCATTTATTTTTTGCTTTTTACTTTTTTTCTTGGCCCAGAGTGGAATCAAGGACATTTATAGGCATCTCGTCTTCTTCATATTGTCTATTACCTATTAGGTTTTTTAGAGTTTCATACCGTGTCAGAGAATGATGACCTTGTCTTAGCTTCGTGTCTCGATCGCACACCATACCATAACCATAATAAGCCTAAAGTTCCCACTGCTCGGACATACGACCTCCTATCTATGAGAGGCAAATCAATAGCATACAGTCTCAGTAAAATAAAGGTTCACATCAGTGGCGAAGCTTCCATACAACTCGATTCCTACCGGATTCCCTTTGAAAAATGGCACAGTCAGTATTCTGTAGACAAATAATAAAATCACATTAAATATATTATATGTACTCCGGCTTACCTCTTACAAAACTTAACCCTTTGCTATTGGTACACACACTGTTTATAGTAAAGGCAAATTGCTGATTCATCAAAGTAGTCAATTTCATTAGTGAGTTTAGCCTATGACGTTTTTTCCTAATGGTAGAAGACCACAAGTTACCAACTGTAATTAACTACCGTCTAGTGCATCAACATTACACATCCTCCTTCTGTTTCGCCGAAGTCGGGTAAATAATGGTCGCACTACCTCCCTCACAATACCCTATATTACAAACAAAAACCGAAAACATATTGGCTAATTAGTCTTCATGGCATATCCTATTTATGCTTATTGTGTGGGTTTAACCTATTTGCTGCCATATTACCTGCTTAATTTCCTAAATTAGAAACCGCTAGTTTGTTAAATAGTTCTAAAGTAAAGAATTTAGCTTCCACGTCGGTAAACTGGTCATGTTACTAATTATATTAAACTTATTACTTACGTTGAAATGAATTGGGGCATTTGTTCGATCTGTGGGGTGGGGCTAATTTTATAAAGTAGGTCAGTTGACTAGCTTTTTTATTATGTTTAGACAGAGGTATGATTGAAATTATGAGTATCACTTTTGTAGAATAGCAAAGATCGAATCTGTGGAAAATCAAGGTCATATTGAATCAGCAAAACTCTTTAAAAAATATATATCTTTATTTCAGACCTATAACAGTCCATACGTTGTTGTTAGTGGTTGGTAACAGATTGTGCTTATAAGGCTTATATGCTATGTTAGTGTTATTAGTAGTCCTTAATTCAGTTTAACATAAACCTATACTTATTTTGACCCAATGTCTTTGGATGGGGCAGTTCACTCTGCCAACAATCATTTTTAGGATGCTGTTCCGAGTGCTACGCAAGCGTTGCAGTAAGGAAGCCGCTTTCTTACGCATGATGACGTGAAAGCCATCCGTATGAGCTGCAGCAAACATTCCTGATGCACTGCAACGTCGCAGCAACCGCAACAGCAACCTGAAAGGCGCGGCGGGGGCGTTATAGGAAAGTAAAGAAGATTAAATTCAAATGCGTCCCAAAAGACCATCATCTTCCTTCTGAAGTCGGCGCAACATGTTTTCTTTCATTCTCCCCTGTCAGACGTCACGTCATCATTTACTCCTTTCTCTTTCATATCAGTGCTCACACAATCCACCCATCTTTTATTTGGCCTCCCTCACCCTCTCCATCCATCAACATTAATATTTATTTATTTATTAAAACTTTTTGCACAAGCAAAAACTGTACAAAGGCGAACTTAATGCTAACATGCCATAACTTTAACATCCCAAAAGACCACTTTATGTATAGGAAGATAAAGTTAATTATTCTTTCACCTCGATTACATAGGTCTCGATAAGAAACTCGATAGTCAAAAGAAATAAGCAATAAAACCTTTCAACTCAAAGGCCTTTTAAAAGGGAAGTTGTAAAAAGTGTCAGAAATTTTATTTAAACTTTAAGAAATAATTGCTTGAACTTGAACATGGTCTTGGCAATACGCTTTGACCTTACCAGGTCGTCCACAGTTCCGGTATGACTCAGTGCCCCCAAAAACATAAATAATTTGACTCATGGGTTGTTGTTTCTCGTATTTTGAGGGTCTTGAGGAAACGTAAACAATAATCTATTTTTAGAACAGTTTACGTTTTAACATGCTTTTGACTAGCTGTAGTAACTTGGCTGTTAAAGGAGATGACGTGTTCTTGAACGTCAATTTGACGTCAGGAGTTAACCACTATGTGTAATTTAATTACAAACGCGTCTAAAGTTTAAAATACTCAAGTCTATCATCATCATAACTATCGTAACTTGGAGTCGGCGAGACGTATGAACAGTAGTGTAGAAAAACAAAAATTTAATCTGTTGTTTAAAAACAAGGTCAAATTGAACTAGCGATAGTCCTTATAGAAAGTAAAGGAAATGAAATGCAAATGCGTCCCAAAGGACCATCATCTTCCAGCCATTGTCCCATTTTAAACACGTTTTCTTCTCCCATTCTCTCCTGTCAGACGTCACGGCATCATTAACTCCTTTCTCTGTCATATAATTCCTCACACAATCCATCATTTCTTTGGCCTTCTTCTCCCTCTCCATTCAACATTAATATCCACGTTTGTATAAGTTTTGATACTTAAGGGCTATATATCCCTCAAATGGCTTAGCATGATCCGTTACGCCTAAAATACCTACTGCAGCATTAATTTTGAAATAATTATATGGTACAGTTGAGGATTCATGTTACGTCCTATGTGTGACGAAAACACGATTCCATTTACTTTTCTCGATAGAAAAAAAAAATCAAAGTTACCTCCAAATCGTACAATAAACCGCTGGTATTCGGAAAGTGCTTCAAATTAGATCATGAAACTTTGCATACTAAATAACTATAAAGCAGGTCCTATGTGTTTTATTATTTTACTTCGTGGCAATCTTTCAAATAATTATTATAACTTGGTAGTATTTCTTATATCTACGTTACTTCACCGCGGTTTTTAGAGAATTAAAAAATATTTTTTAAGAATTGCAACCTTCGTATGCCTCTCTCATCTGACACATGACGCGGTACGTCACTTTTTTTTATTGGCGCGTTATCGACACCGCAAGAAAAAATCTTTCTCGTCAAATTATTCATTTATAACTAAGTTTACATTACATTTTACCAAAATAACAAAATGTCGAGTGACAGGAAGTGTACTAAGTGCATCTTTAGTGAAATTCGTAAACCCGAAACAGAAATCCAAGCATTTACAAATAACGCTCGCTACCGACCAGGACGTAAATTGGAAGGACATTATTTATCAGAAGACATCAGAGACGAAGCAGGAAAAGTGTATTCCTGACAACAACTTGGATGCCCGACTTTAAATGACCCCCGGATACGCGATATCCACAGTGCTCATCGAAGCACTAAGGGGGTTGTAAGCTCGTTAAAGCTTTTTTCCTCCAGTGGGTACGCGATACCTCAGTAACACTACTACTGGTTACTAGCTGGATGGTGATCTATCAGTGGAGATACGAGATATCCTTTAGCTGAGTCTTTGAACGATGCTAACACTGAAAATCTAATGGCATAGCATTCAACGGCAGGTAAGTGCCATTTTCAAGACCAGTAACACCTCATGTTACTAGCTGCATGGTAAATTATCAGTTTGACACGCGGTGTCCAGCTAAATTTATCGAACAATGCTAGCAAAGGGCAGGTACTTTCATTACCTTGATCAGGTAATTACAAAATTGTGCTATATATCCATGACCATGCAGGTCGTAAGACGACCCTGCTTAACTTAGCACATCCCGTGTGTGTTATAACCTTGCAAATGCATTATACTCTCGCAGTGAATGTGGAACCATTCCTTGCCTGGATTCCCATCAGGGAGTAAAGTTGCTGGCTGGCTGACATACATTTGTCAGGACCACACATTCTTAAGTACGAGATACTAACAGCATGTTAAGCCCATATAATGTGTTTTTAATAATAATAACTTATTTATTTCGAGCAACAAGACTCAGCGTTAGTAACAATATACTTACAAACTATGTTAGTAATACATTTACAAACAAAATAAAACAGAAAACAGATTGTGACATCATTGCTGCAAAGTGACTGGCGCAGATTTAGCTTGAACATCAAGTATAAATTAATGTTACACATACGTTTAACTAATGAAAACACCAGCCCAAAAAGTGTATTTATTCTATTTTGGTGGAAGTTATGTCAGACTATACAGGATATTTATAATATCTACATGCCTAAATACGAGATATTTACAGCATGTTATAATCTACACTATGTGTGTAAGCTTTGACGTCAAGTATGATATTATCAAAGAACCCTGTGGCTATGCCATAAACTTGTAATTTTGATCTTTCAGCGATGAAGTAATATTTACATTTAAACATAACAACTTTTCATTCAAATAATAGAACAAGATTCTTTGTTCACTTAATACTATGAGAGAACAGCTGATGGAAAATGTTCCAGACACTTATGACAGACTTCTGTTTCACTACTATACATATGGTGAACCAGTGAACCAAGGTATTGAGATGTTCTAAACCAAATTAGAATGTTACTGTTATCATAAGCAAAGCAACCGATGAATGGCTTGAATGACACTGCATAACACAACCTACCAATGTTCAATGTCAACCTCGAGATTAAATTAATATTATTTATATTTCCTTTAATGAAATGAAACACCAAACCTATAAGGACAATAGTTATATTCTTAGCTTATTATGTATATTTCCAAATAACTAATACATGTAGCCAAAGAGATTTTACCACCAACAACAAGAAGATCAATTAATCTGTTTGTGCCTAGCACAATAAAATTCAACACCCAAAAAAGTATCCCGTTAACAAAAATCTTTCAAGACTGAACACAATAATAGATACTGGAGTGCTAAGTCAGTACCCCCAAAAGAGAACACATCAAGGATGGTACCGGAATGATTTAACCATATTATATACTAGTTATAAAGTAATGATCTGGGTACTTGGTTTAAGTACAATGGTTCAAGAAACCATTTGTTATCAAATCTATACACCATAATGTCATAATACTCAAAACTATTAGTATTGAGAGGGAAAGGGTTATAGACTTACAAAGTTTGGAGGTCATAACAGCCTGTCAATGTACAAATGACATTAACAACTAAACCTGTTTTAGTTCTAACCCGTATGGTCCCGGCCGTGCCTCGTGAGGCACAGTGCATTGTTATTTTAATTGTGTCTGTAATTGCGGGTATTGAAGTGTTAAATCAAATTGCAAAGTGGAACTAAATCCCACCCCAGCTTCGAACAAAGATAATATTCTTATCATCATTATGTATAAGCCCAATCTAAAATAACATCTCCAATAGTAACCTATTGCTTTATCTAGCAATCCATAGATACAATATTAAATTATGGGTATATTAATCATGCAATTTTTTTAAGTACCCCTTAAGTCCAAGAGTATTTTTGGAAGGGTTCTCATGACCAGATAGTTTTTCCTGCATTGCATTGCATTTTAAAATCACTTAAACCTTACCCATAATAATTAAGCACCTTTCTTAATCATATTGTTGCTGACTCATACCTTAAAACTAAAATGAAATATAATTATTACTTTGACTACCTTATGAAGACAGTAGTAAAACATAACTTCATTGCTCCCTGGTTCCGGGCGTTGACCCCTATAATCAGCTGTAGCCTACTAGAAAATGAACCATGCTGAAAACAAATTAATCCCTATCAAATAACAACAGATAATTTGGCATGTCATCTACCTACATTGAATCATAACATAAAATTAAAATCACAATTAAAATACCCGAAAAGATAGATGGGCAGACATTATTGTGAGATTTATACAAACTCATAAAAATAAATTTTAACTAAGAAATCTCATTTATTCTCAGTTTTCATTACCAATTGGAGTATTGGCTTTAATAGCTTCATAGCTTTCTATTGAAAATAACCATAAAGTGAAACAAAAGGGGGGGGGGGTGCATGCGAGTGCAGAGATCAATGGATTGTGACTAGAAGATAAAATGCCATACATTTCGTGTAGAGCTAATAAAATCCAACTAAAATTCATAACAATTGACAGTACATTACGGCAATGTAGCCAATTACCTACACAATGTTGACTGAATATGGTCAACACATATCCACTAATTGCACAACATTTAGTCAATTCTTTAGAATTACTAGATGATTAAACAGGAGTGTTCGAGACCCTTGAAAGACATTGTCATGAAAACACTGCTGATTCTTGTAGAAGTTCCTAATATTTGAAATAGTTTGGGAAATTATACTAATATAGCAAATATTCATCGTGGAGACCAGACCTCTAAGTATTATATTTTTTCTACTATGAAACCGCAAAAACTTATTGCTCCTTTACAAGGTGCCTGGGAAAACATAATAATAACAATGTTTTTATTTATATTGTTTCTATCATTATAGGAATAATAGGTTAAAAAATGAATTATAAACGAAATCATAATGTACAAAATTTACCAGACTAAAAGTATTAAGCAGAAATCAGTTTCTAAGACTTAAATACAAACAGTTTTGAGAAAATAGCTCAACTGTCCTTTTCGAGCCAATTGACTAAATCTCAAATTCTGTTTTACCAGTAAGGAGTGAATCCCTTAACATTCATAATATTTAGTCATAAGACTACCAGACCCTTAGCAAAATTTTGAGCTTTATTTATACTATGTACTACTAGGTACTAATTAATAATAAAAACAGTTTAATCCACACTGTAATAAAGAGGTTTCTCTTTCTTTTCTTATTAATTGTATGTAACTATATTAATTGGTTATGATAGAGTGAACACTTTAATATCCATAATATTTGATCAAGGATCTACCTAGACCCTTAAAAAATGACTGAGCTTTATTGATAAGAAGTACTTACTACTAGGTACTGATTAATAAAATCAGTTTAATTCTCACGACAATAAAGTGAAGAGATTTCTGTATTCTGATTAATTGGCTGTAATATTAATTGGAAACAGTGTTTTGAATGGACTCGGGCTCTTCTACTATTGAACAATAGTTAGACATTGTATGTGATCATAAAATCATTACATTAAATTTTTTATAGTTATACAATCACCTTTTGAGACAATATATCTATGGAACTCTATACTTGCCTTGTTTGCACTCTTCTGTTGCAAGTATTGTAACAAAAGGTCCTAAGTGAATAAACATTGCCTTGGTTGCACTATTCTGTTGCAAGTATTTTAACAAAAGGCCCTAAGTGAATAAAAATAATGCCAGTGGCATTCCTTGATAGTACTTCCAGACAATTCAACACTAAATAATGGAGTTGATGAGCCTTTTTTATTTGCAGACACATCTATAAAATACTAACACTACAACTGGATTTCAAATTATAAAATTACTTACTGAGAGATCTGAGGCTATCATTGCCTCAATCATAGAATCTATCAAAAGTATAATTAATTTCGTCATAGTTTGATAATATGAGCAAAATTTAGAAAACAAAGACATTGATTGTTCTCCTAGCTCTAACTTTAACCCATTGGAGCAATAAAACAGTTATTAAAATATATCAAACCCTAATATTCGTAAGTTTGTCAGATTTCAAGTGAAAGGGGCATCTAAACTCCAGAATTAAACTCTCACTATACAACCAAAACAACAGCTCAAATTAGAGCTGGCATCAACGAAGTCAGACATAATGTGGATTACATGGTTATCAAAGTTATTTTACAAAATGTAATATATTTATTGTAAAGTATCCTTGAAGCTTTAATATGGAAGCTTTAATATTCTTACAGAAGAAGGTCCAATGTAATTATCACAGATCAACACTCAGAATTACTTGCATTTTAATCAGTTAATAAATTAATTATTGCAGCCAACTCTGAACATCTACCAAGTTATAATAATTATTTGAAAGATTGCCACGAAGTAAAATTGGGAATCAAACGAGCTTACCTGTTAAGCGAAGTCTTGATTCAAATTTTATGAGTGGCAATCTGAAAAATAATTACCCACCCGCCGCTATAATATAGTTAACACTAACAGCCCCAAAGCTGCAATAATTAGTCTACCTAATTCAATTTTAACCTTTCAGGAAAATATAGTGAATATAGGTATTTGGAACTACTCTGTACATAAAACAGAGATTGTTCCAATGATAAGATCTCTAAAATAAGTGACGTACCGCGTCATGTGTCAGATGAGAGAGGCATACGAAGGTTGCAATTCTTAAAAAATATTTTTTAATTCTCTAAAAACCGCGGTGAAGTAACGTAGATATAAGAAATACTACCAAGTTATAATAATTATTTTTCAGATTGCCACTCATAAAATTTGAATCAAGACTTCGCTTAACAGGTAAGCTCGTTTGATTCCCAATTTTAGTCCAATCAATAGATTTTTTGTAAATCGCAAAAAGCCACTCATTTCGCACTATTCGGCCGCAGTAACTGACGTAACAACCGCTTTGTAGTGCAAGCTGATTATAACTTTATTCTAACAGTATTTCAAACGAAATTTGAACCACGACAAATAGAGTTGCTAATTTTAGGGTTAGAAGGGCCTTAAATACTACAGTTAGCCAATAAATTAACGATTAGCATAGTGAATAGTCCGAACACTCCGAACTAGTGTTCAGACTACGACTTTCCAAGTTCTCAGGATTATCGATTGACAGTCACGTTTCCATATTATCGACCACAATAATTAAAAATAAACATCAACCGACCAATAGAAGCTTCTCGATAATAGCTGCACAGCAATTTTTAATTGCATCCAAAGATAATTAGTATACTTTATTTGCTCAGTTAAAACGGCACACCGTAGGTCGTTGTGCATCGACCTTGGGCCAAGAATGTGGTCGTAAATAAGGCTATTTTAAACTCTATGACGTAAGGTATAAGGTCTAATAAGGTCTGATGTGTTTTTCCACCTAGTCGACTCTAGCGCACCTAAGTATGTAGGTGTTTATCTGCGACGTTCTAAGTTAATAAAAGAACACTAAGGATCCATTGTGGTCTGTGTTCAACTGGATCCGACAGCTTTGTTTGTTTTTTTTTCCTCCTTATACCTACAATAAGGGACACTAATCCCTTTTTGTATGTGTATAGCCTTGTGATTTTATCATATTACGAGTTAGGTATGTATTTACTTGACAAATGCCAAGTGCTATAAACTGCATATAGTTGATAGGTATTCAGACATGTAACAAACAGTCTTTATCTAATTACTTACTTACTGACTTCTGATAATTTTATTTCTTATTAAATGGACATTCGAGGGCTATAAACATAATAATCTATGCAGCAACCTACACACAGCACAAAAACGTCAATAAAAAGTTCGCTCAAAGAAATCATCGTGCCACCAGTTAGGAAGACCTCCCCCATTCGATTCTGCGTCTTTACAAAGTGATCAGAAGAGGATTAGAATGACCTCCGAAGGACCATGTAAGAGTGGTCAGGTTAGTTTTAAATGGCATTGACCGCCCGTCCACGTCTCAATGGTCGAAACGACGGAATATTGTTACTCGTTGATCTGATTATGTATTGACATATTATTATTCGGTGAGAAATATTATAATTTGATTGAATTTTATCTTAATTAATTTCACACGGAGATTGCGCTGTGAATCTTGGATATTGGATAGAGAGTTATTTTAATTGTATAATTAATTCCCGAGTATCTATAGAAAGTAGAAAAGTAACAAACAAAATGTCGGTTTTTTTTTGGTCCTTCGAAACGCATTCGCTAAAATAAGCAAGAAATATTCGATTACACAAACTTGAACAATTCAGCAAAATACTTGACACAATAAACAACGTTTACGAACGAACAATAATAAACTTAATCCACGATTTATTAACCAAATTACACAGTTTAGCAAAACGTTCGCAAATACATTAGTGACAATACCATGCAACAATGCAGCTTTCATTTAACCGTTGTGGTTACAAAACGGTGATTCATTGGTTATACGACGAACTATTGCATGCGATCTGGCTTTACTCATGCAGACTTCGGTAGGAGCGGCAGGTATACGAGAATCACTCATTCATCTATAATTTGTGGTCCGGCGCACTAGAGGGGCGCAGTGGTGGCGGCCCCGACTTACGAACAGTAAGCCGTGCGCAGTCGAACCCAGGCATTACTTTATGTGATTTATTTCATCACCACTGCTTTCAAAAATGGTGAAGGAAAAATCGTGAGGAAACAGGCATGTCCTAGAACCAAAAAATCGAAGACATGTGATATCTACCAAGCCTCTCTGGACCTGTGGTAGATTATAGACCATTCTTTGCTGACAGAGGAGGTGTGTCCCAGCAGTGGGAACGTTATAGACTGATTATGCAGCATTGTCTTCTTCGTCCATACGTCTCCATTAGTGGTCATCTTATGAGGCCCCTTTTCTAGCCGTATTGTCTTTCAAATAGTCCGTTCTTCGTTTCTTTGGTGAAGACCAACTCTTGTCGGTAACTATAACTGTCTACTAATGTCGTGGTGAAATGACTTACTTATGGGTAAGGCTGGTGGTCTTACTGATCAGGGTGTGCCCACTTAAGTACCATCAGTCATGATCCTTATGATTCACTGCCATAATTGCTGACGTAGATCTTTTATTGATAAACGGAACTCGTCTTGGCATAAAAAAGCAAAGGCTTGGCACGAAACAAGAGTGAGCACGTTGGTAAAAATAAATCCACTTAGGGACCCCGTCAGCGATTCAATAAAGTCCCAGACATCTGTCTGGATTTCCTTTTACGTCATGGAATTTGCAATAGTGTCATGTAAATTGAGCGTTAAAGCTTTTCTGTTGAAGCCAATAAGAAAGGAAAGGAAAAAGTAGTGAACTGACCGACAAACCAAGAAGACGTCGATTGCAATATATTACGATGGAAAAATGAGCTTGTTTTATAAGATAATTAATCAATAATTTGACAGTGCTGTATTTACAAATTATTTATAAATTAAAAAAAAGTAGTGAATGAATCTCATCTTAAAGCCTCCTCAGTCTCAAGCCCCATATAATCAATTGGCAATTGATGATTCGATTATTGGGAGAGAAAACTTTGTATCTTGAAGTAATAAACGAATAACACTGTTTAAAGCTTTTACGGTTTAAAACTAAACTTATATTGTCACTTACGGGATATCATCCGTGAATTAACAATCACGGAAGATATCCAGTAAGTGACAATATAAGTTTAATAAACGAATATCTAAATATCTTATTGTAATAGTTCCACTGCAAGCTACTTATAGATCAATTGGCAATTTATGATTCAATTATTGTGAGATGAAACTTTGTATCTCAGAGCAATTGAAATCGTTTAGGATATTATTATCAAATGTTTTGTTTATTTATAACGGTTGCATTAGGCACAGAGAGACAGGATGTATCATTGCTCAGAAGCGAGTCATGTTAATTAAATCAAAGCAGGTTTTAAGATGTGAGATAAAACTGATAAAAGCAACATAAAATAGAATGAATCTACTCCAAAATTCTGAATTTTAAAGGCTAGCTTGCAGTCTCTCCAAATTACTTACAATTTCGTTGACTCAAGTCCGACTCTGCTAATCAACAAATCAGAACCCAATTCTTCATCATACAGACAAGAGACAGTCAAATAACTCGCATGAAAAACCAGTCTACTCCATCTTGCGTTGTCAACACAATCTCTGCATCAAGCTAAAATCGCATGATGCGTGCAATCCTTTTGCTTTCCAATTAATTACTTTAGTGAATGACCAGTGAAATTACAGTATAATATTGATAAACGACTTGTATTGCGAAATTGTGAAAAAGTAATAAGCTAGATACGGTATTTTTGTGTTGCTATTCGTTTTACGCTTAGTTTTCATTAATTTTTTGGTGTATTTCACTTGTAAATTAGGTATGAAAATGCAAGCCGTGACAGGTAAAAAAATAGCGACCTTCCGATCCCTTATTTGACTCTCTTGTTTTTTTTTTTCGGATGCGAAATCATCAAATGACTCCTCCCGCTCTGGGCGGAGCAGGAGGGAGTGTCAGACTTTTACTGACTAAAACCCATCCATGTTCCTTGATCGCCCTTTGTGTTCCGGGGCCATGGTATCTCTTTCGAACAGTCCCGCAACCCCGGAACAGTCCCGCAACCCCGGAACAGTCCCGCAACCCCGGGTGTCTGATCGGGTCCTTAGGAAATTTGGTAAGGATATAGATTAAATCACGAACAAGGACGAAGACTATCTTTTTTTTTCAAACGGCTCTATTTGACTCTCCTAAGTGATGAATTTTCAAACATCCTACCTTGATAATCTCTTGTGCAAAATCTTCTTGCTAGAAGCATGAGAGCCCAGCTATCCAGCTATATAGATTATTGGCAACACTAGCCAATGTCAACATCGGTCCGCAAATTTATATTTAATTTTAATGTTTTTTCTATCTAAAAGTAACCAAAATAGTGTTTATAATACTCGGTGCATCGTAGTACACTAGTGACAGTATTATCTTGAGTAAATTCTGTGTATTATGTTAAATGTGAAGAAAACATTGTTTTGACTAAAGTGACTTGAAACATTATTCTAACAAACCTATAAGCAGTGAAATAGTGTGCATAAAGATGGACATGACCAAAAGTGACTCTAACTAACAAGAACAGAATTCCAAAAAGTGTAAAATACAAAATCAGTTGATAAAAACCAGTAGTGAATTTAAAACTTTTCTTGTCGCAATGCAAACAAACCACAGCTGATTCATCACTGGTGACATTGACCAATCACAAACGGCTGGAAATATTTTGACATAAAATGTTTCGTTCAGTAACTGATGTCAAGCAACTTGAACACGAGTCTTTTAGCGCTAAGTTAAATCGGGGTTGCCAATTAATAAAAAAACGTATTATTTAGTAGAAATTGATCCACCTACACCATCATCCGAAAAACAAGAAGTTAAGACTGGCCCTTTTTCAAGATTTCAAATATGAACTACCTAGAAAATATAACAGTTCGTCGTACGCGCGTTCGAACCAATTCGGACCCTGCTCCAGACGACAATGACTCAACATCACATATAATCGAGTGCACTGCTAGTAGTATGCCTGACTTATCAGTTGACGACGACTATGATCAAGTACGAGCTTTAAAGGAAGAAATTCAAAAACTTGTATCTCAATTAGATAGTGCTCACAAGGAGATAGATATATTGAATCTAGAAAATAGTAAACTTAAGTGCACAAATGAAGACTTGATTAAAAAAAACCAATTATACAAAAAAGTAACAACAATTAGCCCAATTAAAATAAACCAAAGTACTCCAAAGCGAAATCCTCTTCTTACAAACTGTAAAACAAAACAAACACAAACTGATGTACAGCTATATATACCAAAAAGCACACAACAGAGTTTTGTTCAACAAATTAAAATAAATAAACCGCCATCTGAAGGCTCTTACTTACCAGACAAGGAACCTAAGGTTGTCTACAATGTTCTGCCATCACACATAACTACAGAGGGCACCACGACTACAGAGCACGCAATGGGATCGACGACTCAACATAAACAAATTTTGGAAAACACATTTTTCAATAAAGTATGTATAATTAGTGCTAATAATGTAAATAATATATTAGGAATAGCCGAAAACACTTTCCCGAACGCCAAAATCTGTCACTACTGTATGCCCAATGCGGGTACAGCAGAGCTCCTCGCATCATTGGACAAGAAATTAGTAGATTATACTTTAAATGACTTTTGTATAGTCCTCCTCGGCGAAAAAGACTTTTTAGAATCCAATAATTATGAAAAATTGGTTAATCACATAAAATGTAAAATCGAAAATGTAATGCATACTAATGTTATTCTATGTTCTCCTAATTTTAAACTTAATTGGAATGTTAACTTATTTAATACTAGAATAGAAGCTTTCAATCGACTTTTGAACCAAAGTAATCAGACTTTTAAATATGCGTGTTTGTTTGATACCAACAAACACCTGGAATATAATTATAAAATGTTTTCTAAACATACAGGCAAAGTTAACAATAGGGCTATTGTAAATATCTTTCAGAACTTAAATCGCTACATACAGCTATCAGTAGACTCTGAATATGAAAATAACCGTGATAGTTTAAGTATAGTTGATAAGTACGAAATCTGTAAAATCGACCAGTTAAAACCTGGTACCATTCCCTACTACTTTAAAAAAAAAATGATGGTGGATAGAGATACATTTTTTCGTGGATAAACATCTGTCAACTGTAGCACATCTAAACGAGTCTGTAGATAGTTCAGTGTCGAATCGTTTAAACATTTTTCATCAAAATATGTGTGGCCTAAATAATAAAAAAGATGTGTTAGAAATATATCTAGATAGCTTGAGTAGCCCCTCGAATTACTTGTGTATTAGTGAGCATTTTCTTAACGAAGACCTAGTTAATTTGTTAAATCTTTCTAAGTACAATGTTGCATCGTATAATACCAGAGTAAATAAGCTGAGAGGAGGGACTATCATCCTTGCAGAAACGGATAGGGAATTCGAGGAACTGCCCATTGCCAAAAAAATATATAAAATGGACTGTTTTGAAATATGCTGTGTCAAGGATGTTTCAACTGGCTTGTCTGTGTGTTGTTGTTATCGTACACCTTATGATAAAAACTTAGACACTTTTATGGTAAGGCTCGAAAAACTATTAGAACATTTCTTTAACAAGAACTGTGTTATTTGCGGTGATTTTAATATTGACTTATCAACTGACAATAAAAAAAGAAACGACTTATTAAATTTATTGACATGTTACAATTTTAGACCTCTAATTAGTACAACTACATTTATTCGAAATGACTCACGATCTTGTATAGACAATATCTTCACCAATCTGTCAGATGAACGCGTTATAAGTTGCGAAGTTGACCATAATGGCTTGGCAGATGGACATGCAGGACTTCTATGCAGTACAGCATTCAGAAGTAGTGAAGTAAGTAGGAATACAAAAACCAGTAGTGTCCAAATCACCAAACGGATTTTTAATGCAAATACAAGGAGCAACTTTAGAAATTTGCTATTAAATCACGACTGGAGTGATTTCGGAATAAACTCATTTTTAAAGCAATTCGAAGAAATGTTTACACGCTGTTTTAAGAAAAGAAAACTACAGGTACACTTAACGCGTAACACGCAGGTGCGCTGGATCACTAAGGGTGTAAAGGTCTCTAGTAAACGTAAAAGTAGAACGATTTTTAAATTCTGGAATGGGGAATAGACAAAATGTCACTCTGATTGACTATAGGCAAAAATACTTAACTATGTACAGGAAAGTAATAAATATGGCCAAAAAGCTATCAGTACAGTCTGAATTATCAAAATCTACGAACATCTCAAAAGATGTTTGGAAAGTTATAAGCAAACATAGAAACAAGAGTGTCAAAAACAATACAAAACTAATTTTAAAATCAAATAATATGATTGTGTCAGAACCATCTGATATTGTGAATATCCATGCCCAGCAGTTCCAACTTAAGCCATCAGCTACTACATGCACAGGGGCTGCCATGGATATTCTACGTAAAAGTGCAAAAAGAGTTACTAATGACCTTATTCTAGACCCTGTCACCCCCCTTGAAATATTCAAAATAGTGCAAAAAATGGACGACAAAAAATCTTGTGGCTATGATGACATAAATATAACAGTAATAAAGGACAATATAGATGTATTAGCGGAACCTTTAAGCATTTTTTATAATAAGTGTTTTGATGAAGGAATTTTTCCAGATCAACTGAAGATAGCCAAAATAATACCTGTACACAAAAAAGGTTGTAAAACAGACCCTAAGATCTACAGACCAATCTAATTACTACCCATTCTTTCAAAAATTCTTGAAAAGCTAATTAAAACTAGATTACTAAGACATTTCAATCAGAATGGAGTGTTAAGTAGAAGACAATTTGGTTACCAGAAAAACGTTGGGACACAAGACGCAATTTCGACTTTAATTAAGGACGTAGTTAGCAGATTAGACGACAAGCAGAAAGTAGCTGGGCTTTTCCTAGATTTAAGTTCAGCATTTGACACGGTGGATCACAATCTACTGCTTGAAAAACTTGAGCACTACGGTGTCAGGGGCAAAGTATTGACACTTCTCACGTCATATTTAAAAAACAGGAAGATGTTCGTGGAGATCAAAGCCGTAGTGTCACGGACAAATACCTCAGGAAAAAGTTGTTCAAGTGAAGAAACTTACAGGTCTCAATTGTCTCCGGTGCACACTGGCGTACCACAAGGCTCCATATTAGGCCCAATATTTTTTATTGCGTTTATAAATGATCTCATACAACACATGAGGGAAGAAGCTGCGCGATCTATCCAGCTTGTGGTGTTTGCCGATGATACCAATGCCGTTGTCTCGGCTGACAATATACACACTCTTAATTCCATTGTTAATCAAACCTTAGATATCTTCCACAGCTGGTTTGCTGTTAACGGTCTTAAACTTAATGCCAGTAAAACTAATGTTATGCTTTTTCGTTCCACTTCCAATAATAAGGACAGCATCAACTGCGTCATAAACGGAGAAACAGTGAACGTGGTCGAGGTGGTTAAGTTTTTAGGAGTTTATATCGATAGCCAGTTAAAGTGGAAACAAGAGCTAACACACCTGGAGAAAGCAATTAGTTCTGCCTGTTACGTATTAAGAAGTCTAAGAAACGAGGTAACCATAAAACATTTGAAAATGGTCTATTACGCATTAGTTGAGTCAAAACTGAGATACAGCATACTTTTATGGGGAGGAAGTTATGATTACAATACTCAAAAAGCTTTTGTGATTCAGAAAAGAGCAGTCAGAACCATAGTCAGAATTCAACAGCAAGAATCATGCAAGCCTCATTTTAATGAGTTAAAGATATTGACTGTCCCAAGTTTGTACGTTTCGGTCCTGCTTAGCCACTTATCAAAGTACATCTTTGAATATGAGACTGAAGATGAAAGGCAAAAAAGAGAGAGTACAAGAAGAAAGGATCTACAGATGAAGCAAGTGCCTCACCTGAATGTTGCAAAGCATAGCGCCTACCACAAGTCTATAAAAATTTTCAATAAACTGCCGACAGAAACAAAAAGTCAAGTATATACAAGTGGGTTTCAAAGTACGCTTAAACGGTTCTTGTTAAACAAGTGTCTATATGCTATTGATGAATTATGAAATAATACAACATTCGAAAGTATAATTTTCTATAATGACTTGAAATGGACATTTTTATTGTATTTTATGAATTGACACATGTGACATGACATTAATTTTATTTTTTTTATAATTCTTTTTGTTAATTATTATTCTTATTATTATTCCGATTTTATTTTAATTTAATTTGGTTAATTTCATTGTAATTATTTTTAATATGATTTGCATGATTGTTTGATGCTTTGTTTGATGTTCATAGATACATAATTTACAGACATTCAGACACGATGTAAAAGTCGTTATTGAATAAATGAATTGAATTGAAAAAATTGAATATGGAGATCTGACTGTCTGTCAGTGAGAGCATTTCGGAATTTTATGAAGTAGGTTTAGATTTTATTTTTTTTACGATTTGTCTCTCTTCTTCTAGAAATACCTCATTTCTATCCTATAGGTTTCAGACATTGCCATAAACAATTTGCTAAATTTGTCAAATTATCAACACAGACTGATTTATTATTAAAACTTATAAAATATTGGTCATACTGACCAAACGACTTACTTTCCTTTCGGTTAGTAGTTTGTTTACCAAACATGAGACATATTCTAGACTTTACAATAAATCACCGACGAACGGGTTTAGATAAAAAACAAGTTCAAAATACACTATTAAATACCTATTCATCTCAAAAACACATTAAGTAATCTAAGTTAATCATAGTCTTGTCTAGAGTTAGTCATTTGTGATAACTATGACGCATAAAGTTAATATTAAACTTGATATGTAACTGCTTCTAATTTGTGTTCATGGGTCTTTAATAGCCCATCATCTGGTCTATAAAATATTGTACCTGTATTTCTCGTTCCCCTTGAATAGATCAGAATGGTTATTTTAAGTGGCCCCTCCTGTAATTTATTCTACGGAACTATCATGTATTCCTCATGGGGTCTTATGACGGTGTCTCTTATTATGGCATAAACATGTTTAGGGTCTTCTATTATTATGTTTACTTACCAAAGGACCAAAAAATTGTTAGTTCACCTGTTCACCCCTTTTAGCTTATTTTGCAGGGGTGTTTGTAAAGTTACGAGTATGTTTTACATCCCCATGAATCTGAGTATAAGACGATATTGAAAGCATCTGGATGGAAATAAGAAAATCTATAAGACCCAGCAGCTTAGATGAGAATTAAGTAATCTAAGAGAACAAACAGAAGGCGACGCGGTAGACCTCGCAGGAGATGGCGGGACGAGCTAGACAAAACCAACGACCAGTGGTCTACATTTGCCCTGGATCGAAGAATTTGGAGAGGCCTTTGCCCAGCTGTGGGACGACACAGGCTAACAACGCACAGTAAAATAACAGACAAAAAGCAGCGAATATCTCACAAAGAACAGCTCCTCAAGCAACAGATGTTCATGTACACTTGTACAACAACAATGTTTTTTCAACCAAAATTGAAACTTTCCTTACAATCTCCTTAACAAGAACCGGCCTTTCGCTTCGTTGCGAAATAACAAGTTTAATACTTGCCGTTATATCGACTGAATGGATAACAATGAGTCATTGTCACAGTTTCTTCATATACTACGTCGTACTGGCTCTGACCGGTGACCAGTTGATACAAAAAGGGTGCTTAATCAACGCTATTCATAGTGTATATTTGCAAGGGGTTGAAAATCGATTGCACGTGCAGCAAAAGGGTTGAGGAGCCCTAGGACTGTGTATTGATCGTTTAAACTATTCAAAAACAAAGAAAATAATACACAATTATGTTTTAAACTGTTCACTGTCTGTCTATATGCAATGGGAATGGCGGGCAATGGCGCCAACTACGCGTGATTGGACGTCGTAAAATCCATCAAACTCTAATCAATATTCGTATACTGTAATCATGACAATGCTTACTTGTCTAACATGCTTTTGTTTCAACAGAGGTTTTCCCGAAAATATTTATTTAGCTTGCAGTCTGCAGTTATTTTCATTTAGAATGTCAGTACGAACATCCCAATAAATAATATTTTTAGCAAGTCTTGCATTTGAATTTATTGCCTGGCGCCTGGGTGGCAATTTATTATGCGTATGCGCTGGTCAAACGGTTAATAGCGATGGTAAGAGATACAAATGCGTTCGAGCGTTCGCCTCAGCGTCTGACCCTTTATAAAGTCTCGTGCGAACAAAAGGACCAAAGATAATTTATTCGCAAGTCATTCTAGGTTGCCTAAAATGGGCAGGTCTGTGTCGAAACCAGACGCAGCTGTATTAGTACTGGACTTATGCAGTCTGACCTCCGATTCCCATCAATTTTATACTTTCCTAAACATACGATTGAATGGCAGATTTTCAAAGAGGAACGATGTTTCTCGAATAATAAATCAAGGGGCACTATTTAAAGATCCTTACAGATCGAGCGATCTAACTGATAGACAGGCCACGACGCGCGACGCCAAAAGCCTAAAACAAAAGAGTAAATACAATCAACCAAAATCAGAACTAACCACATCGTGAATTCGCGATTAACTTCCAAAGAATTCGTGGTTACTCACACAAAGAAAGAAAGCTAACAATATTTCACACTAAGCCGTCCCAGGTCAACACTCGATGACTCACCCGCTCTTAAGGTAAGCTGATGAGAACGAGCGTGATGTAAACTACGCATTCCAGTGCTAAGTGGTAGACGTAAACAATGTGGTTGAATGGTTCATGCTCTTTAGGGGTTGGAAGCCCTTTTGTGCAAGCGAAGAAAGAAATAGCAGGACGGTGTTGTGGAAAGAGGAACGGAAGCATAGAGGAGAAATTACGGCAAATAAAAAAATTAACATAGACATTACAGACAGTTCAGGTATTTTCATCCTAGTACTATGTGTGGACTAGTAGATCCCAAATAAATAACCAACTGGTAGCCTGGCGAAAATAAAAGCATTAATATTGAACTGTGCCAGTTGGCCGTACAAGGATTTGGAAGGATGCAAAATCTCCAGAAAAAAACACATCTCCTTTGGCAAACGAGTATTCTGATCAGTATGCTACTTTTACTTTGTACTAAGAACGCCTTCTATTTTGAGAAAAGCGTGCACTACGTACTAATTTCTCGCGTTTCACACCTCCCATACGTTTACAACCTCTGGTTAATGCAAAGGTTGCCCGATGAATGTACGCGGTACGGATATAGTAGTGAATGCGGAAAAGAATATATACTTAAGTAAACTATATACTTGAGCAGTCGATAAGCAGTAAGCACCTGGGTGCATCACATTGTACGGTGTTATGGCTTTCGTGGATGTTGTTTTAGTGCATGTTAGCGATAAGTGACTTTAGCTTAGAGCTCGTGACGTGCATGCAGTATCATACCGTGTTTATGTTCAATTATAGTGTCTTTCAGCTTGTCATTTGCTTAGTGAGGATTTCAATAAACTTCCAAGTATATGAATAAATATACAAAACAAATTCTGAGAAACTCCCGTAATAAATATCAAGGTTTTCCATTGAAACAATAACCTAAAGCCACACCATGGGATGTCTATATAGGTAATTCCTGGAATTCAAGCCTGCGATGCCGTCACTGCGGAAATGCTGCGCGTGCGTCTATCAAGTTTGGAACATAAATAGCTAGTTGGTTTTAGTCACGAAGTTAGTAGAAAATGGAGTGTTCATAGGCTCGATGCTATAAAATTGTGATCTCATAATTTTATGGGATAGCAAAGAACCTAACAAACGATGCGTTGATCAAAAGACCAAAGATAAATAGTAGAACAAATTATCTATGGCAGATTGCCCCTACTGCATCTAAAGACCGCACGACTGTAAAAGAGGAATGACTTGACTAGGTCAACGAAAAAAATTGAAGAGAAAAGTACTAACACAATTTGTGACATTCGAATCTTATATTGCCTGTTTTTCTCTTCTGTAGTGGTATTCAGCTGCCTGCATCCGTAAGTAAGGCTTGATGCAGACCCCAACACAGTTAAGAAAGCCTAGGCAAATGATGATGATGACTAGCTTAGTGACAAACATAACATTGGTGCGGATGTTTTCCTCATAGTTCATCCATGTCCCGTTCTTTGTCACTCCAATGTCTTACTCCTCCCTGCACCAAAACATACATACCTCTACACTTTACTAGTACTTTACCTTCTCCTTGTTTATCAAACGGTGCAGCAGTAATAACTGTAATCAACTCATGCGTTTGTACAGCGTATAGTTTGAGTACGAGATTGAATAATTGAGTTATAGGTCGTTCGTGACTCATTTTGTTTGTATATTTTCACCGTCTGCCGAGAGTACGCTTGGTGTAGTGTTATTGGTAATCGGTTAATGGGTATGGTAAAGGAGAATGCCCATTTTTCTACTGACCGCCGTTGCGCATCAAAACTTTTTGTATGATAGCATAAATTGGATATAAAAGAGGGGTGATGTCGTACTTTCAAAGGAAAAAAAAATATCCATTTATTTTGTGGGGTTTTTGTTGTTCTTTGATTTTCTGTTCAGTTTTGAGGTTAGTTTTGTAACGAACCTTCCACTAAAAGCAGCAGCCCTTTACAACAAAATGACTTCAATTGACATTTAAGACACGAACAGAACGCAATGATAAGTTATTTATAAGCACAACAAACTCAAGAACTATCCATGCACAAGTAAAAAAAAACAAAAGTATTCGGCAGCGAGGTTTGATTTGTTTGTTTGACAAATTGACAGTGACAGTTCACATTTCACATTGTGTGTTACCAACACCAACAGTTAATCTAAATCACTCTGACTATAACTGATTTGTCAAATATAGAAAGATTTTAATTAGCAAAGTAATATTATTTAAAAGGATGCGAATTAAGAAAATAAATTATTTCAATTCCAAAAAAATGTAAAATAACAAGAATAGTCATAGTTGAATTTATTTTTAAAACTCCGAGTCTGACGGATTATGGGGAGGTTTTAATAAATTGGCAACATTTACCGAAATACGCCATTTTAAAAAGTATGCAGCAAAATCCAATATTTTAACTAATTAAATACAAAATAGTAACCCCACATACGATTTCGATCAAGTGAATTAAGAGAAGTTAAAAAAATATTTTATTATTTATGAGTTTGTTTTTATGGCTATAGTCTTTTACTATAAAGCGATTCTGATTGTGGTCAATCTCCTTTTATTGTTGTTAGGTAACTGTTTATTTTTAAATATCTAAGCAGTATGGATATATTTGGTCGTGCAATCAAAAATAGATCTATAGTAATCGTCTGGTTCCAGAGAATTCTTTACAATGGTCTTTGGAAATCTGGTTTGCTGGCTGGTCCCAAGTCTTCCTTAGCTATACTTATAAATTCAAACCTTATTTTTTAACATCTATCTTGGTTTCTACTTCGAGCAGTACTTGCTTTACCCTCTCGTCTTGAGCTGTCAATTTTTTAATCACTTTATCTCCTGCCGATGTAAAATCTCTTCATCCATGAAACTGGTATTCTCTTCAGAATCATCTCGAACAAAAACGTTTTCACTTGAGACTGTCGCAGACATGCACTTATCTCGATCAGGCATAATATCGTAAATAACTTTCAGTCTGCCTGTCCGTTCGTCCGTATCGCTCTCGCCTGGCTTATTAATCGAATAGTCGACTGATTTCATTAGCTGTACATTTTATAGGTATGAGTAGTTTAGAGATGAAAGATTTCGAATAGTGAGGGTTTTATTTGCCGCAGTTTAATTGGTTGTGTACGGCTGTTTGTACTTACGTATTTTTCCGATTATGGTCATTTAACCGAGCTACACATTGATCAATCAAATAGACATGCTCATGTTCGTCAGACAGTGTTGAACGATACCGTATAGTTTTTGACACCTTTTCAACCGTATGAATAATACAATTTTTCGATATTGATATGTAGGTACTACTAGTTACACGCGAAGCATAAGTTCTCTCCTTGTGGTACACCACAAGTCTTTTCTAAGAGCGGGTACCTACATTTGTCAGTTCGTCCGTAGGTTTTTTCAGTCATCAGCCGACAGTGGTATTTTGTTTGTTATTCACTTGTTTAACCGAAGTTACTTACTACCGCACGTCCATACTAATATTATAAAGAGGAAAACTTTGTTTGTTTGGTTGTTTGTTTGGTTGTAATGAATAGGCTCAAAAACTACTGGACCGATTTAAAAAATTCTTTCACCATTTGAAAGCTACATTATCCACGAGTAACATAGGCTATATTTTATCCCCGTACTCCCACTGGAACGGGAACTACGCGGGTGAAACCGCGGGACGTCGGCTAGTAGTAAATATTATTAAGAAATGAATTTGAGTCATATAACTATGAATTTCACATGAATAATGAATCAAAGGGACTTCACCCGGTCTTTATCAGCCTATAGGCTGATGTGGTTTCCTAATACCTAGAATAGGATAATTTTATTGCTACTGTATTACTAGATATAAAAATGTGAATTACCATTGTTGCAAGTTCATTGTAATGTGTCATATTAGTCATAATTCAATGGACAATCCCTTCGTCCTTAAATGGTCCTTATTGATTCATGACTGCCGATATGGTCATATACGTATACTACATGTACAGCAACATACCAGTTATCATTTCTTGTTTGTAATCTTTGGGAAATTATAAGTCTAGCCACAAAATTATTGATTGGACACGTGATTAAACTTCTAATTTTATAACTAAGCAACGGGAACGTGACATAGCCTCTAATAAACTAATTCGTCTTTTTTACAATGCCAACTAAATATTCTATAGAAAGCGTCAAGTAAAGATCATCAATTATGGTGACTTGTCCTTCTTATTTATACATTGCCACCTAATTTACTAACTCGGCCACGGATGTTACATCTCGTCACCATTTTACGTTTTACAGCTTCAACGCAATATCCTCAAAAAAATATAATTCAAGCTTCTACAGAAAGCATCATTTATTATAACTTAGCATGTAAAATGATAGATCGATATTCTTTTATCGTGAAAATAGCCAACACTGTATGATTTGGCGCGAGTACGCGAGACGACAGCGACCGGCCATTTGCACCAATCAGAGAGCGCCATTCATGTAACGACGAGTTGAGTTAATCACGTGTAAATAAAGTCTTTTATTTTGGGGGAAAATATAATGACCACCAAAAATAACTTTGTGACCACTAACATCTATCACCTAAAATATCAATTGATCACCAAATTTAGTAAATTGAACACCAAATTTTAATGAGGTGGTTGATGACAAACTAGTTTTGCCTAGGCCAACTTGGGGCACCCCGACACGGATAGATTAGGTTAGAAGGGTATGGCGGGGTCGAATAAGCGAGCGAAGCGAGCGAATAGACCCCGCCATACCCTTCGTGGTTATTTTTTTATAAACCATTCAGAAGTAGGTTCGCGGGGCTCCCGTCGACCGGGTCTCCCTCGACTCGGATGCAAGAGCATAACAGTTCAATTTCTGGTCACCATTAACTAATTTTGATGACATTTTTAGCAAAATTTTGACGATCAATTAATATGGGATGAGTTACATTTTAAACGTACTGAGTTAAAAAATTTGAAGCTAAATAAATATATTTTTTGATGTCATTTAATAGTATTTTAGAAGTTTACTGTTAGAATGTATGTTACAAACATAGATGCTAAAAAATAACCATCATGCTGAGTTGTATTTAGAGTGGTTTACATAGAAGATAACTAGTGGCTAAGATAGTAATATTTAGATGCTCGTTAATTGTGGCTGACTTAGTAATTTAGAAGGCAACATACATTTTTGGAGGCGAATAATGATATTAAAAAGAAGCTTGTTTAATTAGCACCCGTAATCTTTTGTTTAAATAAGAAGAAAAAAATTCAACAAGATGCAAGTAAATATTTGCAAAGGTATCAATCACTTCGATATTGAAGAATACTAATATTAGATTGATAAAAGCAAATACTCATATTGGCCTTGGGGTTTGAAATTACGACACTTCAGAAACTACTTTCAAGCTATTTCATTAGGATGACTTTAAGAAATCAAGCCTACTTGTCTTCACATGTGTTCAGAATTACGTTACACTAAATTTAGTCCTTCAGTACTCAAAAGACCAACCCTTAAGTTTCTCGAATCGGTTCAAAACAGAAGACTGGCAAGTTCCCCCAATGTAATTTGCGGATTACCAAACAATTCTTTACTTGACGTTGATAAAGATTTTAATTCTAAAATGATTAATGGTTTAAATATCGCTATCTTTAATAACACCATCTCCGCTTCACCGTCGGTCGGCTCTATTAAGGTCATAATCGATTTCAGATGTTATCGGTAAAGGGTGCCGAGGCATGTTCAGCCTATCATATTTATCAGCGATGGTGTTCTGTTATCCTCATTATTAGAATTATTACATAAAGCTTAATTTCGGAGAAATTTTATGAGTAATAAGAAAACCTTCAGTTAGATAAACAATTAAATTCCCTACTTCATGATTCGCACGTAAAGTATTTCATAAACAAACAATACATTTTGGGCTCTTTTGTTACTTACACAAGTTATTTGCATTCTTGGAGCTATCAATGTAAAAAAATAGAGTCCTTTAGCCTGCATATCATCCATAATAAACGCTGCGCTGTTCTGTGTAGTAAATGTAGCAATCTCAACCTTCATTCTATTAAGTTGAACTGCATAAGCTCTTCTAAAAGTCATTTCTTTGTTCATCTCCTTCAATCGGTAATTTCTACCTATATGCATACAATTTGCACACTGCAGGGCAAAGGAGCCTCATACGGAGAAGGTACTAAGCCTTACAGCGCTTGCTCAAGTTGTGAATTGGCATTGGCAATTTCATATCAATAATTGTATAGTTCCCTAGTTTCCTCACGATATTTTCCTTCGTCAATATCAGTGACGTCTAAGGATAGGTAAACTTAAAAAGTCTACCATGTCCAGTTTTTGGGACCCTTCCAATATTTCCTCCCAAACCAGAACCGCTAATTTCGCAACCACTTTTGTGTTCGTATCACAGCGTTACGCAGAAAACAACAGTACGCATCGTTTAGAACCAAGTTTTACATACAATGATGTATTTAGAAACTGTTATTGTATGTAACTATGTAATTGTAAACAGCTTGATAATGTATTGTTTCGCCTTTATCATTAGCATCCTGTCGGTCGGGCTTAGATAAACGAGCTTTTGGGATACATCGAGATGACTCAGAGCTGTTTGTTGTTGTTTCGCGTCTGCAGTAATTTCATTGTTCTCTGTAACCGTCTTTTTAGCGGTCGATAGTCTTTTTCTAACAACAGGTAGATATTCTGTGCTTGATTCAGCCATAAATGATGTTCACGAAAAGGTTTTAGCGCACTGTCGAAACTTTTTAAAGATGCATGAATGTAGAACATGCATGATGTCGTGTTTGGTAGTAATATTTTAGTAGAGTAGACAGTGCAGAAAGAGAAACCCGATAAAACGGTGGCTGGGACAGACTAGATATGAAAGGCGGACAAGGTGTTTTGGCGAAGCTTGTCAGAGGCATGTGCCCAGCAGTGGACTGCGAGAAGCTAAATTTATTGAGGGTAGACTGAAGTCTCCCCCAGAGTACTTAGATTTATGTTTAATAAAATAGTCATTAACACAAAACAAAACCGCACTACGCAGTTACACTTCAAGGTTCGAATTATACGCAGATACGTTATCCAGAACTTCAGAGGCGATCCACAGCGGATGCTTATTGAACGAATGAGCGATAATGAATGGAATTACCAGCGTATATTAATATAGAGCACGTTGGCGCCACTTAAAGACACGTGCCGAACAGCCAGACTCAGTGCTTTAAAGTGCAGAAATGATGTGGGGATAACAGGTCCTTAGCAGCTTTGCATTTGCATAATGAAACTGATAACTTTGAGGAAGATTCATTGGTTGCCGCTTGGCTAACAGCTACAAGCGCATTGCTACAGAGACAGCGGAAAAAACAAATGCAAAACATTCGCTTAGAATCTTACTTAGGCGCATGTCACTGGTCATAGACATCGCTTGAAGTCACCAACAGGGCGAAGTCTCATCACTTGAGGTCACAAAGCGTTGACTGACTGGTGACTGCCTGCCTACATTTACTGTATTGCCATCCATACTTATAAAGGGTGTAAAACACCTCTTAACGAAGCCGAAAGGCACTTGTTCTCCTTGTCATTGCGATAATTATTTTGTTCTACACCATACCTGGGAACCTTCTAGTTACGGAGATATTGGGGGTCAAAGTTCCAACTTTTTTTTTTAATACAAGTTTTGAATGTACGATTTTTACTTTAAACACATCCACGACCCCCGTACTATTCAATCCATCCATCAGCACAATGTTTTGAGTGCAACAAAACATGATTTTTCACCCCGACAAAAAAAGTCGTTTCCCAGCAATAATTTTTGCGTAAAGCTACTTAGTTTGATGTACAGAATGCTTGGTTGACGGCTTCGTGATGAGGTCTTTTACACCCTGTATTTTATTAGTCTAACTACCATCATTTTGATACTAAAACCTATAATGATTTCATAATATGACTGATTCTTACGAATGGTATAGCAAGAATAAAACTTTCACGAAATATCTTTCTTTCTGTAACCGCAAAACAAATATTTAAGTTAATATTATTTGAAATTGAACCGCAGAAACATTTTCATTAAATATTTGCGGTTAGCGCTGAAATTGTCCAAATTAATTTTATTTAAATGTAATAGGCTAGTAATAGATTATCTAAAGCGGAACCTTATGGGGGATAAAAAAACTTTTTATGTCGGTTTTGTAGATTATGGAATACCGATAGCTAATCCCGGAAAACTAAGTTGTAAAATAACCTAAATACACATACGGACAATACTTTACCAAAAAATACATATTGGTATTACAGATAGAAACGACATCACCCATTAAGCCGTAATTGGTCCCGGCTGTTTGTAGATTTTTGACAGTCGTTACAGATAGTCAGTGGCACGAAAGTTTAAGACTGGAAGCCGATCTCCAACATTGTTGGGAAAAGGCTAACAGATGATGGTCCTTTCCAATATTATAATCGTGCTTACGATACGACTTAATGAGGCAATCCGATGTTTTTCAGGTAAGTACTTGGTTACCCAGTTTCAACGGCGATAAAAACATTATAAAAGTAAATAATTTAGAGCGGAAAGATTAAAACAAATGAATGGCAATTTAAACCAATAAATACAGGTTTATAATTATTTATATCATAACAAATGTTAACCTCAGTAATAAATAACTGATAAAAGTATAATGAAATACAATTATTTTCAGGTCTGAAACCTGAATTAATACAATTAGTGTTTCCTTTCTGAACAAAAGTTGATCCGGTCGTTGTGAAACTGACACCGTCTGCGACAGAAGCCGTATTAAAATAAAATTGAAAGTAAGCATGTATCATACTCAGGCTTCAGTTTAAATCTAAAATTAAGGTCAGGCCAAAAGTAATAAACGTAACATAACTTCCAAATATCATTAGCGTTAAAATCGGACGCAAAATAAAATTGAAAGTAAGCATGTATCATACTCAGGCTGCAGTTTGAATCTAAAACTAAGGTCAGGCCAAAAGTAATACACGTAACATAACTTTCAAATATCAATTCATTAGCGTTAAAATCGGACGCAAAATTATAGTCGATAGGATGTCTGAAATCTGGTCCTTGGAGCCACACGCCACTTGTGTTGCACATGATACAAGATGGCAGCTGATAGGTACAGGGTGTAAAATACCTCATCACGAAGCCGTCAACCAAGCATTTCTGTACATCAAACTAAGTAACTTTACGCAAAAATTATTGCTGGGAAACGGCTTTTTTTTTGGGATGAAAAATCATGTTTTGTTGTAGAACTCAATGTAACGCACTCAAAACATTGTGCTGATGGATGGATTCAATAGTACGGGGGTCGTGGAGGTGTTTAAAGTAAAAATCTAACATTAAAAACTAGTAGGTATTTAAAAAAAAAAACTTGTCAAAAAGTTGACTTTGAAACTTTGACCCCCAATATCTCCGTAACTAGAAGGTTCCCAGGTATGGTGTAGAACAAAAAATGATCGCAATGACGGGGATAATAAGTGACTTTCGGCTTCGTTAAGAGGTGTTTTACACCCTTTATAGGGACTACTTGTAACTCTTCGATCAGGGAGCTGTGTGGTGTCCCTTCCGAATCCAATCAAAATCTGTCCAGCCTGTTCCCAACTTTGTTGGAGATGGCTTCCAGCCTAACTAGATTCAGCTGGATACCCGTATTTTAATAAGGAACGGCAGCCTGTCTGATCTCCACAACTAAATTACTGTGTTCAAATAGGGGGGAAGTAATTATCGGGGTTGGGGGTTGAATCATCAAGTGGCACGTGTCGGAGCCGATTCCACCTGAACCAAAACAGATCGCTCAAGGACACGAGTAGATATCAATATCAACAAAAAGACTTTACTAGACTACAATTTGGTTAGGTACGAAGAAAGTTGCATGATAGGTGGTAGGTATGCTGTTAATTTCTGTATCCATATCCATTATTTTGCTTAATTCATCGAGTACTCCAATACCATCTATATTCTATAGTATAGTAAATGTAAAATCTCATTTAAACGAAGCCAGCCGTATCCTTCGCCAAATAAGCGTTATTATCATTAATTTCAAACACATTGGACTGCGAGCCTATCTTATCACATCGATAATTTCAAGTTCATATATTATCATATCATTGTTCACGTTATTATTAAACTTGCATGAACATTATTGATTTGTTTAGAAGGCATAAGGCTGGTTAGCCGTGTGGTATCCGGCAGAGTAGAATAGAACCAACCCATTACACTCACGGGTGTCGTATAAGGCGACTAATGTCTGAGGCAGAACACCTTGCGCCTCCGTAGACCAGAGAATGGTCAGCAGCGTTTTCGGTTAGTCTTTCATCACTGCGATCTTCAATCCGCCTGCCAAGCGTGGAGATTATGGCAAATTCCTCCCATCATGGGAGAGGCTTATGTCCAGCAGTGGACGTTATGGCTGTTGTTGTTGTTAGAAGGCATGCAAAATTACAACAACCATATTCTATGGCAATTGGCAATGTTATCAAAGAGAAAGTCATTTAATATGCCATCGGTGCTAGTCAAAGGTATATTTCATCGCCAGTTTTTTTTTCAGCAGTGTGCTCTATACTTCTATATCAGCCTATACTGTCACATTGCTCGTTAGGATCTCCCTACATTTTTTGCCGTTCCCACTACTGTTTGCTTTTGCCGTCAAATCCCTCACGATGCATTCGATTCCGTCACACCATCTTCACCTGGGCCTTCTTCAGCGTAGCTGTTTCTCATATTGTATGTAACCACTTTGACCAGCATCGTGATTCATGTGACATTCGAACTAGTGTTTGACCACACTTCAAATCTAGACATCCCGCATAGCAACTTATTCGTGGCCCTCTTATTGTTTACGATAAGCTCAAACCCTCGCAAACATTTTCTGTGCCAATAACTCACTAAACTGGTGGTACTTATCTATTCGCGGATCTAATGCATAAACAATTTAACAGGCAAAGTTTATTGGGTTCGATAAAATGCCGCTTTAATAAATACCAAGTAGGTACTAACTGCTTTTAAACTAAAATTTAGGTTAGGCTGCTTTTATTTCCTGTTATAATCGTTGCAACGTAACAATACTTGTGTATTATTTAGTATTATTACTACCTACACTAACTATTAGGAAGAATAAATATATTTAATAGAATAAATAAATTATTATGACGTCAATTGACCACAAATCTGACAATAGTATCAATAGGAAACTAAAATTACTAAACACTAAAATCTGGTGCCTATTTTCCCTCATTTGTAGCTAAGTACGAATTTCCATTAGAAAGGAATAATGGTAGATGCATAAAATATGTAATAATGTCAAAAGTCGGACCAGAGTAAAACTGGGTGGAGGGAGAGTGAAAGACGAAATAGCTAGAAAAGAAAGGAAAGAAATTCTGAGATGGCAGTAAATTGATATACTAAGATGAAAGAAAAAGCCGTAGCACAGACCCTCAATGGATCCAGAGAGAGACAGATGATGATGAGTAAATTCGATTGATTTATAAACCCCCAAATCATTGCAAAATACCGAAAATCAACAAACGGTTTCAAGCAAAAACCACTAAACACACATCCTGACAAAAAGGATTGCACCCATCGACAGCCATTACAGCAATAAAAAAAAGAAAAACGTAACAATGCAATGGCGAGCCAAATGTAGTTTTCGCAATGCATGTGAGCAAACAAATTTATTCCATACTCGCGAATTTCGTATTCACGAAATTGCTTCGTACGAATTCGCGAAGTTACCGAGGCTTAATTGCATTTTTGATCTACATACTGGGTGCCGTCACTGCAAGCTTTGCTTTTATTGTTTTGCATACCTCAGGGCGCACTGTATTTGCCATAACTAAATTAAAACTGTATGCTTTTATAAATTCAATCACGATTTCAACAAAGCAGCTTATAAATGATTTATTGGTCTTTCTGTCAGTTACTTTGAAACTTATTGAAAGACAATAGCCAAGATATTATGGGATAAGGTGTGGAAACCAGTTCTGAGATCGTGACTGATCTAACCCGAATATCTATAAAATGATTAAGTACTGTATTGTCTGTAGCATAACACAAATTGCTTTCAATAACGTAGCCATAAGTAGGACATTACTAATTCAAATTGCATTGCGAATATATTTTGAGCCGCCATTTTGGCAAAATCTGCACGTAGCATACACTATTACACATACTTTACCGATTTTCTCCCGCTGAACCTTAATTTTCCTCCCTTCAAAATAACTTTATTATGCATTTTATAGACAACCAATTATTCACCAGCATTGAAGTCTCAATCAACCGATACCCGCTCTGTGAAAATACCAAACAAATTGCCGTTTAATACAAAAAGCTTGCACTAACCATCCGTTGTTTTAGCACCTTGTTCCGTGCGAACTTTCCGGGCGTGCGGGCGAGTCCATTCACCATGTTCACAGTTATTTCTCATGCTCCCGTTCACATCACCATCATTCGTTAATTACTGCGACCTGACCTTTGATGCGGTGTGACAGATCTTGATGAAATCGGGGAAATTATTTGCATAAGCTGGTTAAGAATGTCGAAGCTGAAAGGTTGTTTTATCAATTTTCACCTGTCTATTGGTTAATGTTCTTTTGACACGATACTTTTAGTGTCTCAGACAACGGTTAGATGAGTCGAAGTAAGATTTGGGTTTCGTCTGAAGAAGTCTTCTGGTTTCCTAACTAAGGATCCACTACTGCTTTATTTTAGTTTTTTGTTCTTGAAACTACATGCGAAAGTTGATGACCCTTTAAAAGCTCCCAGTCTCTATGTCGGAATGTATTCATGTGATTGTGTCCCCATTCCCGTCTCAGGCAAAAGGACAGTTTCACTGGACAATACGATAAAGAGGTAATGGTCACGAAGGCCGGCTATTCCTCCTATGATTGCCCACTTATGAGCGTCCGGTGTCAGTCCCTTCATACATACCTATGTAATGGGCTGTTGTATTTTAGTATACTTGCAATTGCTGGCTGAATGTTGTCGTAGATGCTCCAGTTATATCAGATCCAGAATTGAAATCTAGCCGAAACTTTAGCTAAATTCTGTCCTACTGTTATAATCTGAAAGACAATTATTGTCATCTAGTAAGAGGATTCTGAAGGATGACATGTAATTGCACCGTGAAGTAAAACGTTCAAGTTCTTTGCAATGATTTTTTAATCAAAATGTAAAGTAGATACGTCCACAGCGTTCAAAGACTCGCGCAGTAATGACCTGCACGATAACAATCAAGCATCAACATGTGAAGTGACACTGACAGTTTGCGAGTCTATGAGTGCCACGATAACCCATTACCCTCAATTGATACACTACAACTTTCGCTGGGTCATGAACAACTCATTATTGGGAGGGTTTTCTATTACCACCGCACCGTCATAAATGAATGATGAATGGACATACTTTCCATTGATATTTAATAAAATAGGAAAGTGACGTAGAGCTTCTCTGGTAATGACATGAATTTTCAAGATCATTTACCTACTGCTTAATAATCGTTTTATGTGGCTGATTAATTTTTTAGAGCAATGTTTAGTAAATCAAGTCTGTTTCTCAAATTTACTGCTCCTTGCTTCTTTGTATCTGTTCTTCCTTATATCTCTTTTTATCTTGCCATCTAAGTACTACTTTGATCCGCCTTCCAGCAAGAGATTTATGAGTGCAGGACCAATGTTCCTAGAAGCTGTCAAAAGTTCTCAGTTCTATGAACTATTTCAGTCATGGCTGACATCTGCAATGCCGTGCAATGTAAAATCATCCTCAATAAACCAAACTCAGTTGACGTGACATCCTTCATATAAATCTAAAACCGATTACGATATGCTACCAGCGTTTATAAAAATACAATGGGCTTCCATCTTTAATCCAGAGCGCTATAAGTCGTGTATTTATATTTACGTGTTCTTGATGGGATTCTTCGAATTCTTAGATGTACATTTATACTTATTGTTTTAAACTACTAACTCGGTTGTGGAGTTTAGATAGGCAGTCGCTCCATGTAAAATACTGATATTCATTCTGCATCCGTCCGGACATACTGGAAGCCGAACCCAACATAGTTGGAAAAAAGCTAGGCAGATGATGATATTGATTGTTTTAAAATTATCGTATTTTAACCAAGATAATTGGAAACACCTTTGCTATATTTTAATAGAATTCATCTGTTTTACTATTGTTGAGTTGATGTTCAAGTAATGGTACTATTATACTAACTCATATCAATTAGTTGACTAATAGCTTTGAGCATTGAGCCACTAATGGTTTCAGAGATAAAGCTCTAGTTCACTAGACAACTTGGCTACGATTCTCAGATCACCGTTATGACACTTACTACACTGTCTGCCTTATGACTAGTAATGCATACCATCAAGCTTTTCCAATTATATACCTTTGAGTATTAACATCTTCTATTATTTAAGTTGATTCTTGTATCAATAAAGAATATTGCACAGTTACACTTGCTCCCCGTTCCCCAAATGTTCGTGGTCAGTTAAGCCTTTGGGAAACATTATGTTGTTTTGCAATATTACCTAGGTACTACGTTTCCTAGTCTCTATTTTATGTATTACTTACTGTAAACTAACAATTTTTGTATCGAACCTAACCAGCATCTTCTTGCCCTTGTCCTATGTTACTCGGTGTTCGCGCAACACGTTTTTTTCTTATATTCTCCTCTGTCAACCGACATGCTATCATTTATTTATTTACTCCTTTTCTTTTATATGTTCACACAATCCATCCATCGTTTCTTTGGTCTTGAATCGAACATAATCGATATTTCTATAACGAAAACCATTACCAAAATATAATGCCAAACCACCATCGATAAAGAAACTGCCAAAATGGCCTCTTCGGCTTACGTAAGTCAACATACTTTGACTATCAACGCATTGTCTGCAAAGGGCATTAAGTCTACAATCTACATAATATTATGACAGTACACACTGGCGTGAACTTCGAACCCTTTGTAGGGTTTCCGAGAGGGTAGAGTGGGGAGACAGTGCTTTATGTAAGTAAGGCTATGAGTCACGGTTTCTGATAGTGACAGCTGGTCTAGGTAGATATGTTTTGTATGTAGATGTGTATCGCTTTCGTGTTATGCAAATATGAGGGGAATGCCATTTGTTTGTGTTTTTAAAATTGGTGTCCTTTTTCGTATCTAGGTCTATGGGGGTTTGGTTTTCTGTTCCAAAGGCAAACTTTTTGATATCGTTTGTATCAGAAAAGGTCGTTTTGGTGGTCGGTACTTGCTGTCAAAAAGGCCATATTTCATCTAAATTAAGTAAGTGGCGATATTTTTGTTATATCAGTAGCCGACTGTAGGCTCGCTACCAATTTTGCTGACCGTCTTGCCCTGTTCACGATGGCATGTGCATGTTTTATAATGGTGATGAGATTTCTATCATAATTTATTGTTTATAATTTCTACATTTATTTCATGCGAGAATGAAGCTTATTGATTGTTTTTTTTTTTATTTTTTTTTTTTTATTTATTTATTAAATGAAAGTTTACAGCAGTCTTAAATTTATTACAATGCCCCACAAAACCGTTTTCACGGTTTGTCTGCGGGAACGGAACACGAATGGAACACGATTACAGGATATTGGAACGGAATAACTACTTTATCTACAGTACATAAATCTAATATAATAATTGCTTACTTAACTAGTTACCTATTTGCTCTCACTCAACAATCTGTAAACCACTTTCCTAAAAAGATGGTTTACAGACTCTTAAGAAAGAACTGCTTAAGTAATTTGGCGAATTTGCCTTTTATTTTCTGACTTCTTATGTCAGCAGGCAATCGGTTGAGAAGGTAAGGTACTCTTTTATCAAGCGTACGGTCTCCAAAATAATTCCTTATTCTAGGTACGTCAAATTTACCGGCTGATACTGTCCTAGTTGCGTGGTTATGGGTAACTAGCGAGTGACGCTCCCAGCTGCCATGACTGTTAACCAGAAGTAGGTACTTATGTTTTAAGCTGATAGGAAGAATTTTGCAAATTTTAAATAACTTATAATAATCATCTTTACATTTGTTTTTGGTTTTCTTGCTGACTAATAGTTTTAAAAATCGAATTTGTTGTGCTTCTAATTTTTCCAAATTACTTTTGAATGTGAGTCCATAGCAGTTGAGGGCGTAACTTAATATAGGGTCAACTAATTGCAAATACAGGCACTTAAGAGTATTATTTGGTACTTTAAAGCTTAGGTGGTAAAATTTACCGAGTAGTATTCTAAGTTTATTACATAAGTACTCAATATGGTTTGACCACGAGAAGTTTTCGTCAACTTTTACTCCGAGATATGTTACACATTTATCACGTACAATAGGTTTGCAAGTACAGTTAACACGGTTGTTATGAATGCAAGTAAACTCATGTGTGTACATCGGAGGTTGGTCGCCAGGTGGTAGTAAATATGGTGAGCGAATTATAACTAGCTTTGTTTTATCCGCGTTTAGGATTATCCCGTTGTCGTGGGCCCATTCAACGACGCGGTCTATGTCGTGCTGTACTAGTCGACAAGTTTCGGTGAGGTCGGTGCCGGCGCGTAGCGCGCACAGGTCATCCGCGAACATGTACGCCGAGCAGCTACGTAATACGCCGCACAAGCTGTTAACATGCATTAGGTAGCATACAGGCCCGCATCCCGCGCCCTGCGGCACCCCGCACCTCACCTCCCTCGCGTCGCTGTACGTCTCGTCCACCTTTACGCGGTAATATCTCATAGTGAGATAGTCACGGAACCAGTTGTTAAGTGGTTCCCCCACCCCGCACTCCTCCATTGCATTTAATAAAGTATTTGTTTCTAAGGTGTCGAATGCTTTTTTAAAGTCAAAAAATACGGCCACTACAAATTGTTTTTTATTTAAATTATTATTAACTTCGTCACAAAACTTAGATAACAAGGTGGTCGTACTTTTGCTCTTTTGAAATCCATGTTGACATTCACTAATAATGCAATTTTTTTGAAGATAATCTCCTAGTTGATTAACTATACATTTTTCTAAAATTTTGTCTACACTTGATAATATAGCTATTGGCCTGTAATTGGAAAATATTTTACGATCACCTTTTTTAAAAATAGGACGCACTATCGCCTCCTTTAACTTGCTCGGACATGTATATGTGCTTACACATAAGTTTATTAGATGTGCGAGTACGGGACTTACTTTATTGACCAAATATTTAAGATCAGACATGCGTATTTGATCGCTTCCGGGTGATTTATTTATATCCATGCCTGTTATAACTTTCTTTACATCCTGACTATTCACTGGTCGCCATCGCATACACATACTCTTCTCCTTAACATATGTGCTTCTGTCTAACCATTTCGCATCACAATTGTGTTTTATATTTTCAATTTCGTTTGTGAATGTTGACGAGAACTTATCACAAATATCTTTTACACTGCCTTGCGTCTTAATGTTATTTAATATTACACTATCTAAGGATTGTTTATTCTTCCCCATCATTACATGTATTTTATCCCATAACTTTTTTATATTATTGTTACAATCTATTATACTTTGCCTATCGTATTCATTTTTACATTTAGTTAATATTTTATAGCATTTGTTCCTATATTTAGTGTACTCTAAACGTTTAACCATATTCTTTGGTTCATTACTCCATATTGCAAAAAGTCTGTCCCTTTCTAACAATAGTTTTTTATGATCTTTCGTTATCCAGCTTTTATTATTTCGGACTCCTTTGTTAATAATTTTATTTTTATAGCAAGACTCATAAATATCAGCAAATATTTGTCTGAATGATTCATACAATTTGACTGGACATTCAATCAACAAGAGATTATCAAAATCTACACATGATAATTTCTCCCGCACCGCTCGATTATCAAGGACACGTCGTGACGTAGTCTCAGAAAGCGCGCGCGCGTATGAGACTTGCGCAGTCACGCTCGTATGTACAGTGGTGCTTTGGCTATCAATTTGAGCGCGATCCCATTCTACTGCTACCGATACAGGGTAATGATCAGATATTTTGGTTCGTACTAAAGCTGATTGTATATGTGCAAAAGGCGCTCGAATAAAAATGTGATCTAAACATGATTCTACTAAATTACCCATGACAATTTCGCTACGTGTGACTCGATCTATACATTTTGTGAACCCATATTCAGCTAATAGATCTTCATACATAGTTACATGTCTATCCTGTTGTTTAAGCAAGTTAATATTTATGTCACCGCATAAAATCACTTTGGTATTATGCGGTATGTTATCAAGCAAATTACGAAATTCGTCAATAAATTGTATTATTTTATCTTTTTTATTTATTTTCGGCGGCCTATAAATGGAAATTAAATAAATTTGTTCGTTGCCATATTTAAATGAAACCGAAACACACTCCGCGGAGTACATCTCGGCAGGTATCAGCGGCTCGATCACCTGAGCAGCGAGCCCCTCCCGTTTAGACATATCACCTTGACCTTGTTCATTACTTATCATATTCCGTTGTCTTTCTACGACAGGATATAAGACCTTCGCACGTTCTTGCTGTGACTCATATCAATTAGGATTTACTCTGTCTACAGTCTAGACTAGACAGATCCGAAAATCTGCGGAACGGAACTAAGGGAAATGGAACGGAAGGAACCCTTTCCGGTCCGTTACCTAAATGTTACAGGAAATTAATGTTGTAGACGTCTGAGTGCTGGTGTCAATCTGAAATAATTCGGTGCTTCGGTACTCAAGTTTTTGATTGGTCCTAAATCAAAAATTGAGTGGATATGAAATATGCAGGAGAAACACACCTAGACACCGTGCAATAGTATGAAATATGATTTTCTATAGAGCGAAAGAGTTAGAGAAGAGATATAAAAAGTTAATAAAAACGAATTATTCGAGATTTACATTCCAAATATTTTTCCTGCATTTTTTTTTATTACTTTCGGGCTTCGGCAGACACTTTCTCGTAGCATCAGTTTCTTTCATTTTTAGAGCAGTAAATCTTGTATATTTAAATTAAACCAATCTTTGGGACTGGGTCGATGAATCTCATAATCTTCTTCTAAGTCACAGAGAAATCACAGGTGTACGAGTCGATCAATTAATCGTCACACTCCGCGGGTCAACGGTCTCCTAATCGCATCATCGCAGGTCCTTGACCCCTACTAATGTCTGCGCAGTACTATACAGTACTCCGATTTTGGTCTGACACTAACGTGGAATACTAAGGTCTTGGGACAGGTGGACAATAGGATTCGACAATGGGGAAATAAAGTTTGGGAATACTACCGCATTAAAATTGGCAAGCTCACGTTGGAGAACAAATTATATGTCTAGGAAAAGAGATGCACCAGATTAAAAACTTTACTTGAAAAAATAAAGTTGTTGTTGCTACACAAACACACAATTTATTGGTCCTGTGAGCCTTAGCACATTATGTAACTCACATTGAGTAAATAGGCATAGGTTATCCCTTACTAAATTATAGATAGGTTTTCCCCTTTTAAATGGCTATCCCTGTAACTAGGCTCGGCTGTGATTGCCTGGTCATGGCCTTCGCGGCTACATAAATTGCTTTATTTCTTGGTCAATTTGTTTTACACAATAGAATTTATGCATATACTGGCAGAATTTCTCCAACTTTTCTTCAAAGAAAAATGTCTGCCGACTACCGTCTGCGTCTCTAGTCCTAGTTAAATATTATTTGTCTGCATGACTGCATTGCGGAAAAAAATACCGCTATAAGTCTCTGCAATAATCTGCTTTATGTTACGACCTGTTTACAGTTGAGTGCTAACATTGATATAATATATCGATGAATTAAATACATAAACTCAATAATACATCGAAACACGTCATCTAACACAAGTATGTCATGTACTGTTTTTTAATATGTACTTATCATCGCACTATCTTGTTTTATCGAATTAATTTTATTGGGTTACGTCATCGCTGATATAGGTAATTTATTTTGTATTAAGAAATACGGACATTTTTTAAAGCCTAGGACCTTGCACTGGATAAAGGATTTGGTTGCTAGGTGCCGCGGAAAATCAAATACTCAGTAAGAATAATAGGATTAAGAAAACAGCGGTTAATCAATGAGGGATTTTCTTTTTAGCTCTTCCCTAGTCGCTGGATAGATGGCGCTAGGAGTAAGTATGATAATACAAGGAACGGAACCTAAAAAAACTGATTTTAAGAAAGCGCGAGAAATGTTGGTTTTATTCGGAAGGTTAAGCAAATGAAAGTGTCAGTCAACGAGAGTATGTGATGTGACACAATGATTTTTTTTTCAAGCGTTTTGGCTTTGGCATAGTTAGTTCAACGCCATCTATAGAGTTCTTGGAAACTAAGTTTTTTTTTAAAACCTCAAAAGGAAAACCTCTCATTGAGATCATTCCAAAAGGCTTGACAAGTTAAAACTCAGGTGAAGTGCATAATTTCAGATGGAACTGAGATCACAATTGGCGTTCCTCGAAATTCAATATTGGGTCCGTCTCTATTTCAAGTTCTCTACTCCTTTGTGTGGTCTTTTCGAAACCGCAAAGAATCTACACATAGTGCATACAGTGAACAAATTCGTGATGTAGGTGGTCAATTGAGTAACTATACTAATGTTTTCTATAGTGCTCATGACAATATCCTTCCCACTTGACATTAAGAATCAATTGAAGGAATTTATAACAACAATGACATTCGTAGTCAATGAGGTGATTACAATATGTAGGTATTTTATCACTTAGGTGCCTTTTACAGAACATAGGTCTTCCGACTGTTATGTATTATATTCTTGAGGCTGTAATGTCTGCAGTATGGTTCGAGTTTTTCTTGGCAGGCGATAAAATAGGGACGTGTACTTTGATATATTATAGTAATTTCAGTCTTGATTTTGGCCTAAGCAACGTCATGATGAACTGCCTCTTAATTGTCCTTGGTTTAAAATAGTATGTTTCTAATCAAAAGTATATTATTATCTCATGAGTGTCTTACTCTTCTTATAGATTGAATACTCCTATCTTGTCCAGCTACTTAGATAAGTACATATTTCTAGAAAGAACAAAAGCTTACCAGTACAAGCCCAGCGATTTCGCCTATAGTCAAAATTCAATTCAATTTTTTTTTCAAAATTGTCATCTAAATTACACTTGAAATTTATTTTGTATTGTTTTGTAATTTTATTTTAGGAAATATCTGGCATTAATCCGTTTGCATATCTTATAATAATCCCAGTTATACAGGGAAACCTATAATTGGCCACAATAACTACAACAAGCTTATTTTGTAAAAAAAATTGTATTCGCTGTTGGTTACCTAAATAAATAAATAGTGTGAAGTTTACTACGCACTAAAGTATATCATCATCATAATCATCAGCCTATTAATGTTCCCACTGCTGGGACACAGGCCTACTCTCTATGAGAAGGAGTGGGCTATAAACCACCACGCGGGCCCAGTGCGGATTGGTTGGTTGCTAAAGTATATATAAACGAGTATATAATGAGGATGTTAAATAAATAAGTTGTTGTCAGCTACTGAATCATACTCCTATGAGTCATGTGGTTCCGTGCTTATGTACTATCTTTATAGTATGTACCCGCACCTACGTTTAATGTGATTTATGTCATTGTACGAGTTCGCACAAAGAGTAAGATTATGTGCGTATTGAAAGACACGTTTAACTGTCTTACAACAAATTCTAATTTACACGTTTGTTTTAGTGATTAACAGTGCTAAGATACTGTTTATCCATATGATACAGAAAACTAGACTAATAATCAATTATTTTAGACTCTTTATAAAAAATAAGAAGAACCTGCCAACCCTATGATTATCCTTATCCTTAGATAGTGTAAACACAGGGCTGTCACGAACTGATAGTGAAAAGAAAATATCATTGATTTATTCTACAAACTAGGAAAAGGAGCTCGTGGCTAAGTAATAACAGCCGTTCGGGTCGATCGTTAGGTTAAGTCGTGCTTGCCTAGGTTGGTCTGTGGATGGGTGACCACCCGTTACATACGAGTTTCTTCCGTGCCGCGGGAAGCACGATAAGCCGTTGGTCCCGACTGTCGTTTGTAGATCTTTGACAGTCGTTTGGTAGTCATAGTGGCCCAAAAAGTCTGACAACCAGTCTTACCAAGGGGTATCGTATAATCGTATTACCCGGTACTAACTGGGTTGTGGAGGTCAGTCGCTCCATGTAAAATACTGGTATTCAGCTGCATCCGGTAAAACTGGAAGCCGACCCCAACATAGTTGGGAAAAGGCTAGGCAGATGAGATGAGTGAAAACACAGGGCAAATACTGGTATTCAGCTGCATCCGGTAAAACTGGAAGCCGACCCCAACATAGTTGGGAAAAGGCTAGGCAGATGAGATGAGTGAAAACACAGGGCTGTCACGAACTGATAGTGAAAACAAAATATCTTTGATTTATTCTACAAACTAGAGTAAAGCCAATATTGGTGTGTGACTATCAATATGTAAACATTTTACAGTTACAAATAACCCTCTTTGTAAACATAAAAGTGCTTTCACCTTTACTTTTCCTGTGTAAAGAAAGGATGTTATTTTGGCTTCTAGTTGGATAATTGACATTTATGTTTCCTTATTACATTCTACTACGGTTACTACTGCCATTTGGGATATCCTGGTGGTGGTTTACTTTTGAATATTAAACGCAGGGAGCTTGTAAGTCTTGTAACGCGAGGAGGAAATTCTAATTAAAATAGATCTTCCTAGAATTTACCTTGCTTAATATTAAAATTACTGTGTGTCGTTTAATGAGAAGATAAATAACGCGTAATATGACTGTTTTAGCAATTGAACGCTTGTTGATTTTTTAAGTTACTTATAGACTTTACTAGCGACCCACCCCGGCTTCGCTCGGGACCAATTTAGAACAAAAAAAAGGAAGTGCGCTTACTGTTAAAACTATTTTGTAATACTTAATTCCATTTTTACCAATATTGCTTACCTCCCATAACATACGGCGTGATAATATGTAGCCTAAAGCCTTCCTTGGTTTACAATAAACATTTTTGCTGAATTTCAATTCAATCTATCCAGTAGTTTTGGCGTGAAGCCGTACCATACACACAGACAAACAGACAAAAATTCTAAAAAGTCACTTTTTGTCGTCAGTTACGTTTTTCTAACAAAAGCCACTTATTTTTTCTCGAAAATTCTCAATGTACTGAATGTACATATTTTTTTTTTAAATGTCACAGCACTTTGCTGAGATAGGAGCCTTTTGGCCTTGCACAGGACCATTTTAATTGTTTTTTTTTTTATTTTTTCTCTTGTTTACTTTTCTATAATTTTGTAATTTCTATTGTATCTTTTTGTTTCTGTTTATCCTGTGCGAGTCAATAAATACTTTTCTTTCTTTCTTTCTTTACAGTTTTTCTTTCGTTGCTGTTTTATTATATGGTATAGATATTGTGCAAATTATAACAAAACATAACATTATTATATCGCGCTAATCACTACACACATATTTCGCCATTTACTTATTTGTGTGTAAATCCCATGTAATAGAAGTTGAAGTTATTGCCATCACTCGGGCCCAAATTCAGACCTCGGCCTGCTACTGGAAAATTCATGATTGAAGAACCCAATAGCACTTTGCCTGACTTGGAAATCGAACCTAAAACTTCTTCCTCAGCAATCGCGCTTGCTAGCACTAGACTTGACTAACAAATACGTGATAACATTTAACTTAAGTTTCAGTATGGTTAGAATTCCCTCACCTACAAAATATCCTGTTTTGATAAGCAGCTTAACCAATAATATGTTTCCTTTTTCAACACTTCCTTATAGCTGAAACATTATAATACACAATGTATGTTAGATTTTTAGCTGCAAAGAAAATGTTTTTGTCAAAGCATTGATCATGCTAAAAGATTCAGCAATATTTTTCGTGCTTTCTTAAGATTGACGACAAACAGAAGTCGTGAACTCGTAATACGCGGCTTACAAGCACTTATATAACAGTAGTACCTATAGGTATAACAGTAGTACCTATAGGTATAACAGTAGTACCTATAGGTATAACAGTAGTACCTATAGGTATAACAGTAGTAAGTACCTATACAGGGTTAGTTTTCAATGACCAGCCAAAATTTAAAACTAAGATCTAGATGTCAAACCAAAAGTGTATTTTAAATATTATTGTCGAAAAATATAAAATAAAATAATAGCATTCATTTGAAAATGTCCTAAAAATGTCCTAAATCATAAACCTAGTGGATATATCAATGCACTTGTGTGTGTGCTAACTGCTACCATAGGTTGTTGAACTGAATTGTGCTGTTGCAATATCCACACGTTCGCTTTCAGTGGTGGACAGGAATGAAATTTTATTTCATTAAGTATATAGAAAATATTATCGATTCTAAACCATCTCTGAAAATTTGGCCGGTTATTGTAAACTAACCCTGTTTACAAGACAAGTATGAGCATTACAAAAAACGTTGCAAAACATGCTTAGCCATAAAATATTACGTACCTACTTCTTATTTGTAATAAACTTCTAGAAAAAAAATACTTGGCTTACGTATCAATAAAACTCATTTTAATACTGTTTCTGGTATTATTACACTTCTCATAAAAGTAAAGTGTAAAATGTTGAGAAACAAGAAACATAAAGTGTAGGCGGATGGAAGATTTTTCTTGCAATAAAATCCACTTGGTAACGCACAAAATAATAAAACTGGATCAGTGTTATAAGGTACTCGTATTGTTCCATCATTCCATACTTACTTCATTTTTTTTTTTAAATCCTTCCCAATTTTTTGCAATTTTTAAACAACATAACTCGGATTCTTTTCTTATTTGTGTTATTAGATGGTTTAAACAAAGTTTGCATCCAGCTTCATAAATCATTACTTTATCTTAATATCGTAATACATACTTCAGCCGATCAATTCAATTCAAAACATCTTTTGATATAAAAGCAGTATTGAATTCTCCCTCCGTGCCGATTCCTCATTAATTTTGCACTGCCATCTTTACCCTCTTTCAGTTTATATTTATCATATTACCTTTTCTGTTTTACGATCAGTCCTAAAGATATTTCTACTTCAATTCAACATGGAATTGAATAGAAATGAGTCAACTGAATTGGGAGGCCCAAACATCTGTTTAAACAATCGCTTTACTTGGTCGCGTCACGGAATATTGTTCCATTGATGAGAATCTTGGGAATTGAATGTGTTTAGCTTCTTTTATTATATTTATAAAAAATTAATTTATTATTAGAAAACTAAACTCAAATAAAACTACCTACATCGCGCTCAATAATCTCAACAATCTTTTCTAACAAGAAACTGCATGCTAGTCCATTGAATTTGACTAGGTATACAAATAAGACGTCCGTAACGAATCATGATCATCAGAGTATCAGCTGAAAGACGCCACTCATCATCTGCGTAGCCTTTTCCCAACTATGTTGGGGTCGGCTTCCAGTCTAACCGGATGCAGCTGAATACCTGTATTTAAGATGGAGCGACAGCCTATCTGACCTCCACAACCCAGTTAGTACTGGGTAATACGATACCCCTTGGTAAGACTAGTTGTCAGACTTTGGGCCACTGACTACCTGTAACGACTGTCAAAGATCTGCAAATGAAGGCCGGGACCAACTTCTGAGACACGGAGGAAACCCGGTATGTAATGGGTGGTCACCCATCCACAGACCAACCTAGGCAAGCACGGCCTAACCTAAAGATCGACCCGAGCGGCTGTTATTATTTAGCGACGAGCTCCAGGAGCTGAAAGACGACACTGCAGGCCAATAAACTTCCCCCACGCATTACTGGCAAAAGACTAGACACGCATCACGAAGGCTGGTTCGAGGTGGCGTAGGAGAAGACTACCTGGAAGGATATGATGGGACAGGCCTTTGCCCAGCAGTGGGACAAAAAAGCGTTGCTATTGGTCATCAAAAATACTCCCTTCACGGTTTAAAATCAAACCGATCCTTAGCACTATGTTAGTCTTCCTTAGAGCCAACCATTCTTGCTTCGAAGTTACAATGAGACGACTCTTGCCAAACACATATTACCATAATAAAGTACCTACCTACATTCACGAAGTTATGTTATAAAATTCTCGACCTTCAACTGGTTATGTTTTCTTACTCCGTCATGGGCAAGGCCTTCGGTTGGTCATGGTATAAAAATTTGCCGTAACTAATTCTTACAACTTACGTGGGGTGAATCATACAGATTTACGTCTTGACTGACAAGTTTCCATTCACTAACTCATATTGTACATTGTAAAACTGCCTGATTTTGGAACCTGTAAAAGAATCGGTTCAATATCTGAGAAAGAAAGAAAGAATAATGTTATTTGACGTCAGTTCAATAAGCACGCTGAATAAAAAAAAAATACAATACAAAAAAATAAATGACGAATTAAAAAAACAAAAAATTGATAAAAGGCCAAAAAGCGGCAAAAAGGTCCAAGGTTATTTTTGCTGTTTGCAGTGTATCGATTTTTGCTGTTTGCAAGGGGAGGTCTGTCATCAGGGATTCTGTTATCAAGAAGCGTCATCTCTAGGTAACAGCTCTAACTATAAGAAACAAGTTAAATGTTAGTAAGGTTGCATGGGCCAGTTTTCTCCCATACTTGAATTTTACGTTTGAACTATTAGGTAAACTTTTCGGGGGTTACTGTCGTATTGTCGTATTATGTTGAACATCACAGTATCATCTGCCTAGCCTTTTCCCATCTATTTTGGGGTCGGCTTCCAGTCTAACCGGATGCAGCTGAATAGCAGTATTTTACATGGAGTGACTACCTATCTGACCTCCACAACCCAGTTCATACTGGGTAATACGATACCACTTAGTAAGACTGGTTGTGAGACTTTTTGGGCCACTGACTACCTGTAACGACTGTCAAAGATGGAAAAACAGCCGGGACCAACAGCTTAACGTGCTTTCCGAGGCACGGAGGAAACTCGGTATGTAAAGGTGGTCACCCATCCACAGACCAACCTAGGTAAGCACGGCTTAACCTAACGATCGACCCGAGCGGCTGTTATTACTTAGCCACGAGCTCCTCCTCAAGTAATAATTTTGTAATTAGACTGGTCCAGAATATTCATGCATAAATAAATACCTAATAATCAACATAGTGTGTAATTTGTGACAGCAGTATTATCGTAAGGCGCGCTTGTATTCACAGAAATAAGATTAGATAAAAGTTTAATGGAATCTAATTCAATAATTTTCCGTGACTGCCATTAGTTTTGATTGAAAATATATTGTTTGTTAATTGCTATATTTCTTTAGTTGAGATTCGGTCAAACCGAACGTACTTACCCTCTGTACAGATAAATTGCGGATAACTTCATTTCATAATCAGTGTCTGCAAGCGATCTTCAATTTGTACACACTCTTTACACTTTTATTTCCGTTTTAATTTCTGTGTCGTTCACACCTCCAAACTCATTAATTCTAATGTTTGCACAAAAATGACACAATTAATAGACACTGACGAACTGTGTCAAATTACACATCCGACCAAAAAAAATGGGCCACAGGTCAACTTTCAATTAAACATTCAGGGTTATCGACTTCAACAAATTAATTAATCTACCGCTAAATAATGGTTTTGTTAACCGTTTTTTTTTTCGGAACGATCGCCGTCAAATTAATTTATTACAGTAATTATCAAATGACGCTTGTTCTAATCAAATTATATATTCACAAATTAAGCTTGATAGGTCTGCTATAAAGTATTGATAAGTGATGAAAATTTATTGTTTCTCCTAATCAAGGCAGCAAATTGATTTTATTTGAATGTTTAGTTGAATTGAGTAAATAATAATTTTATTTATTAATCTGGTTAGTGATTATGGTAATATTTTCCGCTTGTTTACCGTTATGAAATTACTCATTTGACAGTTTACCACTTTTGTCCCGTTGCTATGTGGGCCCCTCACAAATATTACTGCAAATAGAGTAAACATGTCATTTTTAACGGCCAAACAAGCTGTCTTCTTTAAAAACAAGTAACGCTGACCTTGCCTCCACATTTCGTCGGAAACAGAGCGTGTACGCATTAACATTATTCGATGCACGCTATTAAAACTTACCGTTACTAATTATACTACACAAAAACTATGATGTAATGCGGAAAGAGGTAAATATTGCATTTGTAGTTGCATTGTTGGATAGTGTAAGTAATAAATGAAATATTTCACAAAATTCTTGTGACGTGGCGTATAACATAACAATAGCCTATAACGTTCCCACTGCTGGGAAACAGGCCTGGTCTCTTTTAGAGTAAGTGGGTGGTAATCCACCACGCGGGCCCACTGCCGGTTGGTGGACGTCACATAAAATAAAAAAAACCAAAGTACAATAAAATTACAAAGGAATTTCAAAACAAACTGTACAAAAGTCAGCTTCGTATTGTAATAGGCAGTCCATTTGTGTAATTTTAATCATCTATTCAAAAATTTAATGTTGATACAATACCCTTAATAACAAAGGTACAGACGGAATTAATACAATGGATAGGCACACTTGGCACTATATACACATTTACGCATTGTTACAAAAATATTCCTAGTAATCACTTCAGTAATGAATGACAGTTCTTCGTGAAATACTGAAATCGAGCTTGGGCTGGGTTTGCAAGTACAAGTCGACCTTCAAAATAGGAAGGCTGACTGCAAACCGTGACGGTAGGCGAAATAATTGTATCTCATCATCTGCCTAGCCTTTTCCCAACTATGTTGGGGTCGGCTTCCAGTTTTACCGGATGCAGCTGAATATCAGTATTTTACATGGAGCGACTGCCTATCTGACCTCCACAACACAGTTAGTACTGGGTAATACGATACCCCTTGGTAAGACTGGTTGTTGAGACTTTTTGGGCCACTGACTACCGACTGTCAAAGATCTACAAATGACGGCCGGGACCAACGGCTTAACGTGCTTTCCGAGGCACGGAGGAAACTCGGTATGTAATGGGTGGTCACTCACCCATCCACAGGCCAACCTAGGTAAGCACGGCTTAACCTAAAGATCGACCCGAGCGGCTGTTATTATTTAGCCACGAGCTCCTCTCTATCTGAAACATCAAATAATCATGACAGCACATTGCAGTTCACTGCTGGACATAGGCCTTCCCCAAGCTTTGCCAGAACAGCCGGTTTTCCGCATAGTCTTTCAGACACTTATTTTAAGGATCTCGGTTCATCTAGCTAGCTGGGGGCGTCCAACGTTACATTTGCCGGTACGTGGTCTCCACTCCAGGACTCGTCTGTTCCAACGGCTGCTGGTCCTTCGATAAATAAAGCTGGCTCGTTACCACTTCAGCTTGCTTTTACTCTAGTTACTCTGCAAGATATATCGGTGACTCCGGTTCAGAGACTTACATACCATCAATCCACACGTTTTGAACTGTTAGAATCTTGCAACACCAAATAATCTTCAAAATCTCCCCTTATCTTGGTCTAATCTTCTTTCTTATCACGTTTTTACGAAACTATGACTCCATCTTATAATCTTTACATCACAATACGTTATATCACTGGTGACTAATGCGGTTGTGGCTTGCCACGCTGTTAAATAAACATACAATTGTTTGATTGTCCGTGTTTCGTTTCAATCGTGTAGTTATTCTAAAGACACGAGCGATGTTCATTATGTCATTATTAAATTTGGCTGTATTGATGGAATTCAATAGTGGAGCTCATAGCTAGATAAAAACAGCCTCTCGGATCAATCTTCAGATTAAGCCGTGCTTACGTGGGTTGATCCGAGGATGGGTGACCACACTAAGCTTCCTCCGTGCCTCAGAAAGCACGTTAAGCCGTTGGTCTCTACTTTATTTCTAGATCTTTGACAGTCGTAACAGGTAACCAGTGGCCTGGAAGTCTGACAACCAGTCTTACCAAGGAGTATCGTATTACCAAGTACTAACTGGGTTGTGGAGGTCAGATAGGCTGGGCAGATGATGATGATAGAATTTAATACTCCTGTTCTAGGCAATTTGACAGCAAAAAACTACGAAATTTTGATAAACACTATTGTTATATCCAAACTTCACGACCCATATCTGTTTCAAAGACCCGTCATCGTCGACTTCTTATCATAAAACCCATGATATGAGATCCTTATCAGAATCGATGCTTACGTCACAACTCACAACGGCCAGGCCATCCACGGATAACATACTTCTTGGTATAAACAAACATGTTTTTTTTATTATTATAAACCTGTTTATCCGAGTCCTGCAATAATAAATACATGCAGTGAATCTCCATTACCATAAATACGTATGTCGTGTACTTGAGCAGCCACAAAAAGGTTCGCCGAGGCCAATAATTCCTTGCTTTACGCTCCGTAAAGTTATTTATTTGTACTCGGATTTAGTAGTTCGTTGCCATATGGTCGGTTTTTTCGCTATGGGCTTTGGGAGCGGTGACTTATACTATACAGAAAGAAAGTTGATCCTTTTCAGGATGCCTTATGAGGTGGTTTGAGCTGTGAGACATTGTCAAAGACGAGCATAACTTAAGTTCAGTAGTAAATAATAATAATAATAAATCATTTTATTTCGGACAACTAAGAGATCCATAAATTGTTAGTAACAGGTTTGCACTTAAACACTATTGTTAGTAACTTAACTAAACACGAGTTAATAAGATGACCACCCATAGTAAATAGCCATGATAATAACTAGGACAACAGAATTCTAGGGTATTAGTCTTCTCACAAATTGCCTTATTATGGTGGAGGAAGTATCAGCCGCCACCGCCTTCAGGATGCTATTGTGACTGCCCCTTATTCTGCTCAGGAGCGAGGCTGTTTTTTTTGCGGATGATGGCATGAAACCCATCGGTATGAGTTACCGCGAACATTCCAGAGGCACTGCAAAAACGAGGCAATCGCAATAGCATCCTAAAAACATTATTGTATTGGACGCGCAGGACATCCAGCGATCTTTTTGAGTAGTTGACCCAAAGATTACCGGTGTAAAAACTCTGACAATAAGCTTTAAAAAGCGTTACCTTTACTTGGTCAGTACACCGAGCAAATCTTCGTGCCAACATATTTCCCCTGACCGCCAGTGCCCTACGCTCCCGTTCAATGTCAACATGGTCACTGAGGTCGTCGGTAAGAAAATGTCCAAGATACTTAAACTTATTGACTCTGCGTATTGATGTACCGTTTATGGAAAGTTCGATTGTACTTTCCCGGTGCTTACCAGCGACCCCAAAGACCATGTATTCACATTTTTTGGCATTATAGACCAGTCCATGTGCAGCAGCGAAGGTCTCACATACATGAAGCAGCTCCGCGATCGCTCCCGGCGACGGGCCCAGCAGCACCATGTCATCCGCATAACTGATGTTGTTACAACTAACACCATTTACCCTGCATCCGACACGCATGCTGCTGAGCTCAACAATGAGGTCATTCACATATAGATTGAAGAGCCGAGGGGATGAAAGACCACCCTGCCTCACCCCGCACTCCAACCCATATGACTCCGAGAGCGCATTAGACCATTTAACACGGTTTGTCTGGCTACGATACCAATACTGCAATACACTGAGCAGTTCCTCCGGTATACCCCTACCCCTCAACTTGCTCCAAAGTACATCGTAAGAAACGAGATCGAAAGCTTTGGAGAGGTCAAGGAAGTAAAACACGTGCTAATAGCATTATAATTAGCCCGCAACACTCCCAACCAGCATTGGGAGCGTTCCAATTGTTTCAGCATTGGAGGACGTCTATGTGCCCAGGCACATAGACGTCCTCTGTACCTATAAAACGGAGTGGGCTATAAATCTATCACGCGGGCCTAGTATGGTAGGAGGTAGCAGTAGGTTCTTATTGAATAGAAGGTCAGAAGATCAATAATCCCAAGCTTAAGTCACACTTACCTTCAAGCTGTCAAAATCAGAGAGCCTCATGAAGTCATGACGCGTGTGTTAATCAGTGAGTCAGAACTCAGATCGTGTCGTATAAAATTAAGAATTAATTCGTTTGAAATCATCGTCAAAGTGATTATTTTGAGCAGTAGGTGTACCTAATTGCTTTGTCATCATAAGTATAATTTTTGAAAATTCATGATAATATTATGCAAAGTCATAGTCCCGCAACCCCGGCAGGCATCGGTCCTTACGGACCCCTCCCTTTTTGCTGACTCTCTTTGAGGCGCGCGTGGAACACGAACGCGCCGTCGACACGGCCTGTCGTCAGACGACAGGCCGTGTCGACGGATTTAAAAACCAGCCAAGTGCGAGTCGGACTCGCGCACCAAGGGTTCCGTACCAATTATTATAAAACAATCACGTTTGTTGTATGGGAGCCCCCCTTAAATATTAATTTTATTCTGTTTTTAGCATTTGTTGTTATAGCGGCAACAGAAATACATCATCTGTGAAAATTTCAACTGTCTAGCTGTCACGGTTCATGAGATACAGCCTGGTGACAGACAGACGGACAGACAGCGAAGTCTTAGTAATAGGGTTCCGTTTTTACCCTTTGGGTACGGAACCCTAATACTAAGACTTCGCTGTCTGTCCGTCTGTCTGTCACCAGGCTGTATCTCGTGAACCGTGACAGCTAGACAGTTGAAATTTTCACAGATGATGTATTTCTGTTGCCGCTATAACAACAAATGCTAAAAACAGAATAAAATTAATATTTAAGGGGGGCTCCCATACAACAAACGTGATTGTTTTATAATAATTGGTACGGAACCCTTGGTGCGCGAGTCCGACTCGCACTTGGCTGGTTTTTAAATCAGCACAGACCCGGTAAACAAATAATTGTTTACGCGTGACAACTGACAACACTACGCCCGCGCCCCTCCCTTCACCGCAGCACGTGAAAATGTGTACGTTTTTCTGGCCAACAGTGTAAAGATCGAAACTTGTAATTAATTTCACACTCCGTTAAATTAGAATTATGTGTTTTGGTGTGTACTGTGAAATTTAATTTATAATATTATGCGCTTGAAAACGAGAGTGAGTTTTAGTTATATAGGTACCTACTACTACAAACAGTTTATTTCTAATTGTACCTACCTACGTTAGCAAAATTTTGTAGATACTATCAACATAGGCTAGGGATAACGTTTATATATTTGTTATTGTAAAATGGATTACATATTTTTTGGTTTTACATGCCTGCCTACATTCCGGGACAAAATTAGGTAGTCACTCACATAACCTGATAAAATGAACAAAAATAATATGTACCTAATCGTAACAGTTGCTGCGTTGGGAAAACGGCCCGTATTTATGTAGGTATATATAACTATGTAGGTAATATTAATTCAGTTTTATTTCCTTGTTACAGTTGGACACAAACAGCAGCGGGTACATTGATTTGAAAGAGTTGAAAGAAGCCCTCGACAGCGTCGGTTACAAAATTCCACAATGGAAGGTAAATACGAAGAATTCTGTAGAAAATATTTTCAGGAAAAGTTTCTTATTAGTCAAAGGAAAGAAAAGAAAGCTAATTACGTAAAGGCTTTCATTTGGTTCAACAACAATCATTGCGATTCTTACGTTATCGAGTAGATGAATTATTAAAACATATTGAATCAGGCTTCGTAGATGATGGCGAACGAGCTGGACAAAACCAACGACCAGTGGTCCACATTAGCCCTGGATAGAAACAACTGGAAGTCATGGAGAGAGGCCTTTGCCCAACAGTGGGATGACGCAGTCTCAGTATCAGTATTGAAACAGTAGATTAGGAGTGTCCCAAAATGCTAACAATTATGATTGAAGTATGCTGGCCCTTTTTCTATATAGATGCTATTATGTTCCCATTTACTGGGAAGGGCTCTCCCAACTTCTACAAAGCAGTATTTTTTGTTTTATTATTAAAACACAAAACACAGACACAGACTAATATTGAAGTTAGTCCTTATGGACTAACTTCAATATTAGTCTGTGTCTCTTTCTGTCTTGGTCCACGGACGACACATAGTTTAATAAAATTGCATCTAACCTTGCAGCAAATAAAGCTTATTTTATTCTTACATACATCGACACTAATATTATAAAGAGGAAAGATTTATATTTTTGTGTGTATTTTTGTAATAAATAACCTCAAAAACTTCTGCGCCGATTTTAAAAATTCTTTCACCATTCGAAAGCTACATTCATCCTGAGTAACACAGGCTATATTTTATCCCCGTACTCCCACGGGAACGGGAACTACGCGCGTGAAACCGCGTAACATCCGCTAGTAACATATATAATTCATGGTGACTTCCCCAGGTGCGGTGTATGATCGAGGAGTACTACGACAATGGCAACAACAAACGCGGCGTCAACGGCAGTATGAACGGCGACGCGCGGAAGAACGGCATCAGCCTCACAGAGTTCGAGGAGCTGATCACTAACCTTAAGGCACAACAGGTAACTAAATATGCAATACTAATTTCACCTGTACGAAGAGTTCTTGAAGAATGTTAGGTATCTTATTGCTGGGCAAAGATCAACTTGCTCTTTAACACTTCTATTCAGGGAGGAAAGGACATACTACGCATATAAACGGTTACCACGTTTATTACATCATACCCTCCCGTATGTGGTGTCTTCTTCTTGGCTTTTCTGGCTCATACATTTTAAGTCAGCCAGTCTATTCTGCTGCTTCTGCTTTCATCTCCGAAATTTAATCATTTCCTTTGAGCCCTTGTCCCTATAATGTATTTGGGGATTGCGCAGCGTATCTTCTTCCATACTTCTCTATCAGCAGTCACCTCCTTTTTAGCCATATCATCCTTCACACAGTCCATCCATCACTTCTTTGTTATTATCTAACTAATATAACCAACGTTCTCAGCTCGGTTATATTTGGCGGTCTCTTCATTTCCCTTTGTAAGAGTTTTTGAAAGGAAACATTTAAAGGTTTCCGACTACAATTTGTATTATTTTAGGGTCATACGTGTTGGAGGAACAAACAAATCATTGTTTGTTCCGGACCGGCTTCACACCAAACGATACTGTTCAAAATGTTTGCTATGTAATTTAGAAACGAATTCTAATTGATGACTGAAAGTCAAATAGGACATTTATTATACCATACACTACTTCATCAATCATCATCATGTGCCTAACCTTTTCCCAACAATGCAGTTGGGATCGGCTTCTAGTTCAACGGGATATATACGTATAGCATAATACCAGTAATTTACACGGAACAACCCAATCAAACAACTGAAAACCACACTAGGACTTTATGAGTAGTAAATAGGTCAACGTCTGCAGTGATTAACAGTACCTAAACCTTTTCCTACATTATTATTAAATTATATTAGGCAGCAAATCCTCTATTACATCAACAATGTTTGAATGTTGTCCTGTTCCATGTCAACCTATCACCCACAAGGCCGAAACTTCTAATAATTATCATCCTGTTCCCTACAACATGAACATAACATCACGAAGGCGCGGATACAGGATTTCCTTTAAGGGGGGGCAATTTTTGGCAAATTCATAAAAAATAATTGATAAACTTTTGAAAACAAATGGGCGTTACTTTACAGAAATCCATGATATGTGAGATACAAGGGGGCCGCAGGTTTTGGGCAGGGGGGCGGGAGCGTAGTGAGAAACTCTTACGACACCTTGCCTTAGACAGGTTAGAATGGTTTCGAAAGTTCATAAAGGCGTTACTTGGTTGAATTTTAGATAAATCCAAGAGAAAGTAGTCTGTAGAGCGAGCGAAGCGAGCTCGAAAATTTTGACACTTTTCCTACCGAACTACTGGAGATACCTGGGCCTCTTATAGACAAAGTTAAGACTCATGAAAAACTAGGTTTTACAACATTGCCTCAGATAATTATTCTATAATTGCATAAATATAAGGCCTCGGGGCAAGGGGTTCATAATTTATTTCAGGCTCTGTCTATTGTATAGATCGATCATGCAAAAATCCATAGGAGTGCCAATCCAGAGGTAGAAAAAAAACCGGCCAAGTGCGAGTCGGACACGCGCACGAAGGGTTCCGTAACATTATCTATCATCATCATCATCATCATCATTTCAGCCGAAAGACGTCCACTGCTGGACATGGGCCTCCTCCTAAGGGGGGTTTTTGCCATAATCGCCACGCTTGGCAGGCGGGTTGGCGATCGCAGTACGGTTGTTACAAAAGCACAGAGAACGCTGCTGCCCATTCTCTGGTATGTCCCTTAGTCGCCTCTTACGACACCCACGGGAAGATAAGGGATGGTGCTATTCTTTACGTCCGACACCATACAGACATTATCTATACATTACACAAAACGGCAAAAAAATCACGTTTGTTGTATGGGAGCCCCCCTTAAATATTAATTTTATTCGGTTTTTAGTATTTGTTGTTATAGCGGCAACAGAAGTACATCATCTGTGAAAATTTCAACTGTCTAGCTGTCACGGTTCATGAGATACAGCCTGGTGACAGACAGACGGACAGACAGCGAAGTCTTAGTAATAGGGTTCCGTTTTTATCCTTTGGGTACGGAACCCTAAAAAGAACCTTTTTGATAAATGTTTTTCGCAGGGTTAAATATAACACATGGTAACATGATTCCATTTTACGCTACAATGTATTATGTATAATACCATTCTATGGCATCAGGCAGGAAAAGCTATAACTTTTAAAAATCCTGAGCCTCTAGGGGCAGCTGCCTCTTCCTGGCGACGCCCATGACAAGATATACAACTAGAATATTTAGTTTCAATTCCGTCAAACTAGTTCAAGCTTGGCTAATTATTAATTATCTAAGTATTTGGCCCGGTTCAGGGGGGGGGGCAATTGCACCCATTGCCCCCCCCCTGTATCCGCGCCTGACATCACGCCTATAATCATCAATCATATAAGTTGGGCGCGCGGCAGTAGTGTGTGCTGGCCTACAATACACCCGTTTCACAAGTTATTTCTAAGTCCCATATTATAGGAGGCGATCTTATTTCTATCAACCGTGATAAAATCCCGGCTGCTACTGATAAATTCCTGATGGAAAACCGTAATAAAACTTTGCCCGACTTGGGAAACAAACCCAGGACCTCACTCTCTGCCTATGCACGTAATAACAAGACAAACAAGGCAATCCTGTCCCCCAATTAAAACTGAATCAACTTTATCCAGTCAACTCAATAAAGACTACGTTTAAACAAATCAATATTATTAGCTTCATATAGACACAAATTGACAAGCCATCACGACTGTTTATATGACACATTAGCTCAGAGATGGTCAATAAAGTGATAAATAGGAACGATTGGGGTCAAATAGGTAACCCTGGATGTAGGTTTGCCAGTTTATAATGGCCGAAAGTGTAATAAGTTTTACGATGCTATTGTCGTCTATTATAGTAGGGGGATTTATGAGCAAAATCCTATTATTGCAACAAAAAAAGTTTTTTTGGCGTTATATGTAATTAAAAAATAATATATAACATAAGTGCGCGTGTGCTTACGAACCTCAACGCTCTCGTGGAGACCAACCCTGGATTGGACTTGTTTGCTGATGAATGGAAGACGATATTGTTGGAATGTTTGTGGTTCTGCGAGAAGGCCGAGTAAAAGGATTAGGTATTTAATTTAGTGTTAATGGTTTTAAATAGTGTACTAAATAAATAATAATGAAAGCCGACCCCAACATAGTTGGGAAAAGGCTAGGCAGATGATGACTAAATAAATAATAATAAATAAATCTATATAAAGGGTAAACAAGACCATTAAAGAAGCTGAAAGGCACTAGTTCTTCCTGTCATTGCGGTCTTTTTTTTGTTCTAGCTAGTCATACCTGGGAACCTAAGTTACGGAGATATTGGGGGTCAAAGTTCCAACTTTTTTCAAGTTTTTAAAGTACGTGTGCGGAAGTATAACTTTAAGTACGTCCACGAGCCCCGTACTTTTTAATGCATCCATCAGCACAATGTTTTGAGTGCGTTACATTGAGTTCTACCATCCATCCATCTTTTCTTTGCTCCCTCTCTCTCCCCATCAATATTTCATGTCCAATGTCCATCACTTTTTCAGTCACATACGTTTCATCCTTGTAATCATAACCCTAACCAAGAAGAAATGATTGTACCTACACACATAACATCTACTTGTAATAATCATTCTCATTTGCAAAGCGCAATTGTTGAACGTCGGGTCATTGGTCTTTTGACGCTGTTTTTATGATATTTTTTACTACTCGTACAATGTATGAGCGTATTGTAATCTAATGTATGGATATGTTAATACTGTTGTATGGTGATGTGGGAAGGGGCTCAATGTATGTAGGGTCAGCTGATCTTATCATGTCTGGTCTTTAAATTAATTTATGTTACACGAAATGATTTGTATTAAAATCTGTGTTGAGCTACTTTGGTCAATGTTTCTTGTTGAATGAAGGCAGGACTAGACGATGAAAAAGTATTGCCTGATAGATTTGATGCAATCCAAACTCTAGATGCATTCATTGTATCGGCTAGAGTTCACTGACTGACGGTCGACCACTATTCAACCTTATTATTAAGGTCATACGGGTGAAAATTCGCAGACCGTCAGCGAACTTCGTAGTATGTTCAAAGAACTATCTTTCCTCTACTAATATTTAATTATATTTCATTTGAATCAACATATTCAATCCCACTAGACAGGTAGTCAGTGGCCCGAAAGTCTGACAACCAGTCTTACCAAGTGTTATCGTATTGCCCAGTACTGACTGGGTTGTGGAGGTCAGATAGGCAGTCGCTCCATGTAGAATACTGGTACTCAGCTGCATCCGATTAGACTAGAAGCCGACCCCAACCTAGTTGGGAATCATTCCTCCTGCGTCGAATCCCTTTACGTCGACTCGTGAAACAAATGAGTTACACTGTCCAAGGGATTGTGTAATTTTTTAACAACTCAAATGCGCCAGTTTCCTTACTTTCTCTAATAATAACTCGATAGCAATTAATTATGTCTAAAGCCAACTGTCAGTCTCCTAGCAATATGCATCATTGCTATAATTATTCGCGATTGATAACCTAATCACTTTGAATTGGTTACACAAATCATAATTGGTTTCTGTCTCTTTATATGTATATCTAAGTCAGTGGAACATTATTAATAACTAATCAATCATTGTTGACGGCGTTAGCCTAGTGACTGCAACTTCTACTGTTGAACATGAGGTCCTGACTTAAATTCCCAGGTCGGGCAAAGTAGTATTGAGTTTGTCTATCAGGACTTTTTTCACTTTTTTCACGATCTGCTTTTAGATTTACTATTGTACAGGATGTAAACAACCTCATCACGAAGCCGTCAACCAAGCATTCTGTACATTAAACTAACTAACTTTACGGAAAAATTATTGCTGGGAAACGACTTTATTTTGGGGTGAAAAATCTTATTTTGTGGAAAAACTCAATGTAACGCACTCAAAATATTGTGCTGATGGATGGATTGAATAATTCGGGGCTCGTGGAGGTGTTACAAAATCTTACATCTTACTTAATTAAATAAAAAACTTGTCAAAAAGTTGGAACTTTGACCCCCAATATCTCCGTAACTATAAGGTTCACAGGTATGGTGTAGATGACGTGGAGAACAAGTGCCTTTCGGCTTCGTTAAGAGGTGTTTTACACCCTTTATTATTTACTAACTGACGTCCCGCGGTTTCACCCGCGTAGTTCCCGTTCCCGTGGGAGTACGGGAATAAAATATAGCCTATAGCACTCACGAATAATGTAGCTTTCTACCGGTGTAACAATTTTTAAAATCGGTTCATTACTTCCGGAGATTACCCCCTACATACAAACTTACAAACAAATGTTACCTCTTTATAATATTAGTATAGATTAAACATAACTGGCGGAATTGTAGTGTACTATAGTAACACCTCTGCCTAACCCTCCGGGGATTACAAGCGTGATGTTTGGTTATGTAGCTAGTTATTGTTATTAATCGATGTCGTTGTCTTATATTCCAGGTGTCCAGTACATTCAAACAAGCAGTCAGTAAAAAGGAGAATTTGGAACATTTGGGTGGCATGAGTGAAGCGTCCAGTGATGGTCAGTATCACTTATTATTATAATCTTCATTTACTTTAGTAAAGCAGCTTTAGTAGAGCAGCGGTGGCCCAGTGGTGGTGGCCCCGACTTACGAACAGTAAGTCGTGGGTTCGAACCCAGGCGGGCGCATTACTTTGTGTAATTTATTTCATCACCACTGCTCTCAAAACGGTGAAGGAAAACATCGTGAGGAAACCGGCATGTCCTAGAACCAAAAATTCGATGTTGATGACATGTGACATCGACCAATCTGCACTGGGCCCGGCCCGTGTGGTAATATGGAGCTTCGAGAAGAAAGGTTGATAAAAAAAATCTATGAATTCTAGAGACATCATTATACTGTTCTTATCTAGTCTGGTAAATGAGTGCTCAAAAGGGGTATGTGGTTGGAAAAGTCGAAAGCAGAAAATCTGACTTATGAACTTCGTTTGGACTAGTTAGAAAACGGGACCTTCTTTGCCCCCCCCCGCGGGCTCACCTCGGAGGGGTCAGGACTTTTAATATGTTTATCTTCTAACTAGTCCAAACAAAGTTCATAAGTCACATTTTCTGCTTTCAACTTTTCCAACCACAATCATTCACCAGACTAATCCCAATTTATTTGAATTCGACGCATGTCTTCTGCTTACATTCTTTCTATTAGTATTATTATTATCTTCTAGCCAAATCATATATCCCCCCCCCCCCCCTTCGCCCCCTGGATGAGTTGTGATGAAATATGATAGTTAAAACTTTTCTCACGATATTTTCCCAAATTCTGGAGACAAAAAGAACAATTATTCTTCTGCCTAGACTTTTCCCAACTATGGTGGGGTCGGCTTCCAGTATTACCGGATTAAGCTGAATACCAGTATTTTACTAGGAGCGACTGCCTATTAGACCTCCACAACCTAGTTAGTACTAGGTTCTACGTTACCCCTTGCTAACACTGAACAAAAAGAACAATTAACAATAGAAAACTGTAAATAAACTGAGAACTATAAAGGATCTTTAGAAAACACAACAACATCAGTGCTTATAATAATGGTTATATATTTAAGACCAAATTTAAGACCAAAATAACGATTTCATGTATTCATATTTCTATACCGATATGGAAATTACAGAAAAACAAATGAGTTGTCATAGGCTTATCAGTTTACAATAATACTAGTAAATAGTAATAAAACTTAATAATCTAGGTCAGTATGTTGTGTTGCATAATCTAGCAACAACATGGTCTTTAAAATGTAATGTTTAGAGTTTTCAATCAGATACACTATTCGTATTCAGAATATAATGATTTTGATTACGGTTTTTCGTTATTTTACTTTGACAGTCGTTACACGTAGTCAGTGGCCCGAAAGTCTGACAACCAGTCTTAACAAGAGGTAAGGCCCAGTACTAACGAGGTTGTGGAGGTCAGATATGCAGTCGCTTCATATAAAATCAGTATTTTCGTCGTATTTTTGGTCGGATTCCAGTCTAATCGGATGCAGCTGAGTGCACTGGGATCCAGCTGCATCCGGTTAGGCTTGAAGCCAACACCAACATAGTTGGGAAAAGTTTAGGCAGATGAAAATGATTCGTCGTTTCACCGAAAGAATATTTGATACTCTCTACCTTCATGCAAACCCAGGACCCTGTTTCTCGGATCTTCCAAGATTTGCATTATATAATCAAACATCATAACCAATTAACCAGGGAAGGGATGTGTAAAATCCTAAATCTTAGGAGTAATAAAGAGAAAATAATAAAAAAGCAGCCTTAAGATCAGTCTCATTTATTAAAAATAGTTTGAGAATCTGCACTCACTGAATGACAAAATCACAATAAAAAGCCAGCATAACCCAACTCTTCGCTGCGTCTTATAAATAAGAAGTAGTCTGTACCCTGCATTACCTGTCCCCTCCTCCTCCACAATCAATTTTCTTGTCATATGAACCTCATAAAATAACTTGCATCATTCATTCTCTAGGTACAACGCACTCAGTCCGTCTCGAGGAGCAGATGGCTTTCTCGGGCTGGATCAACAGCAACCTGGAACACGACCCCGACCTGAAACACCTGCTGCCCATCGACCACGAGGGCAAGCAGCTGTATGAGAAGCTGAAGGATGGTCTTATTCTATGGTGAGTGGATACTGCTGGATCAACAGCACCTGGAACACCTGCACACCTGCTGCTGCCCATTGACCACGAGGGCATGCAGCTGTATGAGAAGCTGAAGGACGGACTTATTTTATGGTGAGTGGATAATGCTGGATCAACAGCACCTGGAACACCTGGCCTGAAGCAGCTGCTGCCCATCGACCACGAGGGCAAGCAGCTGTATGAGAAGCTGAAGGAGGACTTATTCTATGGTGAGTGAATACTGCTGGATCAACAGCACCTTGATCACATGCTCACCTGCTGCTGCCCATTGACCACGAGGGCATGCAGCTGTATGAGAAGCTGAAGGACGGACCTATTTTATGGTGAGTGGATACTGCTGGATCAACAGCACCTGGAACACCTGGCCTGAAGCAGTTGCTGCCCATCGACCACGAGAGCAAGCAGCTGTATGAGAAGCTGAAGGACGGACTTATTCTATGGTGAGTGGATACTGCTGGATCAACAGCACCTGGAACACCTGGCCTGAAGTAGCACCTGCTGCCAATCGACCTGTTGATCCTGGCTGTCTTTTACAGATCTTTGACAGTCTTTACGGGTAGTCAGAAGCCCTGACAAGTCATACTTACCAAGGGGCATTGTATGAACCAGTAAATGGGTTGTGGTGGACACCAATTTGACTGGAAGCTGACTCCCAAGTTGAGAAAAATAGTGATAATTTCGTATTAAATCCTGCATAGTTACCATAAATTGTAGAAGTAGAATATAATTATATATTGTGATGAATTCAAAGTTCTATATAGTTGCAGAAAGAGCTGTTACCATAACCTATGTTTTTAAAAACCTTCTAATTCTGTAAATTTCTCGTATTACAGCAAAGTAATCAACCACTCGTGTCCCGACACGATAGACGAGCGAGCGATCAACAAGAAGAACCTAACCCTCTACACCAAACACGAGAATCTGACGCTCGCACTCGTGTCCTCACAAGCCATTGGATGCAACATCGTCAATATTGATGCTCACGACTTGGCTAAAGGTATGCAAAACTCCTTTCAATCCTTCACAGCCGAAAGACCTCCAATGCTGGATAAAGGCCTCGCCAATACGACAGATGGATTGGGTAGGCCCAAGACCTTATGAAGTTCGCGGGAATATGCCTGATGCGAGAAGAGAAGCACAGGCTTCAGAATAGAATGAAGTGGTGCATTATGAAATGTCAATCTAGTCTTGGAAACTCATACAGGGTGTAAGATCTCATCACGAAGCCGTCAACCAAGCATTCTGTATATCAAACTAAGTAACTTTACGCAAAAATTATTGCTGGGAAACGACGTTTTTGTTTTTTGAGGTGAAAAATCATGTTTTGTGGTAGAACTCAATGTAACGCACTCAAAACATTGTGCTGATGGATGGATTGAATAGTACGGGGGTCGTGGAGGTGTTTAAAGTAAAAATCTTCCATTAAAAACTTGTATTTTTAAGAAAATTGACAAAAAGTTGGAACTTTGACCCCCAATATCTCCGTAACTAGAAGGTTCCCAGGTATGGTGTAGAACAATAAAATGATCGCAATGACGGGGAGAACAAGTGCCTTTCGGCTTCGTTAAGAGGTTTTTTTACACCCTTTAATGTCCAAGACTAAGGCATTTCTTATGCTCAAGAATAACATTACATCATACCTGTGTTTCCCGAACGGGTTAACAGAAGAAAAGGGTGTATATAGTATGACCCGGGTACACAGAATTGTATAAGTACGACTTACATTTCGCTTGTTACATTTTTTGTCTTATGGGCCTTTAGCCGTGAGCAGGGCACAAATCTGGATCAGATCCAGAATATAGATTACTAGCGGACGTCACGCGGTTTCACCCGCGTAGTTCCCGTTCCGTTTACTCAATAATGCAACTACAGTACTTTCACAGTTTTTATGTCTTGTGACTGGGACTGTAGCTACATTTAATTTTCATCTTTGTTTCGACAATTCAAAAGTGCCTGCAACTGGCCTACTTGAAATAAATGATTTGATTTTGAATGATTTTGATTTTGAATGTTTGCAGGTAAACCTCACTTGGTGCTGGGTCTCCTGTGGCAGATCATCCGCATCGGTCTGTTCAACCAGATCACACTGGAACACTGCCCCGGTCTTACTGAGCTTCTCAATGACGAGGTCAGTACTCATACTATTCTTTGGTATTTTTGTTCTTGGTGAAAGCAAGTGGAAATGTATTATCTTAGAAGCTATTTGGTCTAACGTAACCAAATTGCTTTCATTTTGGTGCAAATTTTGTCTTCTTAAAAACTTTCAGTGATTTTTACCCTAGCGAAGGTCCTTGGTGGCAAAAAATGTCAAAAAATAAAAAAAGGACGAAAACTTTATGGTTTTTCAAAAATTTTAAAATTCAGTTTTGATTTAGATTGATGATGGAGTTTCAGAGATCGAAAAATTGGATTAGACATAACTACTTCATCACATACAACATACTAAAATCTGAACTACCTTATTTGATGCAAGGCAAAACAGCCTTTGTATGGTACGATTTCCGACGACCAAACTATTTTTGTTTACATTCAATGTAATTTGTATGTTAAAATGTAAACCAGATAACTTGGTCGACCGTACTATCAACTTTCATACCAAAAAACCTGAAAATAATTTTCAGTGACTAGGTGGGATACATAAGTATTGTTAAAATTTCTCTAAAAAATAAGCAAGCAGAAATAATGTTTCTTTTTAATAAGTCAAGTTGCAGGTTTTCTCAATAATCAATAATAGTTCCAATGATTCCACATCAACTGTAACTAAAAAAAATGTAATCTTCCAGGAACGCATCGAAGATCTGCTAGCCCTGTCGCCCGAAGCGATCCTCCTCCGATGGGTGAACCACCAGCTGCAGAGCGCCGGCGTGACCCGCCGCTGCACCAACTTCCAGCAGGATGTGGCCGACTCCGAGATCTACTCCTACCTCATGAAGCAGATCGCGCCCAACGACGCCGGCGTCACCTTGGACGCGCTCCGGGTATGTGTAGATGAGATGCTGGATTTTAGCGTGGCAATAGCGGTCATTGCCCTTTGCCAAATATCTCTTCGCATGAATCAAAAAATCATTTTTCCCTGGAAAATAAGTTTTTTACGTAAGGATCTTTCTTTAGTGAAAAGGATCACAATAAATTTCGATTCAGCACGGTAATAGTTATTTATGCAACTTTTGTATAAGGGGTATTAAACCACGAATGTGGGTTTATCACAAGAGGCGAAGCCGAAACTTTTTTGAGAACAAAGCAACTTGTCCTCAACCAATAAAAAAAAACCTATAACTCACTTGTGAATAATAGCAATGAAAAAGTCACACTTTGATTACAGTTGTCATTATGTGCCTAATTGCGGTGAAATTAGAGCCATTTTATGAGCAAGTGTGTTGAAAAGTACACAATGCAATACTAATATCGAACAAAAATGGCGGGATACGACATGAATTCGAATTAACCTATAAGTTATAATATTACGGTGCTGTGGTAGTGAATCGCACGTACTAGACAATGTTCTTTTTTTAAATGAGTTGCATAATGAAATTTAGTACAACATTATAACATCCGTTTGGATGTTATAATGGTTATTATGACACTGACACTAGTGTTGGCTAACTGTTTCAGATACTTTAATAGAGGATTTATAGCATGGGTTTGGAATGAAGAACGTAAGTTAATGTAGGATTGTCAATAATCGCCATAGCCATGCTAAAACGCAACAACCGCGAGTTGAGCGATAGCTCGTGCTATACGTGTATTCAAATTGGCAGCCAGACTGACCATCCTGGACAGGTATCTTCTATCAAAGAGAGTTCTTTCTAGTGGGCAATATTTTGCGCTGTCAGCTGTTTAAGTCAAGGAATTGTTTGTCTTTGCAGTTGGTTAAAAAAGAGATGGAAAACATTATTGTATACAGGGTTAGTTTTCAATGACCAGTCAAATTTTCAGAAAAGGTTTAGAATCGATATAATGAAAAAAAAAACATTTTTTTTTTTAAATAAAATTTCATTCCTGTCCACCACTAAAAAGCAAACGTGTGGATATTGCAACAGCACAATTCAGTTCAACAGCCTAGATAGGTAGCAGTTAGCACACACATACATTTGGCGGTGCATGCACGCACACAAGTGCATTAATTCCCACTAGATATATGATTTCGGAATTTTTAGGACACTTTCAAATTAATGCTATTATTTTATTCATATTATTCGACAATAATATTTAAAATACACTTTTGGTTTGATATCTAGATCTTAATTTTAAATTTTGGCTGGTCATTGAAAAGTAACCCTGTATAAATATCTATAATAAATATTTGTATTTGATAAGCAAAGCTGTATAGAATGTGTCATGTTTTTCTTGCTAGTATTAATTATACATTTGTGTTTCTACGTTTTCATTGCCAAATAGCACTATCTTCAACCTACCTTTTTATAAGTACTAAAAGCAACTTTCTCTCTCTCCAGGAAACCGACCACCTTCGTCGTGCAGAACTGATGCTGCAACAAGCCGCGAAGCTCCGCTGTCGCGCCTTCGTGACCCCGGCTGACGTCGTGGCCGGAGTGTACAAGCTCAACTTGGCGTTCGTGGCCAACCTGTTCAACCAGCACCCAGGTCTGCAGCGCACGGCTGACACCGAGGAGCTGCACCAGCTGGATGAGACCAGGGAGGAGAAGAGTGAGTACATTGTGTACTTGTGTGTAGGAGTGTTGGGAGGAGGGTACTGTTCAACCAGCACCCAGGCCTGCAGCGCACGGCTGACACCGAGGAGCTGCACCAGCTGGATGAGACCAGGGAGGAGAAGAGTGAGTACATTGTGTACTTGTGTGTAGGAGTGTTGGGAGGAGGGTACTGTTCAACCAGCACCCAGGCCTGCAGCGCACGGCTGACACCGAGGAGCTGCACCAGCTGGATGAGACCAGGGAGGAGAAGAGTGAGTACATTATGTAGTTGGGTGTAGGAGTGTGGGGAGGAGTGTACTGTTCAACCAGCACCCAGGTCTACAGCGCACGGCTGACACCGAGGAGCTGCACCAGTTGGATGAGACCAGGGAGGAGAAGAGTGAGTACATTGTGTAGGAGTGTTGGGAGGAGTGTACTGTTCAACCAGCACCCAGGCCTGCAGCGCTCGGCTGACACCGAGGAGCTGCACCAGCTGGATGAAACCAGGGAGGAGAAGAGTGAGTATATTGTATAAAGGGTGTAAAAAGACTCTTTAAAAGCCGAAAGGCACTTGTTCTCCCCATCATTGCGATAATTTTTTTGTTCTAGACCATACCTGGGAACCTTTGATAGTTGGTGCCAGTTAAGATGAGAATAGCGGTCATTGCCCTTTCCCTAATATCTCTTCGTACGAAACAAAACAAATAATCCATGTATCGTTTTTCATTACAAAAAATGTTGAAGATCACGATAGATGACGATTCCTGACTTGAACAGGCTTATTTTTGGTTTTCAAAGTAAAGAAGTTTCATAAATGTAGGTGGGTCAATGACCGCTATTCTCATCTTAATTGGCACCAATTATGGTTACGGAGATATTGGGGGTCAAAGTTCCAACTTTTTCCAGGGTTTTTTTTTAAATACGTGTTTTTAATGTAAGAACTTTAGTTTAAACACCTCCACGACCCCCGTACTATTCAATCCATCCATCAGCACAATGTTTTGAGTGCGTTATATTGAGTTCTACCACAAAACATGATTTTCACCCAAAAAAAAAAGTCGTTTCCCAACAAACATTTTAGCGTAAAGTTACTTAGTTTGATGTACAGAATGCTTGGTTGACGGCTTCGTGATGAGGTTGTTTACACCCTGTACTTGTGAATAGCAGTGTTTTGAGGAGTGTACTGTTCTGCCAGCACCCAGGTTCGCAGCAAGATGAGCATATCTGAGCTGGAGGAAGACTGTTTTATTTTAGGTCAAAGACGTTGCGTTATCATTATCAAACGCATGTCAAACTTAGCTTAGGCTTGCAATCTAGGTGGAAACCCCTTGTATTTTTTTCTATGATTTAAGATCGCTAAAATGACATTTTGTCGAGGTAGACCGCGGTGAAGGTGGTGTGAAGATCTGTAGGCCTATTACGTATCTTTCTGATATCCAGTGACTCAATCAATCAAGCTTCGGTTGTACAACGAACTTTGATGACAACTGAGGATGTCATAATATTGGTATTACGTATGGCACTGAGTGGATATCACTTTACGGTGACTAACAGCCCGGGTACGGTGTAACGTCTTTAACGAAAGCCACTTCAAAACTCTGTTGTCATCAATTTTTTGTCGACTATGCTTACATGATCGAAATAATATAAGTATCGATACAAAAGCGTCTATCAAAATAAGTTACGGTGACTATCAGCCACGATGACAAACAATGACGTCATATTTGATCGCGACTGGTCATACATAATACGAAACTAACCTTTTGACACATTGATGATCACTGAACCCAGTTACTATCATTTCGAGCTGTCATACTATCATTTCGAGCTGTCTTACGTATCTCTGTTGATTTTTGCCCTACTGATCTTGTTTGCGGGGCTAACATGGCCAGATATCGCACAAAATACTAGGTTAGGTTTGGAAGGAGAAAGGCCTTTGTCCAGCAGTGGGACAACAGGCTATGAAAAAAAAAAAAATTTATGATTGAAAGGCAAAAAAACGAATAAACTCTGATTAACTTAAATAAATGCTTTGCTTTGGAGAGCGGATAATGAGTTTTTTAAACTTGTTTTATGATATGTTTACTAAAAACTTAAACACCGTAACATAGAAACTAAAAGTGATTCATCATTTGCATGCATCAAGTATTTTGACAGCAAGAGTACTCACTACTCACTAACTTTTTAAGAATTCATAATTTAGTTTTTGCGTGACTTATGTTTTAGATGTTAAATACAAAACTTGTACATACGATTTAGTACAGAGAATCAGCTGCAATTAGCTTAATTAATAACCCAACATAATTTCAAATTTTAATAATAAGTTACATTCACACTATCGAAATTATTGAAACAGTACCTTGAAGTAAACATGCCCTTGGACACAATAGCCTTTTGAAGTAATTATAATACTTGATGATTCGACTCTATTGTTACTGCCTGAATACTTACCTACATAAATATTACCATTCATCAAGTTTAAAGAATTCTACACTCATTAAGACAATTGCCACTTACATGACAACAATATAACATATTAGTATTATTACCCCAGTCTTTTACAAGACAAATAAAACGGTTTACTTTAAGGCTGATGCTCCAGGGTAGCCCGCGAAATTCAAATTTTCTTACGTTTTTGGCAAATTGCAGGCCAGTGCTAGGTTGTATGTTGATTAAAATATTGGACGCGATTGTAAGACGTATGTAGTTACAGAATTATAATCATCAAAACCATCAATACAACCCTCCAAGTTCATAAAGGTCGAGAAACGATTTTTTCAAGGTCAAAGTCATTGCTAGACCTTTATGAACTTGGAGGGTTGTATTGATGATTTTGATTATTATAATTCTGTAACTACATACGTCTTACAATCGCGTCCAATATTTTAATCAACATACAACCTTGCACTGGCTTGCAATTTGCCAAAAACGTAAGAAAATTTGAATTTCGCGGGCTGGTCGAAGCATTCACCTTAAACAAATTCACCGTCATCTTCCTGCACTTATACCATGTTATTTGGGGTCGGCGCAATACGTTTCTTGTGTTACGTTCCCGAAGGGTAACAAACGGGCCTCCTCTGTTCGCCCGTCCGTCTGCCTGTCTGTCTGTCAGTACCCTGTATATCATTATCCAAATTAGGTAGATGTTTGAAATTTTCACTGGATGTGTATTTGTGTGGCCGCTATAACAACACAATAAATATTGCCAAATGACATTCGAGAAGTAGACAAAACAAATGTATTTATTAATAAATTGAAACAGTTTCTGGAATCCAAGGCATACTACTCAGTAAAGGAGTTTATAGATGACAAATCAATTTCAAAATAAAATTATCCGCTCTCATTAAAATACGAAATAATAAATGATATGATGATAATAATAATAATTATTGCACAATAATTATCTAGATTATTCTAATAATAATAATAATATATACATATATATATCGTTTAATTCAGGTAACAAAAGACCCCAATACAATACATAAATAATAAAAATATTAATATAATATATTATACATAATACACAGATCTAATCTAATCTAATAATTTATAAATTCATAAATAGATAAACAATAATGCACATATAATAATTAACTTAAAATAATATTATTAAATTGCTACTTAGTCCTCTTCCTCTCTCCTAATGTTGCTGTGCCCGACAGGGTCCATATTGATGTTTTATTATTTGATTACACCATCTATGTATTACATATGGAATGCAATAAAGAATTTGAGATTTTGAGATTTGAATAATTAAAAATTAAAGGGGCCTCCCCTGCTACGATGGTACGGAACCCTTCATGCGCGAGTCCAACTCGCACTTAGGTGGTTTGTTGTTTTTCTTCCATTCTCCCATTGTGAACAAATCGCAAGTGATTATTTTATTGGTGGTCCTTCGAGCCGGATTTCAGAAGTGTTTCTTACTTGACAGACTGTCCGCTGAGTGATTTGGTGTAGCAGTAGTTTGTACTTTGAGTCGGCAATTAAAGCTAATTACATACGTGTTTACATCGGATCAGTGATTAGTTAGTCGATGTATTCATTTACTAATGTGAGTACGGTAATAATGATGTGTCCCTTTTTTGATCATTTGCCGCCGTACTTGTATGTGTCGAGGCTTATGTACCAGTTTCTGTTTTGGTCATACCGAAACGTAACTAATAAGTTACGTTTTGTGTTTTCAAACTGTGTTGTGTTAAGTACCGATTATTTGTAAATTATTAAAATGTCTGCCGCTTTTGTAAAATTAGTTATAATGAAAAATCATTTTCCTTGTGCTCACGGAAGTGTTGGTACGGTTGTATAGAATAACCACAATTTACCTGTTCATCATCAGCATCATCATTTCAGCCGCAAGACGTCCACTGCTGCACATAGGCCTCCCCCAAGTGTTGCCACACCTGTGTTACCTGTTATGTTTTCATAAAAGGTTGAGCTCGAGAATACAGTTCAAATTTGCTCTTCATAGCTACTAAGGATGATGACTGACTAAAAAAAAATATGATTCTGTTTAGTCTGTCAGTTACATTATAGAAAAATATTGGATACGTGTTTTTTGTTTGACGAAGATAAAACGTGTCGAAGATCATGAGTGGGGGCTTGTGACGTCACATTTGAGTAAAAAATGTACTCAAATGTGACGTCGGACGAGTTTTCGACGCACTGTATCGTCTTCATTTTTTGTTTACGTGAAAAACGGACTAATTAGATTTTTTTTTTGTCATGTACCCTATTATATAATATCTATTATTAGAGGCTCTCCTTAGGTAATTGTATCAAGGGCCTGATTCAGAAGGCAGTACTCCTCGATACGGCCCGCATTGTGAGGAGGTTCCTGTCTCTGGAGCCCTAACTACCGGTAGCTTGGACTTGGAACTTGCTCCCGACACCAGCGGACCACTATTTTTATATTTTTAAATGTGCATGAATGATAAAGGAAATAATATCGAAACATGTTATTTGTTCCCCAGCATACCGCAACTGGATGAACTCGATGGGCGTGGCGCCGCACGTGAACTGGCTATACTCCGACCTCACGGACGGGCTGGTCATCTTCCAGCTCTACGACATCATCAAGCCTGGTATCGTCAACTGGAAGAAGGTAACACATCAATATTTATATCTTCAAGAGTTCTTGTATTGTCAAGATGAGCATTTGGGAAAAAGTACGTGGCAACTTTTTTCCAAATGCTCATACCTATGTAAACAACGACTTTTTCCCATTATCGTTGTTGAGGTTTACCCCTTGTATTATTTGTAGTGGATGCTGTTTCCAGGTCGAGAATTAGTGGTAGAATTGAAAACCTCAATGACTTTCACAATAATTAAGTTTTATTGCAAAGTAGCACACAGAACACGTCGTTACAGTATCAGTTTTATGGAGGCAAGAGTGACAGTGTTGCCATGTACAAATTAAAATAGAAATCAGTGTTATGAATTCTTAACAATCGTCTTGCGTCGTTGCGTCAATCTTCTGAAAAAGCTTGTCCGAGTGTGTTGGGTGGATTATTATATAGCTAGACGCTTCATGTAAAATACTGGTATTCAGCTGCATCCGGTTAGACTGGAAGCTGATCCCAATTTTGTTGGGAAAAGGCTAGGCAGATGATGATGTTTAACAAAAAAATACTAAACTTGCCCTAGCAGTCGATTACCTGGGACTAAACCGCGTCTTCTTTTAATATTTAGGAAAAGTTTAGTTGGACACAAGATTATCGCTCAAGAATAGAAAATAACGACCTAGGGCGAAGGTTTTTCGTTATTCTAATTATATTTTAAAGACTAACTGTTGCTCGCGACTTCGTTCACGTGGAAATTTTGATTTGTATGTGTGAAAAAAGATAGTCTTATGTTCTTCCCCAGAACTTGTCTCCTTGCCAAATTTCATTACGATCCGATCACCCGTTTAGTCGTGAAAACGTAACAAACATACAGAGTTACTTTCGCATTTATAATATTAGTTAGGATGCATTGTGTCTTATCTCTTGAGCGTGTTTCAACAACAACAGCCCATAACGTCCACTGCTGGACACAAGCCTCTCCCATGATGGGAGGAATTTGCCGTAATCTCCACGCTTGGCAGGCGGATTGGAGATCGCAGTGATGAAAGACTAACAGAAAACGCTGCTGCCCATTCTCTGGTCTACGGAGGCGCAAGGTGTTCTGCCTCAGACATTAGCGAGTATTTGTGAGCGTGCTTGTTTGAAGAAAATAATGTGTTAAGTTGATCCTCACAATGCTTCTTTACAGGTGCACCGCCAGTTCTCGAAGCTGCGCAAGTTCATGGAGCGCCTGGAGAACTGCAACTACGCCGTGGAGCTCGGCCGGCAGCTCGGCTTCTCGCTCGTCGGCATCGCCGGCGCTGACATCAACGAGGGCAACGCCACGCTCACGTTAGGTAAACATAACAACAATATCTAGTAGATGTGGCGTTTTAAATAAGTCCATATATTCGAAAAGTTGTTTCAATACTCTACGTCTACTTAAAAAGGTGTCAGGTATTTGTCCAGTGTTGTTTGGCTACCCTTCAATTACAATAACAGGACAATATTTCCATGTAATTCTATGAAAACGTTTCCACAATGCCGTTCTTCTTGCAGTTTGCGGTGGCGATGGCTTTTCCCTCGTAATTGTACATTCAACGTAACATTTTAATGAAATCTTTGTGGTTTTTTTTAACTAAAGACTTGTTTAGGCGTGTTGAGCACTTTTTGGGTGAACAAAAATCATGGAACTCGCATGCGTGACCGTCACGTACGCTTTTCGTAGCACTCGAAGCCGATCCGCTACGGCGTAGCACCACATAGGCGTGCGCGTTTTGTCAATTCATGTTTTTTTTTCTACATGTTGGTAACGAATCCCCATAATATATTCCAGCGCTGATCTGGCAACTGATGCGCGCGTACACGCTGTCGGTGCTGACGCGGCTGGCCAACACCGGGAACCCCATCATCGAGAAGGAGATCGTGCAGTGGGTCAACAACAAGCTCAGCACCGCTGGCAAGACTTCCAGCATCAGGAGTTTCCAGGTGCGTTCACTAAAAAGTTATTTAAAGTTATCGAAAGTTATTTTCTGTTATTGCACCTACTGTGTATTGTCTCTGCATCACCCTAAGGTAGACTGGTAGAAAATGCCCAAGGCATTAAGTCCGCCTTTGTACAGTTTTTACTTGTGCATGAAGTTTTAATAAATAAATAAAAAGCTAAAAATATGTATAGGGTATAATTAGACTCTTAATGAAGTCGAAAGGCACTTATTCTTCTCGTCACTGCGATATTTTTTTTGTTCTCTGCACCATACCTGGGAACCTTCTAGTTACGGAGATAATGGGGGTCAAAGTTCCAACTTTTTCACAAGTTTTTAATGTTAGACCTTTACTTTAAATACTTCCATGGCAGACATCCATCAGCACAATGTGTCGAATGCGTTACATTGAGTGTTACCGTAAAATGTGATTTTGCACCAAAAAAAAAAATTGTTACACAGCAATAATTTTTGCGCAGAGTTACTCAGTTTGCTGTACAGAATGCATGGTTCACGGCTTCGCGAAGAGTTTGTTTACACTCTGTATAGTCTATCAATGTTTTGCCGAGAAAAACATAACTTGTAAAAAAAAAACAAGTCTCGCAACTCAGTTCTTCTACCGTAAAAAGTTGTGAGATCCACATGGATCACAACTCACGAATAACAAGTAATAAATAGATTGAAATTAAGGCTTCTAGTTTTTTTCACAACGAAGTTATAGATAGGGGGTCGAAAATGGCCTGAACTGCTTCGAGAAAAGGATGGTGCGGCCATACCACTTCTTTTTGCTCGACTGGGCGATTCAACCAGAATCAACCGACGAACTTCACAGATTTTATTAGTGTCGATTTCTAGATATACCAAGATAAACACCAAAGTACAATTTAAAATCTCTCTAACTTGCTAGCTTGGTTTTTTCCCGCGGCTCCGCTCCCGCCAGGTTATGGTATGTCCGTGTTACAAATTTAGTATTGCGGGTAGTGTAATAAAAATAATGTCAATGTATTTCCGGTTCCAGGACGAGGTATTGGCTGACGGTAAGGTTGTCATCGATCTGATTGACGCCATTAAGCCCGGCTCCATCAACTACGACCTGGTGCTGCACGGAGGCACTGAGGAGGTAAGACATACGTTTAATTTTTTAATTAGTATTTACAACCCCTTACAACACTGCCCAAATTTCCACTAGTGTAGTGACAAGAAGCACGACTGCTGTACATAAGGTACTATGTTCTCTCCAGGGCGGGCATGGTTTTTCCATTAGAAGTTTCCCAGTAGCAACCCGACTCTACATTTATGCCTGATTGTTGGCAATAGGCTATAGGCTGAGGAGCTCGTGGCTAAATAATAACGGCTCGGGTCGATCTTTAGATTAAGCCGAGATTGCCTAGGTTGGTCTGTGGATGGGTGACCACCCATTACATACCGAGTTTCCTCCGTGCCTCGGAAAGCACGTTAAGCTGGTGGTCCTGGGTGACAAGTAAATCTTTGACAGTCGTTACAGGTAGTCAGTGGCCCAAAAAGTCTGACAACCAGTCTTACCAAGGGGTATCGTATTACCCGGTACTAACTGGGTTGTGGAGGTCAGATAGGCAGTCGCTCCATGTAAAATCTTGGTATTCAGCTGCATCCGGTTAGACTGGAAGCCGACCCCAATATAGTTTGGAAAAGGCTAGGCAGATGATGATGTTGGCAATAGGCTCACCCCCATTACAAATGACTTACACATGATGTCAAAACAAAAAACTGACTAATGCATCCTTCCTCTCCCCAGGAGAACCTAGCGAACGCGAAGTACGCGATCTCAATGGCCCGTCGCTGCGGCGCGCGCGTGTACGCGCTGCCCGAGGACATCACGGAGCGCAAGCCCAAGCTCGTCATGACCGTGTTCGCGTGCCTCATGGCGCTCGACTACATCCCCGCCATGGACGCGCCCGTCAAGGCGTAAGACTTTATCTGATACATGTCGGACGGGATTTGGGACTATGCAAAAAAAAAACCATAATAGGAATGATGACTGATTAAAAAAAAAAAGGTCAAAAAAAGTACACAGGCCCCGCCCCAGTCGTAGCACTGAACATGACCCGCGCATGCCTATGTGGTGCTACGCCGTAGCGGATGCTACGAGTGCTACGAAGCGTGACCGCACGTTACGTAACGTGACGATGAGTTCAATGTTTTTCCTTCACCCAGAAAATGCTCAACGCGCCCAAAAGAAGTTTTCACTTCAAAAATATGAATATGATTCTGTTTAGTCCGTCAGTTAGATTATCGAAAATTAATTGGATACGTGTGTTTTGTTTTATCAAATTAATAAAAATTGACGAAGATAAAACGTGTGATCATGAGTGGGGCTTGTGACGTCACATTTGAGAAAAAAATGTTCTCAAATGTGACATCACACGAGTTTTCGACGCACACTGTATCGTCTTAATTTTTTGTTTACGTGATAAAAGAAAAAAAATATGTCCAATATTTTTTGGTAATTTATCTGACGGACTAGTTTCATTTTTTTGTCATCTACCCTATTATTAAGGGTGAATTTCATCAGCGAAACTGAACAAAACCGCGTATAAAAGCTGTGGGTGTTATAATTGTTACGTTATATTGACTTTGAGAGCTCTTGAACACTGTTTACATGTGCAGTTCAATTAAATTGGTGAAAATTCCATGACATACAATATAGCTTGTTAGTTGAGCAGGGACCGTATTTTGACGAAGTAGGAGTGATTTTTGGTCCGGTACTTGAGAGAGACAGAACTATACAATACAAATAGCATTGTCTCTTTTTAGCAACTGAAACCATTATAATTCCAATTTGTCATTAGTACGGCCACTGCCCGCTTTCAATCAATAGTGCAAAAAAGTTGAGAAAATACATAGTTTCGAATGATATAAAAAACTCGGAACATTGTAATTTGAACCTTAAATCCAATACAGAAAATAGTTCCCAAAGCCCGACTGTATGTAGTAAGATATCTAGATAGATTGTGATGTATAGGTCGCGGCACGTAACTCTAGCGCTGAATGAAACGTGGAGGGGATAGCTGCGCATGTTGTACGACTGGAGAGCCAATCGGCGCAACGCACGCCCCAAGACATTCTTGTTTTTTACTTCTGCGCAATAACGGTCAACGCTCGAGTTTCGTACCGCGACCTGTTAGCGTAGTACTGTGTCGTCTTTCTGGAAATATTGACATTTATCCAAAAAACAGTATCTTATTTATTTGTTTAAAAGTATTTTTTTTTCGCCGTTTTGGTTATATTCGCAAGCGACTGATTCGTTTAATGTTTTTCTCTATAAGTTTATAAAATCGATTGATTTGATTTATTGATTTTGTATTCTTTCATAGAGTTGTAAAGTTATTTTTTATATTGTCAATGTTTCCAGTTCACAAAGAGGGTTCATATTTACATTTTGAATTGTCTGTGTCGTCATTTTTGTTTGTTGGTTTTTGATCGTTTTAAAAGGTTTTTCAGTGGAGTTGATTTGAATATTCTTTTTATTGTCCATTGACAAACCTTTTAGTTGATGGGCATATAAAAAAATTCAAGGCATTTCATAAAAATCATTATAAAATAACTAAGAAACTTTATAATACACACAAGATAAATGTTTTAAACAATATCCGACACAGTGCAACATAAAATTAGCTGTAGGAGTCACCACACGTCAGAATAAGGACGTTTTTTGTTCCCATACTCGCGAAGTATGGGTTTTTTATCTCAATAAGAAATAACTTGTGACTAATAAGTGTAAGAGACCTAGACAGGTTTTTAAATGGCTGTATTTCAATTATAATTATAGCCATTTAATTTTTAAACGAAATAACTATGAAACCCACCTACTGGTACAATGGAAAAAAACAGTTCTCTATTTAAAATTAAGATTTTTATTTACAGTTTTTATCAGTATAGTATGTGGCAACGAATCCGATCTAACCTAAGAATTACTGGATTGGCTTGCTAAGCTGCCTTGCGAGAGTGTAATTTACATCTAACCATCATTCAATCGAGTTTCATAACTTGATGTAACCGAATACATCAAAAAAATAAAACTTGGATGTAATACGTTATGTATTTTATCCTTTCCAGTTTTAACGAACGATTTCAATCGCTATACCAAAGCGAAAAGCATTTATTCGACTGAATATGTACTACATTCCAAATTATACAACATTTGTGTGTCGTATCTGGGTGTGTTGCTAGTTAGGTGGGATAACGTGGCGTCGCGGATACTAAATATGTTAGACAACAGAAAAATCATGAAGTTATGTTTTATCGTGTTTAGTTATAGCATAAGCTTGCTTTCCTTAGTATGCAGGGAGACATTTTTGCTGTAATTTTAAATAATATAATTAAAACTAAAATAGATCATTTGTCAGCACATTTAGTATCAACGACCCCCCGCTACTTTCAACGATAATATTAAATAATACTTGTGTACGTGTCCTAAGCATTATATTAAGTGTAACTTATTAAGTATATCAGACAAAACGTCTGCTATAAATCAATTACGTAATATTAAATGACGTATTTTAACAGAAAAACCGAACATTTAAACGGCTTAAATGAAAAGTACTTATGAATGATTAGTATTATCTACACATTGTCGTTTTTATACATTTTTTACAACGAATCGTATTGAGTTTATGCGAGTACGAAATGACGGTTGTATGTACTGAAGTAACAACGTGCTTTGTTACATAAAAAAACTATGTATAAAACTAGTTTTACGTACATGTTAACCGATTTTGGGGTACTTAACTGAGTCGAGAATTGATACGTTAAGAAACATAGGCATTTAAATATTCTGTTTAATTCGTTTGGCTTCCAAAAACACGTTGACATTCTTATAAGAGTGTATTGTTTTATTTTACCATTAATCTATGTTTGGGTTGTATACGTGTACCATTCGTCGTAATGTATAAGATTTTGATCGCTTATTATGTGTGGGAATTGGCAATAAATGTGTATGTGGAATTGTTTATGTGATAATCTGAATATAAAACGCCATTACAGAAATATAATATACATAATGTGTAGCTTTATATGTTACATTCCTCAAATATCCTGCATTCCCCTTCATCGGCATTTTTTAACACTGATTTCGTTCTCAATTTATTAGTTTTAGAAATGTATATTTTCTTATGTTATTTAAGTTATATTCTGTGAAATATTTTTGTAGCGTTTTATTAGATTAGGCATTCCCCAGGGATACAACGATATTTTACAATCATAATATTTTTTATTGTAAATTTTTATTTTGTTAGACGTTTTAAGGCTTTATCCAAGATTTTATTGATTACGTAATTTTTAGATTTTTATTTTGATATCAAATAAGAGTTTTTAATTTCTTAACATTTAACGTGAAATCGAACTAAGTATCTAATAAATTAATAACTATGATTACTCCACTGTATTTAGTGATGCTAGCTATCGGTAATGTTAATATACAAGAATGTGTAAGCCTAAAAATAAAACGGAATTGGTAAAACAGTCAATTTTTTCATTTCCTATCCCTAAACCTCCCTTGGATTCAAGATAATTATAAGATTTGCTTAATGGGTGCTTTTCCTTATTTTATGTGGCAATGAAAGGTATGCAGCACATTGTTTTGCATTTGATGGCACACGGCAGGCAAGTTTGGTTTACATAACTTTTACAAAAAAGATTCAGATGCTACTGGGATGCTTTTATATGCATATTGCTTGTCTATGTATAATTGATATGGGTCTACATAGGTTTAGGTATACACCTTGCAGAACACAACAAAAATGAACGTGTTATTTGCAGGGGCATGTCGGCATTCACTCGGTCAGAGTCAGGATATGTCTACAGCCAACAAGTTTCTACTACGACCATTGACGGGTATGTATTATAATAAATCCTGTACAAGTATTGAAATCCAAGAATATTAAAGACAATGGATTTGGAAACGTGAGGGTACCAGTGGGTATAGTTCTGTTCAAACTTTATGGCGGTTCGCAATAAAGTTTGGACCGTTATACCTGCGCTTACCGTCACTCGCAGCTAACTTCGGATCCGCCACAAAGTTTGAACAGAACAGGTTTGAAACCACTAATTCTAAATCGAACTAAAATGTTTGAATACTTAGCAACATACTTGTTAAAAGTTTCAGTGTTTATAAAAGGCTTAAGGCCATAAAGCTCAAATAGTCTTTCCCTACTTTTTCTGATACCTCTAGTTGCCCAATCACTAAATATGAATTTAGGGCAAATACTTTTTGTCTTCTTTTCAAAAGTTTTATTGAATTCCGTGTGAACTATTGAAAAGAAACGATCATACAATTGATCTATATTAATATCATCAAGGCCCATAACGCTTAACTTGTTCTGTAGCAAAATATTATACCTATTTAATCTGCTAGAAGTTATAGGTCTAAATTTAATTTGAACTTTTTGCGATGGGGGTGTATTACACCTGAAGGTTACAGTTTGTCCGCTATGGTCAGAGGGTAGACAATTTACTATTGCTTTATCTAAGTAATCACAATCGCAGAAAATATTATCTATACAAGTAGCAGAAGATGGAGTGACTCTAGTAGGTTCTGTAAAAGTGTTGGTCAAGTCAAATGACTTAAAAAGATTTAATAAGCGACTGCTATTTGCACATTCTTCTAAAATATTGATATTAAAATCACCACAAATAATTGTAGATTTATTACTGACTGCAAGTTTTGCCATAACATCTTCCATTATTGATTCAAACAAAGTAAAGTTTTGATAGTTTGGGGGTCTGTACACACACACAATTACATGCTTATCTAGCTCAACACAGGACAGTTCAACGCAATGTTCAACCGAGAGACCTTCTATGTCATTACGTTGCTTATATTTAAAACAATTTCTTATTAATATTAGGGAACCTCCACGAAGCATAATTTTACGGTTAAAGCAGCTACCCACCATATAGTTCTCATAATTGATAAGCATTTGGAACCGATTTTAACCCAGAGACAGCTATTTGCAACAGCATTTTAGATCAAAGCCAAACGGACTTGGTAATCGCAGCTTGCTTTATCGGGCAAAGTATTTAGAAGGGGTCATGTACAAGAAAATACTTCAATCAGGCGTGATCGAGGTCAAGAGCAGGCCCGTTTTGTAATAAAAAGTGGCCACTTTGGCAGAATAATAATAGGATAATGAAATGAATTACATTGATGGAAAATGGTCACACAAAGTGACAATTCATAATATTAAATTTTAACATGATTCATTTTAGGACCCCGCGTCAGGTATTCCTGTGTGCTCAGGCTCAATTCAAATTTCTTCTCAGAACAACTATCATGCAAACAGGACTGAACTAAGTCTCCAGTCGAATATCTAATATTTATAATTCTTCTTCGTGTAATCGAGTCAAATACAACCTGTAAAATAGGTAATATTATAATTCGCAGGAATGTAGCGGAGCCTTCAGAGAATACGTGGAGTATTGATGTTGAGCCTGATAGTGAGGAGGTCGTTGAACGTGAGGAAGACTTCGAGATCGTTGACCCTGCGGAAATCGTGGAGGTCTTCGACCATATTGAAGTGTCGGAGAAGCCAGTACCGCCTCCCAAACCAGACAATATAGCGATTGTACCTAGAGCCGCCGCCGTCGCAGCGAATGAATAAGCAAAGATGAGAAATCTATTTATTTTTGTAATTAAGTCTTTGATTTTTTGAATTGAACATAACATAGTTATTTGAAATCGATATTTTAAAAGAAAATCGACTTTGAATTTTGATAACTGTATGATGTAAATCTTAGGTGAAGAGAATCACCTAAGATTTCATCATGGTACAAGTGTCACTGTTAAAATCACATCATGTTGCTGATAAGGTAAACTAGCTATGAAACGAGTTATATACAATTCAATAATACTGAATACGTTCTTTATTTTGATGTTGTGTTTTATATTTTATCATATTTTTGTATTGGTTTGTGAAAGATGTTTTATAATTAGATGTTTATAATAAATACCTGAACGTTTTATTTATTTACTTGCTTAGTATTCACTGATTAAAGGTCAAATAATCTAAAGGGTATTAGCTTGTTTTTTTTTGTGCACCAATAAATCAACCAAGTAATTCCTATTTCTGAATCAAAGGTCACAAGAAAATCTTACCAGTGCCTATAATATACAACTACCTATAAAGAGTTTATGGCCCGGACTCCACCAATTTCTCAACTGATTAACCCAATCACAGAAGAAACAAAAGACGCGATATGGTTCTAAATGAACACTTTCACTGCTAAGTTCATAAAATGCATACCTACCTACAAATTGGCATGCCATAAAATGTGTCTCGTCAATCTATAACAACCCGTCCGTCAGTCGAGTCCATCGCGGCATCGGTGCGATGGTGACGTAACTGTACCCTATGCCCCAGCACCCGAGCGCCGAGTTCACTAAACCACGCCCACAGTCCAGCTGGGTAGTAGGGCGTGTCCGTTTCAACCGCACGGCCACGGCGATTTAAAAAAAAAAAACTATGCCAAGTTTTTGTATAAATTTGTAAAAGTTGATTCCCAAAACCATAAATTTGTCAAAGTTATGGTTAATAAGTTATAAGGATTTGAACGTGGCCGCGCCATTGATACTCGGAGAAGCGCGCGACCACGGAGATCTTTAAAACTAAGTTTTGCAGACACCTGAAATTTAGGTAAATATCAGATTGAATTTGTAAAAGATTTGTAAAAATATACAAAAAAATCCTAGGTTTATATTTTAGGAGCTGTAAGACTAAAACCACATGGCCGTGCCATCAAAACGGTGAATAACACGTTATCGCCGATATCTCGCTGAAAAAGCATCGTGGAGGTATGAAGTTTTTTGTAAAACACAGATTTGAATTTGTCAAAACTGGTAAAAATACTTTAAAAAGTCCTAGGATTATATTTTAGGAGCTGTAAGACTACAAACCCATGGCCGCGCCATTGAAACGGTGAAAAATACGTTATCGCCAATATCTCGCTGAAGAAGCATCGCAGAGGTCTGAAGTTTTTTGTAAAACCTAGATTTGAATTTGTCAGAACTCGTAAAAATACACAAAAACATCCTAGGTTTATATTTCGTGTGCATAACCCTAGCAAAATGTTGTGCATTTGAGAGATGAGACCATAAAAAATAATTAGTGTATCATGAGGAGCAATTTGTTTAATAGTAGCAAAATTTGTGTGAATTGTAGTTTTAAAGTTATTTGAGAAAAACACATTTTGCTGGAGTAACGTTAAGAAACGTTATCCTGGCAAAATCGATTTTCAAAAATTCGTTCAGCCCGTAACCAAATACATGATTAGGTAGCTTTTGTTGCATAGTAAATGTTTGTAAATAGCAAAATTTGTGTGTGGTATGGTTCTTGAGTTATTTAAGATTTTGCTGCGGTAACGTTTTGGGATTTCCCAGATCTCGAAAACGGCTCAACGCAGAAGATTGAAAAAAATACCAATAAGAGACCTTAATTTGTTTAAATTAGTTTAAACATTAGTTTTTGATTTGGTTGTCGTAAACCAATGGAATTAAATGGTTTCAAAAATCAGATAAAAACGGATTTGCAAGTAAACCAAAACACTTATAACCAAATAAACAGCTGTAAAAAATACCCATGGTAGACACGTATCACGTCAAGTAAAATGGATTATGTAACTTTATACGATACGAAGATGAAAACAAAATTGATTAATTTAGACTGGTCGTACTTTAGCGATGAAATACGCAGTTCCCAAAACATTAAGAAACGTGGCATACTTTAAACTAATTAAAATGATTCATGAACATCAATTCCTGTTAATTTCAGCTTTCAATTACGGCTGTAATGAAAGTTATATCAAAATCAAGAATATGTCAGAAATTCTCTAATAGCCGACCAAATTAAAAAAGTCACGTAAAAGCGGCCGCACCATACGTACGAGTAGTCTTCGCAAATTAGCAACTTAGTGTCCGATGTTTTGTACAGTTAAGCAGAAAAACGTTTTACGTGTAACCGATTTTTTAATGTTCGAAGTGCAGGTACCATAACACACATTTTCTACTAGTTTTCCTTTTTATAAATGAAAATCATGTTAATTAACAGTAGTTTAACAATTTAATGGATCATAAGTAATTATTTAAAGTCAAGTAACTTTAAAAAGGTAAGTAATAATCTCAGTAAATAATTTATAGTGTGATTTTGGTCGACGACGCGTGGTTCACACGTTGATCACCTGTAACTGTCACATGTAATGTTGAAATAACCACTAAGTTATACGTTACAAAGCTTATGTTTAAATGCCATACTGTGAGTCGAGGGGAAATGGAGTCCACCTACCTACCTACGTATTTAGTAGGTGCCTATCTCCGTCTTAAGGAAAATTGTACAAACTATGAATCAACATTGTATTTTAAGTTTAAGCATTGGTACTTGACAAACAGAAAAACATTTATGCCAAATATTAAAATTAAGTACGTACGTAACTTATCTGAGATTTTTTCCTCAATATGTTAATGCTAAGGCAAAGATATACAATAATTTGTATGAGACTGATTTTTAAATAAAAATAATGAACACCATGACCAGCAACCTACGCAACAGTAACAACATCGTACGTACGCAACTGTACTAACAAAACATCCATATTATCCCATTCATTTAAGATGGTTACGATTATGTATAGTGCGGCCGCTTTTTCGTGACCTTTCCGATTTGGTCAGCTTATTAGAGAATTGCTGACATTTTCTTGTTTTTGATATAACTTTCATTACAGCCGTAATTGAAAGCTGAAATTAACAGGAATTAATGTTCATGTACCATTTTAATTAGTTTAAAGTATGCCACGTTTCTTAATGTTTTGGGAACTGCGTATTTCATCGCTAAAGTACGACCAGTCTAAAATGAATCAATTTTGTTTTTATCTTCATATCGTATAAAGTTTCATCATTTATTTTACTTGACGTGATAAGTGTCTACCATGGGTATTTTTGACAGCTGTTTATTTGGTTATAAGTGTTTTGGTTTACTTGCAAATCCGTTTTATCTGATTTTTGAAACCATTTAATTCCATTGGTTTACGACAACCAAATCAAAAACTAATGTTTAAACTAATTTAAACAAATTAAGGTCTCTTATTGGTATTTTTTTCAATCTTCTGCGTTGAGCCGTTTTCGAGATCTGGGAAATCACAAAACGTTACCGCAGCAAAATCTTAAATAATTCAAGAACCATACCACACACAAATTTTGCTATTTACAAACATTTACTATGCAACAAAAGCTATCTAATCATGTATATTTGTTCCGGGCTGAACGAATTTTTGAAAATCGATTTTGCCAGGATAACGTTTCAAACGTTACTCCAGCAAAATGTGTTTTTCTCAAATAACTTTAAAACTACAATTCACACAAATTTTGCTACTATTAAACAAATTGCTCCTCATGATACACTAATTATTTTTTATGGTCTCATCTCTCAAATGCACAACATTTTGCTAGGGTTATGCACACTTATATTTCAGGAGCTGTAGTACGGTATCGCTTATAACCTTCAAAATGTTCTGAATGTTTGGTTAGGGTGACCATGACTTATTGCTTACAAAAAACTTCCACCTATCACCCTTACATTAAAAAATATTTTTCAAGGATTATAAATTAAATTAAAATGATAAGATTCAAAAACATGTTTATTTCTTAGAAAATCACATAAATCACAGATTGTTAACTTACATATTTCTGACAAAACCACAAATCACAGATACTAAGAACTACTTACACCTAAGAATTTTTTTTGTATTATATTTTTTTAATACGACTGTGAAGTATGGTCTGTTTATAATTGCTGTTTTTTTTTTAAATATATTAATCATATAGGTATGTATAGACCATAATTATGTTAGATTATGTATTGTCATTGGTTGTTCGGAACTTGCGTGCATTTCGGTTTTACCATCGTCATAGCAAATCATTCTGGAAATACTATGCAATGACACTTACTTCTGTAATAATACAAACAGGGTGTTAAAGTAGTCGTGTGCCATAGCTTAGGGGTGAGTTCAGTATCGATAAAGGAACCCGTAAAAAATAAAATACCTTTAATTTTATTTTTAAAACCTAAAAATAGGGTGTTAGTGTGAACACCGTTATCCTTGAAACCAGTGGTTTAATTTATTAGTAGAACCTAAAACCACTGAAAAAAGCAACCTTTTTTTTTTTGAAGAAAATCCACTATTTTCCTCAAGATCATTTCACCCTAATGCGCTCGGAAACAGCTGACCACGGAACAGGCGGGCACTCGGGGTCATCGACCGCGCCGCAGTCAGTTGTCGCTAGGGCAAGCGCGCGTCGGAGCGCGCGCTGTGCGCCGAGCCGTTTGTTTCTCGCGCGTAAATTGAGTGTACTTAAACAAATGAACACTTTCAAGTAATTAAAGCATTTAAACAAATAAAATAATTTTAATTCTCAACGATTTCTATTTTAAGTCAGTAGACCGTACTAAATTAGGTTAATCTTGCTATAATTTTTTGTTTTGTTTTTTTTTTGGATTTTATTTTTTATTTTTCCTGGGTTCCTTTAACGATACTGAACCTACCCCTAAGCTATGGCACGCGACTACTTTAACACCCTGTATATTTCAAATCCTTTAGACAAATTCAAAACAATTGCTTTTTTAATTTAGATGCTTTTTCAGCTATTAAGCAATGGACCCATTCATTGCTTGATAGCTGAAAAAGCACCTAACTGAATAATCTGTGATTTAAGTGTTTTTTTTTATAATAAAAAATATAAACTAAAATATAACGATAAGATCATCATCATCAGCCTATTAATGTTCCCACTGCTGAGACACAGGCCTCCTCTGAGAGGGAATGGGCGTATAATCCACCACGCTGGCCCAGTGCGGATTGGTAGATGTTATTCGATGTCAATCAAACATAATTATGTTTATAGGAAATAAACATACGACTCTTCATTTTTATTTAATTTAGGATCCCTGAGAAATAATTTCTAATACAATAAGTGGAAAGTTTTCTGTGAACAATAAGTCATGGTAGGGTGACCATGACTTATTGTTCACAGAAAACTTTCATGTCACCCTATCGAAACATTGAAAACGTTATTACAGGGTTTATATTATAAAAAAAAAACAAAACTTTTTTGCCTACTATCGTTAGTTCTACTTAATTAGGTTTTGTTTACAAAAAAAAAATCAAGCTAATACTTACTTTCTTCGATAAATAATCACGATTTATTTGTAAGCAATACCGTACTACAGCTCCTGAAATATAAACCTAGGATTTTTTGTGTATTTTTACCAGTTTTGACAATTTCAAATCTGTGTTTTACAAAAAACTTCAGACCTCTGCGCTGCTTTTTCAGCGAGATATCGGCGATAACGTATTTTTCACCATTTCGATGGCGCGGCCATGGGTTTGTAGTCTTACAGCTCCTAAAATGTAACCCTAGGACTTTTTGATGTATTTTTACCAGTTTTGACAAATTCAAATCTGTGTTTTACAAAAAACTTCAGACCTCTACGATGCTTTTTCAGCGAGATATCGGCGATAACGTGTTATTCACCGTTTCGATGGCGCGGCCATGGGGTTTTAAGTCTTACAGCTCCTAAGATATAAACCTAGGAATTTTTTGTATATTTTTACAAATTTTTTACAAATTCAATCTGTTATTTACCTAAATTTCAGATCTCTACAACGCTTAGTTTTAAAGATCTCCGTGGCCGCGCGGTTCTCCGCGTTTCGATGGCGCGGCCACGTTCAAACCCTTATAACTTTTTAACCATAACTTTGTCAAATTTATGGTTTTGGGAATCAACTTTTACAAACTTTTACAAAATCTTGGCATAGTTTTTAAAAAAAAAAAACGCCGTTGCCGCGCCGTCGAAACGGACATTCAAAAACTAGGGCACCTAGCGAAGGTCTGTTTTCTCCCATATTTACTCGCTAATTAGTCGAAATTAGTCGCCAAGTTACAGATTTAATCGGGTCCTAGTTCAGAAGATATAATGAGTTCAATTATTAAGGTATAGTCCAAGAGCTAGATCGAAGAGTTCACGATAAATTGCCAAGAAAAAATATTTCTATTAATATGTGTAATATACTTCGACTAAATGCAAACATTTTGTTCGATACCTAAATAATTACATATATATATTGTAGATCTTGTTTTTTAGGTAATGAATACTGCTTTCCTTTGGTGGGTTGAAGTTATAGAATTCCTCCAGACGTCGTATAGATACACCTGTCTAAAAACTACTTTAAGTATTTTGTACTTGGTTGTACCACTGTATGGGGAAATTGAATTCTTTAATATCTTTTTAATGACACACCGACTGAATCTGTAAGTTGGCGACTAATTTCGACTAATTAGCGAGTAAATATGGGAGAAAACAGACCTTCGCTAGGTACCCTAATTTTTGAGATATAAATGTGGCCCTGCTGGGGTAAGCTCTCTCCAGCAGGGCCACCTATAAACCCTTATATATTTTGAACCAGTGACCGACCACTTCTGATATTTGGCGACTAATTAGCGAGTAAATATGGGAGAAAACAGATCTTCGCTAGGTCCCCTAGTTTTTGAATTATTAATGTGGCTCTGCTGGGGTAGGCTCTCTCCAGCAGGGCCAACAATAAGCCCTTATATCTTTTGAACCAGTGACCGACCAAATCTGATATTTGGCGACTAATTTCGACTAATTAGCGACTAAATTTTTGTGTTATCAAAATTAAAATCCTAAAATTACTGTTTTTTTTTTAAATATCTTAATCATCTATGTATAGACCATAATTATGTTCGATTATGTATTGTCATAGGTTGTTCGGAACTTGCGTGCATTTCGATTTTACCATCGTCTTATCAAATCATTCTGGAAATACTATGCAATGACACTTATTTCTGTAATAATACATACAGGGTGTTAAAGTAGTCGCGTGCCATAGCTTAGGGGTGAGTTCAGTATCGATATAGGAACCCGTAAAAAATAAAAATAAAATACCTTTAATTTTTTTTTTAAATCTAAAATTAGGGTGTTAGTGTGAACACCGTTATACTTGAAACCAGTGGTTTGATTTCATTAGTAGAACCTAAAACCACTGAAAAAAGCAACCTTTTTTTTTTGAAGAAAATCCACTATTTTCCTCAAGATCATTTCACCCTAATGTGCTCGGAAACAGCTGACCACCGAACGGGCGGGCACTCGGGGTCATCGATCGCGCCGCAGTCAGCTGTCGCTAGAGCGAGCGCGCGTCGGAGCGCGCGCGGTGCGCCGAGCTGTTTGTTTCTCGCGCGTAAATTGAGTGTACTTAAACAAATGAACACGTTAAGTAATTAAAGCATTTAAACAAATAAAAATTCTCAACGATTGCTATTTTAAGTTAGTAGACCGTACTAAATTAGGTTGATCTTGCAATTTTTTTTTTTAATTTTTTTTTATTTTTCCTGGGTTCCTTAACGATACTGAACCTACCCTTAAGCTATGTCACGCGACTACTTTAACACCCTGTTTCAAATCCTTTAGACAATTTCAAAACAATTGCTTTTTTAATCTAGATGCTTTTTTAGCTATTAAGCAATGGACCCCTTCATTGCTTGATAGCTGAAAAAGCACCTAACTGAATAATCTGTGATTTGTGTTTTTTTTTATAATTAAAAAAATAAACTAAAATGAAACGATAAGATCATCATCATCATCAGCAGCCTATTAATGTTCCTACTGCTGGGACACAGGCCTCCTCTGAGAGGGAATGGGCTATAATTCACCACGCTGGCCCAGTGCGGATTGGTAGATGTTACACGATGTCAAACAATAAGATACAAAAACAATTATGTTTATAAGAAATAAACTTGAGAAATAATTTCTAATACAATATAGTATAATATAGGTGGAAACTGTTCTGTAAACAATAAGTCATGGTCACCCTATCGAAACATTCAAAACGTTATTACAGGGTTTATATTATTAAAAAAAATACTTTTTTGCCTACTATTGTTAGTTCTACTTAATTAGGTTTTGTTTAAAAAAAAATCAAGCTAATACTTACTTTCTTCAATAAATAATCACGACTTATTTCTAAGCAATACCGTATTACAGCTTCTGAAATATAAACCTAGGATTTTTTTGTGTATTTTTACAAGTTTTGACAAATTCAATCTGTATTTACCTAAATTTCAGGTCTCTGCAACGCTTAGTTTTAAAGATCTCCGTGGCCGCGCGGGGGGGTGAAACTTCCATACATTGGCTTCAAACAAAATTTTCATAGACAGTGCTGCCATCTATGTGGTTAGGAACGCTTGTTTGGCCACAGTTTTGTATTTTTGCCAATAGATAGAGCTAGTTGATAACAGTACAATTAAGTATTACTAAATATTAATAAAAAAATATTATTTATTATTATTATTTCAACATGTTTTACATTACAGATACATTTTAAAATATCATTGCAAAATAAATAAGACCTTTTCGTTTTCACTTCAAGTAACTAGTTTATTTATTACACAGTAACAGTGGGGGTACATTTGAAAACTTTTTTTAAATTACGTTTGTTGTTTCGTGTTGTTCTGATGATCTGTTTTGTGTTCTTTTACGATCTAAAACTGTGCTTGTTTTCTTGATATCTGCTATTATAAACGTTGGACTCTCTCCCTTGGACCCTGTGATAAGATACGTAAACGATTGATCCAACGCTGTGTACCTATACGTATAGTGGACCTCGATTTTACCTTTTCGATTTGAATTCGACGAGTTAAGTGCTTTTTGGATGTATTGTATTGTATGTATATTATTATAACACACATTGTAAAAAAAAGGAAATAAATTCTTTAAAAAACTAAATATTTTTTTCATTTCTATCTATCATTCATTTATTGAAATGGCTCTTATTGATGTCATTCTTAGCTTAAGATTTTGAAGAATGATTTTCCTTTTGTTGACGACTGATTGTTATTTATTTTGTGAATTAAGTAAATTCTTATGTGTATGTTTCGAATTCTATATTTTATTTAAGGCAAGACTAGAATAATCATGATGTTGTCATCATAGTCTATTTTATACACATAATAATTTATTTATTTCACACAAATAAATAACAATCATTCTTCAATAAAAGGATTTATTACTAGAAACAATACCTAAAAGCGCCATCTAGTGAGCGATAGCGTAAGCGGAGGGTACATTGAGACAAGTAACGCCATCTAACAGTTGGGGTACACAGTTTTTAAAACGAAAACCTCAGTTGCACATCTATCTTGTATTATATAGTGTATTATCTATGGCCGCGCGGTTCTTCGCGTTTCGATGGCGCGGCCACGTTCAAACCCTTATAACTTTTTAACCATAACTTTGGCTAATTTATGGTTTTGGGAATCGACTAATCTTGGCAGTTTTTTTTTAAAAAAAAACGCCGTGGCCGCGCGGTCGAAACGGACACAGTAGGGCTAGGGTTGTCGAAAGCCGAATTATGTACTGAACAAAAATAAATCAAACTACGTATTTTTTTTAATATATTTATTTGTTTTCCTAGGTATTTAAACACTTACGCCAAGAGAACTTTACATGATATGGCTACATATTTTTTTACAAATGACTTAACACACGATTTTTAAACGAAAGAGGACGTTTTTTTTGTCGCTATACATTAAAAAAAGACTTCATAGTATAATTTATTTTCGACAACCCTTATAGCGTACTTAGCTATGGATTCGCTAGTCGGGTTCTGGGCATGACTAAGGCCCAGCGCACACCGCTGGAAGCACAGCGCAGCGCATTTGAAGACAACAATTTAATATAAACCTTAACTACTTTGATATACGGTCAATATAAGAATAAATTCGCACGCGCTACTCGGAGCGCTGTCAAGCTACTACAAGAGCATGCGCGCGACCGTATATCAAGGTAGTTAAGGTTTATATTAAATTGTTGTCTTCAAATGCGCTGCGCTGCGTTTCCAGCGGTGTGCGAAAGTCACCTGTGCCTAATTATAACGTCGACTCGGATACGGGTTTTGGGCACACGAACAAATTTATTGTTCGACCCATATGCTCGGTGCTGGGCACAGAGAGTGTGAATGTGATTGGTTGATTCTTGCACGACGGATTTCTACTCTCCGCTCCAGTTTGGTGGAGGCCTCCTAGTCTTTAAAGGCCCAGCGCACACCGCTGGAAGCGCAGTGGAGCGCATTTAACCTTAACTACCTTGATATACGGTCGCGCGCATGCTCTTGTAGTAGGTCGAGGGCGCTCCGAGTACCGCGTGCGAATTTATTCTTATATCGACCGTATATGAAGGTAGTTAAGGTTTATATTAAATTGTTGTCTTCAAATGCGCTCCGCTGCGCCTCCAGCGGTGTGCGCTGGGCCAAACTCGTCTATTGTTGTGATATTATTTGTATAAGGGGTTTCTGACAAAATAAAACAAAATACTTGAATAAAATTGTGATGATTTAATTCAATCCATAGCCGGCAACGAAAATTAATACTTTTACATACAATAACATACATATTATCTTCTTGAGTGTTCTTTAAAACAAATGGTACAAAAATACAACACAATTCATGCTAGTGCGGAACACTTGCTCATACAATATTGGTGTTTTAAAAGGCATTGCAAATACTTATTTAAACATAGATATCAGTATAAAATCAATTAATTTCCTTTCTGTTTTTTTTTTTATCTGAAATATTTGCATAATTATACTCAACGTACAACTCAATTGATAACAATTTTGGTTACTTCACTATACATAGTGAGTTTTGAATTAAAAATATTTACATAGTAGGTAGTATACAACGATTGTTTGAGAAATAAAACGTTTTGTACATCACATAACGTGGATAGTTAGTTACTGGGCTATTTTCTAAACTAAGATGTAGTTGTGTCTCAGGCGCGTCAGGAAACCGGGATCTATCATTAATTTAGGATCTAGGGTATCATTATTACAAATATTAAAGCTACATTTATTTAGAGGTGGGAATCGATCAGTATAGTACATATAAGTTATTAGAAAAAATCATTAGTTAGGAATAGGATATTTTGAGCTTAAGAAATATTTTGTTGCCAATTTTTTATTTTATTTTTAGTAATTTTAAGGTTCCCTGACGACCAAATCTGCCGTACACGACACAGTAAGTAATTTTGGAATGTTCTCATTTAAATACGAAGAAGGAATAACTAGATATGAGACCAACACTCGATAAAGAATGGTTTTCAACCATATTATGTATCTATTTAAGACTCTAGCCAAAACTATTTCGAAGCTTTGTAGACAAAAACTATTTTATTTAGATTGATTGCTTATTATGTAATATTTTCGTAAAAAAATGTTTATTTTAATGAATAGTAATACAAAAACCATCTTCATGCGTATTGGTATTAACGCTAATAAACGTAATTTTCACATTTTAGTTAATTTAATTTACAGTTTATTGATGAGTTAAACTTATTAAATAAACTGCGCACTTTAAACAATTAATCGACTCATAATAATTTAATTCAATAAATAACGTCATTTTGTTAAAAAAACTAATAAAGTATGAAACGAATTTACATTTTTTCTTTGTTGTTCAAGAATACAATAGAGTTGCAATGGAATATAAAAATTAGGATATTCATGAATCATACTTTAATGTAGTTTTTTACGAATATTTGACTAAATTCAATGTAAAAAATAATGAATATATTTAGAACCAATGTCGGAACGTATAATAATATAAAATCATTGTGATGGCAACACAAATCCCCCCTCCCCATTAACTACAATTTGTACAAACGCAATCAAGCAATTTATTTATTATCCTTCACCTAAACGATACAAATTAGTTTAACAGATTCGAGATTTTTAAACCGTTCAGCCTTTTTAGGTCTTAAAGTGTATTTTTTGTCAGTTTTTTATTGTGTTTTTCAAACAAGTTATGTATGATAATGACAACGTGATCATAGACTTTATAATGCGACTAACTAACCATTCTATTAAAAGGCATTTAGAACATAGTGTCATTTGACAAACACAACAATTCTGATTGTGAGATCTATACAGCGAATTTAGAAAATATATCTTATTGGCATAGCTATAATGTTCTTTTTCGTATGATACGCTTGATCACAGTCGGTTGTAGGGATGTGCACATTAATTTTATACAAATAAGGTTTATTTTCGTTCGCTCTAGATCTCAGCGTGACAACTCTCGTATTGTAGAACTGAGTTTTGTGAGCAATTAACTAGAAGTATCGACACCGTACGGTACACAACGTTAGAATAAAATCATCAATATCTAAGTGGGCCCAGCCCTTTGTTTGTTCATGTAAAATCACTAATTAAACGAAGTGTTTACACATAGTTCTAGAGATATTTACGTTAAATTAGTTAAAAAAGTATTCAGAGCTTGTTGTGATCTTAAAGTATTGATAAACTACGCATCCCTAAGAATGATTCAGTCGGTGTTTAAGATGGTAGATCTTACTGCCGCACTCAGACTTAACTTTAATCCATCAATAAACTGCATTTACCACAGTTTTAATTTGTGCTTGTCAAATTTTATTGATCGATTTTATTTAAGAGCTGATTTCACCAATAAAACTGAGCGTGATTAACTCAAAACGGAGTTCCAAGAGATGCCAGTTCAATAGCAATTATCGTCAGTAATATAGACGACTTTTGAATGCGGTTTAGACGTTTTGATTGCGTTCAATTTGGCGACATTTGCCCTTAGTAACATCCTAAGTTCGGCATTAAATCATGTGAATGATCGAATATCTTAACGATTCTTTATAAAACCCATACACGTATATTATTGAGATTTCTAGAACTGTGTGCGACCACTTCAATATACACTTAAATAATAATAATAAAGAAATATCACTGTAATAAGTATACTTACACCACGGCGCGACGCGTGAGTTGATACGATGTACAGGGTCAAGTTTAATTAGCTAGAGAAACTCGTCAGACGTTACGAGTACCCTTTGCTTTACGACAGTTATGTTTAAGTCCCATGTAATTGGAGTGACCCTATTGCCACCAAACGGGCTGCTACTGAAATTCCTGATGGAAAAACTCAATAACACTTAGTCCAACCTGGGAATCGATTTTGTTTAGATAACGTTACTAATTACGTCAGTAGAGTTTCACTAGCCAATTAAAGTTGACCTTGTATTATAACAATATGTAATAATGAACTACTTTAACAGAGAGCCTACTAACTTTGAGTATAACGATATTGCTTAATTAGTAAACTTTGTAACCCTTGCAACAAATATGACAATAGAACCTAGAATAAGTCGATAATATAAACCCACATATTTTATGTATTATCGGAAAACCAATATTCACGAGCGCTCCCGGTAATGTTACAAATCAAAGATTTGATTTTATACAAAAACAAGTGAATTTTAAACTGTGAGTAAGCGCCGTACGAGGAAACATCTTGTATTTACAAATCTTATAGGTCATCAGTGAATTACTACGTTTGACTATTAAGCATTAAAATCTTCGTTACTTATCAACTCACGACGTCGTGCATAAAGTAAATTATATTAACTGCTTAGTTAATCTAACATTTGATAGTTTAAACTGCATCAGAAATTACATTCATTTGAAAATTGAACATTTTACTACAAGTGACAGTGAAGACGTCTTTTAGTACCATAAAGGGTGTAAAATACCTCATCACGAAGTCGTCAACCAAGCATTCTATACATCAAACTAAGTAACTCTACGCAAACATTATTGCTGGGAAACGACTTTTTTTTTGGGGTGAAAAATCATGTTTTGTGGTAGAACTCAATGTAACGCTCTCAAAGCATTGTGCTGATGGATGGATTGAATAGTACGGGGATCGTGGAAGTTTAAAAGTAAAAATCTAACATTAAAAACTTGTATTTAAAAAAAAAACATGTAAAAAAGTTGGAACTTTGACCCCCAATATCTCCGTAACTAGAAGGTTCCCAGGTATGGTGTATAACAAAAAAAATGATCGCAATGACGAGGAGAACAAGTGCCTTTCGGCTTCGTTAAGAGGTGTTTTACACCCTTTATACCTTAAAGCGGTGAAAAATCTGGCATCTCCTTAAATTCGAAGACTCGTCTCATCCACCAACGTGGCCCAGTTCCTCACACGGAGAGATCTGTGTCCCATCAGTGGGAAGGTATATGCTAATGTTATCCCATAAACCAGTATTGTTAGTTTAACTAAGCAGTATTTACCTCAACGCGGTCGGCGTACATACAATAACGGTGTGTCCCAGGACAAAATTGCAATATCACCTAAAATTCCACTAGCGATGCTGAGTCTGACAAAATCAACCACATAATGACGTGCATTCATACCTGCAGTGGACAAAAAGAAAAGGAAATTAAACAAAAATAATTACAACTTAAGCAAAATAAATAAATACAAGTAAAGAGTATTGCAATTAGGTCCGTCTATATGTAAAAAAGTACAAATTAATATATATATTTTTACATTATTTCTTATTGCTGGCAACACAAGTTTCGTTTATAAAAAACATTTCATGTATTATCTGGTTTACATAATATTATATTGATATGATTTTAGCATCCTTTAGACTGATGCAGCAATTTATTTATATTTGTTGATTAAATTAAATGACAATTTACCTATAATTTTCACTCAAAATGTACTTAAGAAAACAAGATAACCCAATAATATGCCAGAGAAGTTCGAAAGAAAAATCTCAATTGGTATAAAATCGTTTTAGTAGTAAGCCCCATCTCTCTAAAAAATGCTTTTGCCTATAATACATAGATACAAGTTATAGTACATACATAACAAAGCTTATATATATAGTAATATTGTGAAGTGACTACAGTACAATAGCTTGTTGAAAATAATAGAAAACTCTATTGAGTATTAACTACGACTTTTCTTTTATATTTAGACTGGTGTTTGGAAACCGAGACTGCGAGACAGAGTCTCGGCCGCGAAATCGAGCTTTTTGGAGAAAGAAAAAAAACAATCATAATTTTGCAAGTTATCCGAATTCACTGCATAATAGTAATTTTACGAAGGATCGGGGCTCTATCGAATATTGTAGGATCATAAAGTCAAAGCTTGACAAGCACTTGGTGTTGGTGTTTTTGACGGCACAGTTGGCGCAGTGACGATTTCAGTACGGAACAAATATTTGTATAGTCTACAGGTACTTGCAGCCAGACTCAGCTGACTATTTGTGTATGTGAATCTTAATGTTTGTAAATTACTAGTGGGGGGCAGCGTTTTTAAAAAAAATACAAATAGAATAAATTTAATTACCCGTCGAAATCGAGCGTTTATTTTACAACTGACATTTCAAAATTTAGATATCCGTCTATGATGTTTTTAGAAACTTCTATTATAGTCTGCGCCAGATAAGTAGGAATTAAAGGTCATTGCTCTTTCCTTAAATTCCCTGCGTAGGTACCCCGATAATACATTATGAATCGTTTTTTATTACTAGAAAAAGTCAAGGATCACGATAAAGGTAGTTTCGGGACAAGTTTATGTCATTATTTCTGTTTTCGGAATTATGTATTTGAATAAATGTTTGCGGGTTAATGACCTTTATTTCCTACTTATCTGGCGCAGACTATAGCAATTTCTTTAGGTACATAGTCTAAACAAAGTCGCTCCCGTTATTTGTACTATGGGGGTCTTTTCCGCCTGACCATTTTAATTTTTTTTCGCTTAAATCATGCGGAGGCGCCGAGCCACGCCCCCTTAAAGTTTGGGCCTATTAGGAAAGCATCAACTTTGGCGCGCAAAATAACAATAACTATCGTTTGGCGTGCGTCGTCAGTGCGCTCGGCCGATTCGGTATCTTTTCATTCGTTTTTTCTACACAAAGTCAACGGGGCGGGGCTAGAGAGCGTTTTTATGTTGCGAGTGCAAGCAAAAATAAGCTTAGTGGTGGTCAGGCGGGAGTGTCCTCGATAGTACGCTTAGATCTTTAAAACTACGCAACGGATTTTAATCAGTTTTCAGCAATAGATAGAGTGATTCAAGAGGAAGGTCTTGCCGGAGCGGGTCGCTACTATTTTATAAGAGAAAGCAATCCAAATTAGTATTTAAAAAAAATGTGTATACTCTCAGTGTCCAAACACCAGCCTATGCTAATATTCGCCTATATACTTTCAATTAGAATCATTTATCTCTAAGTAACGCTCAACGTTTACGCTAGACTGGACCGGCACATACGTAACCTCTGGTTTACTACTCCTCCTCACACTTGGCGTGTAGGCTTTGTGTTTTAATGTATAATACTTCTATGTGGGGGCAGGTCGGTAGGTTTTGTTACTTATAAGGCAAAAAAAATTGAATAGCATGTCGGATTTTGATATTGCATCAGTACTTGATTGCGCAATCTGGTTGATTAAGCCCTCGTTCACATGGTGACTCGTCAAGCTGTTCATTTCAAGTATAAACTGACCTCGTTTCGTATAAGCTTCCCGTACAAAGAGACATAAGCTTAATTTGGTTTTGCATAGCTTATGCGTAAGTACACATGGGCGCTATTTACTGAGTACTGGTATTTGAAGTCTCTCCCTTCGGCGTAGTGAATCTAACAGTGCGGTTTTAAACGCGCTACTTCACACTGAGGGTATGTCATTTTTCTCCCGTATGGCCCTAAGCAATAAGGTTGAAAATTGGTCGACCGTCAGTGAAATCGGTAGTATGTGCTTTGTTGGATCATAACCGATTAATAATAACAACCGACAATGTCGTCTTCTATGGAATATAACAGCATTGCCCCGAGTCACCGTTTCCTGACGTAGAAACCAGCTGTACTGCTGCGTTGCAGAGGCCTTTGGAAGAGCACCTTGACAAGATATTCCCAGAATTTAATTTCCTATAATCCATTTTCACTGTCTCTTTTACCAAATAAAATGATCCTAACTTCTCTGTATCTGTCCTAAACTGTCCCTAGGTACCGCCGGCCCCACAGTCCCCAACGCTGCCTACCCGCACATTACCTGTCGTGATGCTTGTCCAACAGGTACTCCTTGAGCCGTCGCACCAGGTGTTCGGACAGCTGCGTCACTTCCGGCCACTGCTTCAGTACCATCACGCCGACCATTACTGCTAGACTCGTTGTTAGGACGCGTACTCTGAAAGGTTGGGAATGGAATGTGTTTTTAGCAATGGTTATTATGAATAGGATTAGAGCGGTGATATACAGTATTTTCATAGTTATTGTATACATCAGTTAGCGACAACACAACCAGGATTTTATTCCATCAAGAATCAGACTTACAGATGTTTCAGTGGTAACCCAACAGCAAAATTATTGCAACGAGAATAAAGATCATAATGATATTTACAAAATTAGAGGTAAAATAACTGATAGGACTATACATATAATTATGTGGTTCAGAGTGAGGTCTTTTGTTTTTTTTTTCTGATGGGAAATCATCAAATGACTCCTCCCGCTCTGGGCGGAGCAGGAGGGAGTGTCAGACTTTTACTGACTAAAACCCATCCATGTTCCTTCATCGCCTTTTGTGTTCCGGGACCACGGTATCTCTTTTGAACAGTCCCGCAGCGAAGTTATAACTTTACACAGTTTTCTTGGATGTCAATTCTAGAAAATATATTAGGAAATTACTATTGTCCTTAAGGTAATAGTATTTTCCTTGAAATGTTGTGATTTGAATTTATACTTAGTAAACTTACAATATTTTAAGGTTTATTTTTGCTTGTTAGTTGGTTAAATCATGAATTATTGTAACATTAATTAAAAATCAAGTACTGCGATCGTAAATTCGTATTTTTAGTAGTCGCTTGCTCGTTGGCCTATCTGGTCTGGACAAACTGGAATACCATTCTGTTCAGCCTATAGTGTCTAACACAGATGTTCTGCGCTTGATTTCTGTCTGGTCATGTTGGATTGTCGTTCCATAGTACTGTGAGACTGAGAGAACAGATAGTATACCTGTCACTGCGATCGGTATGAGGAAATTTAGTTTAGGGGACCACACCGCATGTTGAGATAACATTCTATAACAATTTTATCAAATGTTACCACGCGTTGACAGTTTACAAAAGGCAACATTACTTAACATATACTAACACGGCAACATATACTAACAATAAATAACACTTGGAAACGTTGCTCTACAAAAAGTAACTGCCTAAACTAGGTTGGAATAAACGGCCACCATGGCTCACGGACAATGGTCCACTTTAAGGACCAAGTGCGGAAACCTAAACCTCATGATAGACGGATGATAGTCACTCACCTAGTACGCAGGAAAGGCATGGCCACGCCAGCCACAGTAGCGACTAGTAGCAGCGCCAGCTGCAGCAGCGTCAGCGCCACGTTGAGCAGCTTCACCAGCAGCAGGCGGGGCGGCAGCGCGCCCCCCGCCCCCGCCTCGCCCGGCCCCCCGGCCCCGCCGCCCCCGCCCCCGCCGCCCGCCATCCACTGCTCCAGCTTGCTGATCTGAGACGAGTTCCGTTTGTTCAAATATCGAGATTAGACTAGAATGACACTTTAAATTGATATTCCTCACTATGACGCGCCATGATGAAGTCCCTGACACAAAAAGATGGTAGACCAGCTAGCCAATAGATTCCTTATAAAGTAAGGCTTGTGTCACTCGTCAGTTACATTTTCAAAAAATATTTGATCCGTATTTTTTTCTTTTGTTACGTAGACAAAAAAAATTCAATACATCACGCCGTGCTATAATTTTTAATGCGTTGTGACGTCACGAGCCCCCACTCCCGAGTTTAGATGCATTTTATCTTTGTCAATATTCATTGATTTACAAAAACAAAAAAAACGTGTCCATTATTTTCCAATACTCTAACTGACGGATTAAATAGATTTGCGATTTATTGATGGTGGAAATTTGCCTATTTTGTTTAGGTTACAACCCCCGACACTTTGGAGGATAGTAGCTATAGTGTGACAGTTGTATAAAAAAAAATCGGGGCAGTCTTTGGGGACTGCCGATAGAAGTGAAAACAATGCCCCGCGCATGCCTATGTGGTGCTACGCCGTAGCGGATCGCCTACGAGTTACGAATGCTACGAAGCGTGACCGCACGTTACGTGACGATTAATTCAATGTTTTTCCTTAAAAAATGCTCAACGCGCCTAAAGAAGTTTTCACTTCAAAAATTGCGATTCGCACAACTTTGATATAAATAAGATAGACAAACTTAGCTTGGAATTTAACACGAAATGGCAAAAAAGGAAGTTGATGTCGAAGTTTTAGAGAAAGAAAAAATTGTAAATTGGGGATAACCTAAAAGTGCTTTTTTTGGTAAAAAGAAAATATTCGAAGGGGTCGCTAGTTTGATAATATGTTTTTTTTTATAAATATAAATAAATATTGCTGGACATTACACACAGCGCTATCTAGTGCCACACTAAGCAACGAGGCTTGTGTCGTGGACACCAGATAGTTGATATACTACATAGATACTTTTTGTTTGTAAATACATACTTATTATCATATATAAACATCCATGACTCGGAAACAAATGTCCACGCTCATCACACAAACATTTGCTCCGACCGGGATTCGAACCCGGGACCCTAAGAACGCAAGGCAGCCTCACTGCCGCTGCGCCATTCGAGTCGTTTTACCATGCTATACTCACTTTAGTTTGACAGAGGTCGAGCGCTTCATGTATATCTCGTATTCGCTCCTCGCTCTGGTATTGCACTTTTTCTTCTACGTCCGTTAAAGCTTGCTTCAGGTTCTCCACCTAAAATATAAAAGATAACAAAGTTTAATATAACTACCTTCCGGGTTGGGCCAAATTTTATTGGGTTTTTCCATCTACACTAATATTATAAAGAGGAAAGATTTGTATTTTTGTGTGTGTATGTCTGTTTGTAATGAATAAGCTCAAAAACTACCCGACCGATTTCATAAATTCTTTCACCATTAGAAAGCTACATTCACCTTGAGTAACATAGGCTATATTTTATCCCCTTACTCCCACGGGAACGGGAACTACGCGGGTGAAACCGCGTGACCTCCGCTAGTCAGTAATATAGCAGCAGCCACGGAGACTGGATTTGTGCCTTATTACATGTAAACTCATTATTGTCCATCTAAGTGCATAAACTTTAAAACTGAGTGCGTGCTAGGTAGTTTTTTATAACTAGCTGTATTTTTATGTATATTAAGTATGTATTTACAAAACAAAAAAGTATCTATGTAGTATATCAACTATCTGGTGTCCACGACACAAGCGTTGCTTAGTGTGGCACTAGATGGCGCTGTGTGTAATGTCCAGCAATATTTATTATTATTATTATTTTAATCTTTCCCCTCTATTAAAATTTAATTGAACAAGTCTGCTTATCCATTTATTTTAAATAGGAGCAAGTAGATTTGTTACACTACTTGTTAAAAACATGTATCGCAACTTGCATATAAATGTAAACGCGTCATTATAATAACCGTATTGTACCGTATTGTGTTGACGTATCATTTAGAAACAAGTCGTCATACATACCCTTGAATGCAACGTCTGACATTGGAAATAACTACTATTCCACACCAATTACAATAGCAGCGAGACGAATACATTGCAGGCTAATTAGTGTGACGAAATTTAATTGCACCAGAATTCGAGAAAAAAGAACATTCCAACCGTGTGCAAGAATTTTAGACGAAATAGAAAGATGAATATAATAGAATGAGTTTTGTATACAAGTCATGTACTCCATGAGTTTTCCTATTAGTAAAAATTACGTGCTCCGCACATAGTATTGTGTGCCGGACGGGCGTTATCCGCTGATGGCGTGGATACGTGTACCTGGTGCTCTGCCTATACCCTATTACTACCGGGCGCACGCTTGTACTATACTTCGCCGCCAGACGGCGCTGACGTCCTACACCTAATTAACTGTAGCTGTGGCTGATCATTCTTCGCTATCTCAGGGCGTTGACCTAACGAGGGAGGATAGGCGTTACTGGGAAAATAAGACACTTATTTAACTTTCATAACTGTACAGGAAGCGATTTCAGGATTAATTCGCGCACTACTTTTTCACTGTTTACTTATACATATTTAATTGCCGTACTGATGACTACGATTTTAAGAAAAGTCGAGTTTACTAAGGTACTCCAGAACTTTACTGTAACGAGAACCCTGATTTCGCTTTCTGATTTCGGAAAACTTTAATGAAAATTTGATTATGGAAATGTACAATCTTTCTGCAAACTACAATTTTGAGCTTATGTTTTAACACATTATATACATCGCCACAATTCTACATAACGTTATTTATGTACAGACATAGAAACAACGAAAATCTTTATTAAAATGGGGAAATTATTTCCATAAAACCGGACAGCTTTTCCAAAAGTGTCTGGATGAAAGGTCTTACAGGCTGAATTACACGAAAACTGTTGCTGTGACTGTAAGTATATAATCGCCATATACTAGACGAGTATATGGTCCATCTGAAACTGTTACTTATTTTTTCGTGTCTGTATCTTTCAGCCTGTAACGATCCTTCAACTGAAAATCTGTAAGACAATTTTTTCCCGTTTTTTCCCAATATGGCCGCGCTAGACCGTCATACTCTCGTCTAAGTGGTTCAACTATAAGCTAAGTTATAAAAAATTACTATATCCAGGCCTAGGTCGCAACCTAGGCTACCTGGACCTCGCCAAAGCGTTAAATTATACTATAAAACTCCACTTGCGAGCCCATATGTGTCTAGCGCGCCTGAAAATTACTATCTAACTATGCTAGATTCACTGATGGCACTTTGTTATTTCACTATATTGCCCATACACTGACTCTACACTATTTTTCAACAAACTATTAACTATATATCAAACTATTAATAATATAAAAATAAAAATAAACTATAAACTATATATCAAACTATTAATCAACACTCTATGTGTTGGATTGGTGACGTTCGTCGCGAACATTTCTCCCGCCGTGTAGTGCAGTGACGACTCGCTGTCATGTCGGCGCGGCGCTACATCATGCCGGCGAGCGACGACCATAGTCGTGACTCCCGCCGTCACGATGCTCACCGCCTGGACGCCCCGCTGTCTGGATCACTTCGGTAGTGGGACGAGTTTCTTCACCGGACGCTTCAAGGTGCCGCCGGAAGTGCGCACCTCAGCAGTCCGGACTTCGCCGTCGCCCCCGGGGAAGACAGCTACTATGCGGCCTCGCGGCCACGTGTTTCGTGGCAGCTGGCCGTCGGCTATGAGGACGGGGTCATTGACCTGTAGACCCGGCCCGCGGCTGTGCGGCTCCCGCCGGTACTGTAGCTCTGGCAGGTACTCTCGTACCCAGCGACGCCAGAACATGTCGGCGAGAATCTGTGAGCGCCGCCACATCTTTTTGCTGTCGTTGTCTTGTTCGGTGAAGGTGCCAGGGGTTGGCAACCTTGCTGACCCGCCGAGAAGAAAATGGTTGGGCGTGATGGCTTCGTCGTCGTTGCTGTCCACTGATACGTGTGTGAGCGGTCGGCTGTTTACTGTATATTCCGCTTCACACAATAGGGTAGACAAAACCTCTTCGTGCGGGTGTCTCTCGTGGAGGACAGCATACAATGCGGTCTTCACGCAGCGGACGAGGCGCTCCCAGGCGCCCCCCATGAAGGGCGCTGAGGGCGTTATAAAGCGCCACACGATGCCACGGCGACTGGCCTCCCATCGGAAGGCGTCTCGGAGCTCCCTGTCGGCACCGTGCATGTTGGTGCCGTTGTCGGAGTGGATCTCGGCTGGGCAGCCTCGGCGCGCAGCGAACCGGCGCAATGCCAGTCTATCGGAGTCTGCGCTGAGGCTGGCGGCGATCTCGAGGTGGACGGCTCTGGTGGTCAGACATGTAGATAGTGCTACGTACCTATTTTGATGCTGACGACCAACTGTGACTGTCAATGGCCCGAAATAGTCAAGCCCTGTGTAGGTGAACGGCCTCTGATAATGTGCTAGGCGCGTTCTCGGATGGTCGCCGGTCGCAGGCACGGAGTGTTGCGCCTTGCGAATACGACACCTCCTGTGTGTCTTATCCGGATCTTTATCTGTACTGTTCTGTGTTCTTTTGTAGAACATTTCTTCTGTTCTCTTTTGGCAGAGATCTATGAAGCGTAAAACGCAAGCTGTAACACGAAGTAGTCTCTCCCACTTCGAGAATCGTGTCGGATCCGGAACTACTTCTATTAGCGAAAGGCTATTGTTGCCCTTGCTTTCGGTGACTGTAACTGTTCTTTCCTCCCCTGTATCTGTATTGATTGGAGGTTTTTCTGTTTTCCTGATTTTGACTTCTTCAGTCCTGTTCTGTGTCGGGTCTGTATTTTCTAACACTTCTGTTCTGTTTGACACCCATTCTTTGAGTTCAAACTTTTTCTGTTGGTGTATGTTCTTCACCGCTGTTACTGTAGGTGTCGATTCTTCGACGGTTCTGTAGCTGTCGGGGTAGTCATCTATGTGACTCTGTATAACTGTTTCCACTGCTTCTGGCTGATCTGTACTGTTTTCTGTTTTCCAGAGCAGGGCTGTTTCTGTATGACCGTCTTCTGTCTGTCTGTTATGACGGTCCGATTTGGCTTCCGCTTTCTTTCCGGGATCGGAGTCTGGTCTGCGGGGGTTAATGACCAGCGATTCTTGCATCTGTTTGTCATCTTCTGCTGTGAGTCTGTAGACGTAGTTAACCTGTTGATTCTGTGTTCTGTTTTGCGCGCCGTGCAGAGTCCAGCCCAGCGCCGTGAGTGAAGCGACTGGCTGGTTCTTGGGCCCTTTGCGGACCTCGGTGGCCAGCAAAAGGTGCCAATTATCTTGGCCTATGAGTATCTTCGGCGCGCCGCTGTTGTACGTCAACTGTTGCCTGAGGTCATCCAGATGTTTGCAGTGAGCGATGTCTTCCTCACTGACCGTCTGCGTTGCGAGGTTGAGCTTCGGTATGGTGCGCGCTCTGAAGGGCATCTTGTCCTTCACCTGGCTGGAGAGCGTAACTGTCACCCTTCTTGACATGGGTGTGTCGATCACGGTGTCTCCGATGGCGCCTATCTTCAGGGGTTCGATGCGGCCCCTTGCTCCAACTCGCTCCGCGATTTCCTCGTCGATGAGCGAAACTGTTGATCCATCGTCGAGGAAAGCGAACGTGGATGCTTCTCCCGCCGGTCCGACGACTCGTACTGGTACCATCTTGAGGTACGCTTGACTGGCTGTTGCTCGCGAACTGGCGACTATTTCATTTGAAGCTTCCTGTTTCGGCTCCTCTTCCGTTGTCTTCCTGACGAAGTGCAGCAGTCTATGATGCGTGGCTTTGCACCCCTGTATATCGCATTTCTTCGGCTTGCACTTGTGGTCGCTGCGACGACGTTGCAGACAGCGGAAGCAGAGGCCGTGCTTCTTCGCTAATTCCCATTTGCTGTTGTTGGATGCCTCTCTGAACTTCTTGCAATCAGACTCTTGATGACCTTCTTTATCACAGATTCGACATTTTGAAGTCGGTTTGTCTGTGGTCGTATGTGCTCTTTGCACAACCCGCTTTCCCGGATTCTCTGTCGAGTGTATGTTCTCAGGTGGAGCGAAGGCACTGCAGTAGCGAGCTTGTTCTGTAATGAACTCGCTGAAAAGTGACAGATCTGGCACTGACTGGTACTTATCTGTGAATGTTCTGTACCACCGTACACGCAGGGAGTTCGGCAGCTTTTCTGTTAGGATTCTCATTAGCTCAGCGTTGACGAGGTAGTAATCCTTTTTTAGTGCTCGTAGAGTCACTATGCCGCTTCTCACCCGGCTGGCAAATGTGCAGATGTCTTTAGGTGCTTCGCTGCAGCGTGGCAATCCTTTCAGCCTTTCTGTTTCGGCCTGTGCTATTGAATCTGGACGGCCGAACTGCAGCTCGAGTTCCCTCATAATGTCATCTGGCTTTGCGTGTCCTATGAGCTCTGAACTCACTGTTTCCAGTGCTCTTCCATGTAAGCACCTCCTGAGTCTTGCTGTATTCTCGACATCGTTGAAATACGCCCGAGTCGTATCATATATGGCGCGGAATGAAAGCCATTCTGTATGTGACCCACTGAAATTCGGCAGGGTCATGATGATCTTCGACGCCGAGGGTTGATTTGATGTCCCTTTATCTGTTTTTTTGTCGGCTAGCGACGCTATGGCGGACGTAAGTTCCGTAATAAATGGACGTAAATCATAACCCCTGTTGTCTTTGATCTTCTGAGTTGGTTCTATATTGCTTTGCACGTATCTATCTGTAGGAACTGTAGGATGTAACGATGGTGCCTGTCTCTGGTTATCTATATCTGTACTGTTGATGACCGCTGGGGGGGGGTTCTGTTTATCTGTAGGGTTCCCCTCGGCGACGTCATCTTGCGGAATCCGCGCTGCGTCGGGCGCTTCTTCCAACCAGGAACGCACGTACTCATCGTTAGAGTTTCTGTCATCCATATATTCAGCTTCGGAGTCCTCTTCTTCGGCCCTCTGAAGTGCTATTTGTGCAAGCTCCAACTTAATCTTTAATAAAGCCTCGCGGGCTCGTGAAATTTTTCTGTTTGGTCGCGTCGTCCTGTTTGACGGCGACCGAATCTGTTCGTTACGGGCGTCACCCCGGGTAGTCATCGGTACGGCTCGTGATGATTCCTCATCCTGTATTTTTCTTGCGCTATCTGAAGGCTTCACTGTTGTTTCCGAATTTTCCTTGGACCTGGTTCTCCTGGTAGCAGCTGATGAACCAGGTACGCTTTGAGCCCCCTGTGTAACAGTAGGGCGTATTGCCAGCTGTTCTATAGATGACGGTGATCGTGGCGGCAACTGATGATGAATAGCTGATGCCGACGGTGTCTCTTGGCGTGGCTCAGCGTACGATTTGCCTTGCGATGCATCTTGGTTTCGGATTTAACTCTTGATGTTAACTATTCGCTTCAGTATATAAGTATAATATATATGTATATAAGCCTCTCTGTAAACTCTCTGTAAACTCTATTGTATAACCTTCCTGTGTAAATAAACAATCTTAACTCTATATCTTCACTGTATAACTATCAACGTAATATAAGCTTCTCTGTAAATTTCTCTGTATAATCCTTCTGTGTAAATAAACAATCTTAACTCTGTTACAGTACCCGGCACGTAAGTTGGCAAGGTTTTGGCGGAGTGGGGGCAAGTTCGCGCATCGTACACTTAGTGGAACAAACCACTGGTCACTTAAATTTTATTGATTGTCATTTTTGATTATTGCCATCATTTATTTTTAATCATGTAGTTAAACAAAGCAGAGGAATTCGTGACTTTTATTAGGTGTTATAAATAAAACATAATACTGATGCATTTTTTTTATTATGTAAAAAAAAGTATTATTATTAAAAATTATAGGTTCTCGTCGTCACTATCGGTTACTAATACCGTTACACCTGGCATCAAATTAAAACTACCACCTGAGCTGCTGGAAGGAGTTGGCTCCTCATCCTCGACAAAACTATCGTCACTCTCGTCGGTATTTGGTCCTGGCATTGTAAAAAACGTAACAAAAACTAAATTTAAAACGATAACAACAACTGGTAACTAAAACTAAATTTAAAACAACAACAATAACAATAACTCGTAACAAAAACTTAATTTAAAACTAAAACTGAACTCGTAACAAAAACAAAGGGTAGAGTAGTACTCGTGCACTAGCACCGCAAGTGTAATCGGGAGCGAACGGAATGTAGACGCGGTGCGGGAGGCAGGGGTCGACTGGCGCGCCAATCGCGCGCTCGGATCGGCGCTACTTCATACCCCGCGTCCCGCTTGACCGCCAAAGAGACCTAAAAAACGACTTCTGCGCATCTAACGACTCTTGCCAAGTTACGTGCCGGGTACTGTAGCTTCTTATAAACTTAACTTATGTACTTGTGTTATATACTTTCTTATGTACTTAAGTTATGTACCTGCTTATATACTTGGCTTATATACTTGGTTATATACTCGCCTTATATACTTGGTTCTATACTCGTCTTATATACTTGGCTTATATACTTGGTTATATACTCGCCTTATATACTTGGTTCTATACTCGCCTTATATACTTGGCTTATATACTTGGCTTATATACTTGGTTATATACTCGCCTTATATACTTGGTTATATACTTGGCTTATATACTTGACTTATATACTTGACTTATATACTTGTTATATACTTGTTATATACTTGCTGTTATGTACATATACTTGCTGTTATATACTGGCTGTCAAATATATCTGCTTACCTCACTATTTTCTGTCCCTCGTATTATCGTCGTTATATACTTCCACTATTCACTGTCACATAAACTGTTCACTGTTCTTATATGCTGTTATAAACTTTACTGTTGACTGTCACATATGCACTGTTTACTATTACGTACGTACTGTTCACTGTATACTGTCACATATGTACTGTTGTTAAACACTTCACTATTTACTATCACTTGTGTACTGTCGTTATATACTTCACTGTTTACTAAAACTTATGTGGTTATATCGTTATACACGTGACTATTAACTGTAACCTATGTACTTGACTGTGTACATAAGCCTTTTTGTGTATAACGTTGAGGCACTGTTCACATAAGCTTGGTATATAACGTTGACGCACTGTTGACACAAGCTTTGAGTATTTAACTTTGATACACTGTTCTCGTAAGTTTATAACTTCGTCGCACTGCTATTACTTAATTTTTGGAATGTATATAACTTCGATTCACTTTCACATAGGTATCGACACTTCGACGCACTGAGATTCGCGAGAATAATCCGGTTCTGAAGGACCAAAAAATGTGCCGGACGGGCGTTATCCGCTGATGGCGTGGATACGTGTACCTGGTGCTCTGCCTATACCCTATTACTACCGGGCGCACGCTTGTACTATACTTCGCCGCCAGACGGCGCTGACGTCCTACACCTAATTAACTGTAGCTGTGGCTGATCATTCTTCGCTATCTCAGGGCGTTGACCTAACGAGGGAGGATAGGGGTTACTGGGAAAATAAGACACTTATTTAACTTTCATAACTGTACAGGAAGCGATTTCAGGATTAATTCGCGCACTACTTTTTCACTGTTTACTTATACATATTTAATTGCCGTACTGATGACTACGATTTAAAGAAAAGTCGAGTTTACTAAGGTACTCCAGAACTTTACTGTAACGAGAACCCTGATTTCGCTTTCTGATTTCGGAAAACTTTAATGAAAATTTGATTATGGAAATGTACAATCTTTCTGCAAACTACAATTTTGAGCTTATGTTTTAACACATTATATACATCGCCACAATTCTACATAACGTTATTTATGTACAGACATAGAAACAACGAAAATCTTTATTAAAATGGGGAAATTATTTCCATAAAACCGGACAGCTTTTCCAAAAGTGTCTGGATGAAAGGTCTTACAGGCTGAATTACACGAAAACTGTTGCTGTGACTGTAAGTATATAATCGCCATATACTAGACGAGTATATGGTCCATCTGAAACTGTTACTTATTTTTTCGTGTCTGTATCTTTCAGCCTGTAACGATCCTTCAACTGAAAATCTGTAAGACAATTTTTTCCCGTTTTTTCCCAATATGGCCGCGCTAGACCGTCATACTCTCGTCTAAGTGGTTCAACTATAAGCTAAGTTATAAAAAATTACTATATCCAGGCCTAGGTCGCAACCTAGGCTACCTGGACCTCGCCAAAGCGTTAAATTATACTATAAAACTCCACTTGCGAGCCCATATGTGTCTAGCGCGCCTGAAAATTACTATCTAACTATGCTAGATTCACTGATGGCACTTTGTTATTTCACTATATTGCCCATACACTGACTCTACACTATTTTTTAACTATTAATCAACACTCTATGTGTTGGATTGGTGACGTTCGTCGCGAACATATTGTAAACATTTTAGAGGATGATTTTATTAAAATCCTTCCCTATTTTTTTTATTTAGATTCGTAAAACCTTGGTTAGACCTGCTGCCTTGTATGGATCAGAATATTGGGCCTCAAAAGGGATGAATGAAAGGCAATAGGGTAGATGACAAAAAAAATCCAATTTGTCCGTCAGATAGATTTCTAAAATATATTGGACACATATTTTTTCTTTTTTCACGTAAACAAAAAATAAAGACGATACAGTTCGTCGAAAACTCGTGTGACGTCACATTTGAGTACAATTTTTACTCACATGTAACGTCACAAGCCGGACTCATGATCTTTGAAACATTTTATCGTCAATTTTTTTTTTTCTTAATACACGTATCCTATATTTTTCGATAATCTAACAGACGGACTAAACAGAATCATGTTTTTAGTCAGTCATCATCCCTATTGCATTTGGCTGAGAGGAGAATGCTAAGGGAGACGTGTGGTGTAACGAGAATGGATAAAATAAGAAATTAGTACATAAGAGGAAGTCATAAAGTGGCGCCGGTGACTGAAAAGTTGTGTGACAATCCGTTGTCGTGGTATAAACGTGTGATGCGATCCCAATGAGGAAAATGTTGAGTATCAATGTAGATATATAGGGTGTAAAACAACTCTTAACGAAAACGAAAGGCACTTATTCTCCTCGTCATTGCGATTATTTTCTTGTTCTACACCATACCTGGGAACCTTCTAGTTACGGAGATATTGGGGGTCAAAGTTCCAACATTTTGACAAGTTTTTTTTTTTTTTATGTAAGATTATACATGTTTTTAATGTAAGATTTTTACTTTTAACACCTCCACGACCCCCGTACTATTCAATCCATCCATCAGCACAATGTTTTGAGTACGTTACATTGAGTTCTTCCACAAAACATGATTTTTCACCCCAAAAAAAAAATGTCAAGAAGTTGGAATTTTGACCCCCAATATCTCCGTAACTAGAAGGTTCCCAGGTATGGTGTAGAACAATAACATGATCGCAATGACGAGGGAAACAAGTGCCTTACGGCTTCGTTAAGAGGTGGTTTACACCCTTTATGAATGTTACCTCATTTTGGTGCAGTTCAGTGAGATCATTGATTTGTTCCTCCAGCCGCTCAGTCTTGAACCGCTCCTCCTGCAGTGCGGCCGACAGGAACGACACTTCTTGTGACAAGTTCTGTAACAATACAAATAAATACATAAGTCAGCTAAGGCATAGTCAGTTTCAGTCAGTTTTACATACGGCTTCTGATGGTTTTAAGAAGCGTATGTGAAGCTCTTGAGTGAGGAGCTCGTGGCTAAATAATAACAGCAGCTCGGGTCGATCTTTAGGTTAAGCCGTGCTTGCCTAGGTTGGTCTGTGGATGGGTGACCACCCTTACATACCGAGTTTCCTCCATGGCTAGGAAAGCACGTAAAGCAGTTGGTCCCGGCTGTCATTTGTAGATCTTTGACAGTCGTTATAGGTAGTCAGTGGCCCAAAAAGTCTGACAACCAGTCTTACCAAGGGGTATCGTATTACCCAGTATTAACTGGGTTGTGAAGGTCAGATAGGCCGTCGCTCCATGTAAAATACTGGTATTCAGCTGCAGCCGGTTAGACTGGAAGCCGATCCCAACATATTTGGGAAAAGGCTAGGCAGATGATGATGTGAAGCTCTTGAGTACAGATTGAAATCTCAATATTTTTCAATGATTTTAGTTGGCCGGTGAATAAGGTGGAATGTGTCTTCGTTGAGGGTTATTGAAGGTTAAAAGGGTAATTATGCGGGCCATTGCTACCATCAAACTGGGGATCTCGACGTGAAAATGAAGTTTCTATTATAAGACTTCGGTGTCGATCATTATTTTAAGAGTTCCGTACTCGAAGGGTAACCAACGGGACCCTGTTACTAAGCTTCCGCCGTCTGTCTGTCCGTCAGCGGACTGTATCTCATGATCCGTAATAGGTAGACAGTTGTGCGGTCAAAGAATGTGTATATCTCTTGCCGCTATAGCAACTAATAATAACAATCAAAATAAATTATAAATTAAAGGGGACCTGTAGTTGCCCGTAATTACAGACACAACTGAAATAACAATGTTCTGTTCCCTTTCGGGAACGTCTGGGAACATACTGGTTAAGCCTCCTTTAATTTTTTACTATGATGGTACAGAACCGTTCATGTGCGAGTCCGATTCGCAGTTTTTTTCGCGGTTTTTTGAAGTTGTGCTCTGATTTCATACACACAACTACACAAAAATATCGGAGCTTCAGTACCAACGCCGAGTTAAAATTAGTTCATTCACAGAACACTCCTCGAGAAGGAAGAAAAAATTAAGAACATCATACCTTCAGTGCATCTAACTTCTCAGATAGCCGTTCGAAGTCCTCCCTGCGCTCGCGCAACTCGTTCAGTATCGGCTTCAACGTAAACGTCGTCTCCGAAATGTTATTTGAACCGGGCTGCGCTGGGTACCTGTACATCAACATTACTTGTTTTTTCTCCATTTTTTCACTACTGGTTACTGTTACACTTTTGCTGACTCTTCGGGGATTACAAGCGTGATGTTACTACTGGTTGGTGGTTTATGTGGGATGAGAGAGTGTATCCGTGTCTAAGTACACACTTGTGGACTATAATATCCCCCGTGACGATGGTTAGATTCCACTCATATTGGTCAACGTGAACGGTAAGGACTGTTTATTGGTTACTTCGATAAGATTGCTGCGACACATTCGTTCAAAAGCCAATAGAACTCTGCCAACTGGACCACAGAGAAATATTGGCCAAGTATTTTTTTATCAATATTGTATTGTACTGGTATTTTCCTCTTCCCCGTAATCCCACTTAGATAAAATATTTCTGGGGAACTTGAGACTTTTTTCGTATTTTTCGTTTCATAATTTGGTAAAAAATAAATTTAAAGACATCCTTTATAAAGAAAGAAATAGATAAAGAGTAAGAAAAACATTGCCTTACAGCGGGAAACACAGACCTGTAGTATATATTTATCCTTATAGGATAAATTGTATTTTTCCTTAAAGGAGAAATAATATAACGGTTTTACATAAAAATAAAACCGATATTATGTGCCGAGAGGGAAAACATACAGCATTGTTTATGAAGAAGCAGTGTATACTTGGCCTTTTGCGCGGTCAATCGTATGGATAATTTAGTTTAAATTAATGATAATAGATGGCGTAACTATCGCTGATGTTGTATTTAATCTGTGCCAGCTAGGACGCGGGAACCGCTGTCACTTTTCGAATTCGTAGTCTTCACCAGGAAGAACTTCCTACAATGCTGTATGTTTTCCCTCTCGGCACATAATATCGGTTTTATTTTTATGTAAAACCGTTATATTGATGTGCCTCCGGAAAACATACAGCATTGTTTATGAAGACGTGTTTGTTATCTGCTGGTGAAATATTATAGGTAAAACACAACGCTATGATGATGATCAAATATTTATCCTGAGAATTAAATAGTTACAGTAATAATAATTTATCAAAATCAGAATGTGAGCTTATCAGATAAAGGTATCAATAATCACGGTTCAGATGTTGTAGGAATAAATCAAATTCTAGTTATATATGTAGAAGTAAATGTATTGAACAATGAATTACGACAGTATCTAGGGAGTTCAATTTCACGTCAGTAATGATTGAAGAAGATATTGGATGATTTCCCAATTACCCCATGATAAAATATCAATTGGTTGATTATCTAACCAATTTAAGGACGCTTGGTACTGCTGACCTACAGCTTCCCGGAGATGCATGAATGCCACTATATCTGAGAACTGTACGTACCCAGTTCCTAATTACAGTGCGTGAGGCAGCTTTAATGTTACTAAATATAGTGATAAAAAGATTGTCTAAATTGACAACTTCAGTTAATTTAGAGGCATAACTAAAGTTACAGGTCATATGTTTTTATCATTATGTTGTAAAAGTTTCTACGCGGACTGATGATAATAATGTGTATTGGTTTTCGACCCAAATGCAGGTATTAATTAGATATTGTCACCGTCATCCAAAAAACTGTCATTTAAAATTTTCGGCAAGGTCATGAACCCTACAGCCTGATGCTAGCAATAAAATTGTGGCTGTTCGACGTGCTAAATCGAACAGTGTGTCTTTAGGTACAGTTGATGAGAGCCAATTTAGTACGATACGTGGATCTCGCGTGAACGAAGGCCATGTTTCTTTTTGGTTTAGCCACTCCTATTGCCTTATGGGTTTGTTACTTTGTTTAATAAAAAAAATATAAATTTTTTTGTTGCTCGACATGAGGTCCGCAAAAAGTTAAAACTGCCGATTTGTGGACAAGGATAGTACTGTACGTAGGACAAATTTTCTTTGAGAAAGAGAAACGTTAAGAATTAAGCGATTTCAGCAGGTTTTTGACATTTTGGGTTTAAGTGAGAGTAAGAGCACAATCTCAACACCCGCGCAAGTGGCGGCCAAATAGGTCGACAAAGTTGTGCATTGCCAGCTCTTCTTTAGTAGATATTTTTCTTGTGTGGACCAATCTATTATTTGGGCCCCCCCCCCCCCCCCCGCACATCATCATAACATCTATCATGGTCTTCGACAGGTTCAAAATATCGTGTGAGTGGATGGCTCTGGATTTCAGTGGTGGAGGGTGCAGGGAGGGTGAAGGTGGAAACACCCACACTAGTCTATGGGTCCATGGTCTGCTGAAGGCATCTAAACATATAGCTTGCCGATTGAATACGTAGTTTTTTACTACCGCGGTTGCTTGTGTCGCTATACGTATATATATAAGTCGATTTGTGGAAGACTAACACTTCTGAAAGACTGCCGCTGTTGCTCGAGATAGAAGATGCCATTCCGCGGGTTGTTTACCCCGTGATAGTCTGTCCTCTATTATATTGTATCTCCCCGAGATAATGGGCTGATTATGTTGAACTTAACCGTGAGATGTAACAGTTTGAAGGTTAGGGCCAGTAACCCCAATGATCTGGTGCCTTCCTCCTTTCGGAAGTATGCAATCAAGGTCCGGTTGTCTGATTGAATCAGCATGTGGGAGTTCTGCAACGTCTGCGCATTCATTCCGATTTCTACTATTACTGCATATAGCTAGCTCCTTTTTGTTGCAGTGCCATCGTTTTTGGAGAGTTGCCCATGACCTGACAACCGATTTCCGTCCATGTGGGCAACCCAACCCCAATCCGAAGCGTCCGTCGCAAGGAAATGGGTAGCAGGCTTTTTGTATATAGGCAATGTGTGACTTGTGGCTCCGCGCCACCACATTATCTCTTGATACACAACTTGAGGCAATAGCCCTTTTTATTGGCAGGGAAAATGTATTTACGGCTGTTTGCCAACGTATGCCAAGGTACTCCAAATCTTGAGTTGGCACCAAAACAGATTTTTGGTAGTTGATTTGCCGGCCCAGGTGTTCCAAGTGCCTCACGGCTTCCGCAGCCTGAAGACATAACTTGGATTGGTCTTGGTTGACCAAAAGGAAGTCGTCTAGGTAGACTAGCACTCGACATCCCTTCGCTCGCAAGGTCTCCGCGACCCAGTAAAACAGATTTTTGGTAGTTAATTTGCCAGCCCGGTGTTCCAAGTGCCTCACGGCTTCCGCAGCCTGAAGACATAACTTGGATTGGTCTTGGTTGACCAAAAGAAAGTCGTCTAGGTAGACTAGCACTCGACATCCCTTCGCTCGCAAGGTCTCCGCGACCCAGTAAAACAGATTTTTGGTAGTTAATTTGCCAGCCCGGTGTTCCAAGTGCCTCACGGCTTCCGCAGCCTGAAGACATAACTTGGATTGGTCTTGATTGACCAAAAGGAAGTAGTGTAGGTAGACTAGCACTCAACATCCATTTGCTCGCAAGGTCTCCGCGACCCAGCAAGTTACGGAGAAAAATAGGTGTGGCGCTGAAGCCAGCCCGAACGGTAAACATGTGTCATCTCGTATTCGTTCTCGTTTCGTCTTTGTAGCTGATTCTTAAGAACGGCCGGTGAGATTTGAGATTTTGCTGCCCGTAGGTAAAAGTAAGCCTGGGAAATATCTATTTTTATCATCCAGTCTCCAGGTTGGAGAAAATCTGGGACTGACGCATGAGCAATCAGACAAAAACGTTTCGTTCTGATAAATTTGTTCAATTTTCGAAGATCGAAAATTGGGCGCATCGATCCGTCGCTTTTCTTCCATAGAAAAAGCTTGGAGATAAAACTGGGCGTTTTTTCGGAAACTAGTTGCAAAACACATTATAATACACGTGTAAACGGGTATTTCCGCGAATTTGCAAAACATCTTGATCCGATAGATCTTTGATTATCTGAGACATTCCAGGGGATGGTTTGGTTGCATATTGCGTCATGATCCTTCTTGTTAGCAACAGAGCAGGTTTTATGTAAAGGGGTATGCGGAACCCCGAAACTTCTGAGATTATGAATTTGTTTGCACCCAGTGCTTGCCAACGGTTCTTGAACATAGTAAATTACCTCCCCTGAAACGTATCGGGTAGTCACTTTTTTCCATCTTTGTTTCGAAATGAATGTTGTTTTTGTGGGTATCACGAAAATTATTATTTTGTTCCTTTTTTGAGCCTGTGGTGGTGATAACCAGGAGATGAGCCCTCCGAGGGACTGGATAAGAGACATACGTTTTGTGAAATAAAAATTCACACTTTTATCCGGAATTTCGGAAATTATTATTATTATTATTTTTTACGCCTCGTTTCAATGCATTCGGCTCTTTTACCGCAAATTATTTGTAAGGTTTGTTCAGACAACTTATAAGAGGACGACTCATTACCTACCGAATGTTTAAAAAATGTTGTTAAAACGGTTATCGGATTTTAACTCGGCAGGGTTATAGTGAGCCCAATCAATAATACCCTTTATACGGATTGTAAAACCCCTCTTCGATGTAACAAGGCGTTAGTAGTAGCAGCCATGATTTCATCCCTTGGGGCCAGGAAATCTTTTCCTTTGTTTAGACAACACAGTTCGTCGTTAATTTTTAAATTGAAAAAGCACGGGTACGCCAGCATTTCTACTAATGCCTTCATAGAACGGATATGTTGCCACGTGTCGGTGTTAAAATGCTACAAACTTATTAACTGACATAAGCGTTATTCATCAGCCGATTTGAATCCAACGACCTACGCGTTTCTATAGATGGATTAGTCACGAAATCATCAAGCAGATGTTGCTTGTTCTATAACGTCACTTAATGTGTTCACATCAGGATTCGGCACGTAATTTTGGTGCATTAAAAAGTTTAAAAACTGACCTGGTTGTATAACGCGTCGATCCGAGGATCGACCGTTACCTGTGAATCCCGCTTTTGTTTCTTGCGTAGAGGTTCCTCTCGTTTGGCTTCGCTGTCCGATGAACTGCTAGCGTACGAGGAGTCCTCCTTTTCTTGATCCCTCTCGGAAGTCGGCGAGCTCGAAACGATCGACCGATGGCCCCGGCGGCGGTGGCCTCTTCGGGTTCGTAACTCGGCCCGGGATTCATAACGATAAAACCGTTATTTTAATGTTAGGATTAAAAATACAACCAACAATTAATGCACTATTAAAATGTCTGACTCAATGTGCAATAAGTATTTTAAAAGGTTAAACGATTAACCGAATATTTTTGGATTTCGACCGCTCGCGGCGAAAGTACACAACGCTATGAATTCGAAAAGTGACAGCGGTTCCCGCGTCCTAGCTGGCACAGATTAAATACAACATCAGCGATAGTTACGCCATCTATTATCATTAATTAAAACTAAATTATCCATACGATTGACCGCGCAAAAGGCCAAGTATACACTGCTTCTTCATAAACAATGCTGTATGTTTTCCGGAGGCACATCAATAGCTACATAAGTAGCATAACTGGTACAAAATCATCATTAAAATAATTTAATAATTATTTTGTACTAATTAACCATCGTCGTAGATCCAGAGACCAGCTTATAATAGGAGTAATTGATTTGAGTTTTGTTTTCATCAATCAATGTTCTATCCCCTCGAATAGGCTAGTATCCACCATCAATAAATTGCAAATCTATTTAGTCCGTCAGTTAGAGTACTGGAAAAAAATGGACACGTATTTTTTTGGTTTTGTAAATCAATGAAGATTGACAAAGATAAAACGCATCAAAACTTGGGAGTGGGGGCTCGTGACGTCATAACGCACTAAAAATTATACCACAGCGTAACGAATTGATAATTTTAAAAGAGTCTTATCTTTGTCAATTTTGGTTTACGTAACAAAAGAAAAAATACGGGTCAAATATATTTTTGATAATCGAACTGACGGACTAATTAGATTTTTTCAGTACACAAGCCTATTCCCCTATTAACTTGAAACTTGAATAAATACCATGTATATTATAGAAGTGTGTACTTACGGCGCCCCCTCACTGGTTACCGACGAGCTAGGCGATGCCTCCGGCGAGTACTTGGGCGCAGGCGAGGTCGCAGCCCTGGGTAACGTGGAGCCCCGCGGTGCCGCCGCTTCCCCTGCCTCGGACGCACGGGAGCCTTCCGATGACGCGTTCGCTACCACGTTGTAGGAATACTCAATACATGGCGGTAATGGTAACATGGGATGACAGGAAGAACGCAAACGACCGTGGAGAATAACATCTTCAAAGATTCGTTATAGTACAGGATCCCTTAAAGAACGACCTTCATCGAGATGATTAATGGATGAAAAGTATTTTGTATCAAATTAAATGTGTCTAAAAATATACTGCAAATGGGCTAAAAAAATCAGTCCAGAATATGTTTAATTAGCAATTTGAAATTTTTATATATTTTTTAAACATTTCTCTGGTTTGGTTAATAGACGAATTCCATACCAATTGAAAGTATGAAGCCGGTAAACCTAACGTTTGCATATTCTTAGGCTATGCTATCAGCTATAGAATATGCAAAAGTTATGAAGCCTATAGAATATGCAAAAGTTATGAAGCCTATACAATATGCAAAGGTTAGGTTAACCTAACGTTTGCATATTCTACAAGTTTATACTTTCGATTGGTATTAAATTTGTCTATTAGCCAAACCAGTGAAATTTTGAAAAAAAAAAGCTTTATTCTGGACTGATTTTTTTTAAGACAACCCATTTGCAATATTGTTTTTGACATAAGTATTTAATTTGATATAAAATACTTTTCATCCATTAACCAGCTCGGTGAAGGTCGTTTTTTAAGGGATCTTAGACTATTAAAGGAACCGATTTTTGTCGGAGGTCTACATTAAGATTCTGTTAAACCAGTGGCAGATTGGGGACCCGCTGTGAACACAGTCTGATGGATAATGTACTAAAGTATCTGATCCAGTGTCCGCAGTCAGTCTGCAATCAATATGTACCGGTCCGAATATCAATACAGATTTCGAACAATAATCGGTCATACGCTTAAAAATCGGTTACTAAGATATAGCGGTCGGCTGCGTTCTAGCTTACAATCCCATGTTTTTATAGTTTGTTTTATAAAGATTCTGAAGGGATATTATACAAGTGTTTTTCAGGCTGCGAGATTGTCAAAAATAGACGACGAAAAGAAAAACTGGGAAAGATAATGTGGAAAAAATATTTCAAGAATTGTGCCATAGTAATTTCCCAAAGGATTTGTCATTGATAGACTTACTTTAAGAGTGATTTAGAGTGTTATCTAGGTAAGATAATAATAAAGAATGGATGTGAGAATCTTAGTGGCATTCAAAAATATCAGAGGATTAGAAACATTGGCTAAAGAAATATCAAGGTTGTGACTTTTAAAATAAATTGTGTGATACAGAAATGGAGTGATATCATACAAAATATCGACGCCCTTGGGCTGAAATTATGCTTATTGTGTTGATCAAGGATTGTATATAACATGGAAAGGTGAAAAACATGTGGTATTTTCAAATTGGTGGGACATAAAATGCAAAATTCTTAATTCTAAAAAATCTACCCTACCTACAATTTTATAATTTATTATTTCTTCATTAATAAGTTTAATATTCAAACACCCGTTATTCATTAAATTAGCGAAACTAAAAATAAGTTAGTACGTTTAGTTCTGCAAAGAATTTCGTATAAACATAAAATTAGTGCCAATTATTGCGGAAAGCTTTTACTAATTTGTGTTTTAGTGAAACTAGATGAAAGCAAAAGGCTTGTTCGACTTATATGTAATAGCTTTACTCTGAGATAAAAATATCTTATAAAAACCCACACTGAGCCCGTGTGGTGGTTTCCCAACCTTTCTTACAGAGAGGAAGACTGTGTCCCAGCAGTGGGAACATTGATTATGCTTAATAGTAACTTGAGCCTTGAAAGGACCTTCCAAGTAATCATATTTGCATAGATATAACTGCATATTTGTTTTACAAAGCATTAAGACAATAAAGTCAACTTCATGTTAAGATTTCAACACAAGTAATTAGCTACAGCAGTTAATCGATTGTATACTGCACTTACAAGTATATATTTACCTTTTCACATAACGTATTGTATATAAAAACGTTTATTTACCTCGTAACTCCGCGTGGGGAGGCGCTGGCGTGCAAAAGGACACGGCATGATAAGCAACACAAATTGACAGTTGTATATTGATACGGAGTGATGGGCTAATGGAGTGCTAATGTATGACATGTGATTACGTCGATTAGAAATAATATTGCAATAATTGTAAATATGGATTATTACTAGAGTATGAACAACAAAGAACGCTTTATATTCGGCTTTTGCTTATTTTCGATACGATTTTTTTCTTTGCTTATTAGTCCGATTTCTTATAGGCAATTTATTAGTACGACTTCATTATAGGCAATTTATTTCTCAACATGTAAACTGGATTGAAAGGTTTTTGTTGGAATATACATTTCAATTTATTCAAAACGTGGTTTAAACTCTTAAATAAACCAAGACTATCGTAAACCGTAATGAACTTATTCTAAAAAAAAACATCCTTACAAGGTGAGAAATAAATTATCTATGCCTAATTTTACAATAGTGTGATAAATAATATGCAGTACTAACTTCTGATCAAGTTATAACACAAAACACTCCGTGAAATGAAAATGAATACACAAATCGCGGCTCGCGCATTAACACTCCATTAGCTCACTACTCTGTGTGTGTAGGCTAGATGACAAGCAGGGTTCACAGCAATTACCAGACAAATGGTGTGAGTACTATGTGGTCTGTGATTTACTTAGAATAATATGTATGTATTTAACGCTAGTGCCTACTGCTACTTATGTATAGTACGGATGTAAGTTTTGTTCGGTTTTGAGGTATATTTAAAAAATTGGGGACGTGAATATCATACAATAAAACTATGTTACATAAGGGAATGTTACATAGGGTGTCACAATATTTAAATTATAGTTCGAATATTTATGTGTTCCTATAAGTATTTAATAGAAGTTTTATAAAAGTGTGTATAAATAAGTTAAAAACCATTTTTACTTTAAATCTAAACACCAAATACGTATTTTTAGGGAATTCTTACAACTATTTAATAGTAGTGTTATTAGATAAATACGACTTTTTTACGTCTACACACCGAATACTACATCAATAAATCACTACATACTTCAAACACCGTTATTTATACACATTGAAATAATCAGACATAAACACTCCTAAATAATTGTAGTCAAATTACTCAACACACGAATACGAATCTTGGTCACAAAATGACATCATATGCACAGAGAAGAAAAAAACAAAAACTACATATATTTACATTTTTTGCGACATTTCTTGCACTTATTAAACAGCATCACAAGTCCGCTTCGCTCTGACTCAGGAACTTAAGTGACAGTTTTGTTGGACTATTGTCTAGCAGAGATTACGATATAGCGATGAGCGATACTATATGCTGTCAAACTGTTTAGCGATAGTGAGCAATAATTTGTTTACCAAGAGTTCGTCAGGTGAGCAGTCAATTAGTCATACAGGTTTTTCACATATCTAGATATTGCGTATTCATTCATTGCTTTTCTGTTTTATTATAGATGTGTTTGAATCTTTTAATAAGATAAAAACTTATCTTTATCAGCGTTTAGATGGTGACTATCAGTCAAGGTTATTTTTTTTGAGAAAATCTAATTTTGGCAGGTCACTCAAAATTGGCAGGACGCAAGCGACTGGTAATACCTTATATACGTATAATAAACTGCATTTAGAATTAATATAATAACAATAGATATGTAAACTAACTATATTATTACAGTTTCGATTTAAATAGAGACGCGAGACTTTTGATTTAAGTTTTTTTTAATATTTTTAGGTCTTTGACTTCGCAACGTTGAATATTCACAGTATAATAATAAAGTTTTATCTTTTTAGAAAGATCAATGTGTCACTAACAACAACGCGATATGAAACACAATCAGTTTTAATATACACTCATAACAAGATAACGTTGTCAAAGCTTATATCTCCAAAACTGTTTTTCTTAATATTTTTTTTACCTTTTTTATAGGGTTTTGGTCTAAAACTCACCGAAATACTTCCTAGATAAGTTAAACTCAAGTGACAATTCATAGTAGTTACTGTTGGCACGTGATAGACCATTCATTGTTGATCTTACTTTGACCATGAGTATAATAAGTACATACACACATACAAATATAGTACACATTGTGGTATTGTCTGTGGTAGACGTCTTTTGTTTTTAATTTAAATATTATTGTGTAAGGAGACCTGAATAGAGTTTTTTATGTAATTTATTTTGAATTTGATTACCGATTTTTTATTATATTTGTTTGATATGACATAATACTTTTTTGTTTCGCAAAAGATACGGATGTTGACATGACTGGCAATAATAAAACAATAATTTTGTTGATTAGAATAAAGAAATGTACTGAGTTTGTGAATAGCAGATCTTTTCCCTAAATTACAAGTAATTAATTAATTGTAGTCTCTTCCTGCCAAGAAAAAGAAATCCTGGAATTGTGTTTCACATGTAACAGTTTCTCAATATCATCCTAAACTACTACAACAGTAATAACTCGTGCATCTACAACAGTATGTAACTAAATAATTGGTCGGATGTGCAACTAATAATTTCTATATACTTCCTACATATACATAGGTATACTAAATACGACATAATTACACAGGTAGGTATATAATACGTTTGTCTAGAAGTAACTACATAGAAACGTAATAACGGAAAGCATTCAGATTCGATGATTATCTCAATTACTTAGACAATTTGGAAAAATATTAAAGGTTAGAGAAATAGTTAGTTTATTTTTATATTATTATCACTTTTAAAAGGCTTTTAAATACAATTCCGATTAAGATGCAAAACGAGGCGAGTAAACCTCCCAATCGTAATGACAGACCACAGCGTTAATAATGGTTTATTGTTTCTTTATAATTCTACGAAAACTGAAACAGGCGGTGGCAATGTAGCCACATCTACTGTAGCGTTTACTTAGGGCCAAGTTTGTTTTATTTGTAATGGATCTTTTATTTGTTAAGGATCTCTAGAAATTTGTTGAAATTAGTGATATTCACTGGTTTTATTGATATTTATTTGTTTTTGAAACATTCATTTTCTTTCACATCAAAAATCTCATTAAATCCATTTTACTTATTTTTTTTATATAATTAGACCTAATGAAAATATCAATTCTCACTAGATCCATCATGGATATGGCCAATGGATCTTTTGAGAATGATCGTGAAAATAAATATATTATTTATTAATTTAGGGTCAGTTTCTGCCAAGTGAAAACCATCCTTGTGCAGTTTTTTCATGTTAATGAATAAACGACTGTATCAGTACTACCTTTAAGTATAAAATTGGGCGTTCGCGCTTCCTCGAGCACGCAAGGAGACATCGAATGTAATGTCTGCGTCGATTTTTTATTTTTCGTGTGGTTAGAGACTAACCTGACCAACCAGTCTTACCAAGGGGTATCGTATTACCCGGTACTAACTGGGTTGTGGAGGTCAGACAGGCAGTCGCTCCATGTAAAATACTGGTATTCAGCTGCATCCGGTAAAACTGGAAGCCGACCCCAATATAGTTGGGAAAAGGCTAGGCAGATGATGTAGAGACTAACCTGGTGTCAGAGTTTTTATGCCATCCATAGCCCTCTGACTTGGCTTTACATGCCGTCGAGAAATATCTCTCAAATATACTGGTTTCCACACGATATTTTTCCTTCACCGAAGCAAGTGATAATTATACAATACGCACATGAATGCGAAAAATCTGAGGTGCGTGTCTTGGGTTCAAACTCGAGTCTTTTAGGATTTGTCAGTGCGACGGTCACGCCACTAGGCTATTACTGCTTAGCAATAGTGATACAGTCAAAAAGAGCGAATTTTTCCACTCTGTTGAAACTGACCCTTTTTTTTCGGATGGGAAATCATCAAATGACGAGCAGGAGGGAGTGTCAGACTTTTACTGACTAAAACCCATCCATGTTCCTTCATCGCCCTTTGTGTTCCGGGGCCACGGTATCTCTTTCGAACAGTCCCGCAACCCCGACTCTCTTTGAGGCGCGCGTGGAACACTCCTGCTTGTCGACACGGCCTGGCGTCATAAGACGGACGGATGGCGAGCTAGCCCATAGCCCACCGTCCACAGGCCCGCGTTGAAACTGACCCTTACTTACACTGTTTTAAGGTTCGGTTTTAATTTGACCCTTACAGTTATAAAGAATTGAGTCGTACCGCTGCGGTCCGTCAAAGCAATTTGTCGGCATTTCTATATGCCTTCGGATTGTACTTTTTAATGTTTACGGTTTTATTGACATATTTATCACAGGTTTTCCACGAATACTTTCGAAGTCAAACGAAGTCATGAGCTCGAAACTAGTCGAGTAAGCTGAAATAAATACGTCAGTAAACCATAAATATTAATCAATTTTAAGGTTATGTACCAAACCATTATTTAATTATATGAAGATTTTAGTTTGTTTTTTATGGAGTTAATTTTTTTAATTTTTAGTTAAAGTAGTAGTAGTAAGTCTAACAGATAATGTAATGAAGTTAAATACAGATGGTCTACACTTATATACATATTATATACTCACAAGGACCCGTGTTCTCTGTGAGACAAAATACATTGTATATTATATAAACGTATATTGTTCAAACTTTATTAAACAACAGTACCTGAGTTTATGAAACATATAATGATTTTATGAAATGGAATATTTGAAATATGATTTTGAATTACGCTTAGTTAATAATACCCGTTTTAAAAGGATTTACCTATACGACTAGAATGTTTTTTGAAACTATGTTTTAATGGATATTTGAGAAAAACATAATGGTAAGCAAGTCGTTTGAATTGAAAAAGGAAAAATTTCACTGTTTTGTAATTTAAAAAAAAATGTTGTTTAAATCGAAAAAAATAAACTAAAGAAATAATAAGCAAACAACCAAAGCCGTAACTACAATAAAGGCAGTATTTACATTAAATTAAGACAGTAGAAAAAAGAAAATTAAATACGAAAATCAAGAGACTAGGAAAATAATAGAAAATTAAATAATATTTAGCTGTTACAATATTCATTTGAACGAATATTTTTTTGGTAATATTTTGTCGTAGAATCATGTCGAATGTAATTTTTTTGTATTGAAAGATGTGTACTTTATGTTTGTTTTATAAAGTGATGACTACAAGTCAAGTGTCACACAGCAAACATCTACTTAACATAGGCTGTGGGCATACTGAAGAGCGTCTAGTGACTTTTATGTAAACTTATAACTGTCACTTACAAGATTTCTTCCGTGATTATTCATTATTGGTAGGGTGGATGGCAAGGGTAGACAGATTTGTCTGCACCTAACAATTTAGTTTTCATTACTCATACTCTGAAAGTAGGTCTGAAGTTGCCTGAGGAGCGGGTTGAAAGTAATACTTTTCAACCCTAGGGAGAATCGTTTTCAACTGACGGCTGTCAAATTATAAAAAAAAAAAGTTCATTTTTCTATTGAACTATGTTCCAACATTTTATACAGCCACGATGTAAAATTGAAATAACATACAGTTAAGTATTATTTAATTATATATATTTTTTTAAATAACTTTATTATAATTAGGTTTCAACTAATTCTTTAAAATAACATAGATTTCGGCAAAATATTTACCATTTTTCGATGATGAAAATGAAAAATAGGTAATGGCTGAATAGCTGGTTGGCTCCAGAAAAAAATAGGCAAAATAGGCGGGAAAGCGGCAATCCGAATTCCGATCTTCATTTATTTTTTCGAGTTGATTTGTGTTTTTGTTGTTTTTTACTTTCCTTGTATTCGTAATGAAAAGCACAGTGTTTACCTCGGGTTAAAGACTTATTTAGTCCCTCGAACTATTAGCACCCTCGCTGCGCTCGGGCACCAAACCCCGTCTCGGGACTAAATAAGTTACTTTCACCCCTAGGGTAACAATGTACTATTCCATCCACTCGCATGCTCCAGTCAACCCGCGATCATGGCGCTTGCAACAGCGTCTAAATATCCCGATATTTTATAGCTCAGAATAATGAATCATCACGGACGATATCCCGTAAGTGACAGTATTTAGTTGTTATAAACCGTGAAAGCTTAAAACAGAATTTTTAAGTAGTTTTTAAGATTGGGGATACAATTCAGGAGGTGAACATATATTATTCATTTTGGTCTGTCAATCGTAATCATGTTCACCTTCGAAAGTGCACGTTGACAATAAAGTTACGCTGAGCTAGATACGTAGAGAGATAGCATCGACGATTAAGAACGACTGACTTCAATGTTACGCTCTAAATAGATGACAAAATGACAAATTATGTTATTCTCGTATCAGTATGACCACAGCCTTGCCAAATGTGAGTTTTTTTACTCTTGCATTAGATCCAGTAGATTTTCGGCTGATAAAGATATTTTCGCTCCTTTTAGCGCAGACTAGTTCAAATCTTTGTGATAACGATTTTTTGTTAGCCATACGTATTTTTCACACCTAAAGTTTAACTTTTGGTATGAAAACGACGTGAATTAGAATGACATAATCATCAGTGAGTTCTGTTTTCAGAACGTTTTTTTAAAACCTCTCAAAAGCCAACTATAAAATCCACTGAATCTAAGAAGAGTGTCAGTCATATCGCTAGTTATATGTAAGAGCATGAGCAGTAGTGTAAGCTACAGACCGGCGAGCTGCGCGATGTTGTCGGCGGACCCGAAGCGGTTGGAGCGCGAGAACAGGTGCGCGAACTCCCGCGGCGCCGCCATCACACTGCCGCCCAGACCTGTGATGCCGTCGCGGATGTTGCCGCCTACGTTCCTAGGAAAGTAGAAAATGGGGGAAAATATAATGACCACCAAATATAACTTTGTGACCACGAACATCCATCACTTTTTTTTTTCGTATGGGAAATCATCAAATGACTCCTCTCGCTCTGGGCGGAGCAGGAGGGAGTGTCAGACTTTTACTGACTAAAACCCATCCATGTTCCTTCATCGCCTTTTGTGTTCCGGGGCCACGGTATCTCTTTCGAACAGTCCCGCAACCCCGGAACATCTATCACCTAAAATATCAATTGATCACCAAATTTAGTAAATTGAGCACCAAATTTTAAAGAGGTGGTTGATGACAAACTAGTTTTGCCTAGGCCGACTTGGGGCACCCCGACTCATTTTTTTATAAACCATTCAGAATTAGGCCGTCGCGCGTCGACCGGGTCTCCGTCGACTCGGATGCAAGAGCATAACAGTTCAATTTCTCGTGGTCATTATCTAATAAAATAAATTTTTTGTTCTAATTTCACGATAAAATGGGGATTAATTTTGGTGATCTTTACTAATTTTGGGAATCAAAAGTGATTTTTTTGCCGTTACATTTTTCTAAATCTAGTGGTTCGTTAATTGTATGCCGTAGAAAATTATTAAGTTTTCATGAAAAAAAGGCTGAAAGAACGACAGTGATTTTGTAAGAAGCTGACAATAATATTTTCTTGGTCTTGTTGTAAGTCATTGCTAAGTTAGACCAGTGGTTGCTCAGTGGAAACGGAACCGACTTAACGAGCTGTTGTAAACACCCCATAACCTAACCCATAGCCCATAACCTATAGGTTATGGGCCTGAAACCGGCACTTTACTTTGCGTGAGATTAACATCGCTACTTTACTGCTCTTAAAACTCATGGAAAGTATTGTGCGGCAACCAGTATGAACTAGAACCGAAAATTCGCAGTAATGTGATATTTACCACCCACACTGGGCACGTATAGTTCATTACAGCCTCCGTCCTCGCGGAGAGGAACCCTGTGTCCCAGAAGTGGGAACGTTGTACGCTGGATTCAACATCGAACCTTTCTTATATTCAAAAGATAATTTCATTCACAGTACTGTTTATTTTTGCCATGCGTATAGTTCGGTTCAAACTTAATGGCGGCTCGGAAGTTAGCTGCAAATGACGGTCTGCGCATTATACAGACAAAACGATGCGTCATCTGCGCCCCGTTGATACCTAAAATTGTTGTCTGCGCAGCTTTACATTAGATGTTCCGAATCGCCATAAAGTTTAAAGCGTTATTCCTTCGCAGACCGTCACTCGCAGCTAACTTCCGAGCCGCCATTAAGTTTGAACCGAACTATACTAATATCTGTAATCATCTAATCACCTAAGTAGTGTTAGTTGATGACCAAATAAAACAATAACAAAAATCTAGCTAGTATAACAAAAAAAGCACTCACTTCAACCCTTGCCCCATATCCCGCAGCACCTCCCGGGGCTGTCGATGCGCCTGCCCGCTGGTCCCGTGTTGCTGCGAGGCAAAGAACTTCACACTAAAGTTAAAATCTATTACGTCTTACACTGTTCGAGGGTATTGAGCTCAACTAAAAATAAATGCGGGAACTTAGGACATTAAGCTAGCATTGACGATATGTTACGGTTAAGAAATATTTTAAAATGTATAAATTGGTGTAGATTCTGTTGTGCACAAACTAAACTTAATTTAGGCTATTGCTATCTTTTTCTCTCTAACTAGCTGACCCACTCAACTTCGTCTGCGTCACATAAGAGAGAAAAGCTAACAAAAGGAATACATTTTCCCCATTTTTGCAACATCTTTCATTTATGCTCCGCTCCTTTTGGTCGTAGCGTGATGTTATATAGCCTATAACCTTCCTCAATAAATGGGCTATCCAACACAAAAATAATTTTTCAATTCCAACCAGTAGTTCCTGAGATTAGCGCGTTCAAACAAACAAACTCTTCAGCTTTATAATATTAGTATAGATAAAACGAGAAAAAGACGGACGTAATTTAGAGTTGTCAAATTTAGTTGGAACTAATATTTCCATACGAATGAAGGGTGCACGTAAAAACATGTCGACTAAAAACACGGTGAAGCGCAAGGCATAAACTAGTTTGACATCTCTAACTTAGTTCATAGCTATAGCCGTCCTTTTCTCGCACTGCTTTTTAGTAAGAGATAGCAATAGCTTAAATTTAGTTTAGTTTGTGCACAACAGAATCAACACCATTAAACGATTACATAACATACCTACACTAATATTATAAAGAGGAAAGATTTGTATTTTTGTGTGTAAGTTTGTAATGAATAAACTCAAAAACTCCTGCGCCGATTTCAAAAAATCTTTCACCATTAGAAAGCTATATTCACCCTGAGTAACATAGGCTATATTTTATCCCCGTACTCCCACGGGAACGGGAACTACGCGGGTGAAACCGCGTGACGTCCTCTAGTGAATAATAAGTATGCAAGTTATGTATAACTAGCTGATGTCCCGCGGTTTCACCCGCGTAGTTCCCGTTCCCGTGGGAGTACGGGAATAAAATATAGCCTATAGCACTCACGAATAATGTAGCATTTTACCAGTGAAACAATTTTTAAAATTGGTTCATTACTACCCCCTACATACAAACTTACAAACAAATGTTACCTCTTTATAATATTAGTATAGATAAGTATAGATAGATCGATAAGTATGTATGTATTTACAAACAAAAAGTATATGTAGTATATCAACTATCTGGTGTCCGCGACACAAGCCTCGTTGATTAGTGTGGCACTAGATGGCGCTGTGTGTAATGTCCAGCGATATTTATATATTTTTTGTTTTATATAAGTAAATAATTTGCATGCTTTATTGTATGCAGAATACAATAACTTTTAGGATATAAATAAATATTGCTGGACATTACAAACACCGCCATCTAGTGCCACACTAAGCAACGAGGCTTGTGTTGTGGACACCAGATAGTTGACATAAGATATCTTTCCTTGTAATTTGTATGTATGTATTTTCTTGCAAAATAATCATTTTTTTATTGGTAAATACGGCTTAAATGCAGCGGGCATTAATAAAAAATGCCAAGGACGTGTAGGGTTTCGCAAGAAAGGTTTTCATGCGTGAATATTTATCCCGATTTTATCGGCAAGCAGCAAAAAAATAAGTTTTGTATTTTTCAAAGAAGCTATGAAAAAGTAGTTATAAAGGAACTCAAGAGGTAAACCTGATTTTGGAATAGACAGACACAAATCGGTTTTATATAAGGTATTGCACCGATTGATAAGATTTGTGGAATCCATTCAACCATACATCCACACCAGAGGAATAAATATACAATGGTGTCGCCTTCGCTCAACACCAATACTACACATTGAGTACATACATATACAAACAAGTTCACAAAAACCTAAACATTGTCGATCTAAATAAATATGAAATAAAATCAAAATTAACGGAATGGCTACTAAAACAGGACTATCTACAAACAGAATCCTTACTTAAATACGTCTCCTAAATACCTACATATCCCCAATCACACACAACACACCAACACGCACCTACACACACACACACACACACGCACACACACACACTCACGCGCACACACACGCAAACAGACACACACATCACATATAAAATATAAACTACTACTTAAATTAGCTTTGTATTCATAATCGCTCAGGTAGATCGACAGTCTACTATTATACTTATAGCATCACTTTTTACGCTGAATCACTGTCTCTCAAGATACAGGTTACCTAGTTTGAGGCAGGGTTTTCCATATTGTGCACAGATTTCAGTTCCTAGATTGTATTGCATTGTGTTACTACCTAAGCTCATTTAAATTGTGTTTACTTAAAACATGTTAAATCTGTGTTTTTATGAAATAAAGTTTTATTATTATTATTCTGTTGTGCACAAACTAAACTACTAGTTTATGCCTTGCGCTTCACCGTGTTTTTAGTCGACATGTTTTACGTGCACCCTTCATTTGTATGGAAATATTAGTTCCAACTAAATTTGACAGCTCGAAATTACACCCTTCAAATTCTCGTTTTATTAGAGAAAAAGATAAATAGCAATAGCCTAAATTAAGTTTAGTTTGTGCACAACAAAATCGACACCATTGATGCAAAAATATGAATGCACAGAATGACTGTCTAAATCTAAATGCCTTTTTGCAGTAATCATGCTGAGATACGCCCTTTGGCGTCGGATAAGGGCGTATCTCTTGAAAAAATACAAGCCAGTAGGTATATATAGGGTGTAAACAACCTCATCAAGAAACCGTAAACCTAACATTCTGTACATCAAAGTAATTAACTTTACGCAAAAATTATTGCTGGGAAACGACTATTTATTTTGGGGTGAAAATTCACGTTTTGTGGTAGAACTCAATGTAACGCACTCAAAACATTGTGCTGATGGATGGATTGAATAGCACGAGGGTCATGATTAGTCATGAAGGTGTTTAAAGTAAAAATCTTAAAATAAACTTCGATTTAAAAAAAAAAACTTGTCAAAAAGTTGGAACTTTGATCCCCAATATCTCCGTAACTAGAAGGTTCCCAGGTATGGTGTAGAACAAAAAAAATGATCGCAATGACGAGGAGAACAAGTGCCTTTCAGCTTCGTTAAGAGCTGTTTTACACCCTTTTTTCCCGTTTTTAGGGTTCCGTACCCAATGGGTAAAAACGGAACCCTATTACTAAGACTTCGCTGTCTGTCCGTCTGTCTGTCACCAGGCTGTATCTCATGAACCGTGACAGCTAGACAGTTGAAATTTTCACAGATGATGTATTTCTGTTGCCGCTATAACAACAAATACTAAAAACAGAATAAAATTAATATTTAAGGGGGGCTCCCATACAACAAACGTGATTTTTTTGCCGTTTTGTCTAATGTATACATAATGGTACGGAACCCTTCGTGCGCGAGTCCGACTCGCACTTGGCCGGTTTTTTATATAATGATGCAAAAATATGAATGCACAGAATGACTGAGATACGCCCTCCGGCTTCGGATAAAGACGTATCTCTTGAAAAAATACAAGCCAGTAGGTATACATTATCGTCGTCTTTGAGACCAAACTCACCTCCCAGTTCTTGATCCGCTTGTTGTATCCCTCCAGCTTCTTCTGTAGCTGCGCGATGCACAGCGCACTCTTCTGGTTCTTCTTCTCGAAGACCGCTTTAATGCGCTGCAGCTGCTGTTTGTCTGCGTTCGCTGCTAGTTTCAGGTACTCGTTCACGTTGTCTGGAAGTTAAGTATATTGTGTTAGATTATATAGTTTGTTCCACGCGCGCCTCAAAGAGAGTCAGCAAAAAGGAAGGGGTCCGCAAGGACCGATGCCTGCCGGGGTTGCGGGACTGTTAGAAAGAGATACCGTGGCCCCGGAACACAAAGGGCGATGAAGGAACATGGATGGGGTGTTTTTGTCCTAGGTTAGGTAATGGGTAAAATATTTTTAAATTTTCATCCTTTCATAGGATGAGGGTTAATAGTACATTTTGATAGAAGTGGAGAAAGTTTGTTATTGCAATCGAGGCGGAATTATAACACCCGAGCCGTAGGCGAGGGTGTTTTTGAGCCGAGAATTGCAATAACAAATGTCCACGTGTATCAAACGACGTTTTTCAATACACTTTTGAAGAAATAAAATAAAAAAACGAATAATATTTTTGTCACGAACTATGAAACTATGATTTAATTTTTTTTTTCGCGATTTAGTCTCGCCAGGTTGAAAGAGAGGCAATGGTATGAAGCCGTTAAACAGCCTAATATAAAAAATAGATTTATTTTATATTTTTGAATTCAGAACACAAATAAATGTTAATTTGTGTATAAATGTAACTATTAGTTTTAAATAATCATGTTTATCTATGATATTCTATTTATAAACACAATTTGAATATTCAAAAAATATGTATGCCGAAAGACGCGTAGTACTTTGCCGAAATAAAAAAAAACATTCACCTCGGACTATAGGCATTGAACCAACTTGGACTAAATAAAGGTAGGTTATCTGTGGCAATTTTTATTCCAGCACACGTGCGGGAAAGTGGAAAAAATCGCACGCGAGTGAAATACATTGCATGTTGTACCTAATCGTAGTGCGTTATGGACCAGTTTTCGAGGAAGTGTATTGAAAAAAAAAATACGGAGTTTTTGCATGGTGTATCATTTATTACCAAACACCTTCGGTTCTTGCTTAGATGTCTCAAGAAGTCTTTATGAATGCATAATTTTTTTTTCTGAATACTGTAATCTATCTAGTTTCTGGTGGTACCCTGTTTTTCAGATGGGAAATCATCAAATGACTCCTCCCGCTCTGGGCGGAGCAGGAGGGAGTGTCAGACTTTTACTGACTAAAAACCCATCCATGTTCCTTCATCGCCCTTTGTGTTCCGGGGCCACGGTATCTCTTTCGAACAGTCCCGCAATCCCGGAAATTTTTTTTTGGTGGTCCCCTGGATTTAGCAAGGTTATAATTTAAATTACAGAAAAGTGTCCCACTAAGAGGCAGCGCAGACGACAGACATTTTGAGTGCCGCAGACAAAAACTCTGCGACAAATTTTGCGTAATTTATCTGTTTGACTACTTTTTAATCCACTATAAGGCGATCAGTAGGATCCTTTCCATCAGTAGATCCTTATGGTAGACAAAAAAGTAGACAAACACATCAATAACGCAAAATTTTTCGCAGTTTTTGTCTTTCGCAGACTTGCACACACAAAAATTCTGTCGTCTGCGCTGCCCCTAACGCAGAACTTCTTTCTCAAACAAGCGAATGCAGATTGTATTAAACTTTTCGGAACATTATGCGTTAGTTTAAATAACAGGTCTTTTTCATGTTGACCTTCTACAGGGCCAAGGCGATGAGTTTTCAGTCAAACCGTCGTACACAATACCATTTTATATGTAGGAAGAATACTTACAAAAAGATATAAACATAAAACTTACCATCACGTATAGTCTGTTCCAGTCGTATGAGGTCCTTGGTGCGTTCGATCTTGGTGTTCAGATGCGCGATGGCAGCCATCGCCTTCGATGACGTCACGTTGGCGCCGTCGCTCTCGTCTTCAAATAATACGTACATTTTACACAGGTTTTATTTACATACAGTTGAGCCTGATTGCACCATCAACCATTAAACATTTTAAGGGCTAAATGGAACGTTTTAATTACGTTTCGCGTTAAATGCTTTAATTGATTTGTGGTGCAAACAAGCTTTATTTGAGTCCTTAGTCCTTGCATATCAATGCATTGTTTTTTTTTTAATACATCCTTAGGCAACAATTCACAGGGTCTATAAATGCATTGCTTTACAGCAAACATATCTTTATGCGAACATTTTGAGTACTACACTAAAACTTTGCACCGTATTTTACCCGACTATGCTAGCTCCCAAAAGGAGGATTACTTTACTTATAAGATCACTGTTAAAGTTGTTTACTATGTCAGAACGTAAGTCGATAAGCTAGAATTAAACCGTATATATAGTAATATGCGACTGTATATTGTAAGATGGTCTTTGATATACTGGCTAGCTAGGATATGGTCTTGGATAAAATCGTAACTTAATCGTCACGGTGATTAATCATGTCACAGTTGGTCGACTATACGTCTTATTATTTAATACTAATATAATATTCTATTTGAATATGGTCATACATATATCTGATTGAAGAATATTGTATTAGTTAACTAAGGTTATCTATCGAACTTACCACTACCTTATAGTAATTTAATACATTCATGTTTTTTGCGCAATCGTGTCTTTAACTAGCTCTATAGTTGGTGCCATTTAAGATGTCAATAGCGGTCATTGCCTCACCTACATTTATTAAAGTTCATAAACATTAAAAACCAAAAATAAGCCTGTGCAAGTCTTGAATCGTCATCTATCGTGATCTTCAACCTTTTTTTTTCTAATAAAAAACGATACATGGTTAATTGTTTTGGTTCTTACGAACAGATATTAGGGAAAGGGCAATGACCGCTATTGACATCTTAACTGGCAGCAACTATAGCTGTTACTCGCGACCTTCGGCTTCGTCCTTGTGAAATTATTATAAAAATATTACTTGCCTAATCAGATTTTGTCAACAATTTCAAGGGATTTAATTTTTTTGCACGGTACCCTAATCCTTTTTCAACAATAAAAGTAAAACATCAGCTATATCTGCCAGTTAAAGTACAGTCGTCGATCTCCAGTCGGTCCAGCCGTTTTGAAGATTAGCCGGAGCCAACGGACAGACAAAATATTATGTAAGTACCGTATACACTTTCATATGCTTTCAGTATGGTATATTATCAGGTATTTATGGTAAGTTATCAATCAATAGGTAGGTAAGTTTACCACTCCACTATAAATCATTTCACAGTTAATGTAAATAACTTTTGTTAAACTTTAACAACTAACCCAAGCGCATTTATTTTCAGTTCACATATTTTCCTGTAAATCACACGATTTTCAATTGTTATATTGTCCGTAACAATTACAGTAATAACTGATCTAATTCACTGTCATAGTTCTAATTATAGCACTATTACTGTTGTGGTTAAACCAAAGTCTAATTGTACACTACAATAGAATGGCCGATATTACATTTTTGTACCGATTGTATTAAATACTGCTTGTTATCAATCGAAAAACGAGGTTGATATGAAATTTAGTAAACATTCTAATTAAAATGATTTATAAATATGTTTTATCGTTCCAATAACCTACTACGTATTAGCTATAGAGCTAACATGATAATTCAGACTGATTTAACCTTTTGAACGCAATTGTCATATATACGTGACAAGCAAGCACGCCAACGACACAAATATGTGACAAAAAATGCGATGCAATTTTTTTTTACAAAATGGACCCGCTCTTGACCTCGATCACGCCTGATGGAAAGCGATGGATGAGGTCTATGACGGAACGAGTGTGCCCAGAAGAAAAATACGAAATAAACAATTAAATGACTACCCGAATAACGCAGCGGTAGTGCGGCTGCCTTACGTTCTTAGGGTCCCGGGCTCGAATCCCGGTAGGAGCAAATGTTTGTGTGATGAGCATGGACATTTGTTTCAGAGTCATGGGTGTTTATATGTACAATAAGTATGTATTTACAAACAAAAAGTATGTGTAGTATATCAACTATCTGGTGTCCACGACACAAGCTTCGTTGCTTAGTGTGGCACTAGATGGCGGTGTGTGTAATGTCCAGCATTTTTATTTTTAAACTTTTGTGGTCCCTATTCTTCTTATAGGTATTTGCGGTGAAATTGTGTCTTGGCGTGGAGTGCCTTTATACTCTGACGTTCAAAGGTTAATAATTAGGTAATTTTTAAACCAACCACTTTTCCACAGGGGTTTGGATTCTTTTCTATAGAAACTGGCAAAATCACTCCATCTTCTTTTTGGTGTTTCTGCAAAGTTATGCGCAAGATTGAACTGGTATATACATATAAGGTGTATCTATTCATACACGAAATCTCTTAAGGGGTCATTGTACTCATCATTATGAACAACTTTTACTATGGGATAAACCCTGAATCGTGAAAAAAATCAGCTGTTCCATACATTTTGACGAGTTACGCGAACATAATAGCGTATTAACATCAGAAATAGCAAAGTGAAATTATTTTTTTAATATCTATAAAAAATACTAAGTTATAAGCATTTGAAACTGCTGAATAGACAGAGAGATCCGATAAAGCGAATGACGTCATTCGCTGCATCGACGTACAAAATCCATACTAAATTCCGTTTATCTAGAAAGAGATAGAAACAAAAGTTTAAATGGTTATAACTTTTGTGTGGTTTGGCCGATTTATGTCTTGTTTTCGCTTTTTGTCATTATTTTTATGGTACTTTAACATTCCGAATCGAAATAAAAAAAAGAAAATTTATGCATATTCCCATTGTAGGAAACAGCTGATTTTTTTTTTGCGATTCAGGATTTGGTCCCATAGTAAAAGTTGTTCATAATTACAATGTTGTTACAATGACCCCTTAAGAGATTTCGTGTATGAATAGGCAGACCTTATAATTATGGGTACATAACACTAACAAACAAACAATAATCAAGACATGGTGCCCCTAAAGTGACGCATAGCATAATATGAAGTATTTAATTGCTAAGAAACAATATTAAAATAAATACCTTGATTTGAATAGTCTCCATCTTGACCTGAAATGTCAAAAAAACATTGCTTAATAATATTATTTCAGGTCTAATAAAATAAAATGGCGAAGGATAGATATGGACCGTACACTATGCTGGCGCTGTCTCCCACTACTATCAGTATTGTGATACAAATACACCAGAAAAAGTATGCGCTTCGGTAATCCTCGTATTTCCGAATAAGACCCAGAGGGGCAAAGCTTCTGACTTTTGTCCTGCGCGGGTTTAGTAATAGAGAACCTAGATCCGCGTTTGAAAGACGCTTCCTCTATATTCGGCCAGTTACCTACTCCAATCGCGGAACGTCACCGAACTCCATAGCTTTGCAAAGTTTTAGTGTATAGAGTTATTAATCCACTAGCGGGTTTCACCCGCGTAGTTTCCGTTCCCGTGGGAGTACGGGGATAAAATATATGTGCCTATGTTACTCAGGGTGAATGTAGCTTTCTAATGGTAAAAGAATTTTTGAAATCGGCGCAGTATTTTTTGAGTTTATTTATTAAAAACATACACACAAAAAAATACAAATCTTTCCTCTTTATAATATTAGTGTATGTATATAATTTTATTATTATAGTAATGCACAAAATGGGCAACTACTTCCATGTTTGTAACAACTATATAAGATCTCATAATTAATCTTCCATACTTCCGAAGATAGACGAAGATTCCGGAAGCGCATACTTTCCTTGAGAGATCTGTATTCTGTAGGTAAGTACCTCTATAAGCGGGCGAGCCATACTCATCGGCGGACGAGAGCGCGTACGACACGTTGGGACTGTACACCGTGCTGGAATAGTCGCCCGGCGCTATCAGACCTGGTAGTATCTTCTTCTGTGGCGAGTCTTCCAGGCTGTGAACGACAATTAAAACGAATTAGCATAAAAGTAACTTAAAATAAAGTCCGTCAGTTAGATTATCAAAAAATATTTAACCCGTATTTTTTCTTTTGTTACGTAAACCAAAATTAACGAAGATACGACGCTTTTAAAATTCTCAAATCTCAATACGTCACGCCGTGCTATAATTTTTAGTGCGTTGTGACGTCACTCTCGAGTTTTGAAGCGTTTTATCTTTGTCAATATCCATTGATTTACAAAAACAAAAAATACGTGTCCATTATTTTTCAATACTCTGACTGACGGACTAAATAGATTTCCAATTTATTGATGGTGGAAACTAGCCTATTCTGTGGGCTAACCCGTTGACTGAAGGCGCTGAATTGCAATGATAGACCACAACGACATGCCGCCATCACGGGAAGCGTTTTCATAGGATTTCATATAAACGCCTCGACAGCCACGACGAGACTTCCACGTTGGTGGGGTGGTCAATTCCCGGGTCGGGCAAAGTGTTATTGGGTTTCTGTTTTTCCAACAGAAACTTTCTCAGTAGCAGCCACGGAGTCTGGATTTGTGCCCAGTTGATGGCAATAGGATCGCCCCTTATTACATGGGACTTAAACATATCTGGCGAAATGTAGGTGTACTCATAAGTACACCTCTGCCTACCCCTTCGGGAATTACAGGCGTGATGTTATGTTACATAGAAACGAGTATTATCGCTGCACTCTGTCTACAAAGAAAAGACTAATAAAAATAATTAAAAAAAAGAATAATTTATTTTAAAAAAAAGTAGATATTACAAAAGTGTACATTTAGGTGCAACATTGTTATTTCTTAAAGTATTATATAATTGGTGCATACACGTAAACTAAAACTACAATATATAATACAGGGTGTAAAAGACCTCATCACGAAGCCGTCAACCAAGCATTCTGTACATCAAACTAAGTAATTCTACGCAAAAATTATTGCTGGGAAACGACATTTTTTTTGAGGTGAAAAATCTTGTTTTGTGGTAGAACTCAATGTAAGACACTCAAAACATTGTGCTGGTGGATGGATTGGATAGTACGGGGGTCGTGGAGGTGTATAAAGTAAAAATCTTACATTAAAAACTTGTATTTAAATAAAAACTTGTCAAAAAGTTGGAACTTTGACCCCCAATATCTCCGTAACTTGAAGGTTCCAAGTATGGTGTAGAACAAAAAAACCGGCCAAGTGCGAGTCGGTTCATTTTCACATTCAAAATTTTCACAGATGATGTATTTCTGTTGCCGCTATAACAACAAATACTAAAAACAGAATAAAATTAATATTTGAGGGGAGCTCCCATACAACAAACGTGATTTTATTTGCTCTTTTTTGATAATAATGGTACGGAACCCTTCGTGTGCGAGTCCGACTCGCACTTGGCCGGTTTTTTTTTAGGGTTCCGTACCCAAAGGGTAAAAACGGAACCCTATTACTATGACTTTGCTGTCTGTCCGTCTGTCTGTCCGTCTGTCTGTCACCAGGCTGTATCTCATGAACCGTGACAGCTAGACAGTTGAAATTTTCACAGATGATGTATTTCTGTTGCCGCTATAACAACAAATACTAAATATAGTCAATGGTACGGAACCCTTCGTGTGCGAGTCCGACTCGCACTTGGCCGGTTTTTTATTATTTAGTTTTAGATTATTTTTTTAAATATTTTTTTTTGTAGTTCCTGAGCTGATAAATGATAAATGATGTTTATTTTGCAAGTAGGTTTTTACAAACACTTTTACACGTCATTTTTTAAAACTAGATGGGGCCGGTGTTTCGTACCTGACTACTCTGAGAAGAAACAGCCGAAACAAACTCAGAGGTCATAGTCTCTTTTAAAGTCCAGACAATCTTGCTCAATTCACATGAGGACTATGCAGATTAGTGTCTGATATGGTCTTTTGAAGAAAGAACCATACAGTTTTGAGTGGACCTGTCCAGTCAGTGCAAGCATTTGTCAGTTAACGTGTAGCTCGACTTATAACCCAAGGAGCTCAACGAAACGACGAACAATACCAAAGAAAGGACATTTGGGTAGGTCGCTTAGAGTACTCAAACTGTCAGACAGTTGTGGGAAAAAATAAACAAAAAATATAAATGTGACCCACATGGTCCCCACATTCACAATAATCATATAAAATTCATAACAAGTTCTATTCAAAAATAATGTAAATAAAAATCACAAAAATCATTAAAAGGCACAATGATGATAAAAAAAAAACTAAAATACTTAACAAAATAAGTATTCATGTCAAATCAGTAAATGTCAAATAAAAAAATAATAAAATACATGTCAAAACATTACATGTCAGAGTGTATAAAAAATAATAAAATACATGTCAAAACATTAAATGTCAGAGTGTATAAAAAAAAGGAAAAGAAAAAAATAAAAAAAAAAGGAAAAGAAAGGAATAAATAATAAACAACCGAAGTCCGAAGCTTCGACAACTTGTCCTGCTTGTCCCAAATAAATATTTTTCTTTCTTTCTTTAATTCTCCAGTGGCGTTTATAGATACTCTTGAAATACGAGACAAGCTTGTGGCTAGCCATAATGTGGATACAAGTCGCTTTTACCGAACTGGTAATCGATCCTAGGGCTCCAGACTCAATAGTCACACTTAAGGCGCTAGGGTAGCCCGCGAATTTCATTATTGAAGTGAAAACTTCTTTAGGCGCGTTGAGCACTTTTTGGGTGAAGGATAAACGTTGAACTCATCGTCACTTGACGTAACGTGCGGTCACGTTTCGTAGCACTCGTAGGCGATCCGCTAAGGCGTAGCACTACATAGGCATGCGCTGGGCATAACCAGTGCTACGACTGTGTACTTTTTGTTTTCACTTCTATTGGCAGTCCCCAAAGACTGCCCCGATTGTTTTTTTTTTTAAGTTTTTTGCAATTTGCAGGTTACTGTCATATTTTGTATAACGCACAACCCGACACTGACAATTGCAAAAAATCGTAAGAAACTGGCGCTTCCACCTTAGGAACACTACATCAACTTAGCAGTCAAGTTACACCAAGCTGGCACTAGTATCTACTATTGGCAATACTGCTAAACTATCTTCTATTTTACTACTTACTCTCTAGAACTGTTTCCTGTGGTGTTGGCTGACAGTGGACTGTTGCCCAAGTCTCTGGAGTGAGACTTGACGTGGTGTGCTCTCTCGCCATGCCGGGACGATGTACTTGATGATGGTTCCTGTAATAAAGAACAGTGGGAGTTAGTAGAAGATATCCACAAGCAGCGCATGTAGCGTGCGTTTTAGCTGGGGAGTATATTCCACCACATTTTCTTTCCTGCTAAAACACTAAAAAGTGGCGAAGGGACTATTTTAAGTATTTTTTAAATTCAAAAACCGAAAATAAAAAAAACACACGAATTTAGAACCTCCTCCTTTTTAGAAGTCGGTTAAAAAGTGCTGATTACCGGCCTTATTTAAATAAATGAGTTTTGATCTTGATTATGTGGCGAAAAACTTGTTTAGTATAACACAGTTTAGTAAACTACACTGCTTGTTTAGTAAACTAAACTTAATTTAGGCTATTGCTATCCTTTTCTTTCTAATAAAATGTCGACTAAAAACACGGTGAAGAGCAAGGCATAAACTAGTTTGACATCTCTAACTTAGTTCATAGCTATAGCCGTCCTTTTCTCACACTGCCTTCTAATAAATAAAAGATAGCAATAAATGAAGTTAAGTTTAGTTTGTGCACAACAGAATCGACACGACTATCAAAATTAACCAAATTCATTAAAATTTAATGCAGATGCACTGCGCTCTTATTAGGTGTGCTAGCTTTTAAAGCGCGACTGCTCTTTATTTAAAAATAGTAGGACGGTTTCCCCATTTGCAAACATTATAAATGTGCTGACAAATGATCTATTTATTTATTATGAAGCACGTACACTGGCTAATAAATATTCTGTGACTATGGTGTCGATTCTGTTGTGCACAAACTAAACTTAATTTAGGCTATTGCTATCTTTTTCTCTCTAATAAAACGAGAAAGAGACGGACGTAATTTAGAGCTGTCAAATTTAGTTGGAACTAATATTTCTATACAAATGAAGCGCAAGGCCTATACTGGTTGCACATCTCTAACTTAGTGCATAGCTATAGCCGTCCTTTTCTCGCACTGCCTTTTAGAAAAGATGGCAATAGCCTAAATAAAGTTTAGTTTGTGCACAACAGAATCGACACCTATATATCTATTAAATACCTCCTTGATGATTATACCTCCTTGAGATATCAGATTCATTGCTAAAATATTCTGTATCTGTGTTTAATTAATACTAATGCTACTTTATTACAGCTAATAATGAACAAATTAATACAAAAGACAAATCCAATATTAATTTGAAAAAAAACTTAATTTATCGGATTTTTATTTAAGTTTATCAAACCAATATATCCGGTTTAAATACAAAATCAAAACGTAACATTTGAAAACAATGAATTACTTTGATCAGTTCATTATTGTACCAAAACATTTTGCAACTTATTCTTGAATAATTATTCAATCAAAAACCCTGTATAATCAGATAAAATTAAAGCCACAACTACGAAAAGGCCTATTCACAGCTGTGGTTTGTAATATACTGAATTGATTTATACCCTCTTAATAAACCTCTTCACGTCTATAACATGTCTATCAGAAAATAGCCATGACAAATGGATTCATATATGGCAATGATGATTGATAACCAGACTGATGCTCGAACATCACGTCAAAACTTTGATTGACATGACAACCGCGTTGAACTGAGGTATTCAAATGTATTGATTGATTTTACGACCATCTATGGCAGTGGGTTTACTCGCTTACATTGTTAAATAATAAGCTTCATTAATTGGAGGAACGCAGAGCTAAAAGGCTTATAGGCGACAAGACGTTGGTAGCTTCTCTTCACAGCCTAGCTCATACGTCGTAAGGTTGCCTGCCTCTCGGTCTTCTACAGACTGTACTTCGGTGAGTGTGCGCAGGAGCTCCACGACCTGATCCCAACATCACCCTTTTACCACCGGACTAGCAGACGTACTGCGGCGTACCATCCGCACTTGTTCGATATCCCGACGTGTCGTACTAAGCGCTTCTCTTCCACATTTATTATGCGTACAGCCAAACTGTGGAACTCTCTGCCTGCGTCTGTGTTCCCACCCACATTTAAGCCGCCTGCCTTCAAAGCAAGAGTGAACAGGCATCTTTTGGGCACGCTCGTTCCATCATAGATTTTATCCATCAGGCGAGATCGAGGTCATGAGCAGGCCCATATTATAACAAAAGAGAAAAGGGTAATGAACGTTAGCCGAAGAACCGATGACAGTTGGAGTAGACGTGTCCTTGAGAGGAGACCGCGAATCGACAAACTTAAGGTGGGACGCCCTCAGGCTCGGTGGAGTGACGATCTTCGCAGGGTGGCTGGTAGCAATTGGATGAGAGTTGCTGAGAATCGAGTGGAGTTTCCCTCTCATAGAGAGGAGGCCTATGTCCAGCAGTGGACTGCAGGCTGTAGGCTTATAATGATGATGATGAAATGGGTTATGATTACAATTGAAACTATTGGGGAAAGCACAGAAAGAGCTAATTCCGTCGGTGATTTTGACGGCCTTCTAAAGACGATGAGGATAGCCGTGTGATTTCAGTTTAATGCGCCAGGAATGACTTTGACCTTGAAAAAGTCATTTTTCCACCTTTATTTATTTATTAGTACAGGTTCACCAACAGCTTCTGTGTATAACATTTAGGTATACAACGGTTTTACAGTCTTGGACTTACACAGTCGCCAATTATAGGTTAACCAGCATTCACAAAAATAAGTGTTAGCTTTTGAGATATTAAAATTAAAATGAGTGGCTATAGAAATGAAATACAATAAGTAGACCCTACATTTAAGAGATTATCTAGCTTGCGAAACAATACAAAGAAAAGAAAAACATATGGTGTAATTTTACTAACTAATTAAAATTAAAGAAAAAGACATAAGATATGATTATTGGTGTTAGAATAGATAAAAATGAGAATGAACATAGAGGGTTGTATTGATGATTTTGATGAACATCATACTGTAATTACATACGTCTTACAGCCGCGAATAATATTTAAATCAACATACAACCTAGCACTGGCCTGCAAATTGCAAAGAACTTGAGAAAATTTGAATTTCGCGGGCTATCCTGGAGCATTCACCTTAAGGTGAATGCTTCGACCAGCCCGCGAAATTCAAATTTTCTTACGTTTTTGGCAAATTGCAAGCCAGTGCCAGGTTGTATGTTGATTAAAATATTGGACGCGATTGTAAGACGTATGTAGTTACAGAATTATAATAATTAAAACCATCAATACAACCCTCCAAGTTCATAAAGGTCTAGCAATGACTTTGACCTTGAAAAAATCGTTTCTCGACCTTTATGAACTTGGAGGGTAACGTAAGAAAATTTGAATTTCGCGGGCTACCCTGGAGCATCAGCCTTAAGATTGAATACTAAATGAGATGATCTGGAATTCTGGACGCGCATAACGAAGGCTGGTTCGAGGTAGCGCAAGAGAAGAGTACTCGGAAGGATATGGAGAAGGCTTTTGTCCAGGAGTAGGGCACACAAGTATACTTAAAAAAATATATCTATAACTAGCTAACCCGCAAATTCCTCTGCGTCACATAATATAGCTATTATTTTAGCTAATTATTTTGTGCATTCAATTACGAACAAAAACCTTTTAAAATCAATATTGCTTACCTCCCATAACATACGGCGTGATAATATCTAGCCTAAAGCCTTCCTTCGTTTACAAATAATTTTATTGCTGAATTTCAATTCAATCTATCCAGTAGTTTTGGCGTGAAGCCGTACCATACAACAGACAAACGACAAAAATTCTAAAAGTCACTTTTTGTCATCAGTTACGTTTTTCTAACAAAAGCCACTTATTTTTTCTCGAAAATTCTCAATGTACAGTTTTTCTTTCGTTACTGTTTTATTATATGTATAGATAACAATCCGCCAGATTGGAGAGATATCGACAAACAATCCAAGAAAATTGAATCGGTTGGTGTTCGATATTTTGTAATTCCTACCATCATCCATAACATGTGGAGAAAAAAATTGCCTGTGTGTTATTCCGGATCCAGACTATAATCTATCTCTGTGCCAAATTTCATCCAGATCTGCAGCCGTTCTGTAACAACACCCATCTGGATGGATGGGTGCTTCTTGTCTGTCGCATTTATAATAGTAGTTAGTAATAGTATGGGATCCCTTAAAGAACGACCTCCACCGAGCTGGTTAATGGTTGAAAAGTATTTTATATCAAATTTAATATGTCAAAAAATATATTGCAAATGGGTTGACTGAAAAATTCAGTCCACAAAACATGTTTTTTTTCAGCATTTCACTGTTTGATTTATTTATTCTATAGGCTTCATAACTTTTGCATATTCTATAGGTTTCATACTTTCAATTGGTATGGAATTTGTCTATTAACCAAACCAGAGAAATGTTTAAAAAATAATAATATATAAAAATAAAATAAAATATAATTTTTAAATTGCTAATTAATAGTGTGGACTGAATTTTTTTAGCATTTGAAACATATTTATTGAAATATTTAATTTGATATAAAATACTTTTCTTTCATTAACCAGCTCGGTGAAGGTCGTTCTGTAAGGGATCTTAGACTATAAGATTACTTCAATGAACGTGATAGTTATATTCTCGTCACTACGATTCCATAACCTAACGACACAGGGGGATTACATTCCGCAATTCCGCATTATACCTTTCTCAATCCCCAACCATTGCAAACCTCACTCAAACCATTCAACATTCAGTTTGAACAGACAATAATCAACCTTCTATACAATACCTAGGTTTCTTTATTGGTGTTCAAATCTAGGTTAAGGGGCGTGCACATCAATATTCGTCCTACATAATTAGAGAGTAGGTAATATCAACCGCAGTTTTGTACTACGAAAACCTTCCTAGATTGTACGAAGGAAAGGTGGTGTTAACATCAAAATGTTACAAGTATGTGCGGTTGAGTGTATATGTAGGTACTGCCTTATAAAGAATACTTTCTATTTCATAATGTCGTAGGTCAATCGTCTGGTGTACTGAAACGGTACTTAGAAACAATGGTGTTATCTTTAAGATGTTTTGTTCTGATGGAGCTGTGTGCAAACGTAAACTTAAATGTTTAGGTTGAAGAGTTAGGGAGTGGAAATGCAAAATTTACAATGTTAAAATTCAAAATGGCTTTGTCGTGAACTGTTTAAAGTACACTAGACGACGGTAACGGCAAGCCGCCCAATCGCCATGAAATACCGTAGCGACACGACTGGTTTCTACAAAGTAAAAGGGGTGCGCGCATCACCGTCATCATTTCAGCCGAAAGACGTCTACTGCTGGACATAGGCCTCCCCGCGCATGTCGCCACATTGACCGGTCCCGTGCGACTTGCATCCAGCGGATTCCCGCAACCTTCACCAGGTCATCGGTCCACCTAGTGGGAGGCCTTCCAACGCAACGTCTTTCAGTTCGCGGTCGCTACTCCAGAACTTTTCGGCCCCATCGGCAATCCGTTCTGCAAGCAATGTGCCCTGCCCACTGCCACTTAAGTTTGGCAATTCTTCGGGCTACGTCGGTAAACTTGGTTCGCTTGCGGATGTCTTCATTTCTGATTCGATCGCGTAAGGAAACTCCGAGCATAGCCCTCAACATTGCCCTTTGGGCGACTTTAAGCCTATTGCCATCAATCGGGCACAAATCTAGACTCAATGGCTGCTACTGAGAAATTCCTGATGGAAAAACCCAATAACACTTTGCCTTGACCCGGGAATCAAACCCAGGACCTCAGCAGTCGCGCTTTCTACCACTCTATCAACGACGCAGTCATAGAATAATTAATTATTCTATAATCTGGCAGTTCAATGTCCTCTTGGCATTCCCAAAAAGTAGAAAGACTAAATTAACCTTAATTAGTTATTGGTGTCGATTCTGTTGTGCAAAAACTAAACTTAATTCATGCTATTGCTATCTTTTTCTCTCTAATGAAACGAGAAAGAGACGTAATTTAGAGCTGTCAAATTTAGTTAGATAAGATAAGATAAGATAATATTGCTGGACATTACACACAGCGCCATCTAGTGCCACACTAAGCAACGAGGCTTGTGTCGTGGACACCAGATAGTTGATATACTACATATATACTTTTTTGTTTGTAAATACATACTTATTATACATATAAACATCCATGACTCGGAAACAAATGTCCATGCTCATCACACAAACATTTGCACCGACCGGGATTCGAACCCGGGACCCTAAGAACGTAAGGCAGCCTCACTACCACTGCGCCAATCGGGTCGTCTAAGTTGGAACTTATATTTCCATACAAATGAAGGGTGCACGTAAAAACATGTCGACTAAAAACACTGTGAAGCAAGGTATAAACTAGTTTGACATATCTAACTTAGTTCATAGCTATAGCCGTCCTTTTCTCGCACTGCCTTTTAGTAAAAGATAGCAATAGCATAAATTTAGTTTAGTTTGTGCACAACAGAATCGACACCATTATCTGTTAAGTAACATCTACAGGCTTGTACTTATTATTCTGTGCTACAGGTCTTTACTTTATTGTCTACCAATTACAATCATCTGACTCATACAATCCACACTACTTTCACAAAATGACGTCTCGTCTTTGTTTATATTATTTACTTCCCTGATAAAATTGATATGCATAAAAAATCACAACTGCCTGCATTCCGAGCCTTATAATAAGTAGTCTCAAGGTGATAATGAAACCGTCATCAGACCGTTCACGTGTGTCATGTGAACTAATTAAGAGACTAGCACTTAGGGTTCTCGAGAACGAGAACTTACTACATAAATGATGGAGCCTACATACCAAAGCCGGGTACCAAAGCCGGATGATTTGATATTTCGTAAATGAAGCATTAAATCGAAAAATAGTGTTAGCAACCCCTAAGTCATTTTAACAGACCTATTCAACGATACCCCACAAGATGGGGTAGACGACAAAAAATAAAATCATCCCCACTTCACATTTAGGGGAGCTACCCTAAAAAAATTCATTTTACTGTGTTATCGGCGTAATTAATACCCCTACAAATTGCAGCTTAGCATAGCCTTTTGCTATCAAACGGGCTCAAATCAGGATTCAGGGTTGCAACCAAGAAATTCTTGATGCAAAAAACCATTAACACTGCCAGACCTGACCCCGAGATCTCTGCTCATTAGTACTCTTGTGACCATCAGATCAACGAGGCAGTACGTAAATACCTAGGTACCTACCTACTTTATTTAATAGTTTTTGTTTTTCTACCTAGCGAATAACTTTGTACTGCGGTAATACATTACACTAATATGGTAAACGAAAGTTTGTTAGAAAACACTGAACATTACCTATGTTTTGATATATCATTTTAAATTGAGGACAATTTAGTGTTCAACTAATGACTAAAATAGTTTATTTACGCGATATAGGTTAATTGTTTTTGCCTGTATTTAGTCATTTTCCTTTATAGTCATTATTAAACTGACGACGAACTGATGACTTTATTAAACTTATGACATAATGGGGAAACCGTAGCCGCAAAACTGTACAAATAATCACAACACACTGAAATCATGTCCGAGCCATCCAGAATTAACACACAACATCATGGCTTTAGTCCAGTAGAGGTATTCTATCTATAGTGCATCCACATTCAGAATCTATCACCCAAACTCACGAGTCGTTTACACATAGCCGCTTCTGGTTACCCAACTCTTTCTTTCTATGACCAGTATCCCGTCTACCATGATCCCGTGATGATGAAGATTGCCTGCCCAAACTACAGCACTGACAGATCATCATCTTCATCATCATATCAAGTCCTGAGCTTCACTTGCAGGTACCCAACTCACAAGTCTACCGAGAATTGCCTTTCATACTATCACTACGCTGCCGTTTAAATCTTCAATTATCCTAGTCCTAAATGCACAACATTACAGACCAGTCGCAGTTGGCTATCCAACACCATTCATAACGAGTGTCTTTGTTGCTACATCTTCGTTGCTTGACTACAGGCTATAGTACAAAACACTAACGACATATCAAAATATCAGCCGAAAGACGTCCACAGCTCGACATGGTGTGACATCCTTACAGATTACAAATCGAGTAGATTCAAGCGTAAAAGGCCCATCTCTTAATTCTACCAAGAATGCCTTCAGATAAAAACCCTTTCACATCATTAAGCCACTTAAATTCTCAAATGATCTAATCCTAAGTGCAAACAACATTACAGACAAAGCCACGGGGTCACCAGTTATGAACTGAGATTTTCGTCCTTGAGATCAAGTTGAAATAGTGTCTGGCAGTCGGCGCAAGCTTGTCGAGTTTAATTAGCTACTAAATTCAGTTCGGAGATGTGTCCACAGGGAAACGTTATTACTGGAGTGGCTAATTGACTATTAGCTTGTAATTAAATGACTGTTTTCAGGTGATCAGCCCGCTTAGCATGAACGCCGTAGACACGAAAGAGAAACGACAAATCTTTTGTTCATCTGTCATTGAATCGACCAAATGACAGATGAACAAAAGATTTGTCGAGTCTCTTTCGTGTCTATCGGCGATCATGCTAAGCGGGCAGGTCGAATAATTCCGGGGAAAACAATACTTTCTCTCTCTTCTCGTGGTTCTTCTAAAAGGAGAGAACTTGCCAGGTTGTAGCAAGGTAGGCACGAGTGTACATCGACTAATCATGCAATTAAAATCGGTTTATCCGTCTGGTGTGTGAAAGGTATGAGAGCTACCAATGCTTCATTTCAAGATTACAATATTCCCCCTTTTTGCGTCAGGGATTAAGAACATCAAAACATACAGCCAAAAGGGATTGGTGACCACAAAGGTGGAAACGCGTCAGTGGTCACGACTACCTTTTTTCTAAGCCCTGCCTAGTTGAAATTATGGTTTTTCCTACTCCTCCGCTATACTTTTATGGTTAATTTCGTTGCAGGATCCAAGACAGTTAAATTCTTTCTCTGGGACTTCGTCGAGCTTCATTGTCTCGGCGCTTTTCTGGTGGTCGCCACAGTTGATTCTGACTTTTAGGAGTTACTTAAGTACCTACTCAATATTTCCCATCCTCATATCAGTTTGCGGAACCTATGATTTGCCATCATTCTGACGTCCAAACAGTGTTGTATAAACGAACAACCACCACGATTCATTATCCCATTACAGCTACATTATAGTCATATTAGCAACGAGGTACCTATTAACTACCGAGGACACACCAGACCTAACATTGTAGAACAATTAAGGCTGCTTCGCACATTGATTAGTATAATGGAAATGTTACTGCATGAATGAACTTCTTTTATCGCTGGCTTTATCTTGATTAAGAGTACGAGTTTTAATAGGGTATTATAGCCGTTCGAGACACGTGTAAAATCTTCTTTAAAAACCTTTAATCCATTCACTGACAAAGAACGCAGAACCTAAATTAAGAGCAGTCACAAGTAAGAACGGAAGAGTTCCAAGATATAAAAAAACCCTCAAATGGGTACAGCCTAACTAAACCACCGGGCTTAGACTAACGGTAACGGTAACGGTAACCTAGATCTAGATGCATAACGTTTTGGACACGAGATCCTTAAATGCCGCAACGGAGACCAGAAAAATTTCATGCAGGAGTAAAAAAACATCTCCCAAAATAATAGGGAGATAAAAGTTTGTATGGAAGTTCGTTAATTTTGCCGTCGGAAAATTCCATCATAAATACGACTTGTATGGATAAAAAAAATAACTGTAACAACCAAGTCATTATAATAATTAGGTCTTTAAGTTGCGTGCTAATAGTTCAAACTGCGTAGTGCAGTTTTAATGTAAGGAGCTAAATAACATCGCTCTTGACTATGGGCCAGATTTGCTAATCTGACATGTTGTGAAAATGTGTTATTCCCCAGAAAAAAGGAAGTGACTAGTCACCAATCGGGACATCCCAAAATCGCTGAATAAATAGCTGCACGACCAAATGTTATCCCGACACTTCCTTTTGAGTCAGTCGTAATAATCCACGATTTCCCCAAATCCGTTGTTACAATGTGGCAATGTGGGTGGATAAAAAAAACCCTTAAAATTTTTACTCACAAAAGGATCGCAGCAGGCGGCTTTGACTACTCCTATGGGTAAAACCAATCGGGACATCCCAAATCACTGACGACCAAACGTTATCTCGACACTTCCTTTCGAGTCACTCGCAAAAACAATCCATGATACTATCACCAAAAACCACACTAATAAATACTTTGACTTTGATGATTTCCCCGAATCCATTGTGATAATGAGGGTGGATAAAAAAAAAACCCTCAAATTGTTTACTCACAAAAGGATCGTAGCAGGCGGCATTCTATACTTTCCGACTTCTCCAATGGGCAAAACTGCGCGAATGTTTGTATGCATGTTTGTTTACTCACGCTGACAACATGATGAGCTGTCGACGGCGACTGAACCCTGGACCTGATGACGGCATCATCCGTCACCACAGCCGGATCCCTCGTCAGGTCGGCGGTAGACGGTGACTGGCTGCGACTGGACCCCTTGCTATGCCCGTGACTCACGTGGAGTGTGTCCATCTCCTGAAGAAACCTTCACATGGGATCCACACGCATAGGAACTTGCGTTATCTTCTATTGCTGTGCTAGTTCATAAGCTTGAGAGGTCGGTCAGTGATCTCGCCATCCCGTAGTTTTATCTAGAAAATAGATAAAGGTAATTAGGTCTATGAACTATCCATTACAAACTATCATATGCTTTAGACAGTTGGTGACACTATTTCTTTTTCATCAGTTTCATGTGGTGACCTGCAATAATTTTATGACGCATAAAAACTTTTCAGCGCATAAAGGCCACAATATTCAAAGCACTTAAGTTTTATTGACTGGCAAAACTGTGCCCACAATAACATTGATGTTCATTCAGGACATTAAGAACTGCTTTTGCAAATCTTTAAACAAAGATAGAATAGCATACAAATGTATATTAGCTCCCGCACTCGTGCGAACTGTGTCTGTGTCAGAGCCCGTACTAAGAGCAGTCTTGCGTTCGAATCTGTGTGAACTGCGTTATGTATCAATGCGTAGATGTTCCTATTATGTACTTCCTATAGAACACCAGAAGGGGATGACTAACCGACTCTGATATGCATTGTTTTAGCATACCACTGTTTTAATTGTTAGCAGCTAAATAACAATAAATTGGCTAACAGATCTACTCTACAAAGATGACCGCAAACAGTGATTAGGGAGGTATTGCCGTAGCGGTTTACCATGGCCACTACCTTGTCCACTGGACACTGCTGGACATAAGCTTCTTCAATCACTCGCTATATAACGCAAATCGATCAAAGAATGAAAGCAGTCAACGTAGCTATGTCGAGAAGTTGGTGTCTGTCGAATGCTCCAAAACATGAGATTTCGATGCCTTGCGTGTTGAACTAGACTAAAATACGTGACATGTTTTTTCCTAGATCAAAGAGCTCTAAACAAACGATAAACTTCACACACGTGAATGTAGGCGTTCAAAACAAAATCGGCGCTCATATCGACGGCTTAGATTCTGTTATGACTGCAGATAAGCCGATAACTCGATTTACACATATGAAACGCTAAGCGCTTAAACAAACGATATGTTTGGTGGCGATTTATTGAGGGCGTGTTACTCCATATACTGTTAGATTTATTAGGCGGTCTGAGTATTACGAATTATAGAATACTAAGCTTTTCCTGAACTATACTGGGAGTTTGTTCAATAGCAAGTATTTTCAACGAAGCAAGTGCTCTGTGAAGAACTCGAATAATAAGGAAGAAAAGCTAAAAGCACGATAGACAGCTGACCTAGTAGCACTAAGAACTGATCTGGTGAGGTCCCTTAGTCATCGACAAATTGCCAAAAAAGCCATACCACACGAATAATTTCACATCATCAAAATCCTACTGAAAGACGGGCAACACCATTGTTTTAAAAGATCCTCTACTAAAGCATACTACCTAACTAAAAAACCTGACATCTGGTAGCGTCAAAAATCATACTTTCACCATTTCAAGTTCAATTTCACTCCTAATAGCTACACCACAGGTACGAATAGCAGACGTTACTGCTATCAGCCGGTGCCAGGATGTCTAGCCGTCTGCCAACATATTGAACAGTGTTCTTAAGGCTTGAGTGTCCCTCAAACCGTAACCAAATACTGTTGACAAAGCAAACTTTGGTCTAATGCGAAAATGCCGCTTCACTTCAGGTTCTCAAAATAATCTTAAGTTACTATTTCTGGGCTAAGTGCCCTTTATTTCTAGGGCAGACAGTGTCGTTGTGGCTTCCAATTTGACAATCCTCATTAATAATTAGGCCAGAATTCGGATTGCGCCTAGAAGATAGCGACAGTTCTTTATGACAAGCTAGTTTGTCACAGCTGGAGACCAGTTAGATAAAATAAAAATATCGAATGTCTACATAAAATCTAACCTCTAACGGTTTCTCCCAAAAAGTAAAGGTACTTTTTGGGAGAAACCGTTACTTCGATCAGGAACCATAAATCAATATGCCCATAAAACCACTTTATATTGTAATTAAAACATCGAGGTACACAGACAATCTTAATTTTAATACTGCAATAAATTGGCGAACTATTACCACGATTGACCTACATTTGACAACCGGTGCTTTACGAGGGAGCCGTTAATCTTTACGACTGACTGATTGGATGTACCATGGATTGGATACTGATGTGTTATATCAATTTCCCATTGAAGCCAGAAGCTGGAAATAGTCACCAAAGAAGACTCTTTGGTGACTATTTCCAGCTTCTGCAGGCAGGTAGACACCTGCCTTTGACTTGGAGTTGGCGATAATGGATCGTGAAAAATCAGCCTGTTAAGCTCTCACTAGTGGGACACAGGGCACTTTATCTGTGAGGGAGCCAGGACTTGCAACAGCATATTAGGTAGATTTACTCTTCGGTGATTGATTGCGCCACGGTGATAGATACGAATATTTAAAGGGCAAATATCGGAAGAGCGACAACGCTGAATTATCAGTCTATAATTTACGACAGATAAGGTAATCTATCACCATCGCTACTACCAGTTGGTAATAGCTGGATGACAGTAAAAGAAGGATTGAGTAACATAACGTGCGATTGGAGAGAATCATCACTGAGGAAAATGTTAAGTATGAATTTAGATGGCTACAAGAGTAAATGAAGACCAAAGAAACGATCGGTGGACTGTGTGAAGGATGTTATGGGTAGAAAGGACGTGTCTGCTGAGATGACGAGTAATAGAAAGATATGGAAGAAGAAGACATGCTACGCCGACCACAAATAAATTTGGATAACGGCAGGAGAATGATGGTGATAAAGAAAATCAGCAGTGGGCTGACGATGAGGAAATTTCGACAAATGTGAATCTTGATATTCTCGGTAGCAATCCACACGCTCTTTGTTTCTGTTTTACCTTCAATTTTAACATTGTTATATATTGAGTACAGTAACAAACAATACGTTCTAATCTAAAAGGTGAGACTTGTGAATCACTCGCCCTTTTGCGGTTTGTCTGGTATGACTAAGAATTTGTAAGGTTTACTGCGCAAATGTTCCTTGTTCAACAACATTAGTAAGGATAAAACAAACTGCTTTTAATTAAATAACACGATCAATAACCGCTATTGGCACATGTGAGGAGTGAACTGGTGGCGTATCTAGTAGTATGACGTATGCAATTGTCTAGACTCTAGATTTCTTCACACCGTTCAGAGCACTTAAACTAAAGTCACTAACTGTCTATTAATACTTCGCAGACACAGTTCTTCAGAAAATAAATCCAGGTTTAGAGACAAAGAAACGATTAATCAAAAAACTAAAATAGTATCTACTATTGCTAAGGGGCGTAAGAAACGCCCGGTTTCGGTGGAATACAAAGTTGTATCCTATTCGGTCGGTGAATCTGACGATATTCGTGTTCTTTGTTACCTCAAAGAAAATCTGAAAAGTGTTTCGGAAAAAACTACTCCATACAAGGAGAACAGAACTGCAGACGATCGTTGTTCATAATATTATCAAAGGTATGCAACTAAATGATTAAACATTAATTTATCACGAAGTACACGCTCCTCTACGCTCATAACATTAGCGGAATACTTAATCATCAGCGCACATACATAATCGAATGTCATTCACTGGTGAGGAGTAAATAGGTCTTAATACAATCATTGTTCATTAACAATGTAACGCTAATCTACACATTGGAAGATCGATTGAATCAATATGTGAATACAAAGTAAGATTTTTGTTTAGACTTTAAAGATAAAACACGCTGGACTTCTAAGTATATCATGTTACTAAAGAAGAAACATTCTTTCGAATATTGAAGCACAAATCTACTCACATTATTAAAATAATTTATCAGTAAAGTACGGGCCATGTGATATTAAAAGAACAACCCTCGTCATCTGGCAATTTTCACAGATAATGTTGTGTCCAAGGTCGTATTTGTATTGCACGAGCTACTGAACCACACTGAACCCTCGTAAGGGGCAATCAAAGCCCAAGCGCTATTAAAAATTCAACCATATTACTTGGAATAAGTCTTTATAAAAGCCAAATGATACGTCTATAGATTTCTTGTCAATTTAGAACTGACAAGGCTATATTTTCTTTAATACTAAATCAGAAAGTTCGATTAGCTCTAATACGTGCTTCAGAGGCTAACGCAGAAACTAAATCACGTGAAGGAATGAAATCCGTCATCATATTTCTGTTCTACATTTACATCTGACCCCAAACATCATTACATTGTTCGTGAGCTTCGGCTATTAGCAACCAAATCGAGAAGTATCGTAAAATCGATCGAACGAATGATCGCACTTTGAACATTCGAGTTCTCGTTCGACTGCTGAGATATCGCGAGGATGATGAGTCAATGCTCGCAAGTATAATTTCCTGTGTAGATAGTCAATTATAACAGTGCATCTGTTATAATGACCGGAGTAAGATGATCAATGAAATAGTTTATTAGCTATTATCGACCTGATTCTCGTCCATTAACTGTTCATTTCCTCCAGCAAACGCAGAAAAGAAAATGGCGTGCATTACAATGTTTTTTCTAAGCAAAGGCATCTTCACGAGAGTTCTACAAAAGAGGGGCCTACTTGAAACGATGCCCTTTCCCATTTTCCATGCTCGCACGTACTTTCTCCTCATCATTCTTTATGTGGTGTGCCGTTTGCGTGCATAGCTAGTCGCATTTTTCTGATTGTTCGCATTTCTACTGCGTTAATTTTGCTTCTGGTACACCAAAACTATCTTTGACACTTTGTTATGCATAGACCTAGCCCCAATGTAATTTTTCTTTGCGGCACAATACAACAATTCAGTGTAATGACACCAAAACGTCCATGTGTCCCAGATATTTGCTAAAAGTTGTTTGTAGCAAAAAAACAAATTCGCAAGTCGCCCGAACGAATGTCGAAAACAAAATGGAGCTTAAATAAGATGTGTAGTAGGTATAAAAAGGTTCTAGCAATGACAATATCTGCCGAGCCCTAGTCTGATACAAAATAAGCAGCATATAAAATATGGCGACATTAGCGTACAAAAAAGGATTTTATGAGTAAGGCAAAAAAGCCTGTAGTTTTAGTAGACAAGCAATTTAACCATTGACTCTCGGCATATAATATAATAGGTAACAACGTAGGCAAATCTTGACAAAAACAAGTAAACGACACTAATTTCTGAATATAACTGATAGCTGAAAAGAACACTCATGTTGGCGTGAACTGTTTTCATGTGTCAAAAACTTATTTCAGAGCAATGATATTATAAAGAAGATACGCCATGTTCATACTGAATGGCGTTCAGATATCGTTGCGAGTAATTTAAAACTACGACAGCGATAGATAATACGGAACGTATAAGATAGAAAGAGATAGCTAGCTATCAAAGTGCAACAATTGTGTCACTTTGTCCTCAACTCTTTTTACTATACATATAATATCATTGTTTCAGAGTAAATATGTTTTCAGTAGTTAAGCTGCAGAAGTGAAACACTGCTCTTTACACTGGTAATTATTGGCTATAAGTTCTTTTAATTGCCATTGGTTTCAAGTTAAAACTTAGGCTGCTTCGCGGCAATGCTTGGTATTTTGGACCTTCGGACTGAAATAAATGTAATGTGCATGTGATGCGGCGGAATGAGCAAAATGTCGTGAGGAAAGTTTTGAGTATGAATGTGGATGGGTATAAGAGTAGAGGAAGACCGAAGAAACGATGTATGGACTGTGTGAAAGATAATATAGCAAGAAAAGAGGAGTGTGATGAGGTGACGGGTAATAGAGAAGTACCTATGGAAGAAGTAGAAATGCTGCGCCGACCTCAAATAGAATAGGAGAATTATGAACGAAAACGAATGTTTGCCTTGTTCTACTAAGTACAACACCAACCGTTGAAAAGTAATAAACAGCAATGAAATCGTTGGCACCCTTCCTAGTTATTTATCAAACAAAAATTAGTACCGGCTATGTTTAGATAACACAACGCATTGACATATTGAACTGTAACCACGGGAAAAAAAACGTTTGACCCATTCTTATCAGCTAATAACTCGATCTTGGCGGGTAGTCATAATATTAGGGTAGCGTACTTATATTATTATTAACGATATATTTCGAGTGTTTGATTACGATATTTTGAAATAATCAGGTCGCTTCATAGTTTTAAGTTGCGTCAGTGTGGAGACGGAATTAGATTGAGATGATTTTTTGAGATTGACTCATTTGAAACTAACAGGAAATGCCTCTGGCGAAATAACAATAATCTGGAAAACTTTTGCATTGCTAATCCTATCCGGTTTGACTAAGTACTGTGTTTTATGAGCAGTGATTACGCTATTGTTTATTTGTTAGCAATTAATTAAATAGTTTTTGAAAATTACTGCCAGTGCCAACACGCACGTAGTCGTGATCGTGAAATCAATATAAGAGAATATTGTATTACCACAGTATTACATAAAGGATTGTCAAAATGACAATATTCAATAGCAAACCTCCCATAAACGAGACATACAAATAAAATATTCATGGCCTGTTAGCCACTATAATGTATTCGTACCTTTTACGTGGTATCCTCTGAAATATTTCAACGTAATCTAGGTATACTGAAACAAACAACTACCAACTTTATACCAGGAGTGCATAGTCCAAAACGGCTAAAATTATCCGGCGTATAGTAATTTAGTTTGCGTGGGAGACTGCAGTACCCTAATCAGAATCACAATACAGACGAAATGGAGAGCGATTTAAAGAGATAACAGTATTTTTGTATTGTTGAAAACATGAGCTGATGGAAAGTTAATTGCATACATTATAATGTTCACTGTGCACTGCTGAGTTTTATATTCATAACGTTATGATTGGTTGCTAGCTCTCTCTTCCAACAATATATTATCTAGTATTAACATAGCTGCTGGGCGGTGCATATGAATTAACTAATGAGCGATAAGAACTTCTGCCAATTGGCTGTTAGTCCTATTGGGCATCTTGCAAGTTGGACATTCTACAAAAAATTGGCGCCGGTCTATTCATATTTTACGACTGTCGAGTTTCGACGCTCTTTTCATGGCGTACTCCGACTTTACATTGCTTTATGTCTCATGCAACGTAGCCACACATTCCAGTAACAACATTTAATCCAAACACTACATTTATAATGTAGAACTGTCGACCACAGCTTCTCTGCAATGTTTTCCTTCTCATTTTTTCAGTGAATAACAAATTTTAATGCTGGTCCACAAAAACAGACCCACATAACCGGACGGGCTTAACATGACACGTGAAGGAGAGTCAAAAAACTCCAATATAACGTTATGAATAAATCACATACAGGCGCACGGTAAAGGAAGCCTTTAAAAATTGTTCCCGGAGTTACATAAAACATTGTACCCTTTCTAAAAGAATTTCCTCGAAAAATTCGATTACCAAATGCCTGTACACTCTGTATTGTTCACGTGTATCGTACCAAGTATAAGTTTGTCAAGTTTCTGCCCAAGAACCTTTCAGTGTTCCACGGAGCATGATATCACTTTCATAATCACTAAACTTCGTCTAATATTACAGCAAAGGGAACAAAATTTCTTGCGAATTGATGTTGTTATAGGCTCTCTGCGGTCAACCAATTAAACATTTTAGCTCTCCGTGATTTTGATGGAAGTTCAATGAACATTAAAATGTCTGTTGTCAACGATGATGGTGGTATTGTCAAGAAAGAGGGTTTAATAGGTATTTTATTAAGGAACAAAGCTCCGGCGGGATTCCCAAGTTTCATTACACGGGTCAGTGGTTGGATGGGCTGCGGTAAGCTTTGTTTTTTTATCTGCGATGGAAGATAACTACACGTATCTAAATTGTCGGCGAAGTTTTTTGGATGACAAACCTTAGGAGGCCAGGTTAGGAATTCAGCCGTCATCCAACTGGAATTTAAGGAGGATATGGCCAAGGTAATGACCTGAAAAGGATAGGCCGAAGCTATAATGTTTCAAGGCTTCAAAGAAATCCACATAATAGCTCAATGCTACTCGTGTGTTGAAAAATCGATTTTATACTCAGTACCATTATTCGCTGCTAGCTACTAAGCCAGTATTAAACTATCGTTAAATAATTGCTGTAGCTGTTGTTTAAAATCCTATAACGCAATTACTAGCACAGTCATATAAATGAATCGTATCAGGCCATTGCTCAACTGAACACCTGGGAGTTTCGCGTGGCCGCGCCCGTCGCTCGATAATAACATCATAGTTATTAGGTAAATGCTGCACTCGAGATGCTAATTGTACTTTTCCTGTTGATAAATTCAGTTCCGGAATAGAATTTATTTTTGTACCGACAGTAAACCTTGACGTTCATAGTTTTGTTTCGGTTTTCGCGCTCATGGCATAGTTCTGGTTGGAAAATGTTTCATGAAATTGTGAATTCATATCCTCCACGAGCTGCGAGATTTTAATGAACTTCCGGTTCACCCTAAGCTTACCACTCGGCTTGTAGGGACCTTGCTGGCTGGCAAATTTTTATTTTAACACAGTGACTTATTCAAGGGGTTACCGCAGATTGCGCCTATTACGAGAGCAGAAGATGGTGGATATTTTGAATCTGCATTAATTTTACAATTTCCCTTTATTTTGATTATAATTTGTATTTCATCGAATTTGATTTGATTCTAAGAATTCATATCAGATTCATCGAAGTTTTCATTTTCCCGTTTTGTTTAATCTTCTTATCATTTAAGTTTCGATGATTACGAATCGAATGCACCAATCCTTCATGCATGCCTGATTGTACAAACAATCGCGGTAACTGGCAAGTGGCAATTTTTAATTTAACAATTTGCTATATTACTCGGTGAATAAAATAAATTAATTCAAGTGAAAACGCTCGTATTGTAATTCAGTTTCTACTTACATAGGACCGAACCACAATGATCACAAATTAGTATTCATTTTTGGTTCTTTGTTACTTACTCAAAATTAATTTAACCGACCATATTTGACCTAGTTCATAAGCCGCATAACGTGTTTCTAGTTAAAAATCCTTTTAAAATACGCCCCTTATCAAATGCTATCGCACCATTTATTCGAATTAGATAAATTAGTACTTACTATTCGTATTTTTATCTTATCCAACTGTATGTACAATAAGCTCCAATACGGTATTATCGTCGATTCTAAGTAGGAAATGCGGCAAATAAGTTCACTTAGTACAAAGGTACTTACTTACATCGAAGGAAGAGGTTTATTTACATAGTATTTTAGTGTCTATCTCCTATCACATAAGCCATGTTGAAATTTCTATTTGTTTCTGTCTCTTCATCGTCATGCCCTTATTTGTGGTCGGCACAGCATATTTTCTTCTTCCACACTTCTCTATTTCTCGTCATCTCAGCAGTAAACTCCTTTCTGGCTACATCATCGTTCACACAGTCCATCCATCGTTTCGTTGGCCTATGACTACTCTCTTCTCATTTATTTCTCTCTCTCTTCTCTTAGTTAATCTTTTATCTTTTCTCTACTATCAGGAAACATAGTTTAATGAGACTTTTTCGCCAGTGCGATTACTCGTTTGCATGTTTATTTTCTTTCTACCTAGTCTAGAACTTTCCGAATTGCAATGTACTGGGCGTGAGTTAAGCCTGGAATTAACACCCACATTCGTATCTACCACTGTCTACGATCCTTTAGCCGTAAGCTGTGTGATAGCTGCAAATCTAGTGGCTCTAATACGAGTCATACTTTTGGAGCCAATTTCTGGTATGCATTTTTGAAAGTAGTGGGGGAAAATGTTGAGTATGAATGTAGATGGCTATAAGAGGCAAAGAAACGACGGAAAGGACTGTGTAATGGATGATACGCCACGAAAGGAGGTGTCTGATGAGATGACGAGTAATAGAGAAGTGTGGAGGAAGAAGCAAGCTGCGCCGACCACAAATAAATTGGAATAAGAGCAGGAGAATTATGATTCTTGAAAGAACAGGATTGTGGCAACATTTTCTAGTAATGAGAGCCTCGTGAGAGTCGTCGTGAGAGCCTTAAGAGGGCTGTTACATTTTTTTTCGCAAATTTTTGATTTTTACTTCCTGGATCAAATTTTTTCGACCGGCCTACACGACTAATATAATATTGATCTCCGGACGATTGTCGATTATTATTGACGAAAATTAGAGACGAGACTGAGGTGCGAGCTGAATTGACGCAGAATTATAGTTCTCCAATTTTATTTATTGTAATTTTGTCTTATTATATTGACAAACGAAAACTAATAAAACGTATTCGTTGTAGATCGAAGTTTTATGTCATATTAATGTATTTGATAAAATTGAGTTTATTTGGAATATAATGGACGCTGAAAATGCATACATTTTAGATCAATATTGCTTTTGAATATCGTTTTTTTTTTGCGTCGATTCAATTTTTATTTCAATATTCTAATCAATCTACAACCTTGAGGACTATATGACCAGTACATATATATTTTTTTTAGATTTTTTCGTGTTACCAGTTTGATACAAATGGCAGGAGAAAATCTAATGTTTAACGTTTGCTTGAAATTGGCTGTCGGAAAATTGCTATTTCTAGTAATATTAACTATTATAACAAAATTCTAATCAATCTACGAACTAAAACAAAGCCAGATTTATGATTCTTCATTGAAATATTATGCCATAATCTTTATAATAACAAATATCGAGGACTTGGAAAAGTACGTATTTTTGGTCAAACGCCCAAAATATGTGAGCGCGCCCTTAATGTTAGGGGCATTATGGTAGGATCCACAATAGAGGAAGACTGAGTTTAGTTTCTCTTCTTTTCTCTCTGGTCATAATTCGTATCCAAGACGAGCTGTCAGGGTATCGTCCTCGGTGTGGGCGCGTTCATTGAGGCTGCGAGCCGCCCACTACCTGAACGCGCCCCAAAAGGTGGTAGCCGTAAGGCTGGCCCGGGGGTACCGTACGATCCCCCGCGAGGCGGCGAGCCTCCTTGCCGGATTGCCGCCTTGGGATCTGGAGGCGATAGTCCTCGCGCGCCTACATGAATGGCGCGCGGAGGCGCTACGCCGGGGGGAAACTCCGCTGCCGCAGCAAATTGTCGCTCAGCGGACAGACTTCCGGCGGGATCTCATGGCAATATGGAGAGAGCGACTGTCGCAACCCCGTGCAGGACACGCCACAATAGTGGCGATAAGTCCCCTCTTTGAGGAGTGGCTTGAGAGACGCCACGGCGTCCTCACCTTCCGCCTGACGCAAGTCCTCACCGGACGCGGTTGTTTCGGGAGGCTCCTGCACCGAATCGGGCTGGAGGAAACGCCCGGGTGTTTCCACTGCGAGAATCGTCCGGAGGACACAGTGGAGCACACGGTGGAGGTGTGCCCCGCGTGGGCGGAACACCGCCGTGTCCTCGAAGCGGCGATCGGCGGCGGCGACCTCTCGCGTCCGGCCCTGGTTCAAGCCATGGTCCGGAGCGAGATGGAATGGGACGCCGTCACCTCTTTCTGCGAAGCAGTATGCTAGAGAAGGAGGTGGCGGAACGTGAGAGGGAGAGAACCTCACGACCCGGCCGCCGCGGGAGACGCCCCGGGCGTCGAGGGCCACCACGTGGGCCCCGGCCACTGTAGGCGCGGGCCTGTGGACGGTGGGCTATGGGTTAGCTCGCTCATGACATACCTCGCTCTCATGACGACAGGCCGTGTCGACGGCGCGTTCGTGTTCCACACGCGCCTCAAAGAGAGTCAGCAATAGGAAGGGCCGATGCCTGCCGGGGTTGCGGGACTATTCGAAAGAGATATCGTGGCCCCGGAACACAAAGGGCTAAGAAGGAACAAGGATGGGTTTTAGGCTTGTGCATTTTGGTACTAGGATCGACGATAGATGAAGACTGTCTTTAGTTTATCTGTCTCTCTGTTCATATTTCGTATCCAAGACGTTAAACCATCCAAAAGACAGTAACCTGCCAAAGTGCGTCACATCGCGTCAACAGACGTAACATTGGCCATTGTCCATTGTGCAAAGGAGCAATACAAAATTAACCACTACATACATATAAACCAGTTTATAGAGGGAAGTGTTCAATTAAATGTACTATATCCCCACGTCATAGCACTCAATTTTATAATAAAAGAAGAAATTATGGAAATGAAACATGGAATTCAAAATGGATGTGTGCCAAATTCTTCTGTGACATTTCCTACGCAATTTTTTGCCTATAATTTTAGAAAAATTATCTTTTTTGTTGTGATAGGCTGACAAAAAATTATAAAATGTAGTTAAGACCGCAAACAAATATCTTGATAAAAGTATTGCTAGGGTTTAATCTATACTAATATTATAAAGAGGTAACATTTGTTTGTAAGTTTGTATGTAGGGGGGTAATCTCCGAAAGTACCTAATGAACCAATTTCAAAAATTCTTTCACCATTAGAAATCTACATTCACCCTGAGTAACATAGGCTATATTTTATCCCCGTACTCCCACGGGAACGGGATATACGCGGGTGAAACCGCGTGACGTCCGGTAGTTAAAAATAAAATACAATGGCCTAAGAAATCATTTACCGACATTGTAATATGTGAACAGTTCAAAGTTTAATTGGCATAAAATAATATGATAAAGCTTCTTACCGCGACTTCGCCCGCGGCAGCGGTAGGAAATTATCCCATGGGACTACTGACGGGTTAAAATTCCCATGCCCTAACCTAAGTCATTTCCACCAGTGTCCCGAATTTTATTGAAATCCATACTGACGTTAAGGCATAAAAGAGTAAGCGATAGATAAACTAAGTTACTTTCACATTTTATAATATTAATATGGATTGTATCAGTAAAACCAAAAAGTTGATATAAGTAATTTAGTTTGTTAGATATGTTTATTCTATTCGGAAAAAATATAAGGCTCCTTGAATAGCACAATGAGATTGTGATAATAATAATTATATGAATTCATTATAACTAATGAAACCGGTTTTGTGACTCAGAAAATACTTTGTTAACCTAACCATATTTGAGTAGAGTCTATTCACTGTTAATTTTATACAAAAGTTATGAAATAAGCTTTTTAATAAGTTATTTATAATAGATACTTGCTATTTATGTCTATAGGAATTATTTAAACAACTTACGGGGACATCGGTGACAATATTAACATTAATTAGCAGTGTTGAAAGATTAAGGTACCGTTTGTAGATGACCAAAAAACTACATTACTTGATTTTTTATGGGAGAAAAAAATATAATGTGGCATGATGTTTATGCAATAGTTAATTTATTTCAAGGTCCAAACCATCCAGTTTTTAACAGAGTCAGATTCTGTACCCGTTACAAGTATTTTAATGTCTACTTTTAGTCTTGAAAAAGTGTCCTTGATAACTTGAATTCTAGTTTTTATTAGACTATCTCATAGCTGTATGTGTATCTGTAAACTGACATTTTTACAGAACTATTATTTGTTACAAGCAACAAAAAGCTGTTTCAAAATCAATATCTCGAAGAAATTATTAGAATCCACAACTTGCACATAATGACTAAACAGAGTACCTTTAAAGTTATCAAACAGTACAGCATAATAGCACATGAATACCACAGATAAACACAGAACCATGACTCATAAACATTTAAAGAGTCCAAGTAACAAGGAGGTCTGTAATTAGCTGTAAGGTTTTGTTACCTTTTTTGTGTGTCTGGCAGTTAACAATGTGTAGGGTGGCCGTTAGAATGAAAATTAAAAAATGTGGCCATGGTACAAGTTTGCGCCATGATACTGAAGTAAGTACCTACACTGTATTAGGAAATAGATACTCTTCTTGTTTAATATTATAATACTGGTTACTGATATTAGTAAATCTAGGAACAAGAAATATTAAGATGCTCATTTTGATTCAGATTGCTAGTGATATAAAAGTCTAATAAAACCAGTGTCAATTGATATTAGCAATGTGAAACCAGATTTTTCGGGCCAGCATTTTAGAAAGATTCAATGCATTGTTATTCCAAGTTTGAATTATACATTTTAAAACTGCCTGATACAAACCCAAAGCTAATGACTCACCTCACAGTGATAAAAAAAAAACAAAGAGTAAAAAGATGATGTATTTTATCTCATTTCAACACACTTAAGTGCAGCAGTTGTTTGATGCACTGGCAGCTGGCCAAGCATCACGCAAATGATACGCACACATTCACAGGCCTTGGTAAGCCATCGAACAAGGAAGTACATGCACACATCACAATAAGCAGCACATACTAGTGCCCTAACATTACCTTGAAAGGTTCATGTTTATTGGACGTATACCTTGTTAAAACGCTTGATATCACGTACTTACGATAATTAAACTATTATCTTTTATTAAAACCAAGACCCGAAAAAAGGAGTAACTTTTCGATCCAAATTCTGATAGATAACGAATGTTGCGGTTCGTCGGCATTTGGTAATTATACTCTTTTCTGGCCTTTAAATTTTAGCAAATGAAAACTTGAATTCAATTATCCCGGCAGCTTACATCAGCATTAATCATATAATAAAAGAAAAAGAAATCACAGCAAATGATTGTTCAATTAGAAACACTTTACTTACAATTTCTTAGCACCAGGATCTGCTTGTAAGTTTTAATTACATTTCTTTGTTACACTTAATAATTCGTACGGTCTTTTCCACAAATTCAACACCACAGTATCTATTATTTCAGATTGCGATTGTAGTAAAATGACAGAAAACAACGGAATAGAAAAAGACGTGTGGTATGGTTGGATGGATGAGCAGTTCTTCTATCATTTTACACAATAGATGGCGCCGCCTTCGATTCAACCATAGACGACGGAGGAGTATTATGAAGGACCGAATTCAATAAAAAAGATTGCCATGCTTTGTTCGTACAAACTTACGCAACTTTGAGTAAAATATTAATTAAAAAAACGTGATTCTGCACAACACCTAAAGTCTGACAGACATTATTATTAATAAAATTAATAATAATGACTTACTGGGCGACATTATTATTAATCAAATTAATAATAATGTCTCCCAGTAAGTTTCAAACAAAAGAGAAATGACACCAATATTAGTTACGACACGATTAGTCTTTAAAATACTACATAAACCATTGACCTAAACACAAACAAGCATATTGCTGCTGCTGCTACAGATATTTACAAGGTATGATGTTATCTGATTATTCCAATAAACAATCTATAACCGATATTAATAGCTAGCTACAAAAAAAATAAAAATAGGTCACGATTTTGTGGTTTATCTTAAAATATACGCTAGTAGAGGTTTCGTTTTAAATAAAAAAATGGTTGCCTGTAAAGTCGGTATACGGGCGAAAGTTTTACGTGACAACGACTTTGAGTGGTAAAATAATCTTTTTATGTCTGTCTCTCTCGCTCTTAGGCGGGCTCTCACTCGCTCTCATTGTGAGCGCATAACGTGAGCGGAGCGTAACGCAGTTTCTTGAAGTGTCACCCGGCAAACCAATTTATAAGACGTTGTCACGTCAAAAGTAAGTAAGGTCTGTACAGTTGTTCTTATAGAAGTTTCATAAAATTGTTTTCTACAATGTCAGCTGTGTGATGATATGCTTTTCGGAATGTAAACCTGCAGATAATTTTTGTTATTCGGTCCCTAATAATGACCATCCATCGACTGCTAATGCTACGTAAGCGACATCTAGCGGGAGACAATGAAACTTTCGAAACTCGTTCTATCTCACTTGCACTCGCGGATTCCGTGCGACCGAACGGTTCAATGACTTTGGCGACCGTTTCTATTTTCTCTCTGGTTTTGTCGTCGGGTCGGCCTGCAAGGAAGGGGTCTTTGTTTGCGTTTCACGTTCGTGTCGCACGGTATCATCTGCGACCGCGGCTCTATCGTATCGTTGCCGAGACGGAATGTGCCCGCATAAGTGGAAGCGTGGGTCTCGCTCCTCCCGGTCGATGTGAAATGTCGTGCAGTGTGCCAGACTGGCGCCGTCATCTAGTGCAAGTGCAGTGAGGTGCAGTGGTGTGTGCGAGCGCGCGTGGGTCGACTCGGCCACGGCGAGCGAGGTGCGCGGAGGTGGCGGCGGCCGTGCGGCCATGACCGGCGACATGCCTCTAGGGAGCGCGCACGCGTTCGGGCGCGCGTTGCTCCGGGACGGGGCGCTGCCACCGCTCGAGCCCGGCCCGCCCGCGCCACCGGCCAACAACGCGCAGCCGCCCGACAAGCGGCCACCCGCGGCGGCCGCGAGCCCCGAGCAGGTCATGAAGCTCTACATGAGCAAACTTACCCCCTACGAACACCGTGAGATATTTGACTACCCCCAAGTGTACTTTATAGGCGCGAATGCCAAGAAACGGCCCGGGCTGGTCGGGTTCCCGAACAATTGCGACTACGACAACGAGCAAGGCTCGTACATCCACATACCGCACGATCACATAGCGTACAGATACGAGGTACTGAAGGTGATCGGCAAGGGTAGTTTCGGTCAGGTGGTGAAGGCGTACGACCACAAGAAGCGCGAGAACGTCGCGCTCAAGATGGTGCGTAACGAGAAGCGCTTCCACCGCCAGGCGCAGGAGGAGATCCGCATCCTGGAGCACCTCCGCGAGCAAGACAAGGACAACACGATGAACGTGATCCACATGTTCGACTCGTTCACATTCAGGAATCACACATGCATCACATTCGAACTGCTATCGATCAACTTGTACGAGCTGATAAAGAAGAACAAGTTCCAAGGGTTCTCGCTGCAGCTCGTCCGCAAGTTCTCGCACAGTCTGCTGCAGTGTCTGCACGCGCTCAACAAGAACAGGATCATACACTGCGACATGAAGCCCGAGAACGTACTGCTCAAGCAACAGGGACGCTCCGGAATTAAGGTATGGTTACAGTAATTACTAAACCAACACCCTGAAATACATTTCGTAAAACCTAAACATTGCAAAACGCTGACTGTCTGAAAACTTTGGCAGGACGGCTGGCTGACACTGATTGTCAGTATTAAATTAGTTGATAATACTCCTCGATTACGTGGAGGAACCAAGATAGAATGAACTCGTTGAACCGAAAACGCATTCCTCTTGGGGACTTTCGATAAAACAACTAATTGTGAGTTCATACACATAGGCCGGTGCATCAGTGCTCACTTCTAGCCAGTTCCGTTTAGAAACTCATTTGTATTACTCGAAAAACAATCACAGATAGCGAACACCTGTTTCCATAGTTCATTCGTCGGCGGATAAAATCAATAAGCAGTCTGTGTAACACTTTTTGGTAAACATTTGCAGCTGTGTGCGCGTTAGCCCGATCAGCTGGCCACAGCCGCACCCCTATTTACCAATACCCACCCACTGTAACACTCGCGTAACGGTACTAGGATACGTTTTCGTGTGTATGTTGGTGATATAGTTGATAAATTATAACAATGACTTTATGGAATGACAGCTTTACGGTTCTCTTTATCTTCGAGGCTAAGCAGTGCTTGCTGAGGTCAGATCATGGATGGGTGACCAACATTACGCACCGGGTCTCCTTCCGTGTCTTGGAAAGTACGTTAAGCCATTGGCCCCGGCTGTCATTTGTAGATCTTTGACGGTCGTAACGATGGGTCAGAAACCCAAAAGTCTGACAATCAGTTTACCAAATTGCTATGGTATTACCCAGTAACTGGGTTACAGAGGTCAGATAGGCAGTCGCTTCATGTCAAATACCAGTATTCAGCTGCATCCGGTTAGGCGTAAACCGACCCCAACATAGTTTAGGAAAAGGCTAGACCAAAAGACAATGATATTAATATGACTGTTTATATTTATTATTTATAAATGGATTATAAAGCGTTCGTGGAAATATGTCCGGTTTCTGATACGTTTATTACTTAGGCTTGTTCGGACGATAAACGTTATCTGTGGCCCGCGTCTCGAGTCGCTCACCCGATCGCGTTCTATTTTTAAACATCCCGATACATTCAGTAAGTCGGTCTCCCGCCATGTGATGTTACACTGTGGTTATTTACGTCAACAACTCACCACGCATCCGCGTACATCCAAAACACGGTTAAGACTCGTATCCAATGAAATACAAACCAATGTCACTGCGACACTGCATGCATCGATTTAAAAAGAAATTTTTTCCAACAGTTGTAGTTAACAAAAACACTGACCTACAAGTTGATGATTGAGCTGCTTAGAGTTGCCACTGTCAAAATTTTCTTGTGAATCTTAAAGTTAACGGCTCTATTGTATGTGTAAAGAAGTATGTTCATTGTTTTATAAGGAACGTTAAACAGGAAAGCTGGTGTATCTTTTATCAGCCAGAGGCTTGCTTGCGTAATGATGAATTTATCTAGGTTGCGTGCAGTGTCAATGACGCACGTGTAATCAGGTAATATTACGTTCTACCTGAATGCAACTGAAGTTACAATAAACCTAATATAATTTTATTAGTATTAATAACGTCTGCCATGATAAATTCCAGTCTTCCCAATATGACATTGAACATTTAACAATGTTTATTCAGGTGAGACCTAGATATTAGCAGATATGCAGGCTATCGATAAGATAAATGCTCTATTGGAGCATATTGTTACTACGCGCGTTCAACGGTACAAGCGCACGCGCAGCGCGCACGTCATTGAAACTCAGCACGGTTTTCATCCATTGTTTTCGTTTCACAAAAATTCATAAGCGTTAGCTAACCGCCCGCGCCGTTAAAAATAACATGTCCTCATTATAAAACAGATGAATATGGTGGCTAACCGTCATATTTTTTTTGTCCAAATAGCGGTACGAGTAATTTTTAATTTGAAACCGGTTTTATAAGTCGCTTATTTGGCAGAAGTTACCGTAAAAGTTTTGTGTCAATTAAGGTTTTTAATGAGCGAAGAAAGGATGTAGTTTCGTCCGCAAAATATTTTCCTTCGTTCATTTGCGTCATCGGAGCAAAGACAATGAAAACTTTTCACATAATTTCCTTCTTCGTGTAACTGTTTCTTACTGCCACAGTAATCTGATTCATTACTCATTTGTTTCAAATAAATGCATAAATTACACAAATTAATTATTTTTATCTTGACTACATCGATCTAATAACTGGTCACGGGAGCAGATTTATCTTGGCCGTTCTAAAAACATGTAAAGCACGGACGTTAATTAACTGCCTTCTGATTACTCACTGGAGCTTGAACTAATTATGATTCCAGGCATAATAACATCTTGCTTCTACGCTATATTAATAGAGATCATTGTTCTACAGGAGATTTTTGCACGTAGACACCGCTATGATGTAGAAATATGTAAAGCTTCAGTCGAGATGTTGGATCAACATCTTCGACCCTGCCATAGCTCAAAAACTACCTGCTGGGTTTTAGAATCCTTTGTTGTCGGGTGTTTTTTGTAGTCAAAGTTACGAGAAACTAAATACATACAAGTATGGGTTAAACAAAAAAATACTCGGCCGTAGACAAAATCTAGAAAAAAACTAAATTATCCAAGCATTTGGAAATAGAATGTCGGTTGCTAGTGTTGCTACTGGCTGTAAATAAACAAAGCCGCAAGAAAACTTTTAAACGGTTAATCGGATTTCCTAGAATTATTTTTATTTAAAACAAAAGCGTTTTTCACTGCACCACCGCGAGTCGGTTTTTGCGAATTTTCCACTCAGTTTAGTGCGACAGCGGGCAGGCTCGCATCACGACCGCGTCCAATGCCAGATATTTCTGACATGGCGGCGTTTTGTCGTTGACTCGTTGCAACTCTGCGGTCTGCCAGTCACGCGACGTTGAAACTAATCCTTCGAGCAAACCGTGTCGACAGTTTAACTCAAATTCTTTTCTACTTGCATTCTCGTATTACATTTGAATTAAGAATTCGTGCGCGTGATCAGAAAACCGCAACTTAATAAGTCTGTCCTTGATTGACGTTAATCAATATTGAGGACACCGATTTCCTTTTTAATTACTGTCAAATTGATCAACCCAAAAATCTAAATATCTTTCCTAAGATAATCAATTTAATTTGTGACAAGTTTTGAGTAACGGATCACGCTAATTTTTCGCATCTTAAATCGTTCAGACAAGGCAAGATCGTTCTTTGGAGACATAATAAAACTAAAACAGGTTTCACCTTAACACTGTCCCGTCTCCCGACATAAAGGGAGCTGGCAACACAAAAAAAACATGTGTTTCCAAACAAACAGGCCCGATGCACATGCGAGCTTTCGAAGGAACACCTGTGCCAGGTAGATTTAAAAATAAAACCCGCCTAACTGGAGCAGGTTCCATAAAGAGCAAGGCATACATTCTGTCCTTCGCAGTGAATAATGCATGGAATTGTATGGATCACTTGACTTCACTCTTTACGACCCAGAGAGGCGCACTAGGCACAGAAGAGTTAAAATTTTATCATTCAGCTCTAAATTCTCCGACTTTCATACTGGTAAAGAACTAGATTTTCGCTCCAGTTTTGACGTTTGTGAAGTAAACAAAGGAATAAAATAAAATTTTATTGGGTACTCAGACTTCTTTCCGAGTTCAGTGGGGCTTCAAAAACATCCCTGAACTTTTCATAACTGGCAATATTCAGAAAAGATGGCGTGCTGGCACGTTTTTCAATTTAATTACGTGTGCCGGGGCAATTTTTTTACGGATGCAACTTTCTATCGAAGTATGGACAGGTGGACTTAAGAGGGAGCCATTTCTGAGTCTGCAAATTAGTTCACATATGCGAACTTAAAGATGGCTGCGACTAGCTGAATGCGGGAAGCGAAGAATCGGATGATGTCGCGTGACTTGGGGGAGGCCTATGCCCAGCCGTGAACTGCGATAGCCCGAGTTGATATCCTTGTAAGGAAACTACAGGAAAGAACTCACGAAGTCACGAATTGACAGACCTAACAATCCACGCAAAACAACACGTGTTTAATCCGTGTTCACAAGTAGCCATATTAGTCTTAGATACACGTGTGTACATTACAATCGAAGCTCATGCATTATGGCCGTAATGACAGCCTGATTGGTATTCCAAGGGCTTCCTCGTCTCCTTAGCATAACAAACAAACATTGTCTTTACAATTTTAATGAGTATTTGCTTCATCACTGCACATAACACCACATAAGCTGAATCTGACTCAGACAGACCTGATTCTTAACAATTTCTGCAATCTTGAGGACAATGCCGTAGATCTACAATAGACAGCGTAATTATGAGTATTAGAGCAAGGTTGGAAACTGCAAATAGATCGTAGGTGGTCATCGCTCCCATGAGATAAGTGGTCTGGTCAGGATGTTTGTCTTACTCATTACTAGAGTTTACTCTAGGCCGGTGCCCCGAATTCATTCAGGCAATTCTTTACAAATGACAGTCTCAATTTGTGAACTTTGTTCCCCTGACATTAAGGCTCTGGCGCCTACAAGTCGTCAGGCATGCCCTAAATAAGGAGACATTAACATAGACGGTTAACATGCGTCTTTAATGAAAGGAGGATTACCGATTCTGAGCCGAATTATTTGCATAAATCTTTTATTCCCATTCGTCTTTGTTTGTACGGTGACGCATCCGAGTGTCAGTTACATGACAAGGAGGTTTGTGTGACAAAGAGAAGTAGTATTATGATATTATTTGCATAAACAGAACAATCTAAACGATGTCACTTTTGTATTAACATGTTTTATAATATGATTGTGGAGTAACAATGGCATTATGGCGGAAGTCTTTGTAAGGTAAAGTACTCTAGAAATGGCCGATGAACGCTTAAAAGTAGGACTTTTACGACTGTTAGTGGACGTATAATTTTCACATTTGATTGCTCACTGATAATTCCTGTGCCTTTTTTCGTTCTGACTTCTGTTCTCTATGGTCATATAGCATACTTTGTTGGGGAAAATTACCCGCTATTAATTGTAGAGTATCTCGTTCTTATACATTCAATAATTTCTGTAATAAAACTGAAACGAATAATATATTAAAATTAATACCTTCCTCAGCTTACCTTATTTATTGCTATTTTTACGCTACAATATTATCGATGACAGTTATTTTTCCATTTTAGCAGTTATATCCATTTATAACAATTTAAGGAAACACTGAATTGTTTTAAATTCATTATCGTCAACACTGTAAACAGTATTTACATTGTACAATCTAGGCTGTGCAGTAAAACATCGCTTTTCTAGTTCACAAGCAATTTCAATGCGATAGGCAAATTAGTTCCTTGTTCGTAATTAGCAAATTGATATAATTTATTGCACATTCGGTATGCGGCTGTGTACTATGAAATATTGTTGTTTTCAGAACATATTTTCCTGCGTATGTTATTTGCAGTAGTTCCCTAGATGATTTGTCATTCTACTTTATCGTGTGGTTAGTACCTACTAAAAAAAGAAGAGAAGAGGCGGCATATATATATATATATAATCTATACTAATATTATAAAGAGGTAACATTTGTTTGTAAGTTTTTATGTAGGGGGTAATCTCCGGAAGTAATGAACTAATTTTAAAAATTGTTTCACTGGTAGAAAGCTACATTATTCGTGAGTGCTATAGGCTATATTTTATTCCCGTACTCCCACGGGAACGGGCAATACGTGGGTGAAACCGCGGGACGTCAGCTAGTGTATTATATATTTATATATATATTTATGCCGCCCATGGATGAACCTCTGACTTGGCTTTGCATACCGTCGAGAAATATATCTCAGGCATGTAAAATGACGCTTTGTCCTAAAAAGAGAAAAGGACGTAGAGATGATAGCACCTTAGACTAAAGAGGCTTTTGCGCAGTAGTGGAACAAAACAAGCTTTATAACAAAAAGGTTGTCATTGTTGTTTGCCATTGAGATTGAATCGTTGTGTACAAGTCCTTACAATAGCTGAGATAAAATTGGGTCATTCGGTCGAGACGTCTGTAATCGATTTCGCCATCTTGGTGTAATAAAGCAAAATGAAAGATGTTAAGGATACTTGGAAATATTTTGTCGTACAGGTAAATAAATTGCCGGTTTTTCCTTCTATTGCCATTTTCCGATAATCTTGATATAAGAAATTTGGTTGAACATAAAAGAAAGATAACAAAAAAATAGATATTGTTCTTTTAAAATTACTTACATGATAGGGTGTTATGAAAATCCAAAACCTTCGTTGAAAAACACTTATAAGTAATATAACGTTATTTACTTACAGGTAATGTAACGTATTATCGAGACATAAGAAAATATATTCAGGAAACGTAATCAGTTGCACAGTATTTGCAAATACAGTTCATTTATAATGCAGTATGGAAAAATATGTAATGAGATCGAGAACGTACTTACAACGAAGCAAAATCTTCATGTTTCAGCCTTATATTTTATGTTACCGTTGATATTCTTTAAATTTGTTCGAACAAAATATTTCGCATTCACAATCTGTCTGAGATAACCTTTGACCGTATTATTAAACTAATTAATCTAAATTGCCAATATCACATTGAGAGGCCATGAAATCTTTATCATACTGTACGGTCTTTAATAATAAACAGTATTTAAACAAACATGGAACATTATGGGTGAACTTGACCAGATATTTGCACAGGTTTGGAAGGAGCAAGAGGAGGCCTTTGCCCAGCAGTGAGAAACTCAATGACCAACAGTTTATTTTTAACAAATTTAAATATTATGTGGGACGTCCCACTTGGCGTCTAAAAGATTGTCCCTATGAGGGCTATCATTTTAGAGCTCACCAAATGGCGCCGCTGTCGAGTAAGGTCCTTTCATTCATTGTGTATACTTTAGAGTACTCATAGCTTCATAAAAAGTTTATATAATTACGTAAAACAACATTGTGTTAAACTTCAGACACAATTTACAATATCGTCCCTAAAATTAGCAAGCACTTTACATTTAAAAATCGTTCTTCCTCCAAGTACTAACAAATTAAATCTAAACTTGCTATTTAAAATCTTTAAGACATAAATAATCAGGAATTGCTCAATCTTGAACACAATCGTGAATATTAGGAAAAATCTGTGATAAAGAGCTGATAGAGAACATTTCTAAAGACCTTACTCTCTACACGAGCTCCTCTAGCGGCGAATTCATGCGCGATAAAATTAATAAAGAAAAGAGATTTTTTCATCTTTTTGATGGAAAAAATCAAGAACTTATTAGCTTATCATTTATCATCCACACCACCACACCACAACAGCCGATAACGTCCACTGCTGGACATAAGCCTCTCCCATGAGGGGAGGAATTTGCCGTAATCTCCACGCTTGGCAGGCGGATTGGAGATCGCAGTGATGAAAGACTAACAGAAAACGCTGCTGCCCATTCTCAGGTCTACGGAGGCGCAAGGTGTTCTGCCTCAGACATTAGTCGCCTTATACGACACCCGTGAGTGTAATGGGTTGGTTCTCATTTATCATAAGCTACCGAAAAGCTTAATGTCAATCCTGTTGTAATTCATAGAAATAGTGAAATACCAAAATCTTTTAACTACCATTGCCACTTGTTTAGGCCCTCAGGTTCGATTGAACCGTCCAGAAGAATAAAGTTCTTAGCTAAAGCAGAATTTAATACGAAACAGAACAAAGGCCTTTGAATCTTCTGTTCACCATTATCGTTACATTGGCAATAAGCAAAAACGTTTGAATACCCATCATCTTTTCCCATAATCATAAATCATTGTAGGTATTATGTATGCCACAAAGGCTAAAGTGTTCATATTAGTATCTGATCTACTGATATTTGGAATACACAATAGATGCGGGTTTCTATTAATAACTAACTAACCTAAAGGGTGCCAGAGTCGTATATTACTGAGATAGGTAACTGCCTCTTTACTAAAGTGGTAACAAACGCAACTGCGGAGCATGGAGTCTTGGATTCGATCCTCATGTTGAGAAAAGTATTATTGAGTCTTCCATTAAGGGCCAAGTTCACCGAAAAGATAACAGTCTGATTATCTAAAAACAGCTGTTGACATGTTTTTACGTGCACCCTTCATTTGTATAGAAATATTAGTTCCAACTAAATTTGACAGCTCCAAATTACGTCCGTCTCTTTCTCGTTCTGTTAGAGAGAAAAATATAGCAATAGCCTAAATTAAGTTTAGTTTGTGCACAACAGAATCGACACCAGTATTGTCCTTACTATAGTTCTTAAACGTAACTAATGGAATAGAAGTTCACTAGGCACGTCTGCCTATACCTTGCTTACGTTACGGTAGATTGACGAGATCACCTATAGGTAGTGATAATGGATTCCTAGTCTAATTGCGTCACAGGCCCACCAGGCAACGGGCGTGGGGAATTCACTGAAATTGGGTCAGAGTTGACCGACACAAAGTGGCTATTAATTTAGCTCACTTATCAATCGAATAGATGCTAATAGATGGGAAATGGATTTAATAAGGTTAAAACAAAAAATGGTTGTCTGTAAAGCCGGTTTACGGACGATAATTTTTCGTGATAACGTAATTTTTCATGATATTAGATATCTTAAGGGCCTATACTACCTCAAATGGCTTAGCACTATCCTCCGTTAGGCCTAAAATACTGCAGCATTAATTTTGAAATAAATAAACGGTAAAGTTGAGGATTAATGTTAGGTCTCATGTTTGGCGAAAACACGATTCCATAAAATTTTCTCGATAGAAAAAATTACAAAGTTACCTCCAAATCGAACAATAAACCGCTGGTATTCAAAGAGTACTTCAAATTAGATGATGAAACTTTGCATACTAACTGAATTTACTCTAAAGCAGTTCTTATGTTTTTTTATTTTTTCCGATTTTATAAAGAATAATAACTACTTATTTCGCATTATTCGGCCTGCAGTGACTGACGTAACAACCACTTTGTAGTGCAAGCTGATTAGAATGTTATTCTAACAGTATTACAAACGAAGTTTGAACCACCACAAATAGAGTTGCTAATTTGAGGTAGTATAGGCTCTTAAGACTCAAAATTGGTCGAAAAAAACCTGAAACAAACACGTATGTAAGTATAGTTACCATTTTTTTTTTTTTTTTTTTTTTTTTTTCGGATGGGAAATCATCAAATAACCCCTCCCGCTCTGGGCGGAGCAGGAGGGAGTGTCAGACTTTTACTGACTAAAACCCATCCATGTTCCTTCATCGCCCTTTGTGTTCCGGGGCCACGGTATCTCTTTCGAATAGTCCCGCAACCCCGGCAGGCATCGGTCCTTACGGACCCCTTCCTTTTTGCTGACTCTCTTTGAGGCGCGCGTGGAACACGAACGCGCCGTCGACACGGCCTGTCGTCATGAGACGGACGGACGGCGAGCTAGCCCATAGCTCACCGTCCACAGGCCCGCGCCTACGGTGGCCGGGGGCCACGTGGTGGTGGCCCCCGACGCCCGGGGCGTCTCCCGCGGCGGCCGGGACGTTGAGAGGTTCGCTCCCTCTCACGTTCCGCCACCTCCTTCTCTAGCATTACTGCTTCGCAGAAGGAGGTGACGGCGTCCCATTCCGTCTCGCTCCGGACCATGGCTTGCACCAGGGCCGGACGCGAGAGGTCGCCGCCGCCAATCGCCGCTTCGAGGACACGGCGGTGCTCCGCCCACGCGGGGCACACCTCCACCGTGTGTTCCACCGTGTCCTCCGGTCGATCCTCACAATGGAAGCACCCGGGCGTTTCCTCCCGCCCGATTCGGTGCAGGAACCTCCCGAACACTCCGTGTCCGGTGAGGACCTGCGTCAGGCGGAAGGTGAGGACGCCGTGGCGTCTCTCAAGCCACTCCTCAAAGAGGGGACTTATCGCCACTATTGTGGCGTGCCCTGCACGGGGTTGCGACAGTCGCTCTCTCCATGTCGCCATGAGATCCCGCCGGAAGTCTGTCCGCTGAGCGACAATTTGTCGCTGCAGCGGAGTTTCCCCCCGGCGTAGCGTCTCCGCGCGCCATTCATGCAGGCGCGCGAGGACTATCGCCTCCAGATCCCATGGCGGCAATCCGGCAAGGAGGCTCGCCGCCTCGCGGGCAATCGTGCGGTAGCCCCGGGCCAGCCTTACGGCTACTACCTTTTGGGGCGCGTTCAGGTAGTGGGCGGCACGCCGCCTCAAAGAACGCGCCCACACCGGGGCCCCGTAAAGGGCCATGGACCGCACGACTCCCGCGTAGAGCCTCCGGCAGGAGGCGTTCGGCCCCCCCAGGTTGGGCAGGAGCCGCCTGAAGGCAGCCCCAGTCCGTTCCAGTTTGGGGGCCAAACGTCGGAAGTGCTCCACGAAGTTCCACCGGCTGTCGAGGACGAGTCCTAGGTACTTCAAAGTCGACTCGACACCGATGGATACCCCTCCTACCGTGAGTAAGGATCCCGGAGGTGGCGCATTCCGAGGCCCATGAAAGCACATGGCCTCGGACTTGTGCAATGCCACCTCGAGACCCAGTTGCCAGATCCTCTCAACGACTGTCGCAACCCCGCGTGTCATCACTTCGGCCGCCGCCTCGTGCGACCTCCCCTGGGCCAGCACCAGCGTGTCGTCAGCGTAGCAAACTACGCTGACACCACTAGGGAGGTCGGCGCGCAGCACCCAGTCGTAACCGATGTTCCACAAGGACGGCCCTAGGACCGATCCCTGCGGAACACCGCACGACATCTCTCGCCGGTTCCATTCTCCGCTGCGACCGGGGTAGATGACGGCTCTGTCCGTCAGATAGTCCCCGACCACTCGACGGAGGTAGGTCGGCACCCGGTGATACCGGATTGCCTCCCTAATGCAGCTCCAGGGCATGGAGTTGAAGGCGTTGGCGATGTCGAGAGACACCGCCAAGACAACCCCCCCCCTAGACACCGCATCCCCCGTCGTGAGGGCTCTCACGCGCATGATGGCATCCACCGTAGAGCGCCCCTTGCGGAAACCATACTGGTGTTCCGCAAGGTCCGGCCCAGTCCCCGCAAGGTGCTCGGCGAGGCGGTTTGCAATGACTCTTTCAAAGAGCTTGCCCACCTCGTCGAGCAGCACCACGGGCCGGTATGCGGACGGAGAGTCCGCAGGGCGCCCCGGCTTCCGGATGAGGACCAGCTTCCCCGTCTTCCAACGAAGCGGGAACTGGCCTCTCTCCAAACATGCGCTTAGGAGCCCCTCCAGTCGGGGCCCGAGAGCCTCCAAGGCCAGGACCCAGGCTTTGCCAGGCAAGCCGTCGGGTCCCGGGGCGGTATTTTTGGCACTGAGCCTGCGTACCGCCACTCTCAGGTCTACCCCAGTCACCTCCGGAGTGTCGTCGTCGTCGTCCTGATGATCCGCCTCCAGCACCGCAGGCGGCGGAGCCATAGGCGGGGGTGGGTGTTCCCCTCGCGAAGGGAACAGAGCGCTCACCACGTCCTCCACGAGCTCAGGCCGGAGACTCTGCGTCAGTGGGGGCGCCCAGGGGCGGAGTTTGTCCCGCACCAACTTGTAAGGGCGCCCCCACGGATCTCTGTCGAGAGTCCCCAGCAACTCCTCGCGGGCCTGATCCCTGGCCCGCAGGACCGCTTCGCGGAGGGCGGTCTTCGCCGCTCTGTACCCCTCATAGAGCTCCGCCTCAATGGCTGCCGCATCCGGTGGGCGGATGCGGAGCCTGCGATGCCTGGCGTACAGGTGTCGTGCAGCCACGCACGCCTTGCGCAGAGATGTCAGCTCACGCGACCACCAGTACACCTGACGCCGGGCGCTTCTTGGCCGAACACGGGGCATTGCCACGTCACAGATGTCAGACATGGCCTCCTGGAACCACCCTGCCTCATTGTTAACGTCGGCAGGCCTGTCCGGTGATGTCACCCAGGCCTGCACGATCGAGGCTTCCAGGAGGAGCTCCCGGTCCAGCTGCTTCAGCGCCCAGCGCGGACCACTCGGGGCCTGTTGGACCGGCGCGCTTGAGTTCTGGGTGGAGACGTCGAACCGGATGTACCGGTGGTCGGAATAGGTCTCCACCCCCTCCATGACACGCCAGTCAACGACACGCGGCGACAGAGCGGGGCTAGCGAACGAAATGTCCACCACCGACTCGCCCCGCATCCGCACACACGTGGGGACATTAGCCGCGGCGGTCACATTCCCCGGGGGATAAAAGAAAACTCTCATTTCCTCTCATTCCCCGGAGAAGGATACCGCCGCGTCCAGGGTGCACCGGCCCAGCAGCTGCTCTTCCCTCCAGACGTATCGAGAGGGACCAGCAGCCGCCAGACACACGTGGAGGACTTCTGACATCGCACCCCAAGTATAGTTACCATGAAAGTAAATAAAAATGATCTAGTAGTCTAGTACTGCTTTAGTCAACGTAAAAATGTCGGCGAAATAAAACTTGTGCTTCTTTCAGAAGAAGTTTAACTGAGTTTCACGTATAAGTCACAACTAGCTCCCTCGGCAAAGTTTCAAAGACTTGAAGTGCGACTGTCGCCGCCATTGCCTCGGGGCACGTCACCGGTCTGAGCAACATTTTTTAATTCTCACTCATTAACTTTGTTATTTTAATATAACATCGCGCCTGTAATCTCTGAAGGGTAGGCAGAGGTGTACCCTATATTTTCGCTAGTTATGTTGAAGTCCCATATAATAGGGAGCGAGCCTATTCTTATCAACCTGGGCATAAATTCAAATTCTGATGTGAATCCCATGATGGGAGGAATTTGCCGTAATCTCCACACTAGGCAGGCGGATTGGTTGGAGATCGCAGTGATGAAAGACTAACAGAAAACGCTGCTGCCCATTCTCTGGTCTACGGAGGCGCAAGGTGTTCTGCCCCAGACATTAGTCGCCTTATACGACACCCGTGAGTGTAATGGGTTGGTTCTATTCTACTCTGCCGGATACCACACGGCTAAAATAATAATAGGGTACTTAGATGACAAAAAAAAAAATCAGACCAGAGAGAGAGATCTTCTCTCTTACCATCATCTGATGGTAAGAGAGAATCTCTTTCCATCAGAGATTGAGAGATTATTTTTTAGACGATAAAGTACGTCGAAAACTCGTGTGACGTGACGTCACAAGCCCCGGACTCATGATCTTTGACACGTTTTATCTTCCTCAAAACAAAAAAACTCGTATCCAATATTTTTCGATAATCTAACTGACGGACTAAACATAATCATATTTTTTTTAGTCAGTCATCATTCCTATTCAATAACAAATTGCCCGATCTGGAAATCCAGGCCCTTACGCTCAGCAGTCGCTTTTGCGACTAATCGACCAACAAGTTATTCTAACTTTAAACTTTTCTCTCTAAAAATATGCATCGAAAATTCTTGTTGATCATTAGCAAGTCGTTTGTGTTTACTATATAATTTCACGCGACCTCTTTTCGTTTTAGGAAGGAGAGGAGCTCGTCGCTAAATAATAACAGCCGCTTGGGTCGATCTTTAGGTTAAGCCGTGCTTGCCTAGGTTAGTCTGTGGATGGGTGACTACCCTTTCATACCGAGATTCCTCCGTGCCTCGGAAAGCACGTTAAGCTGTTGGTCCCGGCTGTCATTTATAGATCTTTGACTGTCGTTACAGGTCGTCAGTGGCTCAAAAATTGTAGTCGTATTACCCAGTACTAAATGGGTTGTGGAGGTCAGATAGGCAGTCGCTCCATATAAAATACTGGTATTTCAGCTGCATCCGGTTACACTGGAAGCCGACCCCAACATAGAACTTGGGAAAAGGCTAGGCAGATGATGACCTCTTTTCGTTTTAATTAAGCTGGGAAGCGGGTAGTTATAGTTTACGTGTACCTACTTATCTTAGTGCCAGAGATAACTTGCTTTAATTGAATAGTTCCACTGATTCATTAGTTTAATGAGCTTTCCCGTGGACGTAGATAACCATTTGGAATGAAAACTGTAGTTAGGTACTGTACAAAGAGATTCATGATACAGTAAATAAGCTCTCAGAAGAAATTTCATAGAAAAATGTGATCAGACATTTTTTTCTATCATATTTTTGCTATGCTATATTATCGATTCAACTTCGCGTCGTGTCGATGATTACCTCGAGCCGCGTTTGTGGTAGCTTCGGGCAGGTCTCTCAAAGTGCAGGTGGTATCACACATAGAGTAGGATAGGAGGGAGGTGAGCCATGTTTGTGATGAGGCACCGCAGTCACACCCTGCTTCATCAGAATACCTTCATCGGACCAAGTTGTATCTGCAGCGATCTACCTGACTTCGCAATCGGTTTCGGGTCTTCCATGTGGCATATTGATACTTAACACTTGTACCGATTGGCAACTAGATTACAATAATTCTGTTTGCTTTACGGTCTGTCGTAAGAGTAATTAAATGTCTTTATACTAAGGAACGGGCCGTTGGCCGTGTGGTATCCGGCAGAGTAGAATAGAACCAACCCATTACACTCACGGGTGTCGTATAAGGCGACTAATGTCTGGGGCAGAACTCCTTGCGCCTCCGTAGACCAGAGAATGGGCAGCAGCGTTTTCTGTTAGTCTTTCATCACTGCGATCTCCAATCCGCCTGCCAAGCGTGGACATTACGGCAAATTCCTCCCATCATGGGAGAGGCTTATGTCCAGTAGTGGACGTTATGGGCTGTTGTAGTAGTTGTAGTATATACTAAGGAACATGACTTTGTTGTCTCCCCAGAATTAATTTGAAACTAATGAAGTAACAAACCGTGACTTAAGGAAGAACAATACGAAGCAAAAAGACTTGAATTCCGCACTGTAATATAATGGAACTTAATAAATAGTCGTTTAGCACGGAGGAGCCGCGATGACACAGACAATTTGCCTCTACACCTGACACTGAGTCTCAAGTGGACGCAACTAAAGTCTAACGAGCTAATTAGAGCTTACAGTTAGCTGTCGAACCGTGAGAAATAAAATAACAAGTCTGTCTGAGAACAAACTAGCATTGGCCCGCGGCGTCTCCCTTGTGGAAGTCGAAAATGGTCCTACAGGAACGTGTGATATCAGCATAAAAATATACCTATTTTGTCCTAACACTGATTATGGTCTACCTAAGAACTATCTTAGGTAGACTATAATCAGTGTGAGCGAACTGATTTCAATGAAAGTCATATAGGTACTAACCTTATATGACTTTCATTGAAATCAGTTCGCTCGTTTAGATGTGAGAAGGTAGCAGACAGACTCAGTTACTTTCGCATTCATTTTTAATGGATGGTCGAATTGGAGACGCAGTTATCGAGAACGTAGATAAATGGCTATTGTACGATAAAGCATGAGCTATATAGATTAGTTTATCAGTCATAGAATTTCGAATGTGAAAACCTGCCAAAACAAAACGACAAATATTGTGAAATCTTGCCACTCACAGAAATCCTCAACTAAACGACAATGCGAATATAAATGTAACGTTTGTAAAGAGGTCACACACATTACCGAAACCTCCCTTTAACTAGTCCATAGGGAACTCTCAAGATTCAGGCACTGCTCTCAACATTGGAGGAAATTACGGTACTCCATATACAGGAGAATGCTTAGATAGCTTTGTTATGATGAAATTCTGCATAAATGAAGAATAAAAAATTGTGAACAGGATGAATACAAAATTCAGGCTCAGATTAAATATTCAGTCGACTTGTTGACTTCAGTATCTCAATTAGGACGGTTATTTCGAGAGTTCATTTTTCGACGAGAATATCAGTGCACAAGCGGACGAAACGGTCGTCCTAATAAGGTACTTGTCAAAATGCGTAACCATTACGTTGGGTAGACACGAGTGAGCCGTAACTAGGTCAGACGGGAGCAGGAGCGATCGATTCCACCAGCTACGCAACAGATATCGAGTCGAGTGGTCCTGCACTCACATTTTTTCACTCTGTGCTACTGGGATATATTTCGTAACATATGCAACTGGGTTCTGAGTTCTGACTCTTCAACGTAACTGTGTCGACGAATACTTCAGTTTTGAATACTGAATTTACAGTTTTCAGCGCTACCTAACACGAAAATGATACGTTTTCTTCGTAATAAATAAAATGGATGGTATTTATTAAGGAAATGGGTCGAGCCAAATAGATTTTGATAGCAAACGTCATCGGTTCACATAATATTGGCGAAAATATTGTGTTTACTTCCTGTAATTCAATGTCCAGCTTTTTGTTAAAACAGAAGGCTTTTATCCTTTCAGATACTGTTGTTTATTTACAAATATCTGGATTATTTGCGCAAACCTTTTGTAGGATTATAGAATGAAGGAATTATTTATCAATAAAACTTCCTATACAAGATCTTTTACCCGTGTTATTATTGTCTCGGTTAATTTTAAGTGCAAAGTGGTGGTTTTATCTGCTCTTGCAATTTTAGCGTCTTTTTCCTGTTACCGTAGAGTTTTGGAATCTAATAATCCATTTCACCATTCCATCGTCTGGGCCTGTCGTGATTATGTCAGATCCAAATCGGGATCGATAACAAACATTTGAGCCACACGTTACCTAAAACCTTATCTACTTCATATAACCCAGTTCCCAATACATCGAGATTGGCTCGATGTTGGTTCGTGAATATTTACCGGGCAGCCAATCGCGGTAATTGGTCAGGTATCCTCCGTGTTCAGTTAAGGGCCAGTTCAGACTAGCTGTCTTCAGGCTCAAGTGCCCCTAAGTGCTCTTCCCGACTAGCACAGTAACTGTTAACTTGTAGTCTAAGTTGTGAACTGAAGCGGAGATTCCCGATCATCGAAAAGTCATTTAAACAAGCAACTTTTATGACAAATGGTGATTAAATAATCTGGTATTCTGTATTCATTTAGTCTTATTCATCGAATGTCGAAGAGAGTTGATTCACTCTTGAATAATGCCTACGTGAGCGCACGCATCGCGCATCGAATACCAAATCTGACTGAGTCAGTTATTTATTAAAGAAAGAAGGAATTTATAACAGTCAGCGACCAGAAAATAAATTGTTGCTGCAGTCTTTTGTTTTAATCTCAGCATTCGAAACATGCTGTCTGATATTGTATTGGACAAAATAACAAAGGGTGCATAATAAGTTGTAAAACCTGGACTACCTCGAATTGTAATAATCATGGAGCGAGTTTTCGCCAGACATATTGTGAGAAAATTTATCCTCCATTTCTGTTACACGATTTTAAATTTTAACTACATATCTGTATGAATAACTTAAGAATATTTCACTTGTAGTTATGCAACGGATATTGTTCTCGCTCCGATGCATTGCACCAACACCTAGGGCGGTTGAAGGAACGCCAAGCTTGGTTCACAATGCGAGACGACTAAATACGAAACAATTATTATTTAAAAATTCAACAATAGAAAGCAATCTTTTGTTACAATAATGAGAGATGTGAGACTAGATACACGCCGTCTGCGTGGCCGTGATCGTGAACTCGATAGAAACTTTAATAAATGTCGAACAAGTAGGACGAAAATCTATTGACGACCTCCTTTTGTACGTATAAGTACCATTAGGATGTACTAAAGTGATTTAATACGACATTAAGAGTTAAGACAAAATATAATCATCATCATTTAATACGAAATCTAGGGCATTGTTATAAATCTAGAACTTTCAGCCCGCTTCAAAGCTCAGCTCAAATAACTAGAGATCCGGCCTTACATCACAGTATTTGTTAACTAAAGTTTCTAATGGGAATAGCTGGAAGAGATTTAACCGTAATAAATGGGAATAGTTCAGATTTTACGGCAGCTGCACATTTCAGCTAATGTTAGATTTAATAGCAGTTATAAGCGACTGAAAATACGGTAGAGTGGTTTTAATTTTCCGTCATTAAAATCTTACTTTTAAAATTCTGCCGACGTTGGATGGAATGCTTTCGAGGAAAAATGTCACCTACTTTACTCATATAGCTAATGCCAGTTATTACTAACTTTCTATTTCACAATAAAACTGCTAGAACAATCAGATGTGCGCTCTTTGGAGCAAGGAGTAAAAAAGTATGACTCAGAAGTAAATGTACGTAAAACATAATCTTAGATCCGCTTAGAGAGGCAGAATTCGGCTCCTAGCAAATTTCACGAATGAATTGGCAAAAATTACGACAGTTATCGGCAATATTGATGATACTACTTATTTTCTTTAGTGCTTAGTTTTCACAAATCTTTCATGAACCAGTTGCCAAACAGTTTCAGTACGGTTACAACAACTCAGATTCAATGTTAGCAGTTTATTCTTAAACTGTTGCGGTAACAGCGATTGCGTACGCGCAGCAAACAAAACGTTTGGCGGATTTTTTTTTATCTCTTTTTAATTTTAGAACGGCCTCCCACGGGCTAAGGAAAGTGGGTTAATGCCAAGCCCACACGACCTGTGCCCCGGTTGACTGACATGTCTCTGCTCACACTGTAACCTTATTGCTTGTCTTTATCCAAAGTAAATTAAAAAAAAGTAAGAGTGAAGTCTGTGACCGGAAGCCGAATCGAGGCCATTGGCAAAGATCGAATGTCGCTCTTCATTAGTCCGTCTGGTAACATTTCAATGTGTGTCGTTAAGACTCTTATAACACGTTGGTTACGTAAAAAACTAGAAATGCATTGTACTACTTGTCGGGTGTGACTTTTCTAAGAAGTGCTGATAGTAAAACGTGACCGTTTATTGCTTTGATAACGTTAACTACAAAAATTACTGTGTATTTACACGATTCTTCAAAGTAACCGCTTTTCTGGTACGTTAAATCAAATCGGCGACTTTTTATAGATATTTTATGGATTTTACTCATACTGCTTTGCCTTGTTGGTCTAGTGGTTTCTAGCGCGATTGTTGAGCATGAGGTCTGGGTTCGATTCCCTAAAAAAAAAAAAAAACTAAGATCACTTGAACTTAATATGTATTTCCATCAGAAATTTCTCAGTAGCAGCCGGATTTAGACTTAGTCTGGATTTGCACCCAGTTGATGGCAATAGGCTCGCCCCTATTACATGGGACTTATTTATTTATTAATATAGGTTTACCAACAGCTTCTGTGTAAAACATTTAGGTATATAATATACATAGATTTTACAGTCTTGGACTTACACAGTCGCTTATTAACGACCCGATTGGCGCAGCGGTAGTGAGGCTGCCTTACGTTCTTAGGGTCCCGGGTTCGAATCCCGGTCGGAGCAAATGTTTGTGTGATGAGCACGGACATTTGTTTCCGAGTCATGGATGTTTATATGTATAATAAGTATGTATTTACAAACAAAAAGTATCTATGTAGTATATCAACTATCTGGTGTCCACAACACAAGCCTCGTTGCTTAGTGTGGCTTTAGATGGCGCTGTGTGTAATGTCCAGCAATATTTATTATTTATTTATTTATTTATTACAGATTAACCAGCATTCACAAAAATAAGTGATAACATAAGAGAAAAAAAAAATCAAAAACCGGCCATGTGCGAGTCGGACTCGCGCACGAAGGGTTCCGTACCATTATCTATACATTAGACAAAACGGCAAAAAAATCACGTTTGTTGTATGGGACCCCCCTTAAATATTAATTTTATTCTGTTTTTAGTATTTGTTGTTACAGCGGCAACATAAATACATCATCTGTTAAAATTTCAACTGTCTAGCTGTCACGGTTCATGAGATACAGCCTGGTGACAGACAGACGGACAGACAGCGAAGTCTTAGTAATAGGGTTCCGTTTTTACCCTTTGGGTACGGAACCCTAAAAACGAGGACTTTAACTGGTGAAATGTGGGTGTACTATTAGGTACACCTCTGCCTAACCCTTCGGGGATTAGAGGCGTGATGTTATATAATGCTTTGACACGTAAAACACTTCATGAACCCTATCATTCTCCCATCAATGAAAACTGTTACTTTTCACCATGTTCACTCTCCCATATCTATGTATCCGTTCCCCAAATTGACAGCACCTACCTCATGGTCAAACTAAACGCTTGACGTTTCGCCCTGTTTGTCTTACAGGCCATCGAGCGTACCAAACGGTACCATCTGCTTATGTAACATATACACGTGTCACTATATATTTTATTGTGCTCTACCATCTGATAGATGGGACTGCAGTACATAAAACTGTTGGGTTTGCATCCTGAATACATATTTTGCACCTTTGTTGAAGGTGGTGACAGAATTTCGATCGCATGCGTTCTCTTAACATGTGTTTATTGATTCATGGTTGTTTTATTGGCAGAGTAGAATAGAACCAACCCATTACAGTCACGGGTGTCGTATAAGGCGACTAATGACTGAGGCAGAACACCTTGCGCCTCCGTAGACCAGAGAATGGGCAGCAGCGTTTTCTGTTAGTCTTTCATTACTGCGATCTCCAATCCAGCCAAGCGTGGAGATTACGGCAAATTCCTCCCATCATGGGAGAGGCTTATGTCCAGCAGTGGACATTATGGGCTGTTGTTGTTGTTGTTTTATTGGGCAATAATACTGGTATATAGTTGTCTATAGGCACGTCCCTGACTCTGAGGAAGAAGCCGAATTCTGCCTCTCTAAGCGGATCTAAGATTATGTTTTACGTACATGATCATCATAGCAGCCTTGTTGAACTCATGACTGAGTATAGGTCTCTTCTTGTACCTAATCTGTGCGAGTCTCAACAAAATCTTTCCTTAGGTCTTTCATAGGCCAACAAAGTCTATTAAGTAGTACCATTTGTCACCGAAAGACCCAAAGACAAACACCCAGAACCCATCAACCTACTGACAAAGGAGGTCAGTAGTTTCCACCATCTAAATAGTACAGCAATAACTACAAAACATTAGAGATAACATCTTAATGCAATTAATAACAGAGAAATCATCGTATTGAAAAGAACCGTTGGCTTCTGGGCGTGGGTTGGCCAAAACAATTTGATTCATTGCATGACTTACTGCTTGAGGCTTTCCATACAGTTTATACAAGCCTTGCGCTATTAGTAATCTTAATTTAATAGTATCTCTGTATATTTACGCCAACACTTCAACATGTTTTAATCAAAGATTGTCATTTGATTTAACTGTTTATAAATATCCACTAGTACATCATCATGAGAGTTTCTTGTTTGTTTTGGATGCATTTGCGTCATCATGTCGCCTATAGCACTCGGTTGCTAGTAATATCATCATAATTTTAGCCGAAAGAAGTTCACTGCTGGACATAGGCCTCCAACCAAGTGTCGCAACATTGACTGGTCTTGTGCGACTCGCATCCAGCGGATCCCCGCAACCTTCACTAAGCCATCGGTCCGACAGTGGGAGGCCTTCAAAGGCAATGTCTTCCGGTTCGCGGTCGCCACTGCAGAACTTTTCGGCCCCATCGGCATATAGGCAATAGGCCTCTTCAATTGGAAATCATTGAGCAAAGTCTTCAGTTACTCTCATCCATTCATTCTTCCATCAATTCATTACCATTTTATCCTCAAGATAGACAATCAATTCCCGATTCACAAGTAAAAAACAAATACAATGCTCGTTTACAAAATGCGAGCATTATAGAAGCAGTTAATTGCTCTGATCCCATTCCACCTTGCCACGTTTCATTGCTTTTCAATACATTTGAATCGACCACTTGAAACTTGTCCAGAGGTATTATATTCAGTGTGAATTTGTTTGTATTGAATTTACGTTTAGTGCCTATTTCAATATTGCTCCGTGCGGCTATTGGGCAATAAAAGGCCTTACGGTGGCTGGTTCCCATTTCTAAAGGCTTTTTAGGGTTCCGTATCCGAAGTGTAACCAACGGGACCCTGTTACTAAGCCTCCGCTGTCCGTCCGTCCATCTGTCTCTCTGTGTCATGAACCGTAATCGGTAGACAGTTGAAATTTTCACAGACTGTGTATTTCTTTCTGTTGCCGCTATAAAAGCAAATAATAAATTGGCTTTTTAGTAAACTGATCCCACACAGGCGGATCCCGCGGGATCAGTCGGCCGAATTTTTGAATTGGTCAACTGATCCCGTTGACCAATTTTATGATTTGTATAGTCAAGTAGAAAAGTTAAAGGGGGCTCCCCTTCTACGATGGTACGGAAGGAAGCTTTCATACGCGAATCCGACATGGCCGGTTTTTTCTTTTCTGGGTCACGATAATTAAAATAAACGGACAGGATCCGAAGTGTGAATGTTTGATTGAGTTTGAGTAGTTATTGGGGTGAAATAAGAGGTTATCGTAAGAAGATAGATGGTTATGTATCAACAGTAAATTATTAATCATTATTATAATGGATATATCGCTTCCTGTACGTCTTAACTCTGCTGTGTTATCTGAGACTAATTCTGCTCTTCAAGGTATCTCTTTAGAATTTTTGACCATGAAAACCGAAGATTAATCGATTACGCGTGATTTTATTTTTAGTTATTCTTTGTTATCGTTACTCGTACACAGTTCCTCATCTATATTTGGTTGCTCACATAGAGTTGAGCTGTTCGGAGCGTCAATAATTGAAAACCACCATTTCAACCATGATTATTTATTATAGGTATCCGTAGTATCCATTCAGTCACGATTATTCAAGGTCCTTACTAAATGGGTAACCAGAAATGTAATCATAGTTAGGTACACAGCAAAAAACTTGGAGGCAAAAGGTAATTTCTTTGATTACAGCCAGTTACTTAAGCTAGCTTGAAGGCAACAATTGAGTTTGTAAAATTAAACGAATTATGGAGTTGGTAATCTTAGACTTGAAGAATTTTGTGCGAAGTTTTGTTCTGATTAATGGTTGTAAAGATACCTTGTTTTCGTCATAACTTTCAGGTTTTAAGCGACTTTTTTGATAGACGACTTCTGATATGCTATTTTGAAGTACAAACATACATTCATGTACGAAATTGTGAAAAGTTTTTATTTAATCGTCTTGACAAGGGAAGACCCATCTTACACAAGGTGGTGAGGACCTCTTTGTATTAAAATGAATAGTCGTAGTAAGTATTTTAAACTACCATTTTTTTGCCACACCAAGTTCCAAGGAGGTCCTATCTAACAAAAACCGGCCAAGTGCGAGTCGGACTCGCGCACGAAGGGTTCCGTACCATTATGATAAAAAAAAGGGCAAAAAAATCACGTTTGTTGTATGGGAGCCCCCCTTAAATATTAATTTTATTGTTTTTGTTTTTTTTTGTTTTTATTTGTTGTTATAGCGGCAACAGAAATACATCATCTGTGAAAATTTCAGCTGTCTAGCTGTCACGGTTCATGAGATACAGCCTGGTGACAGACAGACGGACAGACGGGCAGACGGACAGACTGACAGACGGACAGACAGCGAAGTCTTAGTAATAGGGTTCCGTTTATACCCTTTGGGTACGGAACCCTAAAAAGGATAATCAAGAATTCCGCAAAAACTCAAGCCAATAATAAAACGACCTCCACGCGCCACTATCTTTAAATTCAATCACAAGCAAGTTATATCAATTTTAAGAGTCCAACGTTCAAGCAATAACTCAAATGGTCCTCAAACGATGCGTTATTCTGATCACAATAGTTTCATTCACTTCTCAATTGAGCACTTGTTGTCTGTCGGCTCAAATCAGGGAACATTCATGTTCGCTTTGCCATCTTAATAAACTCCTGGTTTAACATTTTCGACCTTAACTCTCCAGCTATAGATGATAATGTTCTTCAATAAAGTGTCTTCGTGATGAAACTCTTAAAGCAGTATTGAGCACAAGTCACGACCTGTGTAAAAGAGTTATATTTAATCAGAACCGATTACGAAAAGTTGATCGATTCTCTTGTCTCGTTGTCAAAGCCCAGACAATGCGTAATGATTTCAAAAAGATAAACTTTTGAAGGGCTGTCAATATCAGCTGCGAAATTGTTTTGTACTGTCCGACGGGTTTGGGGTCTCTGACATGGTAGAGTAGTTTGGAAAAGTTTTCTAAGAATCAATAATCGGGTATTGTGAATTTTGAGGTCGTATACGTAGTTTTCTCTCGTTATTACATCTGGGTTTGCTTGCTACTCTTTCAACATAGGTTATTTACGTGCGTTCTTGTTACTCGTGTCTTCTTAACATTCACATTGGAAACACTTACTAGTCTGCGCCATTTAAGTAGGGAATAAAGGTCATTAACCCGCATACATTTATTCAAATACATAATTCAGAAAACAGAAATAATGACATAAACTTGGCCCAAAACTACCTTTATCGTGATTCTTGACTTTTTCTAGTAATAAAAAACGATTCATAATGTATTGTCGGGGTACCTACATAAGCAGAGATATTAAGGAAAGAGCAATGACCTTTATTCCCTACTTTAATGGCGCAGACTATAAAGACGGAGTATTCCTGTCCTTTGTCCTCTATACTTCATTGACAGTCCTAATAAAGCATTACAGTCTTAACGAACTGCATAATTATTTCAGTATGTAATTCAAAATCAAAATCAAAATCAAAGCATTTATTTCAAGTAGGCCAGTTACAGGCACTTTTGAATTGTCGAAACAAATATGAAAATTAAATGTAGCTACAGTCCCAGACACAAGACATAAAAACTGTGAAAGTACTGTAGTTGCCCATTCCCTAGCGTAGATCTCTATGGAGAAGAATGGGCAAGAAACTCCATGGACACTCTTTTAAATCAGAATATTTTTACAAAATCTTGGTTACATCATTCATGTTGAGATGGTACATTATGTGAGAACAATGTAGCAAGATGTGCACGTTAAAGGTGTCCATAGTAAAAAAATAAATAAAAACAATTAAAAAATAAAATTATTAAATTCAAAAGCCGTGGCAACCAAGAGCTGACCAGTCCCAACTGACAGCGCTCGTTCACGAACATGACGCATGTATCAGCACCATTCAACTCAACCATTTTGAAGGGAACTAAATGATCCGATATCCGAATGATCCGAATTATCAATGAATGCATCAAAGAGTGATGTAATTTGTTCTTTGACCAAGATCCATCTGCTGCCTTGTACAAGATCCAATCTATATAAATAAATAAAATTCAAATGTCTGTTAGTAATTCTAAAATAACAGATTTTTACTGAATGCACATGAAAGTACATTACGCTACTTTGGACAAAAAACATTTATTTTTTCCGTCTGTATGCTTGTTTCGGCTAATCTCTGAAATGGCTGCGCCGATTTTGATGGGAATTACGCTGGCAGATAGTTGATGTTATAAGAAGTGCTAAAAGACGAGTAAGTACCTAATTCAAGGTATATTTTTTTTTAAATTGAATTTGACTCGGACACAGGTCTTAAATATTTATTACGGCACAGGGCCTGCGTGGTGGATTATGGCCCACTCCTCACAGAGAGGACGTCCCAGCAGTGAGATCGTAAGCTGATTCCACAATGTGAACTTAGGTGGTAAGTTTCAGAAGAAAATCATTGGATCCTGTCGAGTACGCACTGTGGTCTTCTACCAAATTATATTTGGATTTTCAATGACCAAATATATCATCATCTGCCTAGCCTTTTCCCAAACTTTGTTGGGGTCGGCTTCCAATCTAACCGGATGCAGCTGCGAATCAGTATTTTACATGAAGCGACTGCCTATCTGACCTCTTCAACCCAGCAACCGGGTAATACGATACCTCTTGGTAAGACTGAATGTCAGAATTCTGATGTAATGTGTAATGATGGTCACCTATCCACGGACCAACCTCGCCAAGCACGGCTTAACCTTGAAGTTCGACTCGTGTGGCTGTAATTATTTAGGCACGAGCTCCTTGGGTGAGCTCGAATAATGATACCAAATGTAACACTGGTGAAAACCACGGTACCCGCTACATGAAGTGTTTAAAAAACCTCTTAACGAAGCCGAACGGCACTTGTTCTCCCCGTCATTGTGATCATTTTTTTGTTCTACACCATACCTGGGAACTTTCTAGTTACGGAGATATTGGGTTGGGGGTTAAAGTTCCAACTTTTTGACGAGTTTTTTAGGGTTCCGTACCCAAAGGGTAAAAACGGAACCCTATTACTAAGACTTCGCTGTCTGTCCGTCTGTCTGTCACCAGGCTGTATCTCATGAACCGTGACAGCTAGACAGTTGAAATTTTCACAGATGATGTATTTCTGTTGCCGCTATAACAACAAATACTAAAACCATAATAAAATTAATATTTAAGGGGGGCTCCCATACAACAAACGTGATTTTTTTATAATAATTGGTACGGAACCCTTCGTGCGCGAGTCCGACTCGCACTTGGCCGGTTTTTTTAATTTATTTATTTAAACTTCATGTACAAGAGTGGTACATAGGCGGACTTAATGCCACAAGGCATTCTCTACCAGTCAACTGTTTTAAATATAAGTTTTTTATTATAAAATTTTTACCTTTAAACACCTCCACGACCCCCGTACTATTCAATCCCTCCATCAGCACAGTGTTTTGAGTGAGTTACATTGAGTTCTACCACAAAACATGATTTTTTCACCCCAAAAAAAAAGTCGTTTCCCAGCAATATTTTTTGCGTAAACTTAGTTTGATGTACAGAATGCTTGGTTGACGGCTTCGTGATGAGGTCTTTTACACCCTGTATTAAAATGGCTCTTTAGTAAATTGATCCTGCTCATTTGGATCCCGCGGGATCAGTTTACTAAATTATTATTTTTATGTAAAATAGTAATCTCTGCATACAAAATACAAATTATAACCAAACATTAGAGAAGTCCAATCCAGCTCGTATTGGAACAAAACCGTCTTCCGGCGATTGTGCGCAATCGGAATGCACCGGACATGACAATAGCCGGAATTGTCTTAGCATTTAGATAATTGTTTACTATTGTTCAGATATCCTGCTAGTGACATGCGTTTAGTAAGCATAAGGATGGGATGTTTTGGGTAGGAAGTTTTTGTTAAATGATTGTATTTGTAGCTGTAGAAACATCTTCCTTGTTTAAGGTGAATGCTCCAGGGTAGCCCGCGAAATTCAAATTTTCTTACGTTTTTCGTATGTAAATTTGAATTTCGCGGGGTACCCTGGAACTAATCTGTTACTTTTTTAACCGACTTCTAAAAAATAATGAGGTTATGTATTACACCAGCTTCTATTTTTTTTTTTCTTGTAATTTCACCGATTTCTCTGTGATTAGTGGTCTGATTTTTGTGATTCTTTTTTCATTCGGTAGAGGAAGCTTGCGCGATGGTCCCGCATAAATTCTAATAACTTAACTTGGGTAGTTAGTGAGTTATCTGCCAGAATATATATTATTATATTGCTAAGCAAAACTGAGATTGCTAAGATGACCAACGTTGGGTTAGTTTACTCAGTTCATATTCACAACAGACCGTTGCTAACAAATCATTACTCGATTTTGTTAGTGATTGCATCATTTTAACTTAACTTACCTACAGAAAAGGTAACGGTTCTCAATGTGCGTAATTGCGTTTTAGGTTCATTTTCCTCTTTATATTTCACAATATTTGACTCATGTTAAGATTTCCGTAAATAGTAACCGAGGCCAATAACCAAGGGGATTTGAACCCATCAAACGTTAAACTTTTATTTCGGTTATATTAGACGGCAATTTGCTCTCAACCAATAAAACCTCCTAATGAAATTAATGGACGATCGTCAAAAAAAAACAATTTGAGGTTTGTTTGACAGCTGAGGTCATTGTTAGTTGGTCTAATAAGAGGAAACGGATGTCGTTCTTTCCTTGCCCGTCTTCGAGGACGTTGATCGATCGATCGACATTTACATATGGAGTTATTACTCATAATAATATTTAAACTTTTATGGACTGACTGTATGTCCGTTCCCATGGCGTGTATGAGATCCTTTTTAGATAATGCTGCTGTATTTTCTTCACATGACATAATAATATTAGTAAAAGTACGATGGGATGAACATCGTCACATAATGTGTACAAAGGTCCCATAAATAAATAAAGAAGATAAAAAAAACGGTTCCGTTTTTGCTATTTGGCTACGGAATCCTAAATCATCATCATCTGCCTAGCCTTTTCCCAACTATGTTGGGGTCGGCTTCCAGTTTTACCGGATGCAGCTGAATACCAGTATTTTACATGGAGCGACTGCCTATCTGACCTCCACAACCCAGTTAGTACCGGGTAATACGATACCCCTTGGTAAGACTGGTTGTCAGACTTTTTGTGCCTCTGACCTAACGACTGTCAAAGATCTACAAATGATAGCCGGGACCAACGGCTTAACGTGCTTTCCGAGGCATGGAGGAAACTCGGTATGTAATGGGTGGTCACCCATCCACAGACCAACCTAGGCAAGCACGGCTTAACCTAACGATCGACCCGAGCGGCTGTTATTATTTAGCCACGAGCTCCTCATGAGGCTACGGAATCCTAAATAGGAAGTTGAATAAATGGATATCGGTGACGTAACTTAGTGTTAGATTAGAAGATTTTTTGTTCTAGGTCAAAAACTGAAGGTGCTTAGGAATTGTACTTAGGTTTTAGTCTATGACCTTTTCGATTTTTTACAGTTATTAGACACAGAGTATTATTAGTATTTGTAAGTCCATTAGTTTATTTAGTGATCTCACTTTATTTTATGAAGTCTGCCAATTATATTTTATTCGCCTCGCAATAAAAATCATTATACGACTACTTGCAGAATCTTAAGTGTTATACTTTTACGTGTATTGTAGTAGCTTGCATTACGCGGTTCAGTTTCACTTATTTACGAGAGAGCGGAATACTTTCGAAGCAAAAATATATCTTTGTTTTGATAAAAATCCAAGTCATGTTTTTAGAAAGTAAACTAGGTATTATCCATCTTTGATGACGTAAAGGTAATCTACACTTCTACACTAATTTTATAAAGAGTGTTTTTGTGTGTATATTGGTAATTAATAAACTCAAAAACTGCTGCGCCGATTTCAAAAATTCTTTTACCATTAGTAAGCTACATTCACCCTGAGTAACATAGGCTATATTTTATCCCCGTGATCCCAGGGGAACGGGAACTACGCGGGTGGAACCGCGTGACGTCCGCTAGTTATTGATAAAGCGTACCTATGCCCCAGTGGTGGCGGTGCTAGAACCATCGTCGTGTCTATGGTTTGTTCCGCACCAAAGACTAATTAGGCTATGGACACAGTACACTGCTATTTTAGGCTAGTCTACTATCGTCAAATTTGCGTAAACACCCCACAAAGGGTGTATCGTTCAACCAATACACGCATGACCCGTCTCGCTGTAACAGCTCAAAAACTTTCAGAAATTATTAAATTCACTTACTAACTTAGTACCGTTGCCTCGTTGGTTTAGTGGTCGCAACAGAGCATGTGGTCCTGGGTTCGATTCCCAGGTCGGTCAAAGTGTTATTGGGTTTTTCCATCAGGAATTTTTCAGTAGCAGCCACGTGGATTTGCGCCCGGTTGATGGCAATAGGCTCACCCCCCATTGCATGGGACTTAAAAATAACTTTCGAAATGTTGGTGTACACCCCTGCCTAACCCTTCGGGGTTACAGGCGTAATGTTATGTTACTTAGTACCGTTTAAAAGTGTATTATGGTGCTCTCTAGCCGAAACACCTGACCAGGGGTCGTTAATCTAAGGCTCGAAGGCTTTCGTCACGCAAGTCGATGACTGGCCTAACTTCTAATTTTGACCTGAAAATAATGCTATTGAACGCTTTTGACACCGGCGAGGTCGTTGTCCTCGCCATAGTTCACAACATGTTGTTTGTTGATAACGGAGATTGCACTGTTTGGTGACATGTCAGACGAAATTAGATTGATTTGGAGCTGTGATAACGTCATCTTATCAAGGTTGTTCAAAGGCAGGGCTAATCAGCTTTCATTTAGACACGTATGCTAAATTAGCAACTCTATTCGCGGTGGTTCAAACTTCGTTTGAAATACTGTTAGAATAAATTTCTAATCAGCTTGCACTACAAAGTGGTTGTTACGTCAGTCACTGCGGACCGAATAATGCGAAATGAGTGTGAATATGCGATTTACAAAAAATCTATTGATTAGACAAAAAAAAAAAAAAACACTATTAAGTTAATAATTATGTTGCTTGTAGAATTATTTGCCAAAAAATCAGAATGATCGCATGTATTTTAGTATGGTTTTTACTCGATATAAGAATTTTTTAGAGATAAGTTCGTGATTTTTTTTATCGAGTAAAATAAGTTGTATTATATTTTCAATACACTATCTAACTAGCATATATCCTGAAGAATGTCATATATTTTTCTGATTTTGTTTATTGCAGTGAATCTTATGTTCTCAGGCATTATAAAACTCGCGTTTAGCTCCTGTAGAAAACACTTTTAAGTTCATGTAAAGTGTACGTAATTGCTCTGTTCATTCTGAATACTATTGATAAATCTATACAATTTCATATAGCATTTGAAGTTGGCTAGACAACTGTACTTTTTCTATCTAATAATTTGGCCATTTCTTTCAGATGACAGCGCATTTTTAGTAGCCAGTAGTAACAGAATCTAGACCGAAGCACGTAGTTTAACCGACATTGCCGTACATAGGGAAAGTGTTGTTACTAGTCAGCTAGTGGGCCAATTACCATGTTCGTCCGAAACTGTTTCCAATATGAATATACGTATATGTACCACTCTACCTACATACATAGGTAGGTAGGTACTACTTGGCGATTTCCGACAGTTCGCAATCACGATTAATACGGCTGCCTACTTGAATTATGTTTGACAAGCTATCGAGTTTTGTGTTTCATGAAAGTAAAGAGTATTAGAAATTGAAGAGACATACCAACAACATGTCAATGTCAATCCGCATAAATTAATAATTATTATGAGTGAATCTTATAAGTATGGAAATATGGGGAAATCTGAATTTATAGAAGAGACAGACGTACTTACGGTAAACAAACTTGTGAAAGTACGGGTGTAAAAAACAGGTAAATAAAGGGTGTAAAAAACCTCTTAACGAAGCCGAAAGGCACTTGTTCTCCCCGTCATTGCGATAATTTTCTTGTTTTACACCATACCTGGGAACCTTCTAGTAACGGAGATATCGGGGGTCAAAGTTCCAACTTTTTGACAAGTTTTTTTTTATATAAGTTTTTATTGTAAGACTTTAAACACCTCCACGACCCACGTACTATTCAATCCATCCATCAGCACAATGTTTTGAGTGCGTTACATTGAGTTCTACAACAAAACATGATTTTTGCGTAAAGTTATTATGTTATGTTGACTGCTTCAAGATGATGTTATTTACACCCTGTACATACATAGTACAGTATGAATAAGTGAAACATGTTTCAGAAATAAACGACCGAGGACAAATAATATTAAACCCTCGCCTGCTAATGACTTCCAAGATACACAAAACAGCAGCCCATTATCGACAGAGATGACGGATTTACACTTGACCCCCTTTCATATAAAGGCCAAACTCATTAAAACCGCGCTTAATAGAAAATCACTAAATTGTCTAGAACTAAAGACTAGACACAGAGACAGTTAACATGTCTAGCTTGCGTTACTTGTTAAACATGAGCGACTGACTTCGCTAGACTTGTAAACTACGCTTGCTGCTTCACAAGGCATTTTCGCGTTGAGAAAATAAGTGCTTGAAGTAATTGTTGTTTGAGTATTTTTTTTATTGAAAACTTCTTTAGGCGCGTTGAGCACTTAGGGTGAAGAAAACCATTGAACTCATCGTCACCTGACGTAACGTGCGATCACGCTTCGCAGCACTCGTAGGCGATCCGCTACGGCGTAGCACCACATAGGCGTGCGCAGGGCAAAACCAGTGCTACGACTGGGGACGGGCCTGTGTACTTTTTGTTTTCACTTTTATCGGCGGTCCCCAAAGACTGACCCGATTGTTTTTTTATTGTAAGATATAAGTTATTTCTACTATAGATAGTTGTTTTCTATTGCAATATTGTCTGACAAGATTTATAGTTGATTTCAAGAGTTATGTCAACGTTTTTCTGTGACGTTATAAAAATCACCCATCTTATCATAAATCATCATCTTTTAAGTAAACACTTGTATAAAGTAGTGTTTTGTATACATAATATGAAATGCTTACCTTTGCGACCACATAACAGCTTTATCTAAACAAAGCATAACGAGTATATCGCTCGACCAGACAAAAGACTGTTGTCATTACCGGTAGAGTATTATATTATCTGTGCCGGTAGTAACGCAACACAAATATGTTTTGCCTTCATTAGGATCCACATTAGATAAGATTGAAAAGAAATGGCAAAATTGTTAACCTAAGATTACGCCTGTAAACCCCGAGGGGTAGGTAGGCAGTAGGTGTGGCTATAATATACCCACATTACGCCTTATGTAAGGGGGCGGCCATTAATTACGTGAGGCAATCCCCCCCTACCGTTCGATATCGTGAGATTAGACTTGACCCCCTCACCCCCCTCTAAATCTCACGTGAGATTTATCAAAATGTGTAGTTTAGTGTAAATACGATAATCTGTGCTTGACAGCGATGGATTTATTGAAAAAAAAATGCAAAAGAATTTTCATTGACATTTTATTAATTACTTGCATACGTCACGCGGTTTCACACGTCACGTAGTTCCCGTTCCCGTAGGAGTACGGGGATAAAATATAGCCTATGTTACTCAGGGTGAATGTAGCTTTCTAATGGTGAAAGATTTTTTGAAATCGGCGTAGTAGTTTTTGAGTTTATTCATTACAAACATACAAAAATACAAATTATTCCTCTTTATAATATTAGTGTAGATAGTGTAGATTGTTGTGTAGGATTAAGCCATATCTTAGTGGAGACACATGTTTACTTAATTAATTACCTAGTTATCACGCATTTTTTTACTGTTTCTTGCGAGAAAATAAATTACATGACATTTGCCGAGTCCCCCCTCTCTCCCACGTGAGATTTGGTGAGATTCGGCTCGACCCCCTCCCTCCCTAAAACCCTCACGTAATTAATGGACGCCCCCTAATAGGAGGCGTAACTATTGCCATCTACCGGTCACATATGTAGACTCCAATCTGCTACTGAGGTATTCCTGATGATATTTACCAGCATTGTATTTAATGACACAGTCGTTGTTTTATCTTAATGGTATAATAAAGGGAGCCCTCTCATTGAAACGACCTTACATACTGCAGATTTTTACCTTATCGCCGTAATTAATTTATCAGCGGAGAGTGAGTTCCTCAATATTAATTCTGGTGGTATGTCGGTAACGAGGGTCAGATTCTGATGGCCTTTGGAGACAAACAAAGAACGTCAAATTGTCCTTTGTTCATCCTACACTGACGGTCAGATGGGTCAAGGTGTCTGGATAACGTTCTAGTACTAAGTTACAAGGAATTTATACACGGTTATTTTTAGTTCGTTCTGGAACCGAAAGCCATAAACTCAATCATCGAACTCAAAACGATTGGGACTATTTAAAAAAAAAAAAAATTCTTAATTTTTTTCTTTTATTGTTATATTTTGAAAAAAAAAATCTCTCAATTTTTTTTTTTAATATAATTTTTTTTTTATGGTTTAAAAAAAAAAAACAGTCCCAATCGTTCCGAGGTCGATGATCGAGTTTATGGCCTTCGGTTCCAGAACGACCTAAAAATAATGGTGTATTTAAGTGACGAAATGTGGGTGTACAAATAAGTAGAATAGAATACAATATTCTTTATTATGTACAGCATACAAATAACATTTTAAAAAAAAACTTTTCACACGGGGTGACACAATGGGCGGTCTTATCGCTAAAAGCAAAGGTACAACTCTACTTAACCCATCGGGGATTGGAGGCGTGATATTTTACAACGTTTTTCTAGTAATAACATAAATTTAGGCGTATTTACCGAGTTCTTTATCTACTTACCAGCGGACGTCACGCGGTTTCACCCGCGTAGTTCCCGTTCACGTGGGAGTACGGGGATAAAATATAGCCTATGTTACTTAGGGTGAATGTAGCTTTTAATGGTGAAAGAATTTTTGAAATCGGTTCATTACTTCCGGGGATTACCCCCTACATACAAACTTACAAACAAATGTTACCTCTTTATAATATTAGTCTACTTATTGATTTTGTTTACCACCAATGCATTTTTCTTATCATGTTTTGTTATAATACAATTTAAACATTGTTTACTTTTATTTGTTTCAGGTAAATTACTTTTCACACATCGATGATGACACATCTAAATTATGGCGTGAGTAAAATATGTCGTTACATAAACTAACTAATGAATATCGGAGTAACCTTTTGCCGCATAGACCATAATATACATTTCTATAGAAAATATAAAGACGGCATCCCGCATTCGGTCTAGACAGGTTCGTCGTCTCGGTCTGGAATCTAGATTGAAGTTGTCTTACAATACCCGATCCACAATGAAGGACTTTGTTACTTAGTTCACTTTGTTATTAGCAGGAGTACAGACTGGGAGTTCGTCTCGGCTGTCAATAGTCATATATCTAAATAAATATCATCAACTCTTGGAGTGTAATGCCCAGATTCTAAGAGCTGAAGCAAACAATTTTGATTATGTCAATCGTGTGAACGGCTTAACTGGTCCCTTTTAAAGATTCTTTGAAAGGACCTAAAATACTGGTATTCAGCTGCATCCGGTTAGATTGGGAGCCGACCCCAACGTAGTTAGGAAAAGGCTAGGCAGATGATGAAAGAATAATTCTCTACCCTTTTGGCAACCAGTCGACAAAACTTCACAACTTCAACAGGCAAAGAATCTTGTGTTCATTTTAATTAATAGCGGTAGTTTAGTGAAGTATTATGTAGGAGAAGGTGTCTTCACACCTTTTCCATAACTCCATCTTTTTACTAGGTACATAAGATTCTTTAATATCTCCTCCTGGGAGAGGGCAGTGGCTCTTGTAGCACAGGACTCTGGGACTTCACACAATTTTGTAACCTCTTCCTTGTGTAATAAAGATTACTGATTACTCTTTGTCTTGAGATGTTTTAACGTATATCAGGATATCTATCTATGCTCTAATTTTTTATATAAAGGGTGTAAAACACCGCTTAACGAAGCCGAAAGGCACTTGTTCTCCTCGTCATTGTGATCATTTTTTTTGTTCATTTCGTTTGGCTTCTAGTTACGGAGATATTGGGGGTCAAAGTTCCAACTTTTTGACAAGTTTTTTATTTTCTAGTTTTTAATGTAATATTTTAACTTTAAAGACCTCCACGACTCCCGTACTATTCAATCCATCTATCAGCACAATGTTTTGATTGCGTTACATTGAGTTCTACCACAAAACATGATATTTCCCCCCAAAAAAAAAAAGTCGTTTCCCATCAATAATTTTTGCGTAAAGTTACTTAGTTTGATGTACAGAATGCTTGGTTGACGGCTTCGTGATGAGGTCTTTTACACCCCGTATAAAACCACGTAAGTTGTTTTGTATAAATGTTAGGTTCTTTATCCAATCTGATTTCATTGTTTTGAAGGAGGCAGAAAACCTTTTCAAATACACATTATTTGTATCTCCAACCACATGCTTGTACAATAAAATTAAAATATGTAATTCCATTCAAAATATTATCCTACCATGTTTGTTGTTAGCATTAGTCTTTTGTGTTGTCCGCACAAATCGTTTTACTTCAAATTTGTGAATAAATATTAAATTGATGTTTGATATTTGTCTTAGTAAGCAAATATGATTACGTCAATTAGTTTTAGTCTGTATTTTAGTTCTGTCAGAGATCTGAAAGCTTTATTTGATTCTAGGCCTTATATATCATATTCCCCTCCCACATTCATATCTTGGTTAAGTATATAAGTTTATATACAGAATCGTGCCAAGTAATTTTATCAATATTTATGGCCTAAATAATTAATGTTTGTATATCTAAATTATGCCAGTCTAGAACATTGCTTGCTCTATATTTCAGCATTATCTTAGTATCGATTAGACTAAACTATTGTAAATATGATTACGTCAATTAGTTTTAGTCTGTATTTTAGATCTGTCAGAGGTCTCAAAGCTTTATTTAGTGATAGACTTTATAAATCATATTCCCCTCCCACATCCATATCTTGGTTAAGTATATAAGTTTATATACAGAATCGTGCCAAGTAATTTTATCAATATTTATGGCCTAAATAATTAATGTTTGTATATCTAAATTATGCCAGTCTAGAACATTGCTTGCTCTATATTTCAGCATTATCTTAGTATCGATTAGACTAAACTATTGTGAAATGTATACTGCTTTAGCTAAGTAAGTAGTATAACGTGCTTATTTATAGATGGACGTAACCGACATTGCGCAAGCACACCGCGACATTTTCGAGTACAGAAATAGTGCGAGTACGGCCTATTTATTTGGTATATAGGGTTGCCAGATTATGTGAAACTAGCTGTTGCCCGCGACATTCGTCCGTCTGATTTTTTTTTATTATTTAAAAAAATATACTTCCATAATTGAATCGGATGTTGTTAACAATTTCATGGGTTTCCTTTTTTTTTGCACGGAACCCTAATCCCTTTTCTAAACTAAAAGTAGCCTACGTTACTCCTTATAGCATCAGCTATCCGACATTATAAGTCCCGTCGAAGTCGGTGCATCCGTTTCGGATATTAGCCGGAACAAACAGATAGACAGACAGACAAAAAATTAAAAAAGATTTTTTTTTGTTATAAGTGCCGTGTAGGCATTCAGTACAAAGCTGTCATTTCGATTTTACAAACAGACACTTCAATTTTATTTATTTGTGTTGTATTTGTTATGTAAATGTACATAGGTGAAATCATAATATCAATTGATATTGACTGTCGCTCACAAATTTGCCGACCTGGACAGCTTTAAAATTGCTTCAGTTTTAAAACATCCACCACTAAGTTGTTTTATGAACGCTGTAGGACAGAAATAGGCGAAAATTGATGAGTTAACTATGTTATTATGACAGTTTAAAGTGTTATATTCCTGCCACCTTAATAATAATCCCTTAAACTATTCTTATAACACCTGTAGCAGTTAATAAGGGGTACTTACAAGACGACACGTCTTTGCATCCGTTCGAAAACGTTTCAAAGTGGGTGTAACATCTACAGGGTGTAAAAGACCTCATCACGAAGCCGTCAACCAAGCATTCTGTATATCAAACTAAGTAACTTTACGCAAAAAAATATTGCTGGGAAACAACTTTGTTTTTTGGGGTAAAAAATCATGTTTTGTGGTAGAACTCACTGTAACGCACTTAAAATATTGTGCCGATGGATGGATTGAATAGTACGGGGGTCGTGGAGGTGTTTAAAGTAAAAATCTTACATTAAAAACTTGTAGTAGCACTTCAATACCCGCAATTACAGACACAATTAAAATAACAATGCACTGTGCCTCAGGAGGCACGGCCGGGAGCATACGGGTTAAAAAAAACTTGTCTAAAAGTTGGAATTTTGACCCCCAATATCTCCGTAACTAGAAGGTTCCCAGGTATGCTGTAGAACCAAAAAATGATCGCAATGACGGGGAGAACAAGTGCCTTTCGGCATCGTTAAGAGGAGTTTTACACCCTTTATATTTTTGCGAAGAAGCTGTATCCTAAACGATAGGGTGTTTTGTAAGTGTTGGACACCCATCAGCCTTGCGTGTTAGCAAGACGTTGCGTCCCTCACCCATTCTCTTTCTATTTTGAGTAATGGCTAACTGGTCTGACTTGTTGTTCGAAGTTGATATCTGTCGCAATCTTGTTGCAAGGACCCTGTAACAATAAATGTTTCTTTAGGATTGGTTGGGTGGTATAGTTTTATTGGGTCGTGAAACAACGGATTTGAAACCTGTTTTTTTGAGGCACGTGGGCTTTTGTTTGCTTCTAATGTTGGTAAATCAAATTATGTGAAATGTAACTTACGAACATTTTGGTCACTGACTCTTACTTTTATACGATTTTGCATTCTATGTATATCCCATCATGCAGTATTTGAGAGGCTACCTACTCCAAATACGTTTTTAGGGTTCCGTAGAACTAGGAACCCTTATAGTTTCGCCATGTCTGTCCGTCCGTCCGTCCTCGTTTAAAAGCTGAAATTTGGTACCACTATGTATATCAATCACGCCGACAAAATGGTAGAATAAAAATTCGAAAAAAATGTTTTATTAGGGTAGCCCCCCTATATGTAAAGTGAGAAGTGATTTTTTTTTTAATTTCAACCCTAACGTGTGATATATTGTTGGAAAGGTATTTAAAAATGAATAGGGGTTTCCTAAAATCATTTTTTGATAATGTCAATAATTTCGGAAATAATCGCTCCAAAAGTAAAAAACAATGTGTCCCCCCCCTCTAACTTTTGAACCATAAGTTTAGAAAATATGAAAAAAATCTGAAAAGTAGAACTTTATAAGGACTTTCTAGGAAAATAATTTTGCACTTGATGGAAACAACAGTTTTTGTACAAAAAAGACAAAAAGTTGTACAAAATAATTTCTGGACTAAGTTTGTAGTATATTCGTATATGCAAGCATTTTTACATAATGGATACCCACCTTTAAACTCATAAGTGGGAACACTTATTGTGACGGACGGGAAACTACGGAACCCTACACTGAGCGTGGCCTGATCTGAATCTGAATCTGATTGAAGATTTTCCATGAACATTATTACCATAACATCGCATGAGCTTTCAATTTGAACGTGCTCTGAAAATACACGCGTGCTCATTTATAATCGATATCAGTCGTCAACATTAGCAGATTTGATTAATTACACTAACGAACGTGTTTTACGTAGCTATATGTTACATACAATTCGCACTAATTAGTAAACCGTAGTACTGGAAAATGCAACGAAACTGTATTTGTAATTTACACCGATGGTGATTAATTAAAAAACTGGAACGCGCTGCAATATAATCCGATAATGTTTATGGCATAAGGCATAATTCAATGTCTGTATGATTTATGCGCAGAACCTTAAAAAATGCGTACATAATGCCTGGAACGCTAGATAAATACGAGGAGTTGCGTGCTGAAATAGAGAGATTACTATGATTACTCTATGAATGAGAGACTCAAATAACAAACACCAGAATCACACACAAAATTCTAAGGAGAAAGAGCCAGCAGCTGTGTCTGATAATGATGATGAGTCAACTAAAAACGCACGCAACGCAGATACAATTGATAAATACGACTGTTACGTTTGCAGTCAAGGAAGCCATAGTCATAATATAAAAGTATGGTGTCGAAATGAGACTGTGTCATTCCCAAACCCCACAAATAACCGACTGACTAAAATAGTCAGTTTATGTTATGTATCACTTATCTCTGTGTTTTTGTAACAACCGCACTGCGATCGCCAACCCGCCTGCCAAGCGTGGCGATTATGGCAAAAACCCCCCTTTTCGGGAGGCCCATGTCCAGCAGTGGACGTCTTTCGGCTGAGATGATAATGATGATAATCACTTATAATCAATATTTCTCAAAAAATCGGAAAGACATATCGTTTGATAACAGGTCTTAAATTAACCGACCGCTTTTAGCGGTCCAGAATTTTAAAAAACCCTTACTTCTAAACTAGGTTTATGTCCCTGTATCTTAGAACCCAGAAGAAGATAAAACGTTCCTAATGCCTTGGCCACAGGCCAGTTTTCTTTGGAAAGGCCCTAACTGGGCAATCAGTAGTATCCAGTCCCCAATTCAGCGCAATTCCCCAGCAAACAGGGTGCTTAGCGACAATCCCAACACAGTAGGACAGACTGTTTATCAGATCGCTATTTATTTATAGTGATATCGACACACGCTCCTGACATTTACCACAATGAAGATTTTGTCGACCTTTTAAGAACCCTTTGGTATGCCACCCCTGAACCCTTACTATGTGTTTGATGAATTTCTTTATTTAAACGTCTCAGATATTTTACACAAGCTTATGTCTTTTTTCAAGAGGGTGCGGTCTGCGGAGTAACCACAGAATGCTATCATACTTACTCTGAAAACATTTCTGTCAAAGAAATATTTATAATAAGCTTCGATTGCTTTGTATATGAGACACTAGGCGTAGCATACGCATGAAAACTGTAGGGTAGATAGAAGTTACAAAGCGTTGCAAAAATTACAAAGCAATTGTACGTAGTGTAGTACAATTAATCCTACTTATACAGAATGTAAAAGACCTCATCACGAACCCGTCAACCAAGCATTCTGTATATCAAACTAAGTAACTTTACGCAAACATTATTGCTGGGAAATGACTTTTTTTTTGGGGTGAAAAATCATGTTTTGTGGTTGAACTCAATGTAACGCACTCAAAACATTGTGCTGATGGATGGATTTAATAGTACGAGGGTTGTGGAGGTTTTTAAAGTAAAATCTTACATTAAAAACTAGTATTTTTAAAAAAACTTGTCAAAAAGTTGGAACTTTGACCCCCAATATCTCCGTAACTAGAAGGTTCCCAGGTATGGTGTAGAACAAAAAAAATATTGCAATGATGGGGAAAACAGTGCCTTTCGGCTTCGTTAAGAGGTGTTTTACACCCTTTATTATAAATACGAAAGTTTGTGAGGATGGATGTTTGTCACTCTTAAACGCGAAAACTACTGACCGGACTTGGATGAAATTTGGCACATAGATAGTTTATAAACTAGATTAACATATATTATACTTTATTCCAGTAACACGATGCCGTGAGACATTACTGAATACCACGCGGGCGAAGCCGCGAGCATAAGCTAGTATTACACTAAAAAGATTAACGATAAATCATGTTCCTAAGACTTACAACTAAACTCTTTATCATAATTGATTACGACAGTCGCCAATTCACCAGTAGCAGCGACTACACCATTTTGTCGGCTGCTCAATTTATTCTGTAAGTCGGTAACCAAACACCGCGACTAATCGCAGTCGATCGTGCGTTAATCGGAGTTACGGACAAAGACACGTAATTCCAATTAGCTATTGTTTTAGAGTGTCAAAAGGTATGGCGAAAAGGGAAATCGAATTGACAGTGATGGAACTGGTGTTTTAGATGTAAATGTTCTGAATCTGACTGACTAATTGATTGATTGGCAAACGGACAAGGCACATCCACAAATCTATATCTATACTAATTTTATAAAGAGGAAAGATTTGTATTTGTGTATGTAAATAATAAACTTAAAAACTACTGGACCGATTTGAAAAATTCTTTCAGCAATGGATAGCTACATTATCAGCGAGTAACATAGGCTATATTTTATCCCCGTACTGTCACGGGAACGGGCAGTACGCGGGTGAAACCGCGTGACGTCCGCTAGTGTAAAAATATTTTGTTTTTGTCCCAGTGTTAGGCAGTGGTCTTACATCTAATATAGCTATTGTATTATTACTCTTCCTTCCCTGTTTGCTGCCTTTTCTGGTCAATGGAAAATGATCATTAGTTTTGTAAAAACATCAACGCTGTCGAGTTACATTAGCTAAGTAACGACACTGCAGAGATGTAGGGTATGGTATGGAAACATGATTTATAGACCTTTTACGTTGCTTTGAGGTGTAAAGTCAAAGAAGCTCGTGGCTAAATAATAGGTTTGTTGGTCCGTGGATGGGTAACCAGCCATTTACATACCAAGTTTCCTCCGTGCCTTGGAAACCACGTTTAGACGTTGGTTCCGGCTGTAATTTTTAGACCTTTGACAGTCGTTACAAGTAGTCGTAGTGGCCCGAATGTTTGACAACCAGTCTTACCAAGGGGTATCGTATTATCTTGTACTATTCTGGGTTGTGGAGATCAGAGATGCAGTTCTCCATTTAAAATACGGGTATTCAGCTACATTTGGTTAGACTGGAAGCCGACCCCATAGTTGGAGAAATATAGGCAGATGAAAAGTTCAATAATGTTCTTGTAGGTATATCGCGAGATCCCGACTCAAGACTTGGTAACAGGTGAAACGTCCCAGGGGCTTTACTCTCTAAAGCTTCGTCCATATATTCGGATCTATTCGTCTCTCTCGCGCACGTCTGCAAATGAGTGCGAGTGAGAGAGACGGATAGATCCGAATATACGGACGAAGCGTTAGACAGTAAGGATTCCGACATAACCCCCGGAGGGTTATGTCGGAATCCTTACTGTCTCCCAGATGGAAAGCAGGATGAAGTTTGTTAACGACTAAGTCACGGATAGCAGCTAATAAATAATGTTTTATACTGTAACTGCACTACTGCAGTCTCGTACTTAAATAAGAATGGCGTACAATTGCTAGGGGCAATGTTTTCGCTATTGAGGCCAATCAAACGAGTTGCTCATCCTTCAACGTTCATTACTCTTTGTGACTGGTTGTGCTATACTACTAACGACGTTGGGTGTTTTGTTGTCTATACCTATCCCTAATTGATCATCATCATTTCAGCCGAAAGACGTCCACTGCTGGACATGATTTTTGCCATAATCGCCACGCTTGGCAGGCGGGTTGGCGATCGCTGTACGGTTGTTACAAAAGCACAGAGAACGCTGCTGCCCATTCTCTGGTAAGTCCCTTAGTCGCCTCTTACGACACCCACGGGAAGATATGGGATGGTGCTATTCTTTACGTCCGACACCATACAGAACAATAATCAATAATCCCTAATTGATAGTTTGTTCCTTTAGGTGGGTAAAGCCCCCGGTGCAGGTATTGTCCTGTCTGTTGTCCACAAAAAGGCATATACAAATGTTTGTATTTGTGCTTAGGTAGTTCGCCGTGTGGTATCCGGCAGAGTAGAATAGAACCAACCCATTACACTCACGGGTGTCGTATAAGGCGACTAATGTCTGAGGCAGAACACCTTGCGCCTCCGTAGACCAGAGAATGGGCAGCAGCGTTTTCCGTTAGTCTTTCATCACTGCGATCTCCAATCCGCCTGCCAAGCGTGGAGATTACGGCAAATTCCTCCCATCATGGGAGAGGCTTATGTCTTGCAGTGGACGTTATGAGCTGTTGTTGTTGTTGTTGTTGTTGTTGTTAGGTAGTTCAGTCATCATTCTCTTGAATCTCTTGCCCTGATCCCAATTCATTCGTGGTCGGCGCAGCATATGTTCTTCCATACTTCTATTACTCGTCACCTCATCAGACACCTCCTTTCTTGCCACATCATCCTTCATACAGTTCATCCATCTTTTCTTTGCTCTTCCCCTATTCTTATACCCTTCCACATTAATTCTCAAAACTTTGCTCGCGACATTTTTCTCATTCCTACCCATCAGTATTGTTGAATTTTTTTTAGAATATTTCTCTCCCTTTTGCGACGTGACTCATTATCAGACTGCCTAGCTTTTTCCCAACTATGTTGGGGTCGGCTTCCAGTTTTATCGGATGCAGCTGAATACTATAATTTTACATGGAGCGACTGCCTATCTGACCTCCACAACCCAGTTCGTACCGGGTAATACTATAGGTAAGACTGGTTGTCAGACTTTTTGGGCCTCTGACTACCTAACGACTGTCAAAGATCTACAAATGACAGCCGGGACCAACGGCTTAACGTTCTTTCCGAGACACGGAGGAAACTCGGTATGTAATGGGTGGTCACCCATCCACAGACCAACCTAGGTAAGCACGGCTTAACCTAATGATCGACCCGAGCGGCTGTTATTATTTAGCCACGAGCTCCTTTGCAACGTGACTAGTGACTTGATATTTATCAACTTGACTAGATAGTCATAACCAAATTGATAGAAACCCGTGTCTAGAAATTTGATATTTATCAGAATAAGCAATGGTAGGGGTTGTACTGTATAAAAGATGTCAGTTCTCGGCACACGCGATAAGACCCACATTTTGTTTATTCCGTCTAGAATTCTAGATACCGTAAGCTTCATACATTATGTATTTCAAACCCCAGTTTCGTTGATTATATAATAATGACATGTATGCATAATCTCTGCGCTGACATCTCGATAAATTGTACTTTTCTTACGTAAATATATATTTTTTTCATTAAATTGCAGACAGTCTTCATAAGTTGTCTTGCAAATATGGTAATAATGAATGTTATGTGTGCTTAACAGTTTTAAAGGAGGCAATGAATAAAACTTTCGTCAAGTTACCTTTTGTTTTTAATTAAAATAAAATATTGAAGATACACCACATAACATCACACCTCTAATCCCCGAAGGGTTAGGCAGAGGTGTACGTAATAGTACACCCACATTTTGCCAGTTATGTTACAGTCCCATGTAATAAGGGGCCAGCCTAATGCCGTCAACCGGGCGCAAATCCAGACTCCGTCGCCACTACCGAAGGAAACCCAATGGAAAACCCAATAACAATTTGCCTGACACGGGAATCGAACCTAGGACCTCATACTCAGCAGTCGTACTTGCGACCACTACACCAACGAAGCAGTTGTTGCGAGTTGTTTTTAAGTTTTCATTAAAATTAAATTAAATTATAGAAACATAAGCAACTCCTATCGTCTTAGCAATTCCCGAGACAGGCACGAATATTGTATTATCATCTTTTTCCCTTGCTTACCATCACGTAAAACGTTACCAAATCCCTTCAATCAACGTTTTTGCGCCAGAGAAAACCTGATTACAGCCATCCATCCATATTGATCTCACGTCACCATCATATATACATCTATGTACTGAAAACATAAACATCGTCAGCCATGTTTGATTTGCATATAAACTTTCACACCAAACCGCATACGACCGCAAATTTTCTACTTCACAATGATATTGCAACTGCTTGCTAGCTACTCTGTACAAAACATCTATTTTATTCATACATATAGGGTGTAAATCACCTCTTAACGAAGCCGAAAGGCACTTGTTCTCCCCTTTATTGCGATAATTTTCTTGTTCTACACCATACCTGGGAACCTTCTAGTTACGGAGATATTGGAGGTCAAAGTTTCAACTTTTTGACAAGTTTTTTTTTTAAATACAAGTTTTTAATGTAGGAGTTTTACTTTAAACATCTCCACGACTCCCGTACTATTCAATCCATCCATTAGCACAATGTTTTGAGTGTGTTACATCGAGTTCTACCACAAAATATGATTTTTCACCCCCAAAAAAAAAGTCGTTTCCTAGCAATAATTTTTGTGTAAAGTTACTTAGTTTGATGTACAGAATGCTTGGTTGACGGCTTCGTGATGAGGTCTTTTACACCCTGTATTTACAGCCTTTTTTTTTCGGATGTGAAATCATCAAATGACTCCTCCCGCTCTGGGCGGAGCAGGAGGGAGTGTCAGACTTTTACTGACTAAAACCCATCCATGTTCCTTCATCGCCCTATGTGTTCCGGGGCCACAGTATCTCTTTCGAACAGTCCCGCAGCCCCGGCAGGACATATTTACAGCCTTATAAAAAGTCTTGTTCTGGTGGACGGTTTGACTTGCCGTTTCTCTTTTTGCTACGGTTCCTTAGGTTCGTAACTTGATGTTAAATAGGCTAACTTTAATGACTAATCATTATTCTCTTGCTCTTAACCCAATTCATTAGGGGTCGGTGCAGCATATATTATCTTCTTCTTCCATACTCTTCTATTACTCGTCATCTCATCAAACACCTCCTTTCTTGCTATATTATCATTTACACAGTCCATCCATCGTTTCTTTGGTCTTCCTCTACAGTCTACACTAACTAGAGTTGCCGCGAATACTCGCTATTATTCGGTATTCGGCATTACTCGTCATTTTTTTGATATTCGTCGAATACCGAATAATAGCTAGTATTATTCGGCATTCGGCGAATAGTCGTCGAAAATAAACTTTTAACGAACAAAAGAACTAATGAGTTAAAAATAATCATTTTTTTAATTATTTTCCTTAATAAAACAATACAAAATATCAATTATTATCTGTAATATGTGCCTGTGCCTATCATATTCATGAAATTAAATTAGTAAGGCTTTTTAATTAATATTTAAAATCCAACAGAGGCAGATTGTGGTGCAAAAAAACATTTTTTTCTACACGTTCTGGAGCAAGTCGGTTTCGTTTTTCCTCGTAAATTAAACCTGCCTCGGAAAATAGTCTCTGAATAGACTGAGAGATTTTTTTATGTCGAATAGTAATGTCGAGTTATTCGACTATTCGCCAAAGTGAATGGCGATTAATCGGTATTCGATTATTCGCTATAAACACTATTCGCGGCAACTCTAACACTAACCTTCTTATTAACTATTTCACGGAAAAGTAATTCAATGGGTAATGGTATTTGTGGCTTGTCTCTGCATCACCCAAAGGTTGACTGGTAGAAAATGCCTATGGCATTAGGTCCGCCTCTGTACTTTGTGCTTGAAGTGTTAAATAAATAAATCTATAGTATAATAATTAATAATAATATTATAAAGAGGTAACATTTGTTTGTAAGTTTGTATGTAGGTAATCTCCGGAAGTAATGAACCAGTTTTAAAAATTGTTTCTCTGGTAGAAAGATAAATTATTCGTGAGTGCTATTATAGGCTATATTTTATTCCCGTACTCCCACGGGAACGGGAACTACGCGGGTGAAACCGCGGGATGTCAGCTAGTAATTTATAATCCCATTGAATTACTGATCTTAAGGCTGATGCTCCAGGGTAGCGTTTCTAACGTTTTTGGCAAATTGCAAGCCAGTGCAAGGTTGTATGTTGATTAAAATATTGGACGCGATTGTAAGACGTATGTAGTTACAGAATTATAATCATCAAAACCATCAATACAACCCTCCAAGTTCATAAAGGTCTAGCAATGACTTTGACCTTGAAAAAATCAAAATAAGAAAAAGTAAGAAAATTTGAATTTCGCGGGCTGGTCGAAGCATTCACCTTAAAGGGTTGAAGTGATGATTTTAGCTATTCGATACCCACAATTACAGATACAATTAACGTACGATGCACCGTAGCCGATCGGGTTCGGCTGGGGACATACAGATGAGACTCTGCAAAGCCATATTTGTTACGGTCGCGATCATAATTATTTTAATCAATCTGACACTGACCTGCAAATTGCAAAAAACGTCAAAAAATTGAATTTCGCGGGCTACTCAATTCCCCCTTAAAAATTGGACTATCAAAAGCAAACAGATGTTTCAGTTTCAACTGGTAGTTCCAAAGATTAGCGCGTAAGAGTGAAGAGTTCGTTTTGGGGCTCCATAATATTAAAAGAACAAGTCAATAAAATTACCAAATCCTCCAATAATAATATGTAATATGTAATGATAAAATAATAGTATGTAATAATAAAATAATAACTAAAAAAAAATATAATTAAAATAAAAGCATGTGCTGTAACAATAGTACTATAAATTTGATCATCTCCAATTGAGGATCCAGGATTTCCTAATTCAGCTCGAATTAATAAACAAAAAAACGAACTCTTCGCTCTTTTAGTAAAGACGTTTATCTAGTTTTACTCGAAGACCACAAAATGAAGAAACTTGTTAAGTTGTAAACTAGTAGAAAGGACCTTTCCCACGATCGACATATTTGGAACATGTCTGGATAACCATAAACTGTGAACATCGTAGTTAACGGTACTTTAGACGCATATTTTATGCACTTTGAGTACTTAAGTATGAGAAAACCTGTACCTGTACCCATATCCATACGATGCATGGCTAGATTACGTGCAGTTTATAATTTCTATGAAACTACTAGCTGAACCGCGCAACTTCGTCTGCGTCAATGTAGATTTTCAAAACAGCGTTATGTAGACTAATCTAGAGTATGTTAAGCTATCATAACTTTTTTTAAAGCCGGTGAGTCGATTTAAAAGTTATCTTGTGAGCACATTTTTATTTATTTATTAGTACCATTTTGGTACAATAGATGTCGCTGTATGTATCTCATATTTGATTAATTTTAACGAAATAAAATAATATTAAATAAATAAAATGTCATTTTGTGCTTTAAATTATTTTGTGCATTTAAAACAAACAAAAACCTTTTAAAATCAATATTGCTTACCTCCCATAACATACGGCGTGATAATATGTAGCCTAAAGCCTTCCTTGGTTTACAAATAACATTTTTGCTGAATTTCAATTCAATCTATCCAGAGTTTTGGCGTAAAGTACAGTACAAAATGTTCAGTTTTTCTTTCGTTACTGTTTTATTATATGTATAGATTACTTGGCATCGTTAGTATCTAAAGTCAATCGATATCTATCATCATCTGCCTAGCCTTTTCCCAACTATGTTGGGGTCGCCTTCCAGTCTAACAAGATGCAGCTGAATACCAGTATTTTTCATGGAGCGACTGCCTGACCTCCACAACCCATTTAGTGCTTGGTAGTACGATACCCCTTGGTAAGACTGAAACTACATCATTACTATACTATCCATGATGATATGATAAATGCGAAAGTTACCCTGTCAGTCTGTTTGCCACCTTTTCACACCTTAACAGCTGAACGGATTACGATGCACACGTACACTTGGGTTAGGCAATAGGATACTTTTTATATTGTGCTTACCCGTAGTACAATTTGCGGGCGAAACCACGAGCAAAAGCTAGTCGTATCATAAATAACTATTGATTGGATTTTCTGCCATCAAAAATTCACAATACTAAAGGTCACGGAAGGTCACCAACCCACAAACAACATGTCAATGTTAAAATCTACAAAAATAAGTAGGTAGGTAAGTACTAAGCGATTCCTATCAATCACGAACTATGATCGATGGTACATTTTATTTTATCTCCACAGCCATTGAGTTCGACCCGGGAGGTCAATGGCAACATTGAAATACCTAATCGATTTTCCGAGCACTGAACAAGACTGATACTAAAGTTTTTAGGTTACTGTCGTGAATAATACAATCTACTTAAATACTTATACTCGTACGAGTATAATAAAAGTGAAGAGTTTGTTTGTTTAAACGCGCTGCACTCTGGAAATACTAGTCGGTTTCGGAAAATAATTTTGCATATGATAGCCAATTCTTGAGGAAGTGTATAAACCATTTAACATCACGCTACGACTCTTCGGAGCTGAGCAAAAAGGTCAGACACGGCAACTGACCCGCAGTGACTGACGTAACAACCGCTTTGTAGTGCAAGCTGATTAGAACTTTATTCTAACAGCATTTCAAACGAAGTTTGAACCACTACAAATAGAGTTGCTAATTTAGCTCCTGTAGTCGCTTTAATATGAGGGACTCTAACATAAATGCGCGCATATATGCTGGCGTATCTTCAGGGATAACATGCGTGATGTTATGTTACGTAATCAACAAACGAATTACCCATTACAGCCTTCCACTAATCGATCAACGTCCACACAGATAAAAGAGAATTTCATTCAAAACGTAACAATGCGCGGTAATCATAACGCAATAACTTAACAAAAGACGTTACGTTTCCATAAACTTATGAAACGGTTTCCAACATGGCCACGCGTGGTGACCAAGCGAAAGTGAGGTGACACCGAGAAAATTTCACTTTAACGACCTTCAAAATAAATTCCCCATAAGTCTGTGGCCTGTGGTGACTTAACAAGGTCAGACTGACGTGACGTATGAATATGGAAAGGGAATTCTAAATTTAAATACTTGATAGGTACTAGGTACCTACTTCTATTTCCTCTAATGATTTATTTATAAGGGACTAGTGACCCGCCTATCGCACGGTTTTAACTTTTTATGACTTGAGAAGACATCGAGATTTCGTTATTAATGTTGAAGTTAGATAGTAATTTATAATACATCAATATTCCGGAATAAATCCTCTAAATTGTGGTAAAATGCCATCAAAATCAGTCGAAGAGTAACGCGGTCAGACAGACTAGACAAAAAGCAACTTTAGATATTATAATACTTCCTCTAATGATTTATTTATAAGGTAAGAAGTTCAATGATATTCAATTCAGTTATTTAAAAGTTCATTATCGAACTTCGCGAATTAAGGACACTCTTAAATGCCGTCTGACCTTTACATTAAAATGTTCCTCGACTATCCTTGCTCCATACTAACTTTCTTCGGTAAATCATTTGGAGAGATTTATGCGAATTACGGATTAATCACTTCAGAATAAATCATTACTCTCTACCTACACGAAATTAATTTAATATTACGATTTTCTATTGAACTTAGCTTTTGCAAGTGAAAGCTTTTGATTGTAGTCATTAATTTGGATGACTTTACTATTTCCGATTGTTCTTCAAATATTTTTTGCATTCGTTTTTGGTAAATATTGCAAAAATAATTCGAGAAACTGATGAAGTTAAACACTTCCTCATAACATAACTGTAAAGACTTAAAGAGAGACTGTATTTAATGACCATCACAAAAAAACAAAACGGAAATATCTTCGAATTGGCATTTCCTTTAATTAACGGCTAAAAAACGTCATGAATACGTCCTGCATACTGTCCTTTATTAGCAGTGCTTCTTACACATTGCAGTGACTGAGTGTTTGAGTACCTAAAGACCCACTCATAACCTCGGGCGATGTGACTTCCGAACTGCGAGTAGCGGCAACTCGGCAAGTGACATGCACGCGTGTCACTTTTGTCCTTCGCGTGAGTACATTTATGTGATCACACCGACTGCGACCGAACTTGAGACTTCAGATAATGTGCTGAAATATATGCAATTCTGCAGCCAGCGCGAAGTCCGTCGCGCGTTGCTCCACAGGACGCGTCGCGGTGACTCGTGCAACTTCTTTCCTTTGCTTTGTTTTCCGCAATAAGCTTGTCGCTTGATTGCGTAGCTTGTGGCCAACGACTAAATACTGTTTTATATTACTGAGTGAAACAATGCGACTCATGCCTTGAATGCTATGCCTGCACACCTGTGCTTCACTCATTGTTCATTCCCGCAGCTGCCAGCACTTCAGATCATCGAGAATATTTTATTGTTATTGTCCTAACGTCGAAAGGTTACTTTATTGGTAATGTTTTGATATTGTAAATGTATTATTGGCTTGATTCAATGGATGTGGCGCCAGACTGGTGCTTTTAAGTTTGTTTCTTTGCTTTACTGCCATCTGCGTGAAGTTATGACTTGGGGAAAATGCTTACAGTTAATTTGTTTGTGTATTTAATATATCGAATTATGGTAGTACCACCAGCCCAATATGGACGAAGAAGAAACAGTTGGGTTTTTCCATATCTCAATGGCAATAGAGCCTGAGTTTATGTATTTGTGGTGAAAGATCATCTAAATAATTTTTGTTAAGCCCTATCGGATTCGATTTTAGTTCTAATATTATGTGGTTCTGACTAGAAAGTCGGATATCGCAGACAGCTACAAAAACGTGATTGATTGTCAAATCAGTTTCCAAAAACAACATAATAAACTACAGCATCGAAAAACACATAAAACAACCAAAATCGATACTTCGCATCGTCGCAACACGTTATTTTTTGATGTGTCAGTCCGTGATTCAATGTCTGATATTTATCACGGGTTTTAGTCAGAAATAAATATACCGTTATGCACTCACTGGGTCTGTGTTTTGACGTATAATGTTTTTATTTTGTGAGTGATCTGTCTTTTGATACGAATCGGTATTCTTTGAAGCGTATTTTAGATTGAGGTTTCAGCTAATTTGTAGGCATTGATAGAAGTTTCTAGTTGTGGATTTAAAACGTCTATATCTATACTAATATTATAAAGAGGTAACATTTGTTTGTAAGTTTGTATGTAGGGGGTAATCTCCGGAAGTAATGAACCAATTTTAAAAATTGTTTCACTGGTAGAAAGCTACATTATTCGTGAGTGCTATAGGCTATATTTTATTTCCGTACTCCCACGGGAACGGGAACTACGCGGGTGAAACCGCGGGACGTCAGCTAGTGTGTTATATATCTTGATCTCAATCTTATTTTTTACTATAATTTTAAAGTGCAGCTGCACTTTATAAAATTATAGTAAAAAATTAACCAAGAAGCAAAAAAACGAGGATAAGTACCTACTGCCAATATAATTAACCATTAGTATCTAATTAGGTAAACTTTAGGTAACAAAACTAACTAGATTCCTATAGTTGTTATAGTTTATAGTTCAGATAGACCCTCCTCTGTACTTGAAAGTTAATAAATTTTATTTACAGTTGAACATTCAAAGCAATTACCCCGACACTTATTAACAAAGAAAATTACTTCAGTACTAGAATGCTAGTTAGTTAACAGATTAAACACCATGTAGTTACCCAGCCAGTAGTTGATCTTATCATGTATTTATCTCTCCCTTACTTAGTTACTTAAGTATAGGCAACCTTGCAGCCGCAGGAAGTCTTAATTGTAGCTAGTTTAATTAAACCAGTTTTAAGGAGAACAGATCTTTGTTCTCTGGCCTCAGTTTTTGCCATATTTTCAAACGTATTCCGTATAATTACATAGTTGGCATATGACTCGTTATACACGTACATTTTCATGTTAATTTTATTCAGGTCAGTGCCCCAATTCCGTTATAAAAACTGCAATCGCAAAACAATTTGGCAATGATTCATCGTTTTACGTTCGTTTGTATGGCAACTTCCTCATACGTTATAGCCCAATATGTTATGATAACATTGCTTGTATTGTAGCTCATATTTTATTGGGAAAGTCCTCTATCTTCGTTCCGCAAAATATTGGAAAAACAAAAGAAAACCTCGCGATTGATCACTCGATGACTGAAACAGTCAACTGACTGATACTCCGAGGTTAAGATTTGATGATCCTTTTGTTATAGAGCATCGGTTTTGTTATCGCTTTTTACAAAAGGTTTTCGCTGATATTAAAGAACCTGTTGTTAGTGTGCGCTTGCGACCAATATATGAATGTTATGGTAATTGGACTATGGAGGTGTGTATGTGGTGGAATGATTATTTGAAGTCTGTTGGATTGAAAAGAAAGCAGTTGTATTTGTATGGTCCTTCTAATGTTGGTAAATCAACGTTTGTAGAGTCTGTAATTGGTCGTGTTAATATGAAGTATGTATTTTATCCGGGGGTGGGTAAATTTTTTATGCAGGGGTTTAGGGAAGGGTATCATAAGGTTATTTTATTTGAAGAGTTCTCTTTCAAATTTTGTGTTCCAAGTATGTTAAAGCTAAACACTTGATCGCAGTCACCATCTCAACGCTTGGGGGAATATGGTGTGAAAGTAAATAGGCTCACCATGTATGTAATGGTCACATTTCCCATAAATACGTTGACACTCGTCACAGTTTTCACTCGAGGACAAAGCGTAATGGTGCAATATGGCGACTTTCAAAAAATCTGTTCAGATGACTGACAAAATTATATCCGGTTTGCGCAATGCAATGCGCAAGCGCATGTGACCAGATCATCCGCGTGCGCGCTTTGTGCTGCCCGCGTAGAAAGTGGGCGTTTTATCGCGCGACTCAACGGAGAAGTAGGCGTTTTTTTTGTCGTATTGTCGTCTGCTGCAGCGACTTTCCTAGAACCCGACTGGTTATAAGAAGGGCATCAAGTTCACGTCTTGAAGGCGTGTAAGAATGATGATTGTTCGAACTTTACCGATTGTCTCGAATTCTCGATTCACTGAATACAGCTAGATGAATATGTATAGTCGATTTGACCCAACCAAAGGCGACCTGAAAATCCGTAATCCGTAATACATTTTCACAATAGACCCTTTTATCTTTTGTCCTGAATGAGATTATCCTAACCGAATGTAACAGTTTTTCTGTACCATACATACATGAGCCGTCTACATTAAGGATCGGCTTAGTAAGATGGTGTGAATTACTTTACCTTTACATCCACGATTAAATTGCCGGGGCGAGCGCAACGGAGCGACGGAACTTAAGTTTTTCGCTCCCAACTCTATTATAACGATGCACGCTCCACACAGCATGCGTTGCACAATTCTAGATCTTATCTCCTCATCATAAAGGCGACTCTTCAATAAATGAAGGCGCAGCTGGTGTCGATTGCTTTTCACGCTGTACGGAATATGATTTCATCCGAGTGCAGGGAAAGCAGTGGTGTATTGCTTTCGCGTATATAAATGTATAAAAACGTTGACCTGAAATTAAAGATGTCTGACAGATTACTTCGGAAACTCCGTGACGGATACGTCACATGTTTTCGATGTAATCGTGATGAATTTTGTTAATATATTTTTAAAACGTGACAGTTTGGCTTACACAATGAATTTACACTTTTGTCGATTATACAGAAACGTTCGAACAAAAACTTACGAGTCTAATCTGAAGACTTGATCTAATTTATTCTGAGATTTCTTTAATGATATGCGATGTATTCACACATAAGTGTATTAAAGCCGTTTAGGCGTATACAGAAATCAGAAAACATTGAACTCATGAATATTTAATGGTAGCTACAACGGAAAAATGTAAATGTCTGTGCCAGACTATGACCATCGATCCGTGGCGTGTCTGTCTGTTCGAATGTTAGAACAAAGATATGGTTTTTCTGTATTAGCTTTGTTAATACTGAATGATATAATTAGGTGGTAGATTGATAGCTTAACCTTTGCTCTGGTTCTCGGTATTCTACCTAATTTTTTGCTGGCTTTTTTATAAGTCCTTGAACATGTCTGAGAATTGGCTAACGTACAGTTGAATCTAACATTGCCTTAGTTTAAAGATTGACGATTGCAATTATCACAAATTGACGTCAAATTAAATAGTCCAAAGACCAAAACGATATAACAATATCAAATATCTGAAATTAATTCCCTTACACTGCAATAGATAATAGAAATCCGTGATGGAGAAACGAGATTGAGCACATCTGGCATTCGTAAACGGGCACGAATTGTTGATAACACTCCTCCAGCCACTGAATATTACATCGAAGCAGAAATATTCGAGAAACAGCCTTATTTATGAGAGTTTCCGTACAAGGTCGAGAATTTCATGATTAATCTAGAAATTACGAGAAACACGAGACAGCACTGCAAGTACGTAGCAATCGATAACGATCGAATCGATACGATTCGATAAATCCGACTTTTCGATTGGTTAAAAACTCATTTTGTCGAGAATAACTGTCAGATTTATCGAATCGTATCGAATCGAGTGCTACGTACTTGCACTGCAGCTCTGAAAGTTCACTACACTTTTTAAGCCTGTTTGGATAATAAAATTACGTTTTGGGGCAAAATTGTTTGGTTAGACGTAATAATAACAATGTATAAAATAATAATAACAAATGTTATCTTATCTGTTATCCTTATCACAGACGTGAGGTGGCCTCGATTACTTGTAGGACAATAATACGTATATTTTGATAGATTCACGCTATATATTATTTGTAAGGATAATATCGAGAGAGTTCTTTGTTGGTTTTGACGACACCAGAGAGCTCGGAGAAGTGGCAATGATTTTCGAAGCCTTTCATCAAAATTTAGATTTTTAGTAGCTGATGTAATTTTTTTGAATAATCATCGTTATTGACTGATATGGGTTGAACCTCATTTGGCAGCTATCGCACGCGGCATCATCGAGGACGGTGCCATCGGCATCACGCTCTGTTTCTCGCTCTAGCAACTGACGGTTCTGAGCGATCGAAAAGGATAGGAGCATTGAAATGTGCGATTCCGTGCTGCCAGATGAGATTCAACCCCACATTAACCTACCCGTACCTTGTAATGATTGTCGTAAGGTGGTGAAAATAAATAAATATGGCCACTTTGGTTAGGCCTCGTCAGTCTTACCAAAAGTCAGTGTTACCTAGTACTAACTGGGTCAAATCCTTCCAGAACGTGGTAGAAAATCCGAAGCTGATCCGAAAATGTGTAAAATTAATTCCAACATACAAAAGCACACTATAATTTACCTAAACATAAAGTACAAAGTTACGTGTGCATGCATAAGCATGCATTAGCTTACACAACTTTGGAACCGGTATACCGTGCCAAAAACAAAAAGGTCTGAAATTAAAATACGGCGCAAAGATCTCGGGCTAGATTTCTAGCCTAGACATTTAATAGCTTTAGAAGTGAGTTACATTGCTTTAAACGGCTACCACCTCAGTTTCTCGCTCACAAACACTACAGATAAAGTTACTTAACAAATAGGCGTCATGACTTTGATTTACTAGTCTTTCAAACCTTCTAGTTTGGACGTTAAAGTATTGTTTTAAGTGGCATTCTTTGTAATAGATTTTCGATTGTCAGCTTCTATGGTAGGAATGGCAAATATTGATGATATGTTTAGTTGTACTTGTACTTCAAACCCGGGAAAAGGCGTTTGTCGCTATTCAGCAAGTCATGGTGGACGTGGACATGTTTTGATGCTTTACTTTTGGGCGAAGGCTTTTGAGCCATTTCAGTCATTTTACACTATTCGTTTAGTTCTAATTTTTCACGAAACAGTCATCGCTCTATGCTGCAATTTCAGTGGAGTTTCACAGTAGCCGCCACGGAGTCTGGATTTGTGGCCGGTTGATGGCAATAGGCTCGCCCCCTATTACATGGGACCTAAACAAAACTGGCAAAATGTGGGTGTACTATAGGTACACCTCTGCCTAATCCTTCGAGGATTACAGGTGTGTTGTTATCTTATGCTGCAATTACAGAATTCCCCGGAGCGGATGTAACTCTTCAACAATTCCAAAGCTATGCAAAAGTACATTTTAAAACGGCAGCTGCACCTGTCGTAAGAGATAACGTTGTTATGACACATACAGATAACAACTGATTGCGGATGCATACATACATAACTGCGTAGGTCATGTGCATTGGCATCGCACCTATTTGTTAATGAGTCATTAATGACTTATTCGGAAGCTATGATTTCCTGCTAAGATTGTCTACTTCCTGTCAACAATAGTCATCGGTTGTCGAAGATGAGGTAAAGAGGTAAAAGTAAGCACTGTTTGTGTAATTATTAATAAGCTAGCTAAAATGTATTTAGTCGTAGTTTTTTCCAGAAATTATGAGAATTTCAACGTCTCTTTGTATTCTACTGATAATTGAAAACTTGATAAATATCACCGGGTCTCCGCTCGGATGACCCAGTATAGCAATAGACTGGGTCATCCGAGCGGAGACCCCGGTCTAATGATGAAAATACTGCTTTCAAGTTGTCGCAGTCTTCCGATAATGCAGTTTGTATACTTCTAGATACCTGGAACATGGCTTCTAGACTGGAAGCCTGTTTATCCGGGTAATGTCCAACATCTTCATCTTTGTTCACGTTCTTTTCTGCTGGACAGATAGTTCTTTTTGCTTCTTGTTTGTATGCTTCTTGATTGGTCATCTCATGTATCTTCTCTTTCTGTACTGTCATCTTCCTTTTATCCACTAGTCTGTCAACTGAAAGTGGATATTATTGTTTTTCTTCTTCTCTCCACTACTATTTTTTTTTCGGGATCCGAGCCGTGTTCGGTACCCCTCGAACTTCTTAGCTTCGGCCCTTTTCTGGTAGTTGTCAGTTCGCCTCTGTTTATTCTGGCTATCGAGAGTTGCAGTGGTCGAAAATTATGGCGGTGGTGGTCCCCCTTGAATAGGCAGTTCCCAAAATCATGTTCGATTGCGCAAGGAAGTAGTTCCAAGATAAAATAGATTACTATCGAGGTACTTAAAACCAATGAGATCAGATATCCATTACACTAACCCAATAACCTCGCTACTAATTACGTTTTTTATAATAGCTGCCAATTCTTTATACCACTTAGTGATAAATGCTTGATTTGTCCTTGTGAAGTGACAAGGCCTATGGCGATTAGTTTTTTTGTTAATTGTAGATTGTTTTGTTATTAATGGAAGGTGTTAGTTGGTCAAGTTCATGTCGGATATGTTGGTTTCTTTAGTTCTTGTGTGTGGGTTATTTAGGTTTTTTGATCTTCTTGTGCAAATAAAGAATTGATTTAGGGGTTCTACTGATCAACATTTTAAGAAGCAATATTTATTTAGGGAATTAATTAATACGGATGATTTTGAGGTGTGAGTGAGTTTGTACTTACAAAACAGGAAACCCAATAGACGTATTTAAAAGCAACTTTTCTTTGTCTTCGTCTTCGAAAAGAATGCGAACTGGTTTATTGACCCTGTCATTAGGATTGAGGAAAAAAAAGTATTGAAAATATATATTACTTACGTCATTAGTTTTGGATTCATTGGAATACTGAATCCTTAAACCACAAATTATATTATGCTTCATCAACCAAAAAGGATATACTTAACCACCTATATAATTTAAATGCATTTAACAAATTAGCCCGTATTAAATGACTAATAATAATTAGCAGAATTATTGGATAAAGTATGTCAATTAACTAAGCAAACATACCTATTTGAGTTCGTTTCGTGTAAAATAGTGATTAATATCTAATTACTAGAAAGATAATGATCAAACACTGCGACGGATTTGGTTGCTATCAGTTCGAGGTACTGTTTAAGCCAATGGCTAGTACTTTAGCGCCACCAGCGATCTTGATTAGACCTACAACTTTGAATGTTGCGTACCGAATTTATATCTGTTGATTGTTTACTTGTAATTGTATCCGTGTTATAAATATAATTATCATGTATTTAGTTGAGTAAAATGATTTCCGAAAAAAGGTAATATAAAGTTGAACAGCCAATGAAAAGTCGCTATTCTATTATTCGAAACACGGTTTAAAATTTTAAATAAACACGTTATAGTTCTGTTCAAACACAGCTAACTTTCGAGCCGCCATAAAGTTTGAAAAAATCAGAGGCACCCGATAGTATTTTTAGATCCCCAAAACTCCAAATTCGTGAATATTTCATAATTCATCAGAGTTTGGAAGCCTTCAGTTCTCCACGCTTCATATTATACTCAGGGAATATTACTAACGATACAAAATATTCAATAAGTAGGTTAGGTAACTAAATTAAATGGGTACCTAAATGTTGGTGTTCGCCGATATCTGAACAGAACCGCACCAAGATAACCGCCTGCGATAAAATTTTATTACATTCCGTGACACAATTCCTTTAGTATCATCCATAAATATAATCAATAACTCAACGATGCTATATTCACTTATTACTTTTGAACCGGTCTCGATTCCTGTCGCTTGCAAATCCTCCTCTGACCTTTAATTGTACGCTTAATTCTCATTGTAATCCCATAATCTACGTAACATGGTCAACGGGCAATTTGCCTTCGCGTCGTCTGACCAAGAACTGGGGCAAAACAACGGGCCTTTTGATCCTCACTTCAATCCTCTGAATCATTAGCGAGTACACCCACATTTGCAATACACTGTCCTCAATAAAAGAACGTTGGCCCAATCAATTCGTCATTATAATCGCAACAGCGTGCGAATAAAAAATGACACCTACACGCGCCGCCGAATTTGGCGCGAAGAAAAACAATGGCCACCATAACGGAGCGCGCATTGTACCGGCGGGAAACCAGAATATGTGTCACACGAGCTTTGTGTCATGTCAAACATGTCATCTAGTTCGCTCTCAGTTTTGGGCGGGTCGTTAAACTCGACATTTAACAACCAGGCAATTAACATTTTAAAAAACTGGAACCGTTTGAAGAATTGTGTCAACTTCGATACAGTGAATGCACATGTGTGTCTCGCTTGACTCTTGAGCCTCGACGTATTACGTTCATAGCCTTTGTTACAGACTGCATAAATACTACATGTGTTGTAAACGTCGCATTTTCTGGGATCGTCACTAAATGTCACTTTCACATCACCATGAATAAAGTCGTTTTCTAAATAAAGTTTATCTTATCGTCGGATACGACATGAAACTCCTCCAAACGAATCTTAGACAGGAAACCGACTCAGATTCATTTAATTACATCGTAATTTCGTTCTGAAATAAAAACGATCGTAAACAGAGACTGTAATGTCAAAAGTGAGGATAGATTGTGAAAAAAATGATTTTATTTATCTTCAAGGGAAGTAGTGTGTTGCTAGTCTGTCTCTTTGATAAGTTATCTTAGTAATACTATCGCAGCAACAAATACAAAATAGACAAAGAACTATTACTTAGCTAAAAGAGTGATGAATGACAAATGTTAAGGTGAATGCTCCAACCACTCCGCGAAATTCAAATTTTCTTACGTTTTTTGCAATTTTCAGGCCAGTGTTAAGTTGTATGTTAATTAAAATATTGTTCGCGGTTGTAAGACGTATGTAGTTACATAATTATAATCATCAAAATCATCAAAACAACCCTCTAAGTTCATATAAGTCGAGGAACGATTTTTTCAAGGTCAAAGTCATTGCTAGACCTTTATGAACTTGGAGGGTTGTATTGATGATTTTGATGATTATAATTCTGTAACTACATACGTCTTACAATCGCGAACAATATTTTAATCAACATACAACCTAGCACTGGTCGGCAAATTGCAAAAAACGTAAGATAATTTGAATTTCGCGGGCTACCCTGACGCTTTCACCTTAATGGATGAAGAGGGAGAGGAAGACCAAGGAAACGATGGATGAATTGTGTGAGGAATATGAAAGATAAAGGAGTAAATAATAGCGTGACGGTTGACAAAGGAGAATGGAAGACAGAAGAAAAACGTGTTGCGCTCACCCGAAGTAACATAGGACAACGGCAAGAAGATGTTGATTTGGCAACAGACATTTTAATAACAGTGAAACTACTAGCACTTGAAGCTGAAATATTGATCAAATTTAATTTCACGAAGACGTAAGATTTTAAGCGTAAAATTACCATGTATAAGAAGGCGTGAAGACAGTGAAGAGTATCAATTTTACCGTAACACCGATAAATTATCCTGTAATACAGCTTAATTGCATCCGACGGTAATATGGCCGCGAGAGCCGTTAAACAAAACTTCTCGGAAGACGAATGCAGTGTAAGTAACGGTAAAAATGTGCGCCTGCGACGATCCACGCATGCAGAGTGGACGACTCAGGATAACACACGGAATTTGCATCGTTATAGCCGGTTAAATCTATGTGTATAGCCAGAAGTAACTTCTAAACGCGATACGAATACGAAATAGGTGTTTTGAGAAGTTTTTTGACAGATAACATCATCGGCAACCTCAAAGTTGTACCAGAAATATTCAAAAACATGTTTTCCATTTTCTGCTAAACTTGATATTGCAATCGAAATCGTAAAGTCAAACATGTATGCCGTGTCTACAATATCAGATATTTAAACAGAACTGCTGGCATGACAGCAAATTGGTTTTCGAACACAATTTCCTATTTATAAATGCTCGATCGATAAGAAACATTTGAACTGACGGTTGTAGATGTTCAATATATAAATTTATTGACTGGCCGTAGGTAAGATGCGCACGAGTTGCGCAACAGTGCGAATATCCGTAAGGTCAACGCACCGGACACATAAAATGGCGCCAAGTTGTTAACAGACCACGTTGATTGCTTTATTTTTATCTTGACAAGTTATCTATTGGAAAAATATAGCTTCATATATAAAATGTATTTTTATAGCTGAAATTATGACGGTGTCGATGAATTAATAAAAAGAAAATTGGCACAACAAACTTTCGACGGAAATGTTAGAAAAACGCAAACTTCCTACGATGATAATCTTGTGTTATTGTATTATAATATGCTGAACTACGTCAGTGAAGTCTACGATTTGTTTATCTGCAGTCACGATCGGCAGTTAACCCAGTCAATCATAGAAGTCGGTGACCCGGGTAATGCCCACGTGGAAAACGCAATTTAATGTCACCAGACACGCACCACCAGCTTTACTATTTATTCTAAAGCCTATTTTTAGAGATTTTCCTTATTTGTATTCTCACAACTGTTGGATCACATAATCTTCCAATTTTCTTGTTTGTTTTTCTTGGAAGTGACAAGTGCTTTGTTCAGAAACAAGCGACACACAAGGATTATTTTATTCACGGCGAAATTCTTTTTTTGGCTCCCGAAAGTTTGGAAGATCAAAAAGATTTTTTACGCGATCCAACTCTTGCGGGACCATACCCGAAATATTTAACAAGCGTCAAAGCAGACAATTTGTACACAACGCCACATTTTGGTACATTCATTATTCAGGCCATATCTCTGATCGGGAGCGTTTGGTCGTACCTGCAACATTTTAGCGGCTTTTCAAGCAGTTTTCAGTGTACAGTATCACAAATTGTTAAACGTTGGACTTAGGTCATGATGTACGGAACTAACTGCAACTTAACACATCAAGAGTGGCAGAATGATGGGTTCTAACGGACAGTCTGTAGATTCATTTGTTTTGTCTTCTTTGATGATGCACTTGGGGATTCCTCATCATTCTCGAAAGTCCACACTGTCATGAAAATAAATAACGATTGCATCGTTGCAACCATCTGCCCAAACAGAAAAACCAGACTCATCGACTCATATGACTGAGATATTTCGTCATTAACTTTTGCAATACTTTTCACTTTGCAACATTTGGTCGTAATCTGGTTCACAATATAGTTTTCAATTTACATAGAAACCTTGAACACTTTGCTTTGTCTGTTTCTAATTCCGTATATAATTGTCGTGAGTCACTTTGGCTCGAAGGGAAACTCAAGTACAATCATACTCATAATATTTGTTGGACTTTACACATCTTCACCTAATTTAAGTGCAGACAGGAATATTGTGACAATGGCTAACATGTCAGTTAAGTTTCCGCTACTTTCTCCATTACTGAGTCCTCTTAATTTGTCAAGAGACCGCGCAGCAGCATCCGCTTGACTAATATCGTTTTAGTGTAAATAATGAATTAATATTCGACTGGCCAAAGATAGGTAACACTAATAACAGATCAACGATGTACTTGACGTCGATGAATTATCTCGTTATAGGAGAATTATGGTATCTTAAGAAGAAAGTCCATAATTATCTAATCATTCGCAGCTAGAGCAGGAATGTAGACTAATAAAAATCTGACAGACTCTCTTAAGAATATTTCTCGCCCTCTCTCATTAGCTGACATATTTCTTTGCTAAAGGTCTTGTCGTGTCAATAATGGCTTCGTCCAGATGTTTTTGACGTCCTTATATTTCTAACTTGTAACTGAAAATCACAAACTTGTCTTTTGTTGTTTTATTTATAGTGTGGCGAATTGATAATATCATGGATCCTGTTTGAGGTGAACGCTCCAAACTTTCCGTTAGATATCGATTGTGTTTTACGTTTTAATTATTGTCCGTTTTAATGATGTTCGCGACGTGACAGGTTCTTCTTTCGCCATAACATTATCATCTACTGATTTGGTTTATGTTTAATTAACAACAAGATTGACTGATATTAAAGCTTTATTGACTTATATTTTAGCCAAGCTATGTAAACTTAATGTACTTCAAGATTTCTACTCCTAATAAATATTCTTCTAAAGTAGCGCAGTATATTTTTACTGAAGATAAACTAACCAGAGATATCAACAACCCAAGCATCATTTCTCTTGACGTAAGCTAGCATAACGAATCAACATTATACAGTACAGCTACACAAACAAATTCAGAAGCAACACGAGGGAAAAGCGTGTTTGCTGTCCCTTCCAATACACACTCTTCTTCCTGTTGCGTCTGTTCACTTCCAGCAATGAATCTTTAGTACAGCAAATAAGTTCTGTATATTCTGTTTACGTCGTTTTTATTATGAGGAAACTTCATAAAAGTAATATACGATTCGATATCTTTAAGACTGAGTCAGTAATTATGAAAGACCGACGTGTTTATTTTTATAACCTTTCCATGCGGGGGTCTTCAAGTGTCATCGAGGTAAATGTACGATCTGTAGTCTGTACTACAATGTTTGATGTTAATTAATTAATTTGCTACTGTCTTTGTTTCGTTATTTATTGCTGTTATCTTGTTTTATGTCATTATTTTATTTACGAGATTTCATTACAGGATGAATTAATCACATACAATTATTATATCTCTTTCAAGTCCAACCCGTTTTTAAAACGAATTGAAAGACTGTAGTGTCTATACTGGTAACAGCAGACTCAAATATCACCATTCGTTTCTAATACATCTAAAACAAATATGAAATGTTTTCTAAAATTGCAATACAGTCCATGCCGTAACTCATAAACGTTAACGAGTTGGCAGGAAATATCAGGAGCCACTTGACCTATCGGTGACTTATCGCGAGCCAGCACGGTTGCAACAAACCAATCATGCATTAGCAAGGTTGCTGCAATTTCCGCTAATGCAAATAAGCTGCACATTGATTACTTTATAGGTACTAATGGCTGCAGTTGTTGTGATACTTGGTACTGGTATAGTTTTGATTAGATTATCTGTGTCTATCACAATGATTTATAAAACATTTGCGTTGGTAAATGTTGTCTTTTCTGTCAAAAGGTGTCCTATTTATTAATCTGTTTCAATTCTTTCGCAAGTTACCTTTCCTTTGTCATTCTTTTTATATTTATCTATGTTTTCTTCATTATTCTTTTTAACATCATGTATTGAGTCTAACAGATGCCAATCTTTTACTTTGTCGTCTTTAGAATATTGCATCAATTATCTCTTAACTGTCTTGTAATGTGTTTATTACTTTGTAACCCGTCTACTTATCGTTAGATCTGAAATTAACTCTGCGGTAGTTAGTTAGTCTTGTCTAGATACTGTCTCTCAGTCAATTTCCTGAATCATAAGCTTTGCATCACGTTACTCTTAGATCGTTGCGGGTTATTAAGCTTTTGTAAACTACCCTCTGTGGGAAGAAAGATAGAAAATTAATGACGCAACTTTAGTGACGTCATCTGTAGCCAAGCTTTTGTTGTACAAATAGGGCAATGACGTAATAACAAGGGGTGAGTTCAAGAAATTTAGGAGTGATGTCAAAAGAGGCCAACGTAACATTTCAATGGAAGTGTATGCCAAGAATGACATACATTTTAATTAGAAATTAGAACACGAGATGCAGACATCATTGGCCTTAATTGAATAGGAGACATCGTATTGTGTCGTTATGAAAATTGTGCCACAAAGCTTTGTTAATGGACATCAGTTTTATGTATTTTAAAAACATGAATTAAATATTTTATGATGATGGCTACGAAAGCCTGAATACGTTCTCAGAGGAAGTCATTAAAATTATAGCATTTTCAAAACACGGTAAAAACATCGCAATTTTATTCACTCATGATTGAAATAACTTCAATACCGGTGCAACGTAAATGGAGCTTATTCACCTAGAAATGTAACGTATGATATAAAATGAATATTCCACATATTTCATACAGAACACACACGTGTAAGGTATAATGGGTTTATTTACAGTAAATAACTAGTTTTAAAATTATTCCGCCATTTTATTATGCGCATTTATTCTGTACCATTTTCTCATTGTTTCTAACTTTCATTTAGTTTTCTTAGTTTAAAGCAGAGTTTACTTTTGCTTAAATATAATGCAAAATGTTAGGGTAGATTTTCTGTTTTTCTTTCATTTGGTTATTGTTCTGAAATTTCAAGGTTTCGAGGTTTTGTTCTAGTTATGAATTTATTATGGAGCTGGTAATTTGTTTTCACTTCGAAGAACAGTCTCTATAGTTAGTTCATTATTGTTTTTAACGTTCTTCTATTTTAGCTGACGAAATGAGATATAGGTTCATCCAGTAGCGAAGGGTCAATTTTTGTAAGAAGTAACCCGGAGTACATATCTATATCTATACTAATCTATAATATCTATAATCTTCTTTTTCTTCTATAATCTATCTTTAATTTATATCTATACTAATATTATAAAGAGGTAACATTTGTTTGTAAGTTTGTATGTAGGGGGTAATCTCCGGAAGTAATGAACCGATTTCAAAAAATCTTTCACCATTAGAAAGCTACATTTACCCTGACTGACATAGGCTATATTTTATCCCCGTACTCTCACGGGAACAGGAACTACGCGGGTGAAACCGCGTGACATCCGCTAGTCTTTAATGTGATGATATTATTTGCCTATAAAATACCGACTGTGCCATTTTCAAAGGTAATCCGGTAGGAATCGAGTTGTATGGATCCTTCGCCACTGGGTTCATCTCTGCTTTATCATTCGAGGTAAATATATGGGATATTATATCATTCGAATAGCCCAGACAGACAAGCCCGTAACAGAGGAGCCCGTGGTTAAATAATAACAGCCGCTCGGGTCGATCTTTAGGTTAAGCCGTGCTTGCCTAGGTTTGTCTGTGGATGGGTGACCACCCATTACATACCGGGTTTCCTCCGTGCCTCGGAAAGCACGTTAAGCCGTTGGTCCCGGCTGTCATTTGTAGATCTTTGACAGTCGTTACAGGTAGTCAGTGACCCAAAAAGTCTGACAACCAGTCTTAGCAAGGGATATCATAATTATTACCCAGTACTAACTGGGTTGTGGAGGTCAGATAGGCAGTCGCTTCATCTAAAATACAGGTATTCAGCTGCATCTGGTTAGACTGGAGGCCGACCCCAACATAGTTGGGAAAAGGCTAAGCAGATGATGATTATATCATTCGAATAAGTTTGGTTGATGGTAATTATATTACATGGGATCTAAACATAACTGGCGAAACGTGGATGTACTATTCGGTGCATTCTGTCTAACCCCTCGGGGATTACAGGCGTGATTAGGGTTGCCAACTTTTTTACAAGAAATAAAGTATACTTAGGTCTGAGAAGGAAAATAAACAGTATTCTAGAAAAATTAACAGTATAATAATTTTTTCAAAGTTTTAAATACATAATTTTGTAGAGCTTCTTGCATAACTAATCAATGTACTATCATTTTTTAAGGCTCCTTAAGCTTCATTACAATTATTATAATTAAAATAAATAAGAAGCTCATTTTTTATCAAACTTAAGCTGTCTCTATTTCTATCATCCCGTCACTTCGCATTCATAACAGAAAAAAACCCTTTCTGTAAATGCTAAAGTGGCAGGAACACAGCAGATGGGAAACAATCTCAAAACCAGCTACACTATAATGAAATGACGGACACCATTTTTGTTAACTTTTTGAAAACAATATATATGGATATTATTTTTTTTAGCGTTGAAAACAATATTTTGTATTTATTTTTGTTGAACAGTAAAAAGTATAATGTAGTGAAAAACAGTATAATACTATTTTAACAGTATGGTTGGCAACCCTAGGCGTGATGTATGTAGTTATGTAGTTCCAATAAATCCGCTAATAACCCAACATCAAACACAAAAATCACAGTGCAACTGCACCAAATTTTAATCTTCCGTCTTTCAGCGCATCTCCTTAACGGATGATTACCGAGAAAGTTAACTCCCCGTCCATCGGTACCGATCAATCATCACAGCGCTCGCTTCCTGCCTACCCGTTCTCTATTATTAGACTGCAGTTCTGCATGACAGTTCATTGTGAATGAACGTTTATTTTCAGTTTTAGATAGTTCCTTGTTAAGGAGAAAGGTTGGTTAGATTAATGCTTGGGTAATCTTTCAATCTTAGGTGGATTAGAATTGAAGATCGTGTTGTGAAAGTTTTGTAAGATAAATTGCAGTTCTTAAATTCTATTTTGAGCTAGCATTTTTTTACTTACATAAAGGGTGTAAAACCTCGTCATTGCGATCATTTTTTTGTTCTACATCATACCTGGGAACCTTCTAGTTACGGAGATATTGGGGGTCAAAGTTACAACTTTTTGACAAGTTTTTTTTTTTAAATACAAGTTTTTATTGAAAGGTTTTTACTTTAAACACCTCCACGACCCCCGTACTATTCAATCCATCCATCAGCACAATGTTTTGAGTTCTACAACAAAAAATGATTTTCCACCCCAAAAACAAGTCGTTTCCCAGCAATATTTTTTGCGTAAAGTTACTTAGTTTGATGTACAGAATGCGTGGTTGACGGCTTCGTGATGAGGTCTTTTATACCCTGTATATTTTTATTAAAAGTTTCTACTTCCGAAAATAAAGTTACCTAAACATGCATCATTCTCTTGCATCCTAACATATTTGTGGTCGGCGCAGCTTGTTTCTTCTTCCATACTTCTCTATCACTCGTCATCTCATCAGACACCTCCTTTCTAGCCATATCATCCCATCCACATCATTTCTTTGGTCTTCCTCTACCCTTATAGCCATCCACATTAGTTACACTACACATTGTTTAGTGTTTTGTTTAGAACTGCAGTTACTCCAGTTTTTAAAGTTACTGCAATCACTATTTGTTTTGTTGTTAATATTTATCTCATCATCATCATCAGCCTATTAATGTTCCCACTGCTGGGACACAGGCCTCCTCTCTAAGAGAGGGAATGGGCTATAATCCACCACGCGGGCCCAGTGCGGATTGTATTGTACACCACATGTCTTCGAATTTTTTGGTTCTAGGACATGCCGGTTTCCTCACGATGTTTTCCTTCACTGGTTTGAGAGCAGTGGTGATGAAATAAATTACACAAAGTAATTCGTCTGTCTGGGTTCGAACCCACGACTTACTGTTTGTAAGTCGGGGCCACCGCTGCTCTCAAATATATCTGCTCTCATATTTATCTCATGAATACTTGTAATCTGTAACCATTTCTAAAAGGCTCACATTGAATAGTAGAGAATGAAGGAACTGGTATACAATCCAGCAGACTCTTTTCAAACCTTCATATGTCTGAGCAAGAACCTCTAATTAAAACAAGTTCTTAAGCATTTGCGATCATGAATACGTAATCCACACCAGCCAACATTTCCCCTAGCACACTCCATAATAGCATCGAACGATAAAGTTTTACGATACCCATTGAACTTGCAGTATTAGCCGTAAACAGCATGGCATTTCAACAGTTATGTTACTCAACACTTTATTATTATGGTTCAGTACTAACACCTAGGGATATGAAGTTAATTGTGAGCTGTCTAACCTGTATGATAAGGCATGATACTTATCTTGTTCATCTTGATAAAACGAGGAGTTATCTTGTATGATACGTCTCAAAAGTCGAGTCAAGCGGAATAAAATATCCTAGATCTTTTCTTTATTCCGAATCTAAAAAAAGTGGTGATAGGACCGTAATCAGATTAGTTTCTATGCGATTCAAAAAGGTAGGAATTTCCCAATCTGAATAGCCACAAGACACTATTGGGAAACAAAAACTGTCTGTGACTATTATTTGAAGATAATATTTTTAGGTAACAGTTAACTGAAAGGATTTAAATTACATGGAAAAATACTACAAACGGGTCTCTTCTGTTGCTACTGTTTTTCAATGCAAGACAAAACAGTGAATACAACGACTTGTAGAATATAGGTACAGCTTCGTCGACAAGCATTAGCTTTACCTTTTTCTCTCTACAGTTTTATGCCAAGCTTTATTTTAAAACACGTACATGTAGTTTGCCTTCATTTAGTTTTATCTGCATACAAACATTTTCTCTGTGGGTGTTCTTTCTCTGAGAGGCTTCAACAACTGACCTTTCAAGGTGACTCGTAAAGATTTCTTCCGCAAAACGCATACATATCGGCTATTTAACGATGTTACTATATCCCGCAAGTTTATAAACAAAACTGTGAAAGAGATAACACATGTTTTAAATTTATCAAAGGCGGCCAGAACGTTTATACATGGTTCCTATAGATTGTGATACAATTTTGAATCCAAAATATACACACATATATACCATGTGGTAAGATTTATCAGCTAGTAAATCTAAATTACGATTCACCACTGCGAAACAATAACAATCGACGTAAAGAAAAGTGTTGTTGAATTCAATGTACTTATTCTTCCTCTTTCCAAAATTTAGCCACGCGAACTCCACTTACGGATGCAGTAAATAGATCATCAAGTGCGCAGGTGTCAAAGCCATGCGGAGCATGTCCATTGGGGCCATTATCTGAGGACCTATTGATATTCCATCAGCGGTAATGATGATAGAAAGTCAAAAATGTATTGGAAGACAGTGGCTATCGAAAAGCTGTCCTGTTAAAAGTTATTGTTCAAATACGAAACGCTTTAAAATCGAGTGCCACTTGTGTAAGCCCTCTTGTAAGAGTTCCGAATTACGCCTAGTAACCAGTAGTCACTACATTGACATAACCATCAGCTGAGATTACGAGGTCGGCAACCGACCCACTTATACTGCTATCAACTTCGTAGCACATCACATAACAAACATTGTTATAAGCTGTGTAACTACTGATAGCATTCAAATTGTTTATTAGACAACCTGATAGTACACTGACCTGCTTCGGAAACTTACTGCAAGCTATTTATCTTGTGAAGAAATTTATTTTGTGATAAGGAATTGCGAAATTGTTATTATCTGTTTGCAATAACGTTAGTGTCACATATTTTGCTTAACAATGTATCCTCAAGTGTGTATCAACAAGACACAGGCAGTGATTAACGGAATATGCCTCTCGTCATAGATCTCGTCGTCATTATTGACAGCCACGTTCAATCCATTACTCCCATATTTGGGTTTCTCGCTATACGTACACCAATGGTCTAAACATCTTCAGCATATACCTGACCATTATGCGACAATGTCATACCTCTTCAAACAGTTCTACAACCACGACACCATAAGTCCCATGTAGGTAATATAGGGGCAGAGCCTTTGCCATCGACGGGGACGTATCCAGACTTCGGCCTGCTACTGATAAAAACATCCCAATAATACTGAGAATAGAACCCAAAACCTCTTGATCAATAGTAGCGCTAGCCAACGAGGCATTTTACAGAACTGCTTTCACATAAATAAATGTACCATCCTGACAAACGACAGTAGTCACTAACCTACCGAAAATAGAATGACACATCCTCCCAAACAAATTCACAATACAAAAGCCATTAACGGGTAGCTTCCTATAACAATAGAAACATCAGTTACCGTAATTACTAACCCAGTGCCTCTATTCACAAAAATAGTACCGTTAGAACATCTGTCAATGAAAACAATCGAATCTGTAACACTACTGTTTGTTGGTGGGTTGGACAATGTGGGTGTTGAACTGTGGTCTCAAATCTGAATGTCAGCGGGTTTGACTAAAATGAATGGATTATTTATTTTTAAGAAGCAGAACAACTAACTAACACAAAATGCGATGACTAGTGGAACTATGAGCATTCTGTGAAAGATCTTTTAAATTAGTGGCCACTAGTTTGGCTTTTTTCGTCTCGTCTTGGTCTTCAGTAGCATCCATCAATACCTGTAATGAACAAACAACAGGACACGCAGGACACGATGTTAAGTGCCCCATCGTTTTTGGAACAGCACCACATACACTCCAGGGCAGAGCCATCAATGAATCTCCATCTGTGCAGGTTTTCCTTGCTGCGGCCAACCTGGAAAAGATGATGTTGATAGGAGTGGGTGACTGACTAATGAGATGGTTTCCAATAGAGATGTATGGAAGAAGAATGATGTCTTCTTCGCAAATCATTTGGTACACAAGAGAAGAGAAATAAAATACATTTATTTAGCAAAGACTAAAAGGCACACAACAAATTTTACAAAGTAAAGACTAAAAAAAGCGCAGTATGACGATGACAATTGCATAATTTAGAAGCTTTGAATTCAAATAGCGAAAAATATCTAGTTTTCAAGTTTGCCTAGTTGCCACAACATGTGTTGGATAATCCTATAAATAAACATGTGAAATCTTAAAAGGATTATCACGATAATCTTCGTCTATCCGAGATCGTGTTATGTCAATATGCTTCGTGGAAGTTTTAGTGGATTATTGAGTTGTATCGCCGATTTTATTTGTCGACGGCTAACCTTCGGTAATCCAATTACTTTTACTTCGCGATTTATTGCTCAAACCGTTGTTAAATTAAGGATTAATTGATTGATGGCTTTTGCAATAGTTAATTCTGCGATCGTTGTTTGATTTGCAATGCTATTATAAGTTGACTTACTGTAAAGATGTTCGACTGGGTATTTACCACAGTCATACTAAATCTCAATAAGTTTTCCTGAAAACTGACATTGAGTCATAAATATCTGTAATTGGGTTTTAACAATTCTCATTTATCGCTTTTACTCAAACTTCAACATTACATTACGTATTACAAATTCCGTCTGGACTGTTGTGGACAATGATCCGTAGACCAGCGTAGGTGTAACGTCTGTGACGACATCTCGCGGTCGACGGCCGCTCATGACTTCAGCATACTTCAGATAATTTACTGATCTACTTGCGCATGCACTGATTATTCAGCCGACGATCGTGTAATAAGTGGCAGCCGAGTTAACTGGAAATGCATGTGAAATTGATGGCATGGTAGATGAGCAATTGGCTTCTGTTGATGGCATAGAAAATTATGGATTGGCTGTACAAATTGTGATTCCGGGTCGAACCTCAGTTCACGTGGTGTATGTTTTCGTTGTTAGAGTTCTACCGTAATGGAGCAAAGTTTAATTTCTGCGTAAGCAAAAATGCTTGTTGGAATATTAAAAATGTTCAGATATTACTTGAGAGATTGCTTTCAAATGTCTTCGGTTCTTATTTTTGGCCTAATCCTTGTATTATAAATGACATTACTTCACCTTCTCGGAGGATGGTACGATAAACCGTACTCATGCAACATGGAAAACTGTAAAGAATGAATGGATGTATGCAAACATGACTACATGCCTTCCAGGTATTTGAAAAAATAGAGCCATTGAAATGTGACTTCAAAGACATGTAATAGCTCATTGTTTTCCTATAAGTATGATGATGACTGATTCCTGGTAAGATTGATGAAAACTATGAGACATTCAACATTATGATTTGACATACGACACTTTGGCAAAAGAAATAAAAAATATTTTAAAGATGTGTCAGATATTCCGCTAGTTGATTTCTTTTAAACAACACCAGCTGGTTTATCTTTACTTAACTTTCGTTTTCTATAAACGCTTTCATAAAACTGTTAACATTTACCAATAATATCAATAGAAAACAGTTTCTTTGTACATTTATAACATTACGTAGCTTTCTATCAGTGTATTTGACATGCACATTTTCAAGGCATTTTCTATAGTAAACAATTTCTCCCGGGTCACAACAAGAGGCTCGTCTTAGTGACATGTTAACATAGAAGTGAGTGAGAGTGATAGAATGATATAAAGGGAGAAAGTAATAGGTCGAGGTCGCGAATATAGCGGATACGTTGAATGGCATATGGAACAAAAGACTGTTCCCAATATTGACAATGGGCAATCTTGAATGGGTACGTCTTTTTTGATAGACGACGAGCGTCAGTCGAATGGTTGTTTGGAATTGAATTGCACTCTTGGTTAACCGATGGGCCTGTAGCTTCAACTTTCTGACTGATTTCTTGACAATTCCAAGTGTCTGTACATGGCCCATCTTCCATCTTACGCCGCATGCCCTGACACCTGCACACTTGACGACCTTATGACTGCATCAGCGAGCGGAGTTCGCATAGCTGAATTTTGGGGCAAACTTAATAAATATTTGCCATCGACACGCTAAGAACTGTCTGTAAACGGTCTAATTGAATTGTGAGTATGAAATTGAGTCCAGTATATGCAACGTGGCTCGCACTACGTTACAGTACGTTGGTAAACAATATGTGGTCACTGTAACTCATTAGTTCCGTTTTCACGTTTCAATTAACAGAGCAAACCACAAAAATACAGACTCAAAAAATTGTGAGTTATCAAATCACGGAGGATGAAATACTACCCTGTCAACCCCGATGGCAATTTGTTACCGAGCTGATCAAAGGAAATTGGATGTAGACATAAACATATGATCCGTAAAAATTTAATATCATCGACTGCAAACGAATGAACAGTATTTATTCCATATTTTAGAATTGCTAAATATGAAAAAGTCTCAAAATATACGGTTGGTGCTCGGTTGATGGTTTATTTTGACTCAAACACACTCACGGAATGTGGCTGTACAATGGAGTCGTTCATCAACTCGTCCCACAAGCCTACGGCTCATTTGGGACGAGTTGATGAAAACCAAAATGCGCCCTTTGGTGATTACAGTCGTCATATCATTTAGTATCAATATATTTATTTTATCGCACTCCTAAATAATAAGTATTGCAGAAATGACGTCACTTTTCCACAATTCCACCCGCTGACCATCTGACCGAAACCCACATTCTTTTTTTTAATGATATTCATAAAAACAAACTAGGATCTCCGCGGTTGACCATCTGTTCACATAATTTAACTGTTCCTGTTTACATTGAACGCATAAAAACTACTTTGACTCCTTAAGCTTTTTAACTTAAGTTATAGCCACTAAAATATCTAACGTATTGGAACTTCCGGATAAAAAGAGAGTTGGTGTTCTATATCCAGTCGTGATAGGTCGTAAATGAACGAGTATGAAAGAAATCTTGGATCTGATCTTTTCGTTTTATGGTCTTTCTTTGGATAGTATGTTTTATGGGAGACAGTGAAACGCTTGACCATACTGATTGATGTTGGCCGACAGATATAGATCTGTGTTCTGTCACTCCAGAAGGCCATGCTTTCAAAAGCAAGACATTAGTCATCTGTAGGTTGTCAGCATTAGGAACTACTCACACGTATTCAGCTTATGTCCATAGAAAACAACGATTTTGTATGAGACGCATATAGCTCGGTTCAAACTTAATGGCGGCTCGGAAGTTAGCTGCAAGTGACGGTCTGCGCATTATACAGACAAAACGTGCGTCATCTGCGCCCCGTTGACAGACAGTCACTCGCAGCTAACGTCCGAGCCGCCATTAAGTTTGAACCGAACTATACGCGTCGCGCGCGCTTAACGGATGCGTACGCGTCTCATACAAAATCGTTGTTTTCTGTGGACATAAGCTGAATAGAGCTAAATAAGTGTGAGTAGTCCCTTATTCACTTGTCCATCTTTTTTTTTTCTTTTTAACTTTTAACCTACACTAGGAATTTCTCCTGTATCGTGGGTGCGTTTACAAACATCAAAGGTCGTACAAAATATTAGTTCGCTGCGAGGATTGAATTCGAGACACTCGGCGTAGCTGCCAATCGCTCAGTCACTTCGCCAAGCGTACCGTCCAATTAAATTGTTATGAACTTAATATTGTTTCAGTGCAGATTGTACGAAGGCCTCCGTTCCCTCTTTCCACTATTCGCAATCTAATGCGATTGTAGACCATTCCTTTACAAATGAGTCTAGCTCATCATCGTTATCGCATCATCATTTCAGCCGAAAGACGTCCACTGCTGGATATGGGCCTCCCCCAAAGGGGGGTTTTGCCATAATCGCCACGCTTGGCAGGCGGGTTGGCGATTGCGCAGTGCGGTTGTTACAAAAGCACAGAGAACGCTGCTGCCCATTCTCTGGTAAGTCACTTAGTCGCCTCTTACGACACCCAACTCCAAGGGAAGATATGGGATGGTGCTATTCTTTACGTCCGACACCATACAGAACCATATCCATATCGTTATCGCATAAAGAATGTAATTTTGTCCAGTACCTCATATCGCTAAGACATCGTTTCTACGGTGGTGCCTGCCATTTTTCCAATTTCCTGCAAATGTCGCGTTGTATAAGTAAGATTGGCAGCAAATGGCAGCAAGCATCCATTAACAAGTCTCACCAACACTGAGACTGAATTCTTTATACATTTCGAAGCTCTGACCACATTCACATCGATAAACAATGGTCCGTTTATCACCGTCAGTTCTTTTACCTGCGAATCCCAGCAATAGATTTAGAGAAAGAATATCTTGTATTCTAGACTTTATTGTCGTCTGGTTAGAAATTGAATCATTGTGTGACCTTTACGCGTTTTATAGCGGCATTAAAGTGAGTGCTGTGGATATTTTATCGTCCCTCAAATTGATTGGACGAATCGATTTGCCTGGATATGGCTCTGAAAACAGTTAAATGGGGCAAATTAAATTGTTTCAACCGTTTATTTGCGATACCTACCTACTTACCTATTTCCAAATTGCTTGTGGATGATTACATCATATTTTCCTGCCTTTGGAAATAATATTTTTCCCCTTTACCTCCTTCTAAAAATACAATGTTTTTACTATTACATTTTTCCTCGTTATATTTGTTACGGAATCTACCCCTTGCGTCAATTTTTCTTCCCCTAAAAAAATCCCCCTGTACCAGTAAGGTTTCATTTCAATTTAACTTTGTTATATTACACCTATTACACCTTCATTACACGAAAACAACATGGCGGTTCTGCTCTATATATTAAACCACAGAATATTGCACTATACCACAATATAAGACGCTTCGATCAATGTATGTACGCGGTGAGAATATTACATTATATCAAAACTTGGGAAACAATGTCTGTTGAGTTATAACTTTGTTCTCAATTGAGATGTACAGAGAAAGAAATGTCTAGAGATTTGAACATTGTTCTTGGATGAATAACACGTATTTGGAAAATTGTTATTGTTCGAAAATATTACGTATTTTGGTTTTCATCAACTCGTCCCAAATGGGCCGTAGGCTTATGAGACAAGTTGATGAACGACTCGGTGAGTAGTATGAAGAGGTTGGGGATGTATGTGAAACAAGAAGCGATCAATAATATGGAATGTTTTTGAATTCGTACTACTTAAGTATTTCTTATTTGAGGAGCTCGTACCAAATAATAACAGCCGCTCAATCAAAATCAAAATCAAAATCAAATCATTTATTTCAAGTAGGCCAGTTGCAGGCACTTTTGAATTGTCGAAACAAAGATGAAAATTAAATGTAGCTACAGTCCCAATCACAAGACATAAAAACTGTGAAAGTACTGTAATTGCCCGTTCCCTAGCGTAGATCTCTATGGAGAAGAACGGGCAAGAAACTCCATGGACACTCTTTTAAATCATAAAATTGTTACAAAATCTTGGTTACATCATTCGTGTTGAGATGGTATATTATGTGAGAACAATGTAGCAAGATGTGCACGTTAAAAGTGTCCATAGTAAAAACAAAAAATACAATTAAAAAATAACATTAAAATAAGCCACGGCAACTAAGAGATGACCAGTCACAACTGACAGCGCCCGTTCACGAACATGACGCATGGATCAGCACCATTTAACTCAACCATTTTGTAGGGAACCAAATGATCGGACACACGCGCCACCATCAGCGAGACATTAGAGTGAGCATGACATACTCTCAACTGCCTGGGCACATTCAAGTCAAGAAAAGACGTAGGATTCCAGTGAATGATAGCTTTACATAGTACTCACACAATATGGGCTATGCGATTATATAATACTAGAGATTGAATCTATACAATGCAAAGATAGTTGTACAATCTTATTATCTCGCTCGCTCGGTTCGATCTTTAGGTTAAGCCGTGCTTGCCTAGGTTGGTCTGTGGATGGGTGACCACCCAGTACATAACGAGTTTCCTCTATGTCTCGGAAAGCACGTTAAGCCGTTGGTCCCGGCTGTCATTTATATAGATCTTTGACAGTCGTTACAGGAATTCAGTGGCCCAAAAGGTGACAACCAGTCTTAACAAGAGGTATCATATTCCCCAGTACTAACTGGGTTGTGGAGGTCAGATAGGCAGTGGCTTCATATAAAATACTGATATTCGGCTGCATCCGGTTAGACTGGAGGCCGACCCTAACATAGTCGGGAAAAGGCTAGGCAGATGATCCCTATTCCTTATTCGTTTCAATGAAGTGCGAATGGTAATGTATTGCGTGAGATGAGACTCCGTTCTTCTTCTTCTTCGTTCTTCTTCTTCTGGCCTTTTTCCATCTTTATTTAGGGTCGGCTCTCCTAATTCTTCTCCAAAGACGTCTTTATAAGAGAGGACTCTGTTGATGTTTTAACTAAAGGTGACTTGAGACAAGCGGTATCTTTTTACTCGAACCTTATCTACACTAATCTATACTAATATTATAAAGAGGTAACATTTGTTTGTAAGTTTGTATGTAGGGGGTAATCTCCGGAAGTAATGAACCAATTTTAAAAACTGTTTCACTGGTAGAAAGCTACATTATTCGTGACTGCTAACGGCTATATTTTTTTCCCGTACTCCCACGGGAACGGGAACTACGCGTGTGAAACCGCGGGACGTCAGCTAGTGATATTATAAAGAGGAAAGATTTGTATTTTTGTATGTTTATAATGAATAAACTCAAAAACTCTTGCGCCGATTTCAAAAATTCTTTCACCATTAGAAAGCTACAATCACCCTGAGTAACATAGGTTATATTTTATCCCCGTACTCCCACGGGAGCGGGAACTACGCGGGTGAAACCGCGTGACGTCCGCTAGTACCTATTATAGTTTTTCTACATATACTGCGTCTACATAAATAATTTAGTACGACGTGTATGTGTGATACGCTAGAGCTCATTATAAACTTCGAGGGGGTAAGAACAACGACCTTAGACTCCCCAGTCAACAACCATCAAACTTTAACAACTCCATCTCAAATTACAACGTCAGCAATCCACCCTAACTACGCAACCGTCACCAATAACCGGCCATTAAAATACCATACGAATATTTGAAAGCCATTAACTTTCCTGTAATGGACACTTTATCATACCATACATGAGCAAAAGGTCGATGCCTCTCTGCCGTGGTTTATTGTACTGACATGACTGACCTCCTAGTATATATTTGCGCCCACGCCGCTAACGTTAACTGTTCACCTTTTTGCCTAGTAATATGTGATCCAACTGTACTGTACCATACAATTTTTTTGCATCAAATTTACATATGTTTTTGGTGCCGAAACACCCACGTTTTGCCCATAAAATGTGACGTTTTCATGAGTGATTGCTTTTGAATTTAGAATGCTATAAATCTGCCTCGTTAGTCCAGTGGTCGTAAGCCCGGCTGCTGAGTATGAAGTCCTAGGTCCGATTTCCAGGTCCGGAAAAGTGTTAAATTGTGTTTTTCTATCAGGAATTTCTCGGATCACGAAGCCCTCAACCAAGCATTCTGTACATGAAACTAAGTACTTTACGGAAAAATTATTGGTGGGAAACGACTTTTTTTTTGGGGTGAAAAATCATGTTTTGTGGTAGAACTCAATATAACGCACTCAAAACATTATGCTGATGGATGGATTGAATAGTAAGGAGGTCGTGGAGGTGTTTAAAAATCTTACATTAAAAACTTGTACTTATTTAAAAAAAAAAAAAACTTGTCAAAAAGTTGGAACTTTGACCCACAATATCTCCGTAACTAGAAGGTATGGTGTAGAACAAAAAAATGATCGCAACGACGGGGAGAACAAGTGCCTTTCGGCTTCGTTAAGACTTAGGTTTTTTACACCCTTTAGGTACCTGGCGAAATATGGGTGGTACTATTCTATACACATCTGCCTAACCCTACGGCGATTACAGGCGTGTTGTCATGTTCGCTATAAAGTGTAATATCGCCCGGTCAGACAGTACGTGAGTTTTCATTAATTCTTGTTTTGCGACGGAATGAAGCAAAGAGCGTGCCTTGTGAATTTGTTTACGTCAATCTGCTCAATTCACAGATGTTTAGCAATTTAGAGCGTTCATAAACACGCAAATTATGAGATTGTTCGTGAATTGAATTTGCCGACTACTTCCTACAATCCTACTACCAGCTATTTACATACAAAAATATGTTCTTTGGTCCTTAATGGTTTTACAAATATTAGGTAGACTTTCAGTCCAACCACAGCCATCTTAATATCTGCAAGTACTTTAACTAGAATACCTATCACACCATTAGATGGCATGTCTTCACAAAACAGTGGAAGATAGGCAGACATAAAAAATAATCACGACTATTTAAATAACATGCCCATCATGTTAATCTCCTCTCAAACCAACTTCATCTGTAAACGTCTCGTATTAATGGGTATAAAAACTGTCGGAAGGATTTCAATGACTCTGGCACGCCACAAGGGCCCTTAAATGGCCAAGACCTCGACCTTGTCGAATGGGGGCCTTATAAGGCCTTCGATGATGCGGATAGAATATAACGAACCTTGATTAATAACTACTTTCTTCTCGCTTTTCATTAAAACTTATATTGCTGGCGATAAAACAGCAGTAATAAGCTGCGGCGCAAAGGCTTTTTAATTATGAGTATATATAAATATCTGCGTTTCAGACTTTCAGCGTATAATACAAAATATTCGGGTCAACTCGTAAACAATGTAGACATCGTACGCTGAATATTTATTATAATATTATGAGGCTATAAGTAGGCCAGGTCTCCAAAAATTGGAACAAAATCGGAGCTGTTGAACACATCTGCGGAACGAAAACATCTGCCGGGCATCTCGGGTTCTGTAGCAAATAAGACGATCAAATAAAAAAGTAAAATGATCAGCTGAAGTAAAAAATCATCTCAATGAACTGTTTGAGTGACAAACAAAGTGGGTTAATTAGTTATTGTTGAAGACAATAGAAAAGACAGACAGCTTCGCTATCAAGTCGTTAACAATCGCAATTAAGTCCCAATTAGAAAGTAAGTTTTTTACTCTATTCTAATTTCCCCAATTCCTTTAAAATATTTCCATTATTTCCGCTACCTTTGAAAGGGAAAATGTAGCACGTACATACATACATGTCAGATTTTATCATAGCGTGTAAGACGGCCCGAGGAAATTGCGGCTGCGGTATTCAAGGCCATTTAAGGTCAACAACTTGACATTAATTGGACCATTATGGGCCAAGTGGGGGAGATTTAAACTTCTATGTGTCACCTACGTTTAGAACCATACATGGAACACTTAGGATCGAAAGAACGAAGTTTAATGAATCTCCTTGACTCGGGCAATAAACTATTAGATTTTTCCGGACACATACCGAACGATTCAAATGTAATAAATTTTAATTATCACAATGAAAAAACTATTAACAACGATTTAATCGAACTCGAAATACGCATGATATCAGCGCTAAAAATTATCGACATAACTACCAATCATGAAAGATTCGTGACTGGTAACCCTATGCAAACAAGATCATAAAATATGATGGTAAATTACAATGTACTAGCTACAGTGTAGCCTGTGGCTCCGTCCGCATTATTCCCGGAGTTACTGGGAAATTATTAACTTTGTAAGTGTAAGATCAAACTGGTTTCCAAGAAAGGATCAAAGTGGAGGTAGTAAATGAGAATTAAACGAAACCTAATGTAGTTTCTGCATAATGCGGAAAACCACTGTTTTCTCATTCTTCTGCGCCGTTCCCATTTTTATTGCGTTTAGCATGGCACGGGTAACATCAAGTTTTCTTCCATAATATATTTCCATCGATCATAAATATTGTTTTACACACTCGTTTGATCCTTTTCTACTCTACTCTTATAGACAGCACTTTTATCTTATCAACTAAGTTTTATTCATTTCTAGTTTGTGCAACTAACTCACGTAGTTCGCTTTCAATTAGTTCTCCTGTTTAAACAGTACACGGCTGAACAGCCTATCCCCAATTGCGTCTGTATCCAGTTTACTTGCTTGCAGATCTTACCTCACGTTACACAGTACAAAAGTTTTTTGGTTTTACATGAAACGAGAGTGTGTTCTGTGAACCGACTTCCGCAACCCTCTCCTCAGGGAAATCAGGAGGTTGCAGTATTATCAGTGTTCAGGTGGATGGTTCTGTCAGGGAACACGTATCATTCAGTTTGATGTCAACTTTTTTACATGATTGTACAGGTCGCGGCACGAAACTCTAGCGCTGACCGTTATTGCGCAGAAGTAAAAAATAAGAATGTCTTGGGGCGTGCGTTGCGCCGATTGGCTCTCCAGTCGTAGAACATGCGCAGCAATCCCCTCCTAGTTTCGTTCAGCGCTAGAGTTACGTGCCGCGACCTGTACCGTGGTATGATCGATATTTTCTCGACAGAGAACAGAAGAGGTGACTGCCCGTAGGTCAATATGCAGAAAATAAACGAATATCTCCAAATCCGTTCGCTCAAATAGCCTTTTGTGATCACCAACTCGTCTCCTAAGCGTTGACGTCAAAACCCCCCACGGCCATCATTAAACCCCATATTCAGTCTCCGAACCGTTGAGATGAAAAATAAAATTAATAGCAGCAAAAAAGGGCTCGACCGTCATACTAATAAAATATGTATTCTACTTTTTGCCTCAATATCTGAGCTGTAGCAACAAGTATCATAGTTTTTGACCTTCGCTCGGGTTGAGTCCCGGGCGGTAACATTACCCTTGAGGCCTTTCAGCTAACTCGACCCTTCTGTTTCAACAAATCTGAACAAAAATCAAATTAGGTGTACTCATGAATACTATACATTCTCGGGGTTAAAGTAAAAAGTTAAAAGTTCATTTCTTGGGGACATTATATCTTGCTTACGTTGGTTTTTATTCCGCTCGAAAAAAAACTTCCTTAAAACCTACTTCGTCTTTTTCAATCTTTTAGATTTCTAGAAAAAACTGAAACCTCATGTCTTATTCGTTAGCAATATTATCCGTGTTAGAACCTGGGCCCCGAAAAAGAGTAGGCCTTTGCTTCAGCAGGGAACTAAAAGAACATCTCTATCCACAATAGACCGTAGAGATAGACCGTAAACTAATGAATAAATCAACTAACAAACAAAATTACTTTACAACACAAAGCTATACAACGAAATTTATCAAAGCCCCAGGTCATCGCCCTACACTTAGACTGGTCTAGCTAAAAACCATTACTGGACACAAACACCTGTGTTTTTTGGACTGATTACATGCTTGATTGGATCCTAATACAATGCTAGACTCAAATGGAGTCCAATGACTAGGTACGTATTCAAGTTAATTGACTTCGATCAGGAAATGTTATTGAACCAACGATTTTCTGTGATTGATATGCGTTTTGTTTTATTTCATTTTGATAGTTGTTCATTACGTTATTGAAGACTTTGTGGTCTTCTGTTGTTTTGTAGTCTAGGAATAGTTTACTTGACTGTGCCTTTCGCAGTCTGCTGGGGTGAGTTGAATCTTGAATCTTAGGTTTTACTAAATGGATGGAAAATCTTGCTATTTATCGTAGTTTGAATTTCGACTAACGTACAGTTACTGTCAAAACACTATGTTTTGACTTCCACATCCAGTTTATTTGTGCGATTCATCTGACTGGGTAAGTGCATTAGTTACGAACTACGTGTAATAAAAAATACTATATTTATGTAGATACATCAACTACAAACATAAAACTAGATTCTACATCAATTGTTATATCAAATCTCGAATCTAATAGATTCATTTCTGCATTCAGCTTTCCCCTCAAGAGAAAAGAAAATCTTACTTCAAACAGAAACTTCTAAAGATTGGATCTCCACAATCAACCATCACCACGCAGTCACGTCTTGGTGATTATGTCTCCAGTGGTCCAGTGCCTCTGGTTCTGGTCCTCAGGTCAGTGGCCTAGAGAAACCTGATTGTTCTTCATTTGTTTTCGTGGAAGCTTTTTTTGGCAGTAAATTTTAGGCGTAGCTTCCTTTATTACTTTATCAGCAATTTAATTGCTTCATGTTGAGGTATAATTAAAAATAAATATAGTCTTATTTAATAAAGAAATAACTTTCTTAGTCTCTCACATAATGTAACTTTTGATAAGGCTGATACAGACGAAAACTAGTAACCAACTTCTAAAAAAACACACAAACATTACACTCCTGTAATGGGCAGTCGTGTAAGAAGTGAAAAATAACTTTACTTTTGGATGTTAGTAACTTTGTTTGTTTCATTGACTTGACATTGACGAAAAAAGATTCTGGTAAAATACATAAACTCTTTCGTTTTTTTGGAAGTCGGTTAAAAAGATAGGTTACATACAAAATGATCTCCTCCGCTGTATAACAAGCAGCTCTCCTTCCCTCCCGATAAAATCCACACAATTATGATAAAAACTCTTTCTACTTTCTTTGTTTTACAAGTTTTAATAAAACATACTATTATTTCTGTATGTTACCTTATCAAGTTGTGCCCCGCGGCATTTGCTTTAATATTATCGTAGGTACCGAGATTTCTATACTCCGTGGGTGGTACGGTAACTTGGAGCATTGCTATTGAGTTAGCAAATACTAATAAATATGCCAGCAAAAGAAAGGTATATAGGGACTGTATATTGGATTCTTGGGAAATAAAGGCCGTGCGTATAGTGGAATGCGAATAGTTATTTAGAGGTACGAAAACATCGATACAGACAACTTATTGTATCTAAACATGCATACTCTTGTGAAAAAAGTTTCTATAAATAAATAAACTCCACTTTGAATAAGCTTTACTAGCTTATTCAGTAGTAAATACCCAGAAAAGGTAATAAAGGTAACGAAACCGAAAGGCATTTGTTCTCTGATCTTTGCAATATTTTTTTTGTTCTTGCTAGACCATGCCTGGGAACCTTCTAGTTACGGAGTAAAGTCTTATTTTTAGTCTTATTTTTCGAGTTACTCGACTGGAGCAGTCAGTATAATTTTCGCGATTTCATAGTCGGTCCCACAGTAAAAGTTTGAGGGTCAAAGTTCCAACTTTTCCACAAGTTTTTTTTTTTAATACATGTTTTTAATACAAGATTTTTACTTTAAATTAAACACTTACACGATCCCCGTACTATTCAATTCATCCACCAGCACAATGGTTTGAGTGTGGTACATTGAGCTTTACCGTAAAACATGATTTTTCACCCCCAAAAAAAGTTGTTTCACAGCAATAATTTTTACGTTAAATTACTCAGTATGATCTGTGGGTATTGTCTGTATGGTGTCAGACGTAAAGAATAGCACCATCCCATATCTTCCCGTGGGTGTCGTAAGAGGCGACTAAGGGACTTACCAGAGAATGGGCAGCAGCGTTCTCTGTGCTTTTGTAACAACCGTACTGCGACCGCCAACCCGCCTGCCAAGCGTGGCGATTATGGCAAAACCCCCCCTTGGGGAGGGCCATGTCCAGCAGTGGACGTCTTTCGGCTGATATGATGATGATGATGATCTGTGGTATGATGTACAGAATGCTTGGTTGACGGCTTCGTGATGAGTCTGTTTACACCCTGTATACTCCTTTATCATTTACACAACCTTTTTGAAACAGCCTGTCTCTAACGATGTAACCTCTTTAATAATCGCCACAAACTAACAGCGCCCCTTGTTAGGACAAGTTCTAGCCAACAGTTTACTTCACACACAAAGACGTACTTACCACCTAGACACAGACATTCTGAACACATGGCTCGGTCTAGACTAGATAATACGCCGACCATAGACAGCCATTTATCCTGTTTATAGCGCTCCAATTTAAAAAGTTTTCCTCTATGGCACACTCAACTCTGTACAATCACTTACGCAAGTGAACAAATATTTATTAAATACAACGCACATTTGTTCAATGGAACATTAGTTAAGTAAATTGTTGTTTATGAGGAAATAAACGAACTTATTATAATAATAAATAGTGTTCGGACCAGCGTATGTCATTGCTAATTACAGTGACTAGATATCTGGTTAATTTCGCAGAAGTGTCGTGTTCATAGTCCCATTAAAGTTAGAGTATTGAGAAAGCACAGACTTGTTTCATTGCGACTAACAATCAGATTTTAAATCTAAGACGCGAATGAGTCAACAAATATCAGGGATCAAGGATGTCAGAGTCGTTTTGTATCAACTTTTACTTAGTAAAGACTTGTTTTAATCTGCTTAGTGCATCTGCGACTAAGGTTCAGATTACCGTTTATCGAGAACTGGTCTTGCGTGGGGTGTCGTGGACTTTGGATAGGATAAGTTATGACTATCTAGGTGCTTGACAGCTCATCATCATCAGCCTATTAATGTTTCCACTGCACTGGGACATAGGCCTACTCTCTATGAGAGGGAATAGGCTATATATAATACACTACGCGGGCCCAGTGCGGATTGGTAGATGTCACATGTCTTCGAAATTTTTTGGTTCTAGGACATGCCGGTTTCCTCACGATGTTTTCCTTCACCGTTTTGAGAGCAGCGGTGATGAAATAAATTACACAAAGTAATGCGCCTGTCTGGGTTCGAACCCACTACTTACTGTTACAGCTGGTGTCAATAAATTATTTAATAAGAGCTTTTATTAGCTCACCTAGTAGTTCATGCAAATGTGCGTTAGCCCACAATCGACAGCTAGGAGTAAATAAGCAGTTTCTATGTAAATGAATAAGACCTAAAGGAACAATTCTATCTCATAATAAAAGTCGTCCAATCTTATCTGTCAGTGTATAATTATGCGGAATACATCATGTTATTAATTAGTTCTGGCCCATAACTGCGTGGTATGAGACGAGACGGTCGTGGTCTCCCACGGTTACAACGACTGCTTTTAGTTAATTATTACAAACAATGCTTTCTCCCACTAGTTTCGACTTGTTTGTTTATTGCATCATATCTCCTTTGAGATTTACAGGAAACGTTGCTCGGAATTAACGTTTGGAGTTTTTAGATTTTATCAAAGGAGTCAGTGGTTTTTGAGTTACGGTTGAACCAGACAGTATAAAAAGTTTTTTTTTTCTAAACGCTTGAGAAGATTTAGTTTTATTTTTTTTATCCATGTTCTTTATTCTTAAGAAAAATATAATTATCCTATCACGATTTTACAAAAACATTATGTCATGGACTGTACTAATATTCTTTATACCTAATTCATACAGAGAAAAAATGATCTCATTTGTACACGATGTAATACAAAAACATTTTTTTACGATTGTCTTTTTTTGTTACAGGTAATTGACCTCATTCTTTGTACAGCCGTCAAATGGAGTAATATCACCTTGACTGGTATGAAAACCGACCTATTAATAAGTTGATATATATCGATTTTTAGGGTTCCGTACCCAAAGGGTAAAAACGGAACCCTATTACTAAGACTTCGCTGTCTGTCCGTCTGTCCGTCTGTATGTCACCAGGCTGTTGTATCTCATGAACTGTGACAGCTAGACAGTTGAAATTTTCACAGATGATGTATTTCTGTTGCCGCTATAACAACAAATACTAAAAACAGAATAAAATTAATATTTAAGGGGGTCTCCCAACAACAAACGTGTTTTTTTTGCCATTTTGTCTAATGTATAAATAAATAAAAAAACATGAAAATATGTACTCAATGTGTATTGTGGCGAGAAAATAAATAAATTATTATTATTATTATTAATGGTACGGAACCCTTCGTGCGCGAGTCCGACTCGCACTTGGCCGGTTTTTTGATAATAATGGTACGGAACCCTTCGTGCGCGAGTCCGACTCGCACTTGGCCGGTTTTTTTTTAAGTAAGTAACTAATCATAGTAATTATCAAGTTTTTTTGGTTCATAGAGAAGCGATGAATACTTACTTGTCGTGCATTAATTGGTTATCCTGTTTTCTAAGGTAAATGATTGTTTTGCCGATTCTTGTTAAGGTGAAAGCGTCAGGGTAGCCCGAAATCATCAATACAACCCTCCAAGTTCATAAAGGTCTAGCAATGACTTTGACCTTGAAAAAATCGTTCCTCGACTTATATGAACTTAGAGGGTTGTTTTGATGATTTTGATGATTATAATTCTGTAACTACATGATACGTCTTACAACCGCGAACAATATTTTAATTAACATACAACTTAACACTGGCCTGAAAATTGCAAAAAACGTAAGAAAATTTGAATTTCGCGGACTGGTTGGAGCATTCACCTTAATGCAATGGTCTGATGGCTAAGCCTCCGAAACACAAGCGATTAAGGTGAATGCTCCAGGGTAGCCCGCGAAATTTAAATTTTCTTACGTTTTTTGCAATTTGCAGGTCCTATACGGGTTGTATTGATAATTTTGATGATTATAATTCTGTAACTACATAGTCTTACAGCCGCGAATAATATTTTAATCAATATACGACCTAGCACGGGCCTGCAAATTGCAAAAAACGTAAGAAAATTTGAATTTCGCGGGCTACCCTGGGGCATGCGAGTATTCGCTGTATGTGATAGGCTATTCGCTGCGAATAGATTCAGTCGCCGCGAGCTGAGTTCGCCGCGATTTGAATTGTGCATGTTCAATTTTACTCACTTGTGACAGGCTGACAGGCCCACTCGCTGCGAATATCCATTCCGCTTATAAGGACATTTTGAATTTGCGCAATAACAGACTGTCGAAATTCTCGTGTAGAACTCGCTGTGTGTAACAGGCAGGCAGCGAATTGTCGGCAGCGAATGCACTCGCAGCGAGTATTCGCTGTGTGTGACCGAGGCTTTAGAGCCTCGATGATCATCTTTCGAGGCCAGTGCGGTTGGATCAGGGGCTGATCCAAAAGGCAGTACTCCTCGATACGGTTCGCACTGCTATCTTGAACCTCAAAAAAAGCTCTCGACAACGGCGTAAACCGAGGTCAGATTTTCTCCAAAGCCATTGTTCAGACACTATAATGACGGTAACTCAATCCTGACCAGATTATTGCCCACTTGCGAGACTTTCCAGTGTCCCTACAGACCTGCACTTGCACTTTACAGGACTTAATAACCTCCTCCTATTCTAGAAGTCGGTTAAAACACGCTACTGACGTTGTGATTAACGTGCGGCGCGCCTGCCGGGCCCAAGTAATTTGATAAAACGTGTACCATCGATACGAAAGAAGAAGCATACGACACAAGGCATCTAACAATATCTATCACAATAACCATGTTTATAAATCTTGGAACAATAAAAACACCAGGGGCAAAGGTTCCATACAACCCGATTCCTACCGGATAAATGGCAGTCAGTATTCTTTAGACAAATAATATAATCACACTTAAAGATTATGTACTCCGGCTTACCTCTAACAAAAATTGACCCTTCGCTACTGAAAAACACCCAACGATCAGCCACACTTTTTAGGGTTCCGTACCCGAAGGGTAAAAACGGAACCCTATTACTAAGACTTCGCTGTCTGTCCGTCTGTCTGTCCGTCTGTCTGTCACCAGGCTGTATCTCATGAACCGTAACAGCTAGACAGTTGAAATTTTCACAGATGATGTATTTCTGTTGCCGCTATAAAAACAAATACTAAAAACAGAATAAAATTAATATTTAAGGGGGGCTCCCATACAACAAACGTGATGTTTTTGCCGTTTTGTCTAATGTATAGATAATGGTACGGAACCCTTCGTGCGCGAGTCCGACTTGCACTTGGCCGGTTTTTTACTAATAAATGTTAGTCATAAAATCGCTTTGTGTATAGCATTTGGCAATGCATCACTTACAACAAAGGGGCAGAATTGTGCCAGTTTCCCCTTCCCCCTTCGCAGAGCTGTCTAATGTCCAATTGTCCACCCTTTGTGATTAAATTTAAAAGCAATCACAAAAAAATGTTTAACTGGAACGCATGTGGAAGGGCTTTGTCCAGCTGTGGGATGAATAAGGACAACAGCGACATTAAAAGCTTTTTAAAAGTTAATTTTCAATGAGCCCATATGCTATGACTTTTTTTATTTCTCAAAAGACGAGCCTAACGAATTTTCCCATCTAATTTATGCTTTTGGATGAAGAATTTTCAAAAATCTCATCTTTTTACAAGGAATTCTTGTGTAAAATTCCGTGCTTCACGACCCTGCAGTAATATGTATACTGTGCGTTGTCTGTCAGTGAATTTTATACTTTATCAAGACGATTATTAAAAAGAAAAATATACAGATTGATTTCATAATTATAGACTCACCTCAAGACTGAACGAACAAAAACTGTGACCATTGTGTTACAATACCTATCCATAGCAGATCAGTCAAAAATCGCATGATCGTCGCTTGCGCAATATAGAAAGCGTTTCACGCTCCGCACACCCATCCATTGTTACACGAAATTCGCTTGGACAACTATTGTCTATCTCAGAAGATCATAGTTTATCAAGACCATAGCTAGACTACCTACAGTATTGTCTCTTCTACTTGAAATCCATCCAAGGATTGTCTTGAAAAGGTCGCTTTTGGAGATAAGACCGCACTTTGTGGCATGCTGTGTTTAATGTCTAACTTTTATTTGCTGTTAGTCTGCGTCATAACCACGGCTAGTTTTAAGTCTCAAGACTTCTAATAGGCTAGACGACAAAAAAAATCTAATTAGTCCGTCAGTTAGATTATCAAAAAATATTTGACCCGTGTTTTTTCTTTTGTTACGTAAACCAAAACTGTCAAAGATATGACGCTTTTAAAATTCTCAATACGTCACGCCTTGGTATAATTTTTACCTAGTTCTGACGTCACGAGCCCCCACTCCCGAGTTTTGATGCATTCTAGCTTTGTCAATATTCATTGATTTACAAAAACAAAAAATACGTATCCATTAATTTCCAATACTCTAACTGACGGACTAAATAGATTTGCAATTTTTTGATACTGTCGCTTTGCTGCTTCTAATGCTTTGCTTCTTGCTAATGTCCACTGGTCTTTAGTTGGTCCAGCTTGTCCCACTATCTCCTACCATTTATTTTTACCTGTAATTTCGATAGTCATCATCTGCCTAGCCTAATAACTATATTGTGGTCGGCTTTCAGTCTAACCAAATGCAGCGGGATATCAGTATTTTACATGGAACGAGGGCCTATCTGACCTCCACAAGACCACAACCCAGTCTGTACTGGGTATTGTGTACAAAATAAAGAGTATTCTATCAATTAAGATTGATCACACTCAAGTCTGCGCAGGAGTTGCGAATCGTACGCACGATGCGTTCAACGTATCGTGTTCGTTATGCATTGGACCTTGGCATTATGAGCTTAATGATTTGCATGATGTTGTGTGTTATAAATTTTCCATCGTGAATAAAATGGAGTACCGTATCATGTTGCTTGGCAACAGTGTAATTTGTTTAAATAAGCTAAAGGCAGATCGAATCTATGTCTCTTGATGAGTTAGCTTTACTTGTCTTGACAAAATTCGCTTCTTCTTTTCGAGTCGATGGTACTTTTGAGATCAGTTGGATCGAAGATATGGCCAAGACAAAGCAGTGTCAATGTCGTTCAATCGTTCATTAGATCCTCAAAAGTGCAGTTGTGTGGACACACAGGACATTTCAGTAATTAAGGCTCAAATATGACATTGTATTAAATCCAAATCACGTCATTAACTACTATGTGTAATCTTATATTTTGGCTATTTTATCTCATCAAAAATCAATCTGTGAAATCGTATCAGTTCAATATGGTTACACAACCAACAGATCTTATTGATCCATTGGTCGGAGATTAAAATTCAATCAATTGGATAATTATTAATTTTGTTGTTTTAATTGAAATTGCATGTCGAATTAATGACAATATTGTTGATTCGTAAAGCAGTACAGGCTTTCGTATTTGCTCATCAGTCGTCATGATTGAAAATAGTATTTAAAAGTGATATTTCCCTATAACGCGGGATTTATATTTATAAATGTAACTGGCAGTATATGGGTGTACGACTGTATAGAGTAAATCTGTGCCTAATCCTTTGATTATTAAAAGTTGATTAAAAGCATGTTGTTTTGCTATTTCAAAGTGATTTTCAAGCAAAGCAATTAAAATACTCGTCTTAATAAAACGATTGACAATATAAATCTAACTGTAATAATTTACGTATTTCATTTTCATCAAACAAAGCCATTGTCCGACTACGGATGAACCGCTAAATGATGTAAAAGAGGAAAACCATAGAGAAATACGTGAACCTAATGTTGATTCACGAAAACATCTGTCCAGCTAAGCCTAGCTAAACCAGAAATAAACTTACACTGCCAATTATGGGATATCTTCCGTGATTATCAATTATTCTGAGCACACTGATGCTCACTCATTACAAACCGCCAGAAATGTTGAGGAAGTCATGAATAAAAGTCATTTTATTATTGCCATAGTCACTAACATAACATAACATCACGACTGTCATCCTCTAGGTTTAGGCTGAAATGTACCTAATATAGCCACTAACATAACATAACATCACGACTGTCATCCTCTAGGTTTAGGCTGAAATGTACCTAATATAGCCACTAACATAACATAACATCACGACTGTCATCCTCTAGGTTTAGGCTGAAATGTACCTAATATAGCCACTAACATAACATAACATCACGACTGTCATCCTCTAGGTTTAGGCTGAAATGTACCTAATATAGCCACTAACATAACATAACATCACGACTGTCATCCTCTAGGTTTAGGCTGAAATGTACCTAATATAGCCACTAACATAACATAACATCACGACTGTCATCCTCTAGGTTTAGGCTGAAATGTACCTAATATAGTAAATCCACATTTCGCCAGTTATGTTTAAGGGCCTATACTACCTCAAATGGCTTAGCATGATCCTCCGTTACGCCTAAAAGACTGCAGCATTAATTTTGACATAAATATATGGTAAAGTTGAAGATTAATTTTAGGTCTTATGTTTGGCGAAAACACGATTTCATAAAATTTTCTCGATAGGAAAAAATCCCAAGGTTACCTCCAAATCGAACAATAAACCGCTGGTATTCAAAAAGTACTTCAAATTAGATCATGAAACTTTGCATACTAACTGAACTAACTATAAAGCAGGTCTTATGTTTTTTATTTTTTCCAAAAGACGAAAATTTGATTTTATAAAGAATAAAAACCACTCATTTCGCACTATTCGGCCGCAGTGACTGACGTAACAACCGCTTTGTAGTGCAAACTGATTAGAACTTTATTCTAACAGTATTACAAACGAAATTTGAACCACCACAAATAGAGTTGCTAATCTGAGGTAGTATAGGCTCTTAAGTTCCACGTAAGGTCGACTCTATTGCCATCAACCGGGCACAAATCCAGACTCCGCGAAGTGTTATTGGGTGGAAACACCCAATAACACTTGGCCCGACCTAGGAATCGAGCTCTTGTTTGTGAATATTTCAAAAGGTAAGGAAAAGTCCCAATTGTAGGTAACAACATAAATTAAATTAAAGACGAGTCCCCAGTGGCCTATATCCTAAAGAAACAACAGATAGAACACAGCAACAAGTCCCTAATTAAATATCTTAGATTCCGATAAAGTTTTCACGCTTTGTTTGTTACTGTTTTCTTTACTTTAATTAACCATTAAATAAATAACACAGAATAGGCTTCAGGAAATACACCAAGCTCGTTTACATTGTTTTTAGTCATTTATTAGTTTTCCATCATCGTTTAGTAAAATATTCGTAACAACCATGTGAAGTGTACTTACCAACCTTCATTGGACCCACGTGGTGAATTCCATATAGCCCACATCCTGAATACAGCCCATAGCCTGTATCGCACTCCCAGCAGTGGGAACGTTATAGCTTGATTATGTGACATACTCCCGAAACCACTTTTTTTCATTATAACATTTTTGACTAAGTATATAAAACTTAACAACAGCACCAGTATACGTACTTAATATTATTATGAAAATCAAACCACTTAAATCTAAGTACCAGGACTTCATAACATAAAAAAACTTAACTGCCTCTAAATCGCGCTATCGCTACACCAGTTCAGAGGAACTCGTGCCAACGCCCTGGCTACCGTTTCCTTGAACGTACTTGGCAACTAAATCGCATGATATCTGACCTTGAGATCGGCCGAGAAGAAAAAAACTATTGGGAAGCTAGTGAAGCCACGCTACTTGGGAAGGCATGAGGCGACTTACAAGGTGTTTTGAATATTGATTTATTGCTTACTAAGTTATATGGCAGTGTTATTTATTGCTCCTTGTGTTATCAGGCTTTATATAGAAAAGATTCGCAACACTGGCAGGAAATTATAAAAAGTCTGGCATAACTTTCAAGTGTAAGAATATTTTTTGTAAAAACTTACAGGTAGCTTTTTCAATGTGACTTTTTAAATTCATATTTAGAATTTCTAAGTTTAATGAGAGGTTTTCTTTTTGAGGTATTAAAAAAAAACTTAGTTTCCAAGAACTCTACAGATGGCGTTGAACTTACTATGACAGTTGGTGCCAAAGCCAAAACGCTTGGAAAAAAAATCATTGTGTCACGTCACATACTCTCGTTGACTGACACTTTCATTTGCCTAACCTTCCGAATATAACCTAGTTTTCTCGCGCTTTGTTAAAATAAGTTTTTTGAAGTTCCGTTCCGTGCATTATCATAGGTACTAACTCCTAGTGCCATCTATCCAGCGACTAGGGAAGAGCTAAAAAGAAAATCCCTCATTGGGACTCCACTGACATCGGTAGAGAAAAACATCGTGATGAAACTTGGACTTTAAATTAATATCAGTCTGAAATCGCTAATCCTGCCTGAAGCAAATGTGGTGCTCAATGGATAGAGAAAGGGTCAACCCTTTATGAGTAGAAAGTTATTGGGCCTAGTGGAACTTTTACTTTACTGGTAACGGAGAAACAAATTAAACGGATAGTTCAAGTACTTGATAATTTCATCGCAGAATATATTGTTTTCGAAGCTCAAATGAATGATTAAATATTTAATCAAATCGTATACACAAAATATTAATCTCTCAGTACACAGTTAAGTAATCATCGCTTTCATTTCCTTTATAATCAACTCCGTTTAAACATTTATAACTGTAATTGCTTGCACTGATCTGAATGAATATTGATCATGTATCGGCAACGGTTTGAAATAACTTGATATGTATACGAAAACGATAATTAGGGAGTGTAGTTTGTACCACCGTGTTCCGTAAATAATGACATTAAGGATCGGTGGAACCGGTACGGACAAAGTGCGGACGCGGCTCCGGACACGGACACTGACAGCTTCTTCAGTTTAAGCCCAGTGAAACCTGTTTGGAAAAATTGTGGACCGACTTTGAACACTGGACTCAGATATTTCAGTATATAGTCTATGCCAGATAAGTAGGAATTAAAGGTCATTGCTCTTTCCTTAATTTCTCTGCGTAGGTACCCCGACAATACATTATGAATCGTTTTTTATTACTAGAAATAGTCAAGGATCACGATAAAGGTAGTTTCGGGACAAGTTTATGTCATTATAAATTTCTGTTTTCGGAATTATGTATTTGAATACTTGTATGCGGGTTAGTGACCTTTATTTCCTACTTATCTGGCGCAGACTATAGTCATCATTCTCCTTCTCTTATCCCAATTTATTTGTGGTCGGCGCAGCATGTCTTCTTCTTCCACACTTCTCTATTACTCTCGTCATCTCATCAGACACCTCCTTTCTACCCATATCATCCTTCACACAGTCCATCCATCGTTTCTTTGGTCTTCCTCTACTCTTATACCCATCTACATTCATATCATACTCAGATATTTCAGTATGGTAATAGTCAGAGTACGGTGTCCGGAGCCATAATACAGGATGAATTTTTTATCACTTTCCAAAAAAAATAATGGGCATACTATGTGAACAGAGTAGAAGCAAATGGCATACTTAGTTTTTTTTTTTGCAAAAAAAAAATCTAAAAAAACGAAATTTAAATCAAACGCGGTACCTATTGCGTATGATTTGAAATTCGATCATTTTAATTTTTTTTTTTTTCAAAATTTCTTTTTGTCTAATATGAAAGGTTTACTTGAAATTTGTAGCATTTTTGATGATAGGTCATTTATTTTATAAGCTGTGGAAAAAAGAAAAAAAAACTAGGTATGCTATAGCTTCTACTCCGTTCACCTAACTTACCCATTTTTTTTTGGAAAGTGATTAGGAAATCACAAGACGAACCGAAAATGCCTGGAAGAGCTACTGGTCCATGAAAGAGCTTATGAAGGGAAACCTTCCGTTGTCACTTAAGCGAAAAATCATGGACATGTGCATTCTTCCCATTTTGACCTATGGATCCCAGACTTGGTCTTTGACAAATAATCAAAAGTCCAAACTCAAGGTCTGCCAGCGTGCAATGGAGCGCAGCATTCTAGGCGTCAAACTAACCGACCGTGTACGCAACACCACACTGCGCTCCAAAACACAAATTACTGACGTTGCTCAAAAAGCCGCTAAGCTGAAGTGGGACTGGACTGGCCACGTCTGCCGCATGCCCAATGAGCTGTGGGCCAAAATAGCCACTTTCTGGAGCCCTGACACAGCCAGAAGGCGTCGCGGCAGACCTCGTAGAAGATGGCGGGACGAGCTGGATAAAACCAACGACCAGTGGTCTACATTAGCCCTGGATAGAGAAAACTGGAAGTCATGGGGAGAGGCCTTTGCCCAGCAGTGGGATGACGCAGGCTAACAGTATCAGTATCAGTAGATTAAAAAGTCATCCGATATGTTAGGTACTGCTTCGACTGATCCTTAATTATTATAGGTACTGATATTGCTACATAGATGTTAGTAAGAATGAGATAGCGCAATACATTAAATGTCGAGTTACATAAAGAATAAGAGCACTAGTGAGGTCCAATGTCCAAGATACATTAGCGAGGTTGATGCAACAAACTATTTGGAGTTATTATTCTGAAACAGTGACGATGAAGTTATAAAGTTTTGTAGTTTTTCATTTAGACAGTGCCTAAAAAAACTGCAGCATTTTTTTATTACACAGAGTCAAATCAAATTAACTAGCAAAACCTTTCAAAGATGAAAAAAAAAACATTATTTGTTGATATCTGTCCTGTGATCCAAAGACAGAGCACATTTAAATACCTAGCTAACTAAATCATACTGTATGAGACAAAAATGTTTAATAATCAATGGCTCTTAATAATGTTTTCAATAACTAAGGCCACCAAGAAACTAAATAAAACAGTGGTCATGAAAGTGTTATGTTTTAGTTAAACAAGTAACGTTATTTTAAGATGCTGTAACTACAAAATGTAATCCGAAACTGTTCCGCTTTTCTATAGAATCTTGTTCTACTGGTAACTGTATACCGTGGATCCGTGACGTCAATCCGGACGCACGCAAACACCTATTATTTATGTATTTCTTAAAATAACTTAATGCACATTTCAATGTATGGAGAAATTATTTATAAGGCCGAGTTTGCTTAAATCTTGTGATAAAAATGTCATAAATGCAATATTACTCAATGATGACTTATTTTCCACAACACTTTTACAAATAAAAATGTTCGTAGTGGAAAATTAACAGTGAATTAATAAAAACGGGATTCAAGTCCATTCTCTCTGAGCTTTGAGCGGCAACTGACGTTAATTTTAGATGATCGGGATGCAAAAATATCGATGTGTTTTTGTCGATAACATTATGTTTTATCTGATGTAGATAATAAAGTACAAGTCCTGTAAAAATATGATTAAAATTCATCTACCAAGCTAAGTACATCTCAAGTTGAATTGGGTATTTCTCGTAAAAGTTTTGAAAGCGCTTTTGTTCGATTTTAATTAACGAAACCAACGAAATTAGTTACAATTTCTTAACATTTCTACCCCACATAAAGTTTCCTTACAGTCAATAGCCAAACAAACAGGTTATTGTGGCATACAATTTCCCAACCTCGGCATTCAGACCTACTTACAGGGGTTCCCTTTCAAGCGAACATTGGTTCGCCATCTTCATAAACCTTTACGTATATTGCGAGTTTGCGACCTCTACTACAATATGATGGAGGTTGGATCAAAATATTCCATGTTTTGTTGATGTTTATTTTACGGTTATTTTGCTCTATAATATGCCGAATCCAATCGAAACCCATTGTCAGCCCTTTGTTCTTAAATCTTTACTTATTTCAACGGATAAAATTACAAACAATAAGCATCCTTGAAACTTAAGATATATAATTCATATTTACTCTCTGTTGTGCGTTTGAGGAAGTGCTAGTGTGTTATAATTAGCGTGGAAAAGCAAAAACACGATGATTAATCAAATACGTATACTGAGTTAGAAATAGAATGATGTTTACTCGTCTGCTATAATTTTATTGTGTTCGTTAAGTTGATTCAATAAGCTGTGTAAGGACCGGTAAATCTTGAGACATGTCTCAGGTTTAGTAATAACGTAATTTGATTTGCCCATAGGATTTATTCTGAATTATATTCCGGGGTAGCGTAGCCTGAGTATTTTAGTACAAATTAAAAAAAATCGCTTTGTTTCTAACCATCGAAGTTGCATGATTGGTTGAACATAATTATAACTGCCAAATGGTTCCTCTACCTTTTTTAAGGCCGAACAGATGGATTGATGATTATGCTATTGTTGTCTACTAAGGCACATCAAAGCTTCATTTACCTGCGTCATAATTCAGTTGTCAACCTTTTGTCTTGTCGGGGGCTAATCTGTAACAATGAAATTATTTTCTCGGTGATTTATCGATATCGATAATTTCACGCTACTAAAATTTGTCTACAACACTAGCTGATCGCATTAGTAGTTTATAAATAGTGCGCGTAAAAGTCACGTGTATGTCGACTCGCTACACTAGCCTAGTCTGTCGCGGGATATCCACGGGATCGCACGTCTAGATAAATTAGCTTTATTGCTTTCTTGGTAAACCGTCTGGCAATTCACTAGCAGAGTGTTTCGACTTCTTATTGTTTGGATGCGTTTCAAAATTATCAAATCTTCTGACTGAAGTTAGCACAGAACGAGTTTATGGTTTGCATAAATGTACCTCTTGAAACAGCTCAGTACGTACATTACATACCACTAAATCGATTAACGGACCCTTTGCGAACCGACCCCATCACATGGGGCGATGCAAACCCCATTAGGGCTGCTGTTCATTTACGAGGGTGTGAGTCCGGTGCGTTCTTTTTACAAACCATCTCCATTTCACCTCGTATTTTATTTTCTTGAACATGTTACCCGAGGAATGAGATAACAGTCTTCCACCTCGAGCTTTTCAGAGAAAATTAGATACTGTCTACAGATTTAACACGCGTCCCGCTCAGATCTTGTTTACCAAAAAGGCACTCCTCATTTTTAGCCTCTAATCTATTACAAAAGATCTCAATTTTTTTTCTGTTTACATGGCAACGACCTTACCCGTTCCCGTTCGCTTTCAAGCGACTGCAACTCGACGCTTTTTTCCCAAAGGAACTCGGATATCTCTGTCCCTGTCTCCAATCCGATTTCATGTCTTAACAGGCTGCGCTTAAATCGATTTGTCTCGCCTTAACTCGCCAAGATGCCATCAACGATGATATCGCTGTCCCGTTCCTGCTTTTTAAACCTGTCCTGCCAGATTTAATTTGCCTTTTTTGCTGCGGTTGAAATGTGGCATCGTTAGTATTAGACGGCTGGTTTTAGAAGTGCTTCGCGTTGCACTAAATGCAGGGGATCTGCAAGCTGGCGTGGACCGTCTGCCTCAGTTCGGTGCATATTAAATTCGGTTGGAATGCATCTGGTACATAATGTAAGGCCGTCTGTTCGTGGTTTTAACTGTGGGAAGTTTGTTGGTATAGTATGAGTTTATGTCGTGTCTATTTCATTCTGTTTTAACGACTAGCCTGCAGTTGGATGTGTTTTCAACACATGTGTTGATAGACCCCGGCTTTGTATCAAAAGCTGTAACAAAACGTTTACTGCTCATTAACTAATGAAAGACGAAGACAGAGCTATTTAAAGTTTCACTTTTTATTGGTTCGTTAATTTTTATTTCATTAATACTTACCGCTTTATAGCAGTCGCGTAAATTGTTTAATTTGAAATGCTGCGCTCTTTCACTGTCTTATATTTTCATGTAATTGGAGGGAGAGTTTTTAATGTTTATAACAGGATAAATAGCTGGAGCAATTTTGTCTGCTAATCAAGTATTCATCTTTTATTTTAACGTTCATCGTCCTTGTTTGATTCATTCTCTGCAAGGAACGTACATCCTGTTATTACGGCAATTTCCTTTTGTCCATGACATGGTGAATATCTTCCTTTGCACTACACTGCATGAATCTAGTGTTTTAATTTATTCTGGCTAGGGTATCTGATCATGCTTCTTTTTCTTTACTAGTCTTTGATGGCTTCAGATCAGTTCATCACACAGAATTTCTGATAACCGTGAAAAGGTTTTTAAAAGAAAATAATTCCGCAGAACTTCTACGTCATTAGTAAAGTATTAGACCAGTTAACTAATTCTCTTCTATTTCTCCCACTGCTGGACAGAGCCCATCACTCATCTTCAAAACTACTTTAAGCTCAAATTATCGTCAAAATAAACCTCAAAGTACCACACAATGCATCCGATAAACCGGAACTTGGTCGTCCCGCGTTACGCAACGCGCATGCGCCAAGTTACCATTTAGTGAACTCAGGCGCAACGTCGCGTGGCTGTAACCGCTTCCGCCATAGATACTGGCACATCCTATTAGGTTGCCAGTGTTGCCACATAGAGGCGGATTGCCGGCTCAGCCTGTGTTTGTATTGAAGAAATTCGTGAAGCAATTTTTTTGTGTGAAGGTTTTTTGGTTTTCGTAAGATTTGAAAGCTGAGTAGCTGAAACTACAGCTTACTTTAATTTCCAAATTCAAATGAATTAAGTTACAGATTTTATTTTTTAATCAATTTTTTTAGCTTTTAGGTTACCTTTTGGGATCATGAAGTTGCCTGCTTCTCCCAAGTAGACCAGAGTCTGTTCCTGAAATCAAAATTGCTGTTGTATCTCAGTACTTACACGTCAATTGACTGCCACAGGTCTCCTCAATCGCACGCCACTCAACTCGATTCTCAGCAACTCACATCCAGTTGCAACATCTCTACATTGAAACTGCAGAAGCCTAAATCCCAACTACAATGAATGGATAAGTAATTATCTATTACTTTAGTCAACTATAATTTTAATTGACGTTAACAGACTCCTGCATACTTATAAAAGTTACAATATCATCCGTAATAATCAGTAATGATCACGACTTGTCCTGAAAGGTCTCAAGTCCACGTCTCTTATCTCGACACCTCACATTACATCAACAATAAAAACGAACAAAGGAAACCAGGTGTTTGTTTACAATCACCCTATCAGGTGGACACCATACGATTTCATAACCTACTTGTTTTTATGACTCTCCTTACAAATGAAACCCATCAATGCAGAATCACTAAAGAGTTTTCATTCATTCTTTTGTAAACTATATTTACACACGGCAACATTATCATCATTACCGACGAAAACCGTCGTTGGATTATCGACCTTTCTGCTGATACACAAGGTTGATATTCGAGGGTGTGTTATCGATCATAACAAGGAGTGTTGCCATACTCTGTACTATGGTTAGTGTTGTCATTGCGTTTAATTATCTGACTTGTCAACTCGTTCATTATAGAAGCACGTCACGCGACGACGCCGATGCGTGGTAATCACGATATTGTCGATAAAGGCTGGAGCACATTCGAGGGTTTGCAGGCTTGTTTGACAACACCATTCATTATTAATGTCTTCACACAGCTAATGATACCTCGTTCTGACAGTTATATCGAATAATAACCGTAATAACCACCCAATTGGACCACATTTCCGAATTACAATACATATTTCATATCAAAGCCATCAAGGTGTCTCCGATCCATTTTAATGGAGATTTAACAAAATTAATGTCCTTTCATGAATGAACCAGATCCGAAATAAATTAAAGAAATTAATCAAACTTCAACTAATTTGGCATTTTTAATTCGAAATGAAAAAGAAAAAAATAAGCTGTCGTTTTAGCAATTAACAGTGTTCCAAAAATGTCGTAAACACTGACAGTCTTATTACAAAAAGCGGTTTAACTAATAAACCTGGTTTAAACTTCTTTAAACCACGGTTTACACAAAAATGGTATTACAAATCGTGGTTTTGCGATAAACCTTAGACTAAACCATGGTCTAACGCTAAACCTCGGCGACCCCTAGTTTAACGATGGTCTAAATCATTAAAGCGGATCTGCCAGTTCCTCTTTTAGGTTAATTATCATCTTTTGCATTGTGTTGTGTTGTTTTAGCTTAAAATCAATAAATTAGAGACGGATTTCAAGTTAATCTAAGTAATTTACGTTTACTTACTTTTCCTTGGCACTCCAATTCTCAAATCGTTTTTTTTGTTGGTCCATCACATTATATTATTAAATTAATAAAGGAGGTAAACAAAGAGGCAATAATTGTTCTACTATAGACATAAATTACAAAGCTAAATGAACTTTGCTCAACTTGCGATGGTTTTGTTTAATATTATGGTTTCATATAACGCGCAAGAATCTTACGTTTCGATACACGTACTTAGATTTAGTTTAGAAATGAATACGACAATAAGTAATGTGCTTAAACCTAAACAAAACAGCCAAGGATGAAATAACTAAATAATGTTTGTATCAATGCAAAATAACCAGGTCTCAATATTTTAAACACTCCTAAACATCATCTAATAATTAGCGTATTATCAAAACGTTTTCTTTTCTGGGCAAACGGAACGTTGCAATAGAATGACATCATGGTGAACGAATGATATTTGTATTAATCTGTGGTTGATATTTAGACAATGGTTCAAATGACGGTACTAAGAAGACCACGGTTTTTTTAAGTTTTGTAATAGGAACAAATTTAGACCATGGTTTTGCAGATAAGCCTGGACTTGATAGTCCAGGTTTAAACCAAGGTTTATTTAGTTTTTTGTAATAAGATTACAAAAAGCGGTTTAACTAATAAACCTGGTTTAAACTTCTATAAACCACGGTTTACACAAAAATGGTATTACAAATCGTAGTTTTGCGATAAACCATGGACTAAACCATGGTCTAACGCTAAACCTCGGCGACCCCTAGTTTAACGATGGTCTAAATCACTAAATCGGATATGCCAGTTTCTCTTTTAGGTTAATTATCATCTTTTGCATTGTGTTGTGTTGTTTTAGCTTAAAATCAATAAATCAGAGACGTATTTCAAGTTAATCTAAGTCTAAGTAATTTACGTTTACTTACTTTTCGTCGGCATTCCAATTCTCAGATCGTTTTTTTTTTTTGTTGGTTCATCACATTAAATTATTAAAGGAGGTAAACAAACAGGCAATATTTTATTGTTCTAATAAGACATACGTATAAATGGCAAAGCTAAATTAACTTTGTTCACCTTGCGATGGTTTTGTTTAATGTTATGGTTTCATATAACGCGCACGTAAGAATGTTACGTTTCGATACACGTACTTAGATGTACGTTTAGAAATGAATACGATAAAAGTAATGTGCTTAAACCTAAACAAAACTACAAAGGATGAAATAACTAAATAATGTTTGTATCCATGTAAAATAACCAGGTCTCAATATTTTAAACACTCCTAAACATCATCTAATCATTAGCGTATTATCAAAACGTTTTCTTTTCTGGGCAAACGGAACGTTGCAATAGAATGACATCATGAAGAACGAATGATATTTGTATTAATCTGTGGTTGATATTTAGACAATGGTTCAAATCACGGTACTAAGAAGACCACGGTTTTTTTAAGTTTTGTAATACGAACAAATTTAGACCATGGTTTTGCAGATAAGCCTGGACTTGATAGTCTAGGTTTAAACCAAGGTTTATTTAGTTTTTTGTAATAAGACTGATTAGGTTGTGTTTGATCTACAACCTGAGAATAATGTGGCCTCACCCTAACTCAGTAATTGGTTTTAAGCGCATGCATGTATCGCTGGCCTAAATTTCCTGCATTATCTGTGGTCATACATAATATAGCGATCATTAGCTAAAACACTGTTTAATGAGAATGTTTAGTTTAATGAGAATTTAATTTGCAATGATGTCACAGTCTACCTATAAATATCTATATCTCGTGCTGCAGTGGATCAACTATTTTGACATTGACAGTTTTTGAGTTAGGAAGATCAAAGAAACGATGGATGGCTGTGTGAAAGATGATATGACAAGAAACTTATTGACAACTAATAGAGAAGTATGGAAGAAGACCAGCACTGACCCCAAATATATTTGGTTGAAGGTAGGGAATTGATGATGAGTTTTTCAGGGCAGCATAAATCTCTTTGAGGCATGTAGATTCCGGGGTTGCGGGACTGTTCGAAAGAGATACCGTGGCCCCGGAACACAAAGGGCGATGAAGGAACATGGATGGGTTTTAGTCAGTAAAAGTCTGACACTCCCTCCTGCTCCGCCCAGAGCGGGAATGACTGCTGTCATTTGATGATTGCCCACCCGAAAAAAAAGGCATGTAGATTGCTTCGACTGTATTCACCAAGTCATTAAAGCATGCTTTTTAAGATTTTCTGAAACGATCGGTCATGATATCGTATAGTCTTTGGCTCTCGTTTACGTCAAATCTTAACTGTTTTAACAATTAACTGTATAGTTCATCAGTTCAATATTTCGAACTATCAATCAAGAAATTCATAAAAGTCCACGTTAATTAATCCAATCCATCGCTGGCTTCAATTAATACAATATTTTTGGTCATCTTTATAAATCATTGGAAACGCGTTTGGGAAAGCTGTAGGTGTGAAGAAACTAGTCAGTTTCCATAAGAGGCTTATGTTTTGGTTTTCTAATTACTGATACTATCATTAACACCACGGGATATATAATACCATGTTTCGTGTTTGTTGTAAGTACCCGATATTTCGGCACTGTTGCAAGCACCATGATTACGGATAAACTGAAGTAATTGCGGGTGGGTGTTTCACTTGAGTAGAATAGAACCAACCCATTACACTCACGGGTGTCGTATAAGGCGACTAATGTCTGAGGCAGAACACCTTGCGCCTCCGTAGACCAGAGAATGGGCAGCAGCGTTTTCTGTTAGTCTTTCATCACTGCGATCTCCAATCCGCCTGCCAAGCGTGGAGATTACGGCAAATTCCTCCCATTATGGGAGAGGCTTATGTCCAGCAGTGGACGTTATGGGCTGTTGTTGTTGTTTCACATGGTAAATATCCCGCTTCTACTATTAATGATAATGTGACAGTGTGTGTGTGTGGTGTGACAGGTTAAAAACTGATACTGATACTGTTAGCCTACGTCATCCCACTGCTGGGCAAAGGCGTCTCCCCATGACTTCCAGTTGTTACGATGCAGGGCAATTGTGGACCACTGGTCGCTGGTCTTGTCCAGGTCTTCCCGTCATCTTCTACGAGGTCTATATATACCGGTACGTCTTCTGGCTGCGTCAGAGCTCCAGAAAGTGGCTAATTTGCATTTACAATTTGCTAATACCCACAGCTCACTGGGCCATGCGGTAGAAGTTGTGAGTCAAGTCCCACTTCAGCTTAAATGGATTCTATGAAAATATCGTAATTATCTAGTAGGTTGAGGTTCGGAAAATTCAATTTGATTTACGATTTCATAGAAGTTGCGCTGAATTTTGAGGCAATTCAATTGGACTGTGGCATTTCCAGGAAAATAAACCCAGTTTGCGTTTGACGTGGAAATTATTGCAAGAGTTCAAGAATCGAATGATTCTGATTGTGACGTCAAAGGTGCATCAATTAGTCATTTCAATTAAAACGGTAGTTTCAACCGTAAAGATATCTTCACTAAGGTGAGCTATGAACTGTGTAAATTCAACGAGTGTTTTTATTTCATCGGAAATGCTACAGTTAAGTTTTTCTATATAAAATATCATCACAATTACTACCTTAATAATTGTCATTGTACGTAGTAATTCACAATAGAAATACAATAATTTTACCGTGAACATCATAAACCTGCGGTCAGCTGATGGGGTGAACGCCCAGCCGATGTCATTGACCCCTCTAATGGTGTACAAACCTATTTACTGATGACACTATGATGAGAGTGAAATCTTAACAAGTGAATGATCATTCGGTGACCTTTGATTTTGATCGTTAGGTCTATAGAAATGTAGTTGGTTTTTAAAGTGATAGCCTTGTACTTAAATATTTAAATTTTTTTTTTTTTTTTTTTTTTAATCTTTATTTATTTACGGGGTTTTTTCTTTAAAGAATATGTCACCCCGATGATTATATACAATTAAATAACATTATATATGTAACTTATATACTAAACTAGCCTACCCGCAACCTTATAACCGTAATAATAATAGAATAAAGTGTTCTAGCCTCATCGGACAATGGTGAGGCCAGAACGCTATTATAGAAGCCAACATTAAAACTATTGACAAAAGCTTGACGCCTTTGGACAGCCACACGGGCACATTCCGTCAGGACATGATGCACATCTTCTATGACTCCACAGACAACACAATTTGGTGAATCGACCTTGCGCATCATGAATCCGAAGCTATTGAGCGGTATGTGACCGGATCGGAGTCTCAAAGCCGTCACGACTTCTTGCCTGCTCATCCTGCCCTCGCTGAACCAGAGCACTCGTGGAAGAGATGGCTGAATCGTTTTGTACCAAATACCCTTAGTCAAAGACCTTTCATCAAAGTATTCTGACCACGCTTGAGTACATTTGTCTCTGACCGAGGGTAAGAGCTCAGTATGCCAAGGAAAACAAGGATACATTTCTCCATCAGACCCTGCTTCGTTTGCTAAACGGTCAACCATCTCATTGCCCTCCAGTCCAACGTGAGATGGAATCCACTGCAATACAATTATTTTACGATTGGCAACAAAATCAGTCAAGCTTTTTAATATATTGTACGCCAGTGGAAGGCCCCTAAAAGGTGAAGTACTCGTGCATCTCATCAGATGGAAAAGAGCACTTTTTGAGTCAGTGAAAATGACAAATCGATCACCGTCCAAAGATTCAACATAAGCCAAAGCTTCAGCTATAGCAATTAGCTCTAAATGCATTATAGAAACTTTAGATACAATTTTGAATTTATAAGAAGCCCCTGTTTGTGGATCGAAAAAAGCTGCGCCACAGTAATTCTCGCGTCTAGAACCGTCCGTATACATACAGTAAAAGCCAGAGTATTGTGCATTCAGAGATGTACAACATATTGTTCTAAGGTTATATACATTATAACAATGCTTAGGTTTATCTACTGAATCTAAACAAGGCTTTACAATACCTGATAAGTCCATATTGCTCACCCAAGTGTCCATGGAAAACATGCCAACTTTATTGTTGCAGTACATATGTTCCTGCTTTAGAACATCGTGAGACAAAACTAACAGTGGCTTTTTCTTATTTCTCCAATAGGAATTATTGTAACAAAGACCATGTAGGTTATCCAGTAAATTGATTAACGGAAAACGGAAGCACCTAGATTTTAAATAAAATTTACCAGCTAAATATCGGCGGCGAATAAAAAGAGGGGGCAATATTAATTCAGATTCCATTACGTGGATCGGAGTACTTTTGATAAACCCACCAATTAACCGCAAACAAATGTTTTGTAATCTGTCCAACTTAATTAAATGTGTGTCGGCGCTATTGTCTAGTAAAAAGCTACCGAAGTCGATACGGCTACGAATAAGGGAAATATACAATCTTCTTAAGTGGTTGGGATGAACACCCCACCCAGGACCAACTAAAACCCTAAAAATATTAATCAATTTAAGCACTCGATCACGGACCTCACTAACATGTTTCTTCCATCGAAGGCTTCTATCCAGCCACAATCCTAGGTACTTGACGTGGTCTACTAACTCTAACAAAGTACCGTTTAAACATATTTCTATAACTGGCCTTCTAAAACCTCTACTAAATAAACAGATTTTACTTTTGGCGGGGGAAATGTTTAATCCGACTTGTGTCAACATGCTGTTGATGATATCAAGTGCAGACTGGATCTTGCGTTCGCCCTCGCTAACAGAAGAACACTGCACGTATATGGCGAAGTCATCCGCGTACTGGGATATACAAATGTTGTTTTGCACACGTTTACAAATGTCAGACGTTACTATATTAAATAATATTGGGGATAATGGATCACCCTGAGCTAGACCAGTACCGGAATGTCTACTAATAAAGCTATTACCAATTTTTATTTTGAGTACTCTTCTATGGAGAAAGTTCCATAGATATTTACAGATACGGGAACCAACTTTAAAGCTATCTAAAACATTTATTAAAACAGAATTATTTACATTATTGTAAGCATTATCTATATCTAGAAAACAACCCATAGTGGAACAACCCTCGGAGAAACCAGTTTGAATTGTGGTGATTAAGCAGCTTAAGCCGTCTAAACACGACCTACCTCTACGGAAGCCAACTGTATTCACAGAAAATGCGTTATTTTTTTCAAAAAACCATTCCAATCTTCTGTATAAAATATAATGGAAAATTTTGCAAATGCACGACAGTAACGATATAGGTCGGAGTGAAGAAGCGTCACTAGGGTCACGACCAGGTTTTGGAATAGGTACAATACAAATGTCGCGCCACTGATAGGGAACAAAACTATGATGAAAAAAGTAATTAAATAAAGTAAGTAATACAGATTTACCTACATCAGGTAAGTTTTTAATCATAGAATAAGATATATCGTCGCATCCAGGAGATGTATCCTTAGATTTAATACATTTATCTAGCTCCTGAATAGAGATCTCACATTCTAATATAGGGTTACTATGGTAAACGGTAGGGGTCGGTGGGGACACATAATCGGGTGTTAAGGAATTTAAAAGATTTGTGGCACTTTGAGCGTCCACAAAATGTCTAGGCGAACGGTAACCTTTCAGCCATCTCATTTTGCGCCACATTTCACTAGACGATGTAGTGTGATCAACCGAGGAACAAAACTTTTGAAAGTTCATTCCCCTAGCCTGTCGGATTAACCTTTGGGATGTATTTATCCTACCATTAAGAGTATCTAGGTTTTGGGGTGTCGGATTACGTCTGAACTTAGATAAAGCTAACCTACGATGCGCTACAGTTTGTGACAGTTCGGCAGTCCAGTATGGTTTTGGAGTGAAATTTGAAGTAGGGTTTTGATTAAATTTAAACATCGGAATGAATTTATTAGCCGCGTCATTCAAAATATCTAAAAATGAATCATACGCTTTTTGGGGGTCATTCGGTAAACATAAATTTAGAAATTTTTCTTCTAGATATTTTTTATATGAAGTCCAGTCTGCTTTTCCAAAATTTCTTTTAATAACTGAGGGAAGGAATGACGTACACAATGTTGAAAGTTTAATAATTAAATGGTCGCTGCCTAGATTTTCATTTAAAACGGTCCAATTAAAGTTTAACGCAATATCTATAGAAACCAGTGAAATATCTGGGGAAGATTGTTGTAGGTTGTTATCCACTAAACGAATTCGCGTATGTGTTCCATCGTTCAAAGAAATAAAGTTGTTGTCCATTAATGAGTCGTGAATAAGACTGCCTCTGCGGTCAGTTTTATAGGACCAACTAGCGTGATGGGCATTGAAGTCACCTAGAATTAACGTGTTGGATGGCCATAATGAAAACAGACTATCCCAGTCCTGCTGAGTGGTTACGATTCTCGATGGACAATATACTGAAACGATATTCTCAAACGAGCCACAGTTAAATACTTGCACGCACACTACCTCAATACCTGTGTTAGTGACGAGAACGCGACGCAGCTGCGATTTAACAGAATTGTGTACTATAATAGCTACACCGCCGTATGAGTCATCCCGGTCCACGCGATAAACATTAAAACCACTAACTTTAAAATTACATTCTGGCTCAAGCCACGTCTCACTAAGGGCAGCAATATGTACTTTTTCCTGACACAAAAGTTCTTGAAACGATGCTAACTTTGGCTTAATACTTTGGGCATTCCACTGCAAGATATTTAACTTAAGTGATTTTTTAGCCATCGCAAGGAATAAAAAAGTTAAACAATGCTTTTATCCACGGCCATTCTGAAACAAAACTCACTGACACTAGGGTTAACCATTCAAGGCACAACTGGAAGACACACCTTATCTTGAAGATTAAACCTGTCTTTTTGAGGTAGATAACTTCCTTTATTCTGGCCCACAGCTCTTTGAAAGAAGGACATTTATCTTTACCCTCGTCATCAACGGGCAATTGATGAACGTCTCCTTCGTCTGCATCTGCATTCCAGAACATCCAGTCTTCTTTTAGTGGGCTCTTTTTATTTTTCGGAGGCTTTGGGGTATCATTGTTCCTACTAGACGTGGAAGGGGTCTGTATCTTGTGGACTGTGGCCTTTGTTTGAACTACTTTGGCAAAGGTAGGATTTCGGGTTTGTAAAGAGCCGTCTTCGGGAGGTATGGAAGAAGAACGATTTTCTTGTGCTGCCGGAGCTTGATGAGGGATGATAGTTTCGGGGGGGGTGGATTTTTCGGGAGGCACATAACATTCTAGGGCTTTTCTATAAGTACATCCAAACTCTGACATTATTTCTCTCAATCTTCTTTCTTTTTTGTAAACCGGACAGGACCTGCTGAGCGATATGTGGTTACCCTTGCAGTTAACACACAAAAACATTAACGTATCACAATTGTCATGATGCCCACCACACTTCGGGCACACCACGTTTTTCGAGGGGCACATTTTCCGCACATGTCCTAACCTCCAACATTGGGAACATTGTGAAACTTGGTGTATGTAAGGCAATACTTTAATATTTATGTCACATACCCGAACTGATGCCGGTAAATGATCACCCTCAAAGCACAGTCGAAGGGTCTCGCTGGGGCACCAACCACCTTCATCCCTGTTGCGACGGTCTAGCCTCTTGAATGATAAAAGCTTAGCGGGGGCCGGACATGAAATATTTTTCAAGATCTCGTCATCCGTGAAATCGACGTCTACATCCTTGATTAAGCCATAGCAGATAGACAATTCCATGGCCTTCTGGAACCTCCATCCTTTCTCCAAAAGCTTCTCACACATGATAAAGTTCTGAGCAGCCGATTCACACTCAAATTGGAAGCGTATTTTAAAAGGGTTTAAATATTTAACTTCTCTTATCTTAGAAATTTTATTTTCTTTCAAAATACGTGCCATTGCAAACTGTTTCGGAAGGCGGTCTTTATGTGAAACGTATACCTCGTACTTTTCCTCTTTTACAGACTGTGAGCTTCCGTGACAGATCTTTTTTTTACTCGTCTTAACTTCTTTCCAGCCTTCTTCGTCTTCAGTACTGTCTTCTCTTTCCCTCTTTTGTTTGTTTTTACCGTCATCATCATTAATATCCATGTCCGAAGAATCATTCAATAAGCTCTGTATATCATTAGGGAATGCGGGAGTATCACAGCGCGGTGAAGCAATTACGTCATCATTCATGGCGCGATCGTGAAAGGCACACGCAGCCGGTAGGTCCGGCGCACACCTTTGGCACGTGTCACTGCAATGCGTAAACAACTCTTCGAGCACCGAGGATAGTAATTAGATACGCAACAAAAAACACAACCGGACCGCACGAGTGCCCGTACGGCTATATGATTTAAATTTTGTTCACACATAATTGTGGTTGGATGACCAATCGAGTTTGTCGTCACTGCTCAACGGTTTGTATTTCTTTTTTGTTTCGTAACCGTCTGCCCGAAATCGTGGCTAAATAATAACAGCCGCTCGGGTCGATCGTTAGGTTAAGCCGTGCTTGCCTAAGTTGGTCTGTGGATGGGTGACCGCCCATTACATACCGAGTTTCCTCCGTGCCTCGGAAAGCACGTTAAGCACGTGGTCTCGGCTGTCATTTGTAGAACTTTGACAGTCGTTAGGTAGTCAGAGGCCCAAACAGTCTGACAACCAGTCTTACCAAGGGGTATCGTATTACCCGGTACTAACTGGGTTGTGAAGGTCAGATAGGCAGTTGCTCCATGTAAAATACTGGTATTCAGCTGCATCCGGTTAGACTGGAAGCCGACCCCGACAAGGCTAGGCAGATGATGATTTAATTGATGAATTGTTCGATATGCCGTCAGAGGAAGTGACCAGTTTTCTTTGAAACACCATGTTCTAAGTACACCCTTTCTCGGTCATTAGCAATGCCTGCAATCTGACACTAACTGCCTTCCCATATACGTTACAGACGTGACTTATAAAGAGGAAGGTGAGAATAAAAGTACTAATTAAAAAGTCATTGAACTTGTGATAATGACTTTGAAATAATATTTGGTAATGGAGCTGGTCGCTAGTCAATATGAAAACGGTAGCATGTTTTTTTAGGGTAAGCGTCACACATAACAGGCTTGTTGTCCTGAAAAAATCTAAAAAGTCCGTCAGATTGTCAAAAAAAAAATTGACACGTATTTTTTCTTTTGATACGTAAACCAAAATTGACGGGTGTTTAGTAAACTGGTCCCACACAGGTAGATCCCGCGGAATCAGTCGACCTAGTGAAATTTTGAATTGGTCAACTGATCCCGTTGACCAATTTTATGATTTGTACAGTCAAGTAGACGCTTTTAAAATTCTCAATACGTCATGTCGTGCTATATTTTTCAGTGCGTTGGACGTCACGAGCCCCCACTGTCGAGTTTTGATGCGTTTTATCTTTATCAATATTCATTGATTTACAAAAACAAAAAATATGTGTCCATTATTTTCCGTCGGACTAAATAGATTTGCAATTTATTGATGGTGGAAACTAGCCTATTACGTCATGAATTTTAGATAGCCTAAATTGATATTCTTACTTACCTACGTTTTTTTACATAACATAACATCACGCCTTAAATCCCCGAAGGGTTAGGCAGATGTGTACCTATTAGTACACCCACATTTCGACAGTAATGCTTAAGTCCCATGTAATAGGGGGCGAGCCTATTGCCATCAACCGGGCGCAAATCCAGACTCCGTGACTGCAACCATTTTTTATTTTTTGCCCAATATAAAAGTCTATTTTTGGCCATTTTCGTGGTGACCTATGTAGGTGTCAATTTCATGTTTTTTATAAGGATTTAATAATATATTATTATTGGCCAAGTCACCTTTGTACCTCTTTCGTAATAACGTGTATTACGTAAAAGTTTAAACAATTATTAAAAGTCAAATATCAGATTACGCCATCCAGATGAAATCAGTCAAGATAATACAATTATGGTTGCAGTTGGTGTTGAATGTCTCGAAAGTGGCACTTACTACAGAAAATAATCAACATAAAATACACTACTTGATATTTAAGGACCTATACTACCTCAAATGGCTTAGCATGGTCCTCCATTACTTCCAAAAACTGCAGCATTAATTTAAAAATATATGGTAAAGTTGAGGATTAATGTTTGGCGAAAACACGATTCCATAAATTTTTCTTGATAGAAAAAAAATCCAAAGTTATAACCTCCAAATTGAACAATAAACCGCTGGTATTTAAAAAGTCCTTCAAATTAGATCATGAAACTTTGCATACTAACTGAACTAACTATAAAGCAGGTCATTAGACCTGCTGCCTGCCTGTTTTTTTATTTTTTCCAAAAGACGAAAATTTGATTTTATAAAGAATAAAAATCACTCATTTCGCACTATTCGGCCTGCAGTGACTGATGTAACAACCACTTTGTAGTGCAAGCTGATTATAACGTTATTATTTCAAACGAAGTTTGAACCACCACAAATAGAGTTGCTAATTTGAGGTAGTATAGGCTCTTAAGATATGTTTTAAAGCACTTGGAGAAGCAGACTTAAGGGTATGCAATATGTATAGAACACTCTCATTTTAGCAAATTTAAGTCTCATTCAAAAGGCGTCTTGTGCCAGTAAACGTGCACAAGTCCGGAGATTCGGGGTTGCTATGAATTTCCTAATGGAAAAACCCCATAAAGCTGCTTGAGCTTGACCCGGGGCGAAAACCCAGGACCCTCATCTTTCAGTAATCACTTGCGATTGCTTGACCAGCGAGGCAGTCCATCTTCTTTATTTTACATTAGCGGACGTCACGCGGTTTCACCCGTGTAATTCCCGTTCCCGTGGGAGTACGGGGATAAAATATAGCCTATGTTACTCAGTAAAGACCTGGCTTCCTAACGGTGAAAGAATTTTTGAATTCGGTCGAGTAGTTTTAGAGTTAAATCGTAACAAACAAACAAACAAAAACTCAAATCTTTCCTCTTTATAATATTATTATTGTCATCATCTGCCATCATCTGCCTAGCCTTTTCCCAACTATGTTGGGGTCGGCTTCCAGTTTTACCGGATGCAGCTGAATACCAGCATTTTACATGGAGCGACTGCCTATCTGACCTCCACAACCCAGTTAGTACCGGGTAATACGATACCCCTTGGTAAGACTGGTTGTCAGACTTTTTGGGCCACTGACTACCTAACGACTGTCAAGGATCTACAAATGACGGCCGGGACCAACGGCTTAACGTGCTTTCCGAGGCACGGAGGAAACTCGGTATGTAATGGGTGGTCACCCATCCACAGACCAACCTAGGCAAGCACGGCTTAACCTAACGATCGACCCGAGCGGCTGTTATTATTTAGCCACGAGCTCCTCTCTAATAATATCTATCGAGTATCTCTCTCTATAATATTATTGTAATACATTATTATAGTATATAGTATAGATTAAATGGGCCTACTCTTGACCTCAATCTTGTCCTAAGGATAGAGATAAGGTCGACCAATAACTCGCGACTTAAATAAATTTGGGTCATATGGACTTATGTCTTTTGCTTTCATATCCAATCAGTCTGTAGGCAGTAAAACCTATACTATTCCCAACTATTCTTAAAACCAAGTTCTCTAGTCACCAATATTAGAACTAAAATTCCTAGCCCTAAAGGACTTTTGAATACGGCAATTATGTCAATAGGACATCGCGTCAGACCTACCGAAATAGCCCTGTGAGATAAAATTCTGTCCTTTGCATCGCCCACAGGCCCTTTAAGTAGGAACATTACTATCAGATTGAAATAGCCAGGGAATTAGCAGTAGTACAATTTTCTATTGGAGAGGAAAAGATGGACGGAATAATATGGAATAAAAAAAACTTTATAACACCGACCACCAGTAACCTGAGACAAGTGTAGGAAGATGATTACAGTCTTCTATTGGTGCTGACTTGGCGAAATGTCATTTGGACCATCGGTGGACCCATAGACTTTTGGATCGTTCCCACTAGTTCTACTACACAGTTCTACGGTAGAACTAGTGGGATTTTTTTTCCCACTAGTTCTACGATTTCAGGTAGTACTAAATCGTTGAACTAGTTCTACCGTAGTGTAGTAGAACTAGTGGGAATGATCGAGACTTTTCCAGATAAATAGGTCTCATGATATCGAAGCATGTTCAACGTAAACCGGAATGGAAAACCCGACTGAAAAAACTGAAAAGCAATAAAACAAGCACATTTACAATTAAATTAAAGCTGGAAGCAGGCGACACCCATTTAAATATAACGTTATGAAAATGGAATAGATCCCGCCTGCTTCCAACTTTCTTTTTTGTAGCCAGTGACACTCGCGCCACCAAGACGAATCTAACGATGTATCATTTATCCAAATCGGTTCATCCGTTTAGGAGTTACGAGATCACAATGGAACGGACACAGATAAATTGCGCGCGTAAACTTTACCCTCTTTCTGAGACAGTCGTCGGGTAAAAATTGACGTAACCTGCTTTATAGTTTATGATGTATTTATATTTATTTTATGGCTCACAGTTCCTACATACGTTTTCTTGTGGTAATAGCCTATGTCCAGCCTGAGATTACACCCGGCTAAATTGATAACGAGAAAAACTCCACCAACAGGTCGCCCTTTCAAGCATAACCGTTCCCCGCAGTTTCAGATCTAATTAATATTTAAAATGTTCGACAAAGCCAGTTCATTATCAAGGCATTAAGGTCTATTATTCCGTACCAGGATTATATAAATACTCGTTATCCTACAGCTTATACCTTAACAAGTTTATCTTGATTGATTATAACACGCTTTCGCAAATATATTTTCATTGGGACGTTGTGAAAAGGTCACAGCGATTTTTAATACTTTCTAATTAATGAAATGTTGTTGTTTTACGTGGTATTAAAATATACTGCTAATGGTGTTTTGTTTACTCGAAAAGTTGATGAGTTTCGTAGCTTTCGCTGTCATAAAACGATATTAAAACGATCGATCGTCGAATCAAAATTAATCAACGTGTTCGACTAGCAAGATACTTTAACTGTGGGCATTATTATCATTAAGATTTGAAGATTTTCAGACATTAATTGTTTGGTGGGATTACCCACTGCTGGACTAATTCCTGCCTTCAATCATGCCACGAACCTTGATCGGATCCTGTGGTGTAAATGAGTAATCTACATCTACACTAATATTATAAAGAGGAAAGATTTATATTTTTGTGTGTATGTTTGTAATGAATAAACACATTCACGCGCCGATTTCAAAAATTCTTTCACCATTCGAAAACTACATTCACCCTGAGTAACATAGGCTATATTTTATCCCCGTACTCCCACGGGAACGGGAACTACGCGGGTGAAACCGCGTGACGTCAGCTAGTGAGTAATACAATCACAATGTAATTAATTTTGACAGTCCATCAATATTCATTCATTGCCTTTCTTAATCCCAGCCTTCTTTTGGCTACGTCCCTCGCAGTCGAGCCGATTTTTTTTTCACACATTTAATTTTGAATGTCCATCAATTGGTGTGCACTGTCTACTGCTATTTTTCCAATTTATTCGTCAATTTATCACACTTAATTCTTCTGATAAACTCCTGCTGTATTCTCCATCATGATCTATAGCTCGCTAGCTACAGCTGTAGTCTTTGTTCGGTCGCAATATAGCCCAATTACCGACTGACAGGGCAGTGTCCGCGAGCGAAGCCGCAGTTTGTGGTCACTTTGGTCGCGCGCTATGCAGGCGCACAGCGCAATATCTCGCGATATGGTTTGAATTGAATTGCGCGTTTGTTTTGGAGGATTTAGAGAGTTTTGTAGGGAAATTGTGGCTATGTCCGTTGAAGAAGTATTTGAGAATAAGCGTTATAAATTACTTAGAGGAGAACTTCGTAAAAGAATAGTTAGAAATAGATGTTGCTATGTCGCCATGTTTTGACGATATTGACAGGTAGAGCGATAAAGAATACGATATATGTAGATTACAGGTCTGATATCAATTTTTGGGTCATACCATGAGTAGATAACCGTTTATGATGTATCTACTCATGTGCCCCTAAAAAGGCGCTTTAGACGTGAAGTGGAAATAAATAATCTAGACTAAAATCATAACATACAATATGGGTCCCGACTGTCTCCTGAACTTACTTTATTCTTTTCAGTTTTTATTTAAAATTATTAGTTTTTTTATAACACATTTGCTCGTAAAGGGTCTCTTATTTCACCCATTTCAATATCGTAATGTATCGTAATGGCATTACGTACTTGTGCAGTAATGTAATGTTCAACCACAGAGTAGTATATAGACGCACGGTTTACCAAGACGCTCCGTCAAAAGGGAACGGTACTTTTTTAAATCTTAGCAAAGAGTTTTTATGTCAGAAAAGTGGTCAACACTTTATGAATAAAATTAACTGTGGGAGATGAAATATAATTAATAAACATTTAATTCTTTTTTTTTTTTTTTTTTTTACAATAAATTACAACCATTTATCTGTAACAAAAACACAAAAATATTAATTTACCTTCTTAGTAATACTGGCTGTTTTTGTGTCTGCCTTAAAAAAAGCGCAGACGCGCGCGCGTCGCTAATTTGTGAACAAGTAAATGATTTATTCGTTTAAGAAAGTCCGAGTTTTATTTATTTATTTTATTTATTTTATTTTATTATTTTCGGAAAACTTACAGCTAGGCAGATACAATAATTTAGTTAATAACAACAATATGGCCAATTACAAGTTTTCACAAATAGTTTTATACAGTAGATAAATCAAACAAGAATCTTAACTAAAAGACAGTGGTATAACATGATCTATTCTGTCAAAACATTTACTGTAATATTATTAATATTTATATTAATTATATATTATATTATTATTATTATATTATTATTATTATATTATATTATTATTATATTATTATTTATTATATTAATTATATATTTATTTATATATTATTATTAATATTATTAATATTTATTTCCTCGCAAATATGTTATAAAACGTCGTATGACATACGTGCGCTTTGATAATTACAGCCTCTGCTTTCTTGTAGCCCTCGCCTACGGCTCGAGCTAGCAATATCGCCTCGGCTGTAATTTTCAACTTACCGCACTTATATCACAATGTACTATTACGCAGTCGGGTTTTTAAATGATTTTTTTTACTCGTAGATTTCCTTTATTATAGAATTTTTCGACCGCTTTCTTTTTGATGACAAGTCAACAAGAGAAAACCTATCACGAACCACTACTTAATTAGCGAAATTCTAAACCTACTACATATTAGTCAATCAAGTTTCCTCTTAATTACCACCTTTTAAACCACTTTCTTTTCCATTGATGACACCGCAAACCAACACACAAACTAGAACAAGCCAATTAACAAAATTCCCTTATTTCCATAAATTTCCGTAACTGGACAAACAACCGTCAACTCATTATGTACAAAGAAACCAGTTTTCGATAACCTGTAAGGTAAACTACAAGTTTTCTCAGTACCCTTCGTAAACTGAAGAGGTATCGCAAAACAATGCATGTTTTGATTGTATTTTCGAGCCTCGCGTCGCGTGCAGTAAGTACTTATAGTCAATCGATATGTGCGTAAGTAAACATTTCATGTAGGTCCTCCTATTAGTTTGAACGCCCTGTTAACAGCTGTGTTGGAATCCCAGCGATAAATAGTAATTATGTTGGAATCCCAACACTAAATTAGTAACATCGCGAACAACACCAGCGTGTCCGTTTTGGTCGCAACATTTAATTCGGGTCTCTTTCACTTCCTCCCAAGCCGGGTCCGCCATAGGACACGATCGCCTCGTGCTCCGACCTTACATATTGATGGTGAATTTGTTTGATTGATTTGGTGAGAATACATCTCCTTACAAGAACTGGCTGTTTCCTTTTCACATCCACTCTACAAAACTCCACAAGCTGGTTAACGTGGGATTGGGGCTGGGTGTTATATTTGTGCGTAATTAGATCCTACTCTGCTTATCCTGTCCGATGAAACTTCTAGTTTCTCTATATCTATTTTGCGTCTCTATTGTTTTCTATAGGATAAGATAATTTCCACTTTTAGGCTATCTTTACTGTGTAGATCATTATTAGTGGTACTATTGACATTGTTTCCTAAAACACACTTACAATCACAAATCAATTTTTTTTATTGTTGAATAAATAAAAACATAAAGGGTGTAAAAAACCTCTTAACGAAGCCGAAAGGTACTTGTTCTCGTCATTGCGATAATTTTTTTGTTCTAAACCATACCTGGGAACCTTCCAGTTACGGAGATATTGGGGGTCAAAGTTCCAACTTTTTGACAAGTTTTATTTTTTAAATACAAGTTTTTACTGTAAGACTTTTCTTTAAACACCTCTATGACCCCCGTTCTATTTAATCTATCCATCAGCACAATGTTTTCAGTGCGTTACATTGAGTTCTACCACAAAACATGATTTTTCACCCCAAAAAAAAAGTCGTTTCCCAGCAATAATTTTTGCGTAAAGTTACTTAGTTTGATGTACAGAATGCGTGACTGATGGCTTCGTGATGAGTTTGTTTGCACCCTGTATGAAGCAATGAATTAAGAATTTTATTTCATCAACAACATTTAAACATCATAAGCAAGGACCCTTTATGGAGTTTATTCTGAATAAGGCGTGAAACATGATTGTAAAATTATCCCTAACAACGGAACAAACCTGTCCAAATGTCCTTCTAAGATAAAAAGTCCTGTAACTAGAACCACCATTTGAAATAACAACTCTTTCTTGAAACAGTTAACGTCAAAAGCCATTGTCCTACAATATTTCTCGAAACATATTTCTTTGTAGTCTCCTTCTAAATTAAATCTACTTTTTGTCAAGTGCCTTCACCCTTGTGACCTGTAGCTTCTTCTTGAAATCTTATTGCAGGTGTTCAGTGACGTAGAAATTTGACATTTGCTACACAGGTTTTGACTTTGTTTTTATGTATTTCCTTTACATGCAGCATTGAGGCTAAGACCGAAATCTACAAGACCTAATTCGGTCATTGACCCTAAAAAAAAACATCACGTTTTTATTTTTTACTAGCTGACGTCCCGCGGTTTCACCCGCGTAGTTCTCGTTCCCGTGGAAGTACGGGAATAAAATATAGCCTATGGTACTCACGAATAATGCAGCTTTCTACCAGTGATACAATTTATAAAATTGGTTCATTACTTCCGGAGATTACCCCCTACATACAAACTTACAAACGTACAAACTTACAAACAAATGTTACCTTTATAATATTAATTATTAGTATAGATTTTGTTTGACCTCGGCGAAGGCGAAGTTGGTGTGACGATCGGATCTTCCTTGCGGGGCAAACATGGCCAGAGATAGCACAGGATAGAGAGGTTTGGAAAAAGAATGGGGAAGCCTTTGCCCAGCAGTGGGAAACTCAAAAGGCTAACAAACAAAATTGTTTAGATATCGATACCCATTACAAGTCGCGGCACGAAACTCTAGCGTTGACATTTGTTTGTAAGTTTGTATGTAGGGGGTAATCTCCGGAAGTAATGGAACGAATTCTTTCACCATTAGAAAGCTACATTCACCCTGAGTAACATAGGCTATATTTTATCCCCGTACTCCCACGGGAACGGGAATTACGCGGGTGAAACCGCGGGACGTCCACTATATCTTCTAAATCTACAGAAGCTTCCTTAACAAAACAGCCAATTAACAAAGTACCCTACACACCTTACAAACACTCTCTAATCGCTTTCATTAATTCGTCCTGTCTGAAAGCCTCTTATTGTGTTCGTAAACTCGCTGGCGAGACAACAAAGGACTTGAATAAGCGACTTCGTTTATTTACGACCTTGACGTATCGAAGACTACAGTGTTAATGGATTGAACAAAAACATTGCACGTAACATGCAGAAACTCAATCTCGAAGCACTTATCTACATCCACACTAATATTATAAAGAGGAAAGAATTGTATTTTTGTGTGTATGTTTGTAATGAATAAACTGAAAAACTACTGCGCCGATTTCAATAGTTCTTTCACCATTAGAAAGCTACATTACCCTGCGTAACATAACTGTATTTTATCCCCGTACTCCCACGGAAACGGGAACTACGCGGGTGAAACCGCGTGACGTCAGCTAGTTTTAATTAATTTAATTTACAGGCATTTTTGCATTGTCAAAGAGTCTGTCAGTAAGTCGGAAACTTGGAGCTAATTGTCCTTTTCTAAATGTGAATCGGTGTAATCGAAATCACTCCCTTCAAAATTGGTTTTCGCTGGGTCCGGTTAGATTACAAGTCAACCAAGGTAAGGCAGATGATGATGGTGTGGTATCGGAAATCGTATCGTGTACGTCAGAAAAAATCTGCACCTTTTTGGTAAAAGGGGTGACAGACATAATTACAGTACTAGAAATAGGGACCAACTAGTTTAGCCAGGTTTCAGACTCGCTAAAGTAGACTCATCTTTCATGGGGTACTGTTTGAGATGCTATAATAAAATTCCACAAAGTATTCTTGAACTGAATGAGACGAAATTTAAAACATGCATTAAACGCACACTATGTAAGCAAGCATATTACAAGTTGAGCGATTATATCGATGATAAAAATGCTTGGCTCAATGCTGGTCCTGCTCCACATGGACAGGGGCGCATAAATTGATAGCATTGAATTGTATTGTTGGAGCTGCTGAAGATTGTACAACTATCTTTGCATTGTATAGAATCAATCTCTTTAGTATTATATAAATGCATAGCCCATATTGTGTGAGTACTATGTACTAGAAAGCTATCATTCACTGGAAACCTACGTCTTTTTTTTTGACTTGAATGTGCCCTGGCGGTTTGGAGTATGTCATGCTCACTCTATTGTCTCGCTGATGGTGGCGCATGTGTCGGATCATTTAGTTCCCTTCAAAATGGTTGAGTTGAATGGTGCTGATCCATGCGTCATGTCCGTGAACGGGCGCTGTCAGTTGTGACTGGTCATCTCTTGGTTGCCATGGCTTATTTGAAGGAATTATTTTGAATTGTATTTTTTTTTGTTTGTGTTTTTTTGCTGTGGACACTTTTACCGTGCACATCTTGCTACATTGTTCTCACATAATATACCATCTCAACGTGAATGATGTAACCAAGATTTTGTAACAATATTCTGATTTAAAAGAGTGTCCATGGAGTTTCTTGCCCATTCTTCTCCATAGAGATCTACGCTAGGGAATGGGCAACTACAGTACTTTCACAGTTTTTATGTCTTGTGACTGGGACTGTAGCTACATTTAATTTTCATCTTTGTTTCGACAATTCAAAAGTGCCTGTAACTGGCTTACTTGAAATAAATGCTTTGATTTTGATTTTTGATTTTGAATCGGTGCGATATTATGATGATGATATCAGAGGAGGCCTTCTTTTTATTTATCGTACTAATAATTCCCATATTCAAGTTGAGTCCAGCCTGAACTTAAGTCTCATAACTTTAATGGGATCTCCAATTATATCAATGTACTAGCGGACGTCCCGCGGTTTCACCCGCGTAGTTCCCGTTCCCGTAGGAGTACGGGGATAAAATATAGCCTATGTTACTCAGGGTGAATGTAGCTTTCTAATGGTGAAAGAATTTTTGAAATCGGTTCGTTACTTCCGGAGATTACCCCCTACATACAAACTTACAAACAAATGTTACCTCTTTATAATGTTACTAGCTGACTTCCCGCGGTTTCACCCGCGTAGTTCCCGTTCCCGTGGGAGTACGGGGATAAAATATAGCCTATGTTACTCGTGGATAATGTAGCTTTCGAATAGTAAAAGAATGTTTTAAATCGGTCCAGTAGTTTTTGAGCCTATTCATTACAAACAAACAAACAAACAAACAAAGTTTTCCTCTTTATAATATTAGTATAGATAAGTATAGATTACCCAGAAAGAGCCCGATCGCGCGTAGCTATACCAGCTGCATCTCCCTGATTCTCCTTCTTAAACCTAAATTAGCATCTCATAATAACTTACCTAAACGGACACTCTATTTACTCAACGCTCCATATTGATCTCATATCTCACAGCCTTTCTTTAGAAGCTGGGAATGCACTTATCTAGAGTGGTCAGTGCACAATAGAGTAATGCTGTCTATAAACACAGTTTTAAATTTATCGAGTGCCTCGTTGGGACGAGAGAGCAGCGGTGGCCCAGTGGTGGCGGCCCCGACTTACGAACAGTAAGTCGTGGGTTCGAACCCAGACAGGCGCATTACTTTGTGTAATTTATTTCATCACCACTGCTCTCAAAACGGTGAAGGAAAACATCGTGAGGAAACCGGCATGTCCTAGAACCAATAACTTCGAAGACATGTGACATCTACCAATCCGCACTGGGCCCGCGTGGTGGATTATAGCCCATTCCCTCTTATAGAGAGGCCTGTGTCCCAGCAGTGGGAACATTAATAGGCTGATGATGATGAGTGCCTCGTTGGTAATTGGTAATAATGGTAGCAATTCTACAGCTGATCATGACGTCTTGGATTCTATTACCAGGTCGAGCAGTGTTCTTGGGTTTTTCCTACAGGAATTTCTCAGTAACAGCAGCTCAGAGTCTGGATTTGGGCTCGGTTGATGGCAAAAGACTCGCCCTCATATCATGGAATTAAACATAAGTAGCGAAAGGAGACATTTTTTTTTGTTTGGAGAACAGGCCACCCACATAAAATTGTAACAGACATACAGATATTAATGAAACGTATATAGATTTCTTCCTTATAATTTCTAGATTACAGTGGTAATATTAGCTAAGCCATGTCTAACCGGAATGATGAGAAATTCCAAAATGAAAACGTGAATCTAACAATAAACAATAACAATAACACGTCAAATGTCAAATGAAGTTGTCAGTCAACCACCAAAAAGACGAATTTACAACGTTCCGTGCCATGATGATTTTCTGTACCATCTAAAAGATTTTAGCGGAAACCTCTAAAATAGCATTAGAAAGCTCACAGTTTAATATTATTTATTTTTATATTATATTTTAATTAAAGCAGATATTAGTACCAATGGATACCGTACTTTTTTTTTGTAAACGGAAAAAACGCCCCTATTTACGTAAGTATTTTCCGTCAAATGGCATTGACCACAACAGGAATGATTTGACTCGCAAAAAAATATCATAATACAACTTATTGGTTATGATTTTAAGATTCCGGTTTCGTTTCTATGTAATCTTTGGTTTATTATTAGAATAAAATGGTTACTTTTTTTGGTGTAAGTAATATGAATATCCGCAACATCGAAGAGGGCCTAAAAAAAACTGTCTCCTTTAAGTGTTCTCGTACACCTCTGCCTTACCCTTCGGGAATAACAGGCGTGATGTTAGTTCTACGAGTTCATTATCGACGAATTGATTGTGTTTACTACGAATGCATTTTGTTATCGTGTTTTTTGTGATTAACTTATCACGTGTACAATTAAGTCATTGTTTATTTTTATTTGTTTCAGGTAAATTACTTTTCATACATCAATGACACGGCTAAATTATGGCGTAAGTAAAATACAATTTACATCAATATTCTAAAGAGTTAAATGAAGGTTTGAATGTAATCTTTGGAATAGGCTAATTTCCACTATCAATAAATTGCAAATCTATTTAGTCCGTCAGAGTATTGGAAAATATTGGACACGTATTTTTTGTTTTTGTAAATCAATGAATATTGACGAAGATAAAACTCATCAAAACTAGGGAGTCCCCACTCCCGAGTTTTGATGAGTTTTATCTTCGTCATTGTTTATCATCGTTTATGCTCGTGACGTCACAACGTGCTAAAAATTATAGCATGGCGTGACGTATTGAGAATTTTAAAAGCTTCGTATTTTCGTCAATTTTGGTTTACGTAACAAAAGAAAAAATACGGGTCAAATATTTTTTTTATAATCTAACTGACGGACTAATTAGATTTTTTCAGGACACGAGCCTTATTACTGATCCTGTAATGAAACCTTGGATTACAGGCAGGAGTTAAAGCACGACTCCTGCTATGATCCTTATATACTCATTTCGCCACATTCACTTTTTTAAAGGCGTGATGTTATTTGTTTGCAAGTGATTAATAGCAGGATATCAGGGTGCATCCAATGACGTATTATATATAGACACGTCATGAACCAACATCGCGGCGCTTAAAAACGGCGAAAATACTAGAACTACTTAATAAGCGTGAAGAAAGAGAAAGAAAATATGACACCGAACGGCGGGATGCCTGTTGCGAGAGGGAGATAAATATACATCTTCAGTCACGTCACAGGATTTATTAAATTATAAACAAACGTAGCGTCGCGCGACAGGTTGGTGCGTAACTAAGCGCGATGTGGCCAATTGGCTTCATTTCATGTTGTCATTTTAGAGTGCGGACAACGTATCTATAGTTTATATATCATTGGGTGCAACAGTCCAAGGGCATAAGATAAGCTGATGCTACAACGTAGTAAGGTTCACAATAAAACAGTTTCCGTGTTCGTATCGTATAGGAAATCGAAGCGGGGATCGGATGCGCAATAATTGATATAGTGCTGCGATGTTGCGGTTACAATATCAGAGATTGGTGGGGTCTGTTTCGCGAACCGCAAGTGCAATCATCTTGATACAGGTGTGATAATGTGATGCGTTCTAATCTTGGGAAGATAAGTGCGTGGTTGTTATGAGGAAATCATTTGGAAAGCGTGATGATCAGTCTATAACGTTCCAATTGGTGAGATAAACTAAATAATAAGCTAAACTGCACTCGGGCCCAGTTCTGCATTGCTATTCACAAACGCTTCGATTCGATTTCGTTTCGGAAAGTCGTATGTCTATCTCGCTCGCTTTCTTAATGCCAAAAAAAGATAGACATACGACTTGTCGAATCGAAATCGAATTGAAGCTTTTGTGAATAGCCAGACTGTTCGGTTGATGATACAACTCTAATTTTTGGGCACTAAGACATGCAGTTTTCATCACGATGTTGTCCTATCACCGTTTTGATAAAGTTGTGCAATCAAAAAATATTCTAATTATAATCATCAACATCAAACAATCATCATGATCATCGTTCTATTATTATTTATTTTAATTATTCTTCTTTTATTATTTTAATTTTCGTATCCTTAGCACACTATTTTAAAAGAGGAAACAAACCATTCGAAATGTTATTAGAATCAGCGTAGAACTTAGCTACAAGAAAAACAGCATCTATGGCATTCAAAAGTTCCTACAGCGGGCTATAAAAAGGTTATGAATCAGCCAAGAAAATTGGCTTAATCTCGAAAACGATCACTTACTGCCATATTTGATTAATTTTGATTAAAACTGCTCAGCACTTCGCACTTATCGCTTCAACAAAGGGACGTCAGGATGTCCTTATTAATTGAAGAAATGAAGACAATGCAATTTGTTCATTAACAATATCAATTTATACAGCACTGTGATGAATGATCTTGGACTTTGTCGTCGTAGGCGGATTCCATTGTGACAGTAATCTTTTGTTTTTTGAGAAACAAAAAAATAAACATCCTGTAATATATTTTATTTTTAAATGAAAAGCAGTGGCGTGTATTTGTCTGATGTACCAGCGGCTTTTTGACTGAATTGTTGCGAGTTATTTAAAATTAAAAGCTAACAAATTAATTTTACAAAGTTCAACAACGCAAAAGTTAACACAGCTTTTAGCTTTGATAAAATCACTGTGACCGGTCAAACGCCCAGACGCTTTCATACACATGGAGACTTAATTTAACTTTAACGTTTACTTTTTAAGAAGTGAAACCTATTAATAAATTCCAAGATACGTAGTTTTATTTCCATTAGGCTTTTAGAGACACTTAGTAACGTCAATATAGACTCTATTATTGCATAGACGAGCTCGTGGCTAAATAGTAACAGCCGTTCGTGTCGATCTTCAGGTTAAGCCGCGCTTGCCTGGGTTAGTCCGTGGATGGGTGACCACCCATTAAATATAGAGTTTCCTCGGTGCCTCGGAAAGTCGGAAAGCACTTCAAGTCGTTGTTGGTCCCGGGTGTTAATAGGGTAGATGATAAAAAAATCTAATTAGTCCGTCAGATAGATTTCCTGATTCGAAGACATGTGACATCTACCAATACGCACTGGGCCCGCGTGGTGGATAGCCCATTCCCTCTCATAGAGAGGAGGCCTGTGTCCCAGCAGTGGGAACATTAATAGGCTGATGATGATGATGATGATAGATTTCCTAAAAACATTGGACAAATATTTTTTCTTTTTTCACGTAGACAATAAATGAAGACGATAAAGTGTGTCGAACACTCGTGTGCCGTCACATTTGAGTACATTTTTTACTCAATTGTGACGTCACAAGCCCCACACTCGATCTTTTTTTGTCTTCATCATTTTTTATTAATTTGATATAACAATAAACACGTATTCAATATATTTGATAATCTAACTGACGGACTAAACAGAATCATATTTTTTTAGTCAGTCATCATCCGTCAAGTCATTGTGGTCATTTTTTTTCTACACCATACCTGGGAACCTTCTAGTTACGGAGATATTATTGGGGGTCAAAGTTCCAACTTTTTGACAAGTTTTTTTTTAAATACAAGTTTTTAATGTAAGATTTTTACTTTTAACACCTCCACGTCTCCCGTAATATTCAATCCATCCATCAGCACAATGTTTTGAGTGCGTTATATTGAGTTCTACCACAAAACATGATTTTTCACTCAAAAAAAAAGTCGTTTCCCAGCAATAATTATTGTAAAGTTACTTAGTTTGTTGTACAGAATGCTTGGTTGACGGCTTCGTGATGAGGTCTTTTACAACCTGTATTTTTTGGCTTAGTTCTTCCTTAAGTAACCAAAGGGCACAGCTACTTCCAGACGATAAATCAGCCTTGCTTCGTCCCTAATGCCACTTTAAATGTTGTGTTCGTCATAAATATCCCCAAATAACTACTTAAACAAGCAACCATTGTGTTTTAGGGGGTGAATACTGCTGTTACTAAATTAAAATCGATAGCAGTAGGGTGAGAGAACATTTTGTCTGTCCTACACCCCCTTCAAGCATTGCTGATGGTGATTTAATTTATTTGTAAATTACTGGGACATAAAATATTATAGGTTATGTTTTGAGTTGGTAGTGCCTTGAACTAATTAGATATAACAATAAATAAGTGAACAATAGGGTGAAATGTAATTGTTGCCAATCAATCAAATAAACTGCTTGTAAATGTCATGTTTTCTGTAAAAATTCACTAAAATTGTCATCTACAGCCCGACTTTCCTTACTGGTGCGTCTCAACAGGCCCTCTTCACTTGTTGCTAGTGCATTTATACGTGCTTCTGTTTAAAAAACAATTTTGATGACTTTCCGAACAAAATTCTAACTTATGCCAGCTTATCATCGATAATCAAAAGGGAAACTTGCTTTCGATTGACAAAATGATTGTCTATGTTACGCACACATACTGTGAACCGTATCGATCGGTTAAAATTAAACCTGGCAGCTAATTTAACCCTCCGCTGCGCAAAGGTAAATAGTTGGGGTCAAAACAGCATATCAAAGTCTGTTATGCTCTGTTGACCCCAACCGATGTTAGTTGCCGCAGCTTTTCGAAATGACTGGGAATTTACAAATTGCTAACATCACGTCTGTTATCACAGAAGAGTACGGCAGAGCTTTAGCTATAGGTAGGATATCTACTATAATAGTTATGTTGTAAGTCCAATGTAACAGATTACCATCAACCGAACGCAGATCCTGACTTCAGACTACTACTGAGAAATTGCAGGTGGAATAAACAATGCTTGACCTGGGAATTGATAATAATTAACCCAGGATATCATGCAGACCATGCATGCTAGACCATCGAGCAGCAGTTAAGAATCTTACACAAATGTCAAAACCAACCGTTCGTTTTTTCCGATATATTATTGTTTATAGTAAATTCCTTTTAACAACTTCTCATTCACACCTTGAACGTTTTGTATTCAACAATATTATCTTAAAAGCTTGTAAATCATGCGGTACACATTAGTAGGATCGATTGCAGCTCACACATGCCAAATGTGGCAGTGTTAGCTATATTGAGACCAGTGTTTATGGCGCTGGCGTTATTTTGGGTTGCAAGGCAATGTTTGAAGGACGTGTGCTTTTACGATTTATTGTGTTTATGTCTTCTGTGATCTTTGTTATTTACGATAGAATCAACTATAGGTCGCGGCACGAAACTCTAGCGCTGACCGTTATTGCGCAGAAGTAAAAAATAAGAACGTCTTGGGGCGTGCGTTGCGCCGATTGACTCTCCAGTCGTATAACATGCGCACATATCCCCTCCACGTTTCGTTCAGCGCTAGACTTACGTGCCGCGACCTGTAACTGCTGTAAAGTGCACTGTCTATGGGCTTTTCTTCTTTTTACCGTGTCGATGCCTATCTCAATTGAGTCGGTCCATAACTTGGCTACGAGTTTAGCGTCTTCATCTTGTAATGAACAAACAACAGATTTTGATATTAAATGTCTCATCGTTTGTGGATTATGGGCTACTAATAGCCAAGAAAATAAAAGTTATCATTAAAAATATCTATACTAATATTATAAAGAGGTAACATTTGTTTGTAAGTTTGTATGTAGGGGGTAATCTCCGGAAGTAATAAACCAATTTAAAAAATTGTTTCACTGGTATAAAGCTACATTATTCGTGAGTGCTATAAGCTATATTTTATTCCCGTACTCCCACGGGAACGGGAACTACGCGGGTGAAACCGCGGGACGTCAGCTAGTTAAAAATATTTTGAGTCTGTCCCCCTTTCATATTCTCCACTTGTGTTCCAAAATGGGCGTTTTTCCTCATGATCTTCCTTTCCTGGAGACAAAATTAATCTAAAACCTCAAATGCACACAAATGACAAAGGAAACAAAGAGCGGCCATGTTTAGACTTTAGACGATCGTGCGGTCGTGCGTCCGCGCATCAAGCCTGTGATCCTTCGCAGAATCCTGCGCGCGCGTCGATTATAAATCAGCGGTTTATTGTGGCGTTTCAAACTTGTCACTTTTAAGTAATAAAATTATCTTGTCTGTCTATAGATTTACATTTTTATTATAGTTTTTCCTGAAAATTGTGATAATAAAACTGGTGCTAGCTTTATGTTTTTTATTCAAAATTGTTGGTGTCAAATATCATGTAGTTTTAAAGGTAAATAAAATAATTATATGAAAGAGCTTTTGATGATTAGTTCACAGTCACTCCCACTGTTTATGGAATAATTCGTTTATTTGAAGGTGTCAAAGGAAATCTATTAGACACACAATATTATAGTCAAATTAGATCTTCATTTTCTTAATAAGGTATAATGACCAAGTTTTGAAACATTTATTAATCGTGCTTAAGATATGACTAACACATTATGGACCCATTAGAGGCTACTTAAAAAAATCTTCGTATTGGCCTCTAACAGATTTATTTGTAGTAGTGTGTCGCGCAATCGCGTCGTGTGAACTTTTAAAAATACAGAAGTCAATTTATTTATTATGTTACCTACTCCAGATCCTTGTCTGTAATAATAACAATCTAAGTAACGTTTCAATAGTTGATATTATACAACCTGTTTTTTTCGATATCCCATAACTCTAGGGTATGATTGAGACCATATCAAAGAATCAACTGGCATATGAATTATGTTTAAATCATCCTTTTTTTTTCATTTTTCATACAAAATAATTCGGCAAAGTCACGATTGTTAACGTAAAACAACACCCTTACATGAAATATGACAACGTGGCATTTTCTTAGCTTTAAATATGATTGGTTTGAATAATGAATTACTCGTATTTATCAATGAAACTTAGATACATATTTTATAATTATTATTGATGATATCTCCGAAACTTTGCATGCAGTTTTGGACCCCCTATTCTAGGAGTTTTAGTATTATTTATTTTTACCTACAGAATATAACCCTAGAGTTATGGGATTTAAAAAACAGGTTGTATTGAATTGAACATTTTTGTGGTGCCTCAAAGAGAGTCAGCAATAGGAAGGGGTCCCGCAAGGACCGATGCCTGCCGGGGTTGCGGGACTGTTCGAAAGAGATACCGTGGCCCCGGAACACAACGGGCGATGAAGGAGCATGGATGGGTTTTAGTCAGTAAAAGTCTGACACTCCCTCCTGCTCCGCCCAGAGCGGGAGGAGTCATTTGATGATTTCCCATTGATGAGATGACGAGGAATAGAGAAGTATGGAAGAAGACATGCTGCGCCGACCACGTAGAAATTGGGGTAAGAGAATCATGATGTATTGAAAATATTTAGCAACGGCATAGGTACTATGTACTCTATGGCACTGACAATGCACAAAATCAAGCTCAGTGGAAGAGAAGGGCAGGGAAGTATGACCCCAAAATAAATGTGACTCACGATCTAGACTAGAAGATGAAAGTATAACTGTAAAATCATTTCATCAATTAATTTTTCTAACATAGTTTAAGGTGAATGCTTCGACCAGCCCGCGAAATTCAAATTTTCTTACGTTTTTGGCAAATTGCAGGCCAGTGCTAGGTTGTAGGTATGTTGATTAAAATATTGGACGCGATTGTAAGACATATGTAGTTACAGAATTATAATCATCAAAACCATCAATACAACCCTCCAAGTTCATAAAGGTCTAGCAATGACCTTGAAAAAATCGTTTCTCGACCTTTATGAACTTGGAGGGTTGTATTGATGGTTTTGATGATTATAATTCTGTAACTACATACGTCTTACAATCGCGTCCAATATTTTAATCAACATACCTACAACCTAGCACTGGCCTGCAATTTGCCAAAAACGTAAGAAAATTTGAATTTCGCGGGCTACCCTGGAGCATCAGCCTTAAAGATAAACCGCCGACAGACACTTCCATTTCCCATTCTAGATGAACGTGGAAGTAAATATGTACATCTAATATTATCCCGTAACTGTATACTTGCATACCGCAGTAGTCAGACATGTAAGACTCAATTTACATGGAACGGAAACGTACGAAGGAAAATAAACTTTACAATTGTGTAATGGGCAAACTAGACAAGAGCTGCTAGCTGAGAATTCCCGAGAATGGGCGAGGTTCCGCGAAAATACGCGAGAATTCCCGAAAATGTGAGACAATCCCCGAAAATGCGCGACAATCCCCGAAAATGCACAAGAATTCTGAGAAAGACGCGCGACTTGTTTTTTCGCTCGTACCTAGCTGTAAGTTACTCAATTAACATGAAGTTCATAATGGTATGTAGGATTTCGTTATAAATAATCACTTTTATTACGCGGCAATGTAAATCGAGCCTAACAAACACAGCTGTGAGTCACGTGTGATATCCAAGTTCCGACGTAACGTCGCGTGAACTGTTATCAACCATACAGTGTGTGTTAAACTGCAGTGTTTCTTCATAAACGATTAATTGTTGTTAAATCATTGCACGTCATTAGCGATTACGACACGTCCTGTTTTGCTTTGTTTTGCAAAATGGCGCGTGTATTCATTGTCCGTAGGGTAAATGTACTGCTCGAATTGGGCTTCGCCAAGTTATCATAGGATACTACTGTGTTCGGTATGAAAGTAATGTTATAAGTAATTGCTCTACGGAACAAACAATGCCCTACCTGCTGGAGTGTCCCAGGTGTCCGTTTACCTGGGGCTCAATTCTGTAAAATTACCAACTTGTCCATAATGTGTCGGTAGTGTGTAAGTAGTGTCTCAATAGGCTAATCATTGACATTTGGTATTCTACAAATTATCTATGGTCATTGACTTACCACTGCGCACTGTAGTGCCATTGGAACGCCATAGTAAGACTATTGTAATAGTTGGTATTCTGCTCCAATAGAATGTGTCAATGTTATCATGATGGCCAAAGTTACGGGTAAATATTTTAAGTGTATTTGAAAGTTGTGTCTATTGTGTTTGAAAAGTGTTTTGGCCATCGAACCGCCATTGTGAAGCCATCGAACAACGAAAACACTGAAAAATATTGTACCGCCACACTATCGACACACTACTGAGACACCACTGAAATGCCATTGAAGTTTTTGCAGAATACCAAATTTAATTTGCAACAGAGGCAACATAATGTCTGTAGTGTGTCGATAGATTGTCAATGGCGTGTTGCTTAACACAAAGTTACAGAATGGGGCCCCTGCACTCTTGACGACCTGATAAGCCCCTCTGCCGTTGCAATAAACGTGGCCTCCTCCCATGTGTAATATGGAAGTAACATCAATACGACAAGAATAAGAACAATAACTACAACATGAAAGGCAGGATTCGTAATTTATCTGTTTGTATTATAGCTCAAAGAATCATGATCCTCTTCTTTTTACTCGATCCCGTCATGATTAACGAATCCGTGACAGTTTCAGAAATGCTGATCGAGTTCTGTTTCTGGCGAAATTCGCCATTTAATCGCCCACCTTCAGAAGAGCGTTGTTTATTATTTTACAAAAGTTGCACTACCATGTTACAATATTAATAAATATACTTCACATATACTATTAATATTTTAATGTAACATAGTCGTTCACAAATACTTTTAATGACCATGCCCACAAATATTACCCGCATTAATAAAACAGAAAAAAAAATACAAGAAACAAAGCCACGCCCTCATAACGTGATTGAAAAGGAACCTCGTTCAATAAAATGTTAAAAATATAGTAATAACCAGAGAGTGGTCGGGGAAAAAAATCATAGAAGCGTACGATGTTCCCACGGGTACCCGGTCGCAAGCACAGGGTTAAAAGAGTATGGGGTGCTAAAAATAATCGCCCTCGATCGTTGTATGGACATTTTTATTGAAACTAATTAAACTTGTGATTTGTTTGGGAATAGTTAAATAAATGGAAACGGTGATGCAGTTACTGTAGTCATTAATTTTTACTGTGCACTTAAGTTGTAATTTATTTACAAAAACATTGCAAGCGAGCTCCCGTCCTTTCAAATCTTTGGGGAGTAGTGAAATCCGACAAGGTTGGCTGCCTATCATTTAACACTTAAATTATTGAAGCTTCGTAAGTGATTCATCGTAACATATTTATAAGGGCAACGTATGGATATTTACCGTGATTTCATTCCTCATAGACATTTTCCCTGGTAAGGCTTAACAAAAATTCTGTACCTAAGTTTAGATTACTCAGCTAGTTCGATTATGAAACACCAAAGACCACCACAAATCTAACCCTGGTATCTATCTACCCCACTAACCTTGAACATAAGAGGGTAGTTATCATAAACAAGGTGACATTGGAACTGCAATGGTTCTATATTAGCGATGCCGTAACTTCTAATAAGAAATAACCATTTATTTCACCGCTATCGCCATAATGCCATGATAGAAAATTGTATAACTGAAGAAAAAATAGCCGTTTTTCTTCTAGAAATAGAAAAACAATTTTATTTAAGCTGTGAGCTGTGTAGTCTAACAATGATTGCATGACTAGAAGACGCTTCAAATAATAAATCAACTTAGTAAGATTGGTTAGGTGCTGTACGGGAGTCTCGCTTGAGCTCTTTCTCTTAAAGAAGTTGAAGTAAATAACAAATGTAATAAAAAAACACAAGACCAGAGGAAAAAATCATAAATTAACTAAAAAAAAGCAGCAATAAATCAAGCAACATTTTAAGACTCCGATCGGCTAAGCACTACTGCGTAGGCTGAATAATTCCTCACGCAACGGCTCCAATGTTCTTGGCACAGTTCCAGCAGTCCGAACCTTTGTCTGTCCGTCTGTCTGGGCCTTTGTTTTGGTTATGAGGACACCCTCCCACGTGCCTGCAATGCAACTTAGTCATATTTATTAGAATAAGAGCTTAGGCGTGTCATGACTTGCTGCAAACTTACCAAGTTTTATTATTTATAGCATTACGAAAGGCTATAAATTGTACCATAAATTAGCCATGTCAACGAATTAATAAATCGCCGCCAAACTCGTTCAACAACTTCGGAAAGTGTACACAAAATGCGATGACGTGGCGCAAGCTAAGGCGAACGTAGCCGAGCTAAAGCTCTGTCGTGGTCGCTTTGTCATGCTAATTTGTAACCTGATCATTCCTCGCTTGACTTCATCAAATACCTGTTGATCGTACTCCAGATCCATGAAAAACAGCACTCTGTCTACCTCCAACAAATTGATGGATTCGCTCAAAGATAAGTGCTCTGTCGCGTTCAGGGGATCATGGAACCGTATGGAAACGGAGGTCTACAAAGGGTTTTGTGGGATTAGAACGATTTAATTATCAGTCTCTTGTCGGACCAACCCTTTGGCTACTAATTACTTTTTGAGTTTCTGCTTAGTATTATTATATGCTTTTGTGTTTGACATTGTTTCATTCTGATAACTGTAATTTAGAATATTGGGAAAGGTTCTTGTTTTCAACTGCAATTGCTTTATGACAAAAGGCCATTTGAACTGGAGTTACTTTTCTAAGAAAACCAGCCAAGGTAGCCAGGAAAATATACATTTCTGATTTACATCAATGACAAGGGGTTAAGACATTCGAGCAATTTAGATTTGGCACGTATCATAGGCGTAGCGGGAAATGGGGACCCGAATCGACTCCCCCATCGGAAACTTCGGGGAGCATCCGAGCAATATCGATCAGATATCTGTAAAGGGCGAAACTTCCTGGACATTAGTCTTGGCTCCAGTCTACCGGTCCTAGATCTAGGTATACCAGGAGACAGATAGGTACACTGTACTCGGTCTAGACTTCAGACGCAATTGTTATTCACCACACCTCGAGTTGGGGGCGTTACGTTACGATCAGTCCCGACGATTTTATGATTCACGTGCGGAGATACTTTTGTGGAGTTTTATCAATAAAATACATTTTTGGTAAACTGTAGTTTTGTATTGGGATTGTTATTTTTATTCTAGACTTCATTTTGTGCAAGACAAAATTTAAAATCGTAATAAAACGAAGCATTTCATGGAAAAGCCCTTTGTCTTATGTAGCTGGAAAATAAAATTGGTTACTGTTGTCCCAAAGAAGCTATACACGATTGCAGACATGTGTGAATCTAGCCTCAGTATTTTAGAAGGAATGTCGTAATTTTTTGCTTTGGCCGACCTCTGAGCTTTTTGCTGCGGTTAGGTCGGTTACAAGGTTGCATATCCCTGCATTAATGTGTCGATACTGCTGCAGTATAGCAATGCTATTGAACATTATATTCACACAAAGCAAATATCCCGAACGAGACTAAAATAAAACTGTCTCTAACAAAAAAAGTCCTAAAAAGTTTCGTTATTCTTTCACGTAACACAGTAGTAACTGTTATAACTCAAAAGACAAACATCTATATTGTTAGATACATAGAGATTGGCTCCACTAGATAGGTAGGTTATGTTCGCATTGTGGCCGTAGACTCGTCGGCTCCTACCAAGGCCGAACAGTCACGCTACAATCTTGAAGTTAAAGTAGAAGCAAGACGTTATGGTGCCTTGAATTATGACTAAAGTTCAATTACTCTATGCCTAATCGTTGAGCTTCAAACGTGTTTGTTTTTTATAGGTTGTCTGTTCGGTCTTTAAGTTTCTTAATAGGTACGAATTTGTGTATAGTTCGTTGTGTTTCAAGATTTATGATGTGTTTTGTACATGGTTTTACGTGTCGTGAAGGCGGCTGCAGGTTTCTGTTAGGGTCTAACTCTGAAATATTAAAATAGGAAAATTGACAACATCATCTCCCTGCCCTTCATCATCATCATCATCATTCTCTTGCCCCTGTCCCATGTTATTTGCGATTTTATTCTCCCCACACACACACACACGCTATCATTTACTTCTTTTTCTTTACACAATCCATCCATATTTCCTTTGTGTCTTCGTCTATCAACATTTATATTCTCTCTATTAGTCACATCATCCCCCTTAATCACATCTCAAGACAGACGAAAATATTGAAATGGCAGAGGAAGCATTGATGTTCAAAATGTAGACTAGGCGGTAATCGGTTCATCATCATCATCATTTCAGCCGAAAGACTGCTGGACATAGGCCACCCCATGTGTCGCCACATTGACCGGTCCCGTGCGACTCGCATCCAGCGGATTCCCGCAACCTTCACCAGGTCATCGTTCCAGATAGTGGGAGGCCTTCCAACGCAACGTCTTCCGGTTAGCGGTCGCCACTCCAGAACTTTTCGGTCCCATCGGCCATCCGTTCTGCGAGCAATAAAAATTGGTAATCGGTATGGTAATCGGTTGGAATATCTAAAAATAAAGCCCCATCAGACTACATCTCTAAAGTTCGGTCTAGTCTTGTTATGTAAGACTATATTAAAACACCAGTTATTTGACATTTTATGATACCATGATACCGGTATTGTAATAAACATCGTACTGTAAATATCGTCCACATAATGAAGTTCATTGTTGGCAAGGCAACAATAAAATATGGAAGCTGCGAGATGAACGTTAAACGGTTTTTATTGAATTTTATATAATAAAGTTATGGTTGATAGGACATCTTTTATTACGTTTGTGATACAGGCTTATTTTTTTCAGGGAAAAAGACAAACTTTTCCATGTAGTTTTGTAAAGAATAAGGTTCTAAAGGATTTGTAAAGACACGAGCTATTTATAGATATTTCTGTGATTACACTTAGTCGTTTTAGATGTCTGCATCCAGCTATTGATTGCACAGCGACAGCTAAAATTATTGCGCTACAAGGTTACTAATTGGGATTTTGTCTATAGAGACAGTATAGTCCTTTGGTAGGCCATGATCAGCTCTGTACGACACAAATGCTCTGCCGTTTATGTGAGACTCTAACAGGTTGAGATCTTCTTTTTTTTTCCTAGTCTGTTCTGCCTCGCGAACAGGAAGGAAGACGCCCGTCTTCCTTCCGGTTCTGTCTACTAAACGTTTATTTAGACAAAAAAAAACACTGATGTCAAAGTTGGCTTTAGACTTTGGTCTGGTACTTGCATTTTATATGCAAACAGCACTAACATAACAACACGGAATTCAATATCCACGGATTATAATAATGACCCAATGATTAATAAATTACAATTGCATTATATTGTAATTTATGATAATGTATTCTCGGGTAAAAAAACTCGCTGCCCTACATACCCAGATACGTGTGCATGCATGCAGGTGTATGTTTTGCCAAATTAAAATATTGTCTGCAAGAAATTTTCCATTTTGTGGGTATTTATTTGCCTTTGATGTGTTATTAACACCAATTGATTTATTATTGTCATTAATACTAGCTGTTTCTTGAGACATATACAAGGTGTAAACGACCTCATCACGAAGCCGTCAACCAAGCATTCTGTACATCAAACTAAGTAACTTTACGCAAAAATTATTGCTGGGAAACGACTTTTTTTTTGGGGTGAAAAATCATGTTTTGTGGTAGAACTCAATGTAACGCACTCAAAACATTGTGCTGATGGATGGATTGAATAGTACGGGGGTCGTGGAGGTGTTTAAAGTAAGAATCTTACATTAAAAACTTGTATTAAAAAAAATACTTGTCAAAAAGTTGGAACTTTTACCCCCAATATCTCCGTAACTATAAGGTTCCCAGGTATGGTGTAGAACTTTTGTTCTACACCATACCTGGGAACCTTACTTGTTCTCCTCGTCATTGCGATCATTTTATTTTTAAAATGATCGCAATGACGAGGAGAAGAAGTGCCTTTCGGCTTCGTGAAGAGGTGCTTTACACCCTTTATTAAACTTGGACCTCCTATTTCGCCAGATCAGGGGTTGGAGAGGGATTTTTTCTCTCTACACCTTATTTTGGCCTCCTATCAGGTTTTACGGTTCTTCAAACACTGTTTTAATTAAGCTTTCACGGTTTAAAACTAAACTTAAATTGTCACTTACAGGATATCTTCCGTGATTATGATTTGTTTTGAGCTCCAGATATTTCGACGCTGTTGCAAGCGCCATGATCGCGGGTTGACTGGAGAATGCGGGATGAATAGTAATCACGGAAGATATCCCGTAATTGAAAATATAAGTTTACGGTTCTTGTTTCAGTGGTTTAGACATTGTCCCTCTATATAATGGCATTATTCAAATATTTTCTTGTACTCTTTGACTTATAAATTATCTTGTAAGTTGTAAATACTAAGTGCTAAACATAATTAAAATGTCATTCTGCCTTTCAACTTCAAACGATTGACAGAGAAACAACCGTGTTTATAGTTAATTGTTGGTTTTCTTAGTAGGTCATCATCATCTACCTAGCCTTTTTCTATGTTAGGATTTTACATGAAGCGATTACCTAGCTGACCTCAGCTCAGTCAGTACTGGGTAATACGATACCCCTAGGTAAGACTGGTTGTCAGACTTTTGGGCCACTGATTACTAAACGACTGTCAAAGATCTAGAATTGACAGCAGGGACCAACCGGCGCATGGCTCAACTTGAACCCGAGCGGCTGTTATTATTTAACCACGAGCTCCTCTAACGCCTCACAAAAACACTGTCAATGAAGTTGCATATTCCACACTTGATTCCTAACGACTGTCAAAGATCCACAAACAACAGCCGTGACCCGTGTTTTCCGAGGCACGGAGGAAACTCTGTATATAATGGGTGGACACCCATCCACGGATCAACTTACGCAAGCACGGCTTAACCTGAATATCGACCCGAGTGGCTGTTATTACATATTAAAGTTACGAACTTTTTTCTTAGTAGGTCACCATTTTAAAATTGTCGTGCCATCAAGCCTTAATGTCTCTTTTTCTACTGTCCAAACCCTTCCCGTTTCAGCATCAAGATAATTTCATAAAAACGAATAAATCATCGTCTGTAACAGGTTAACTCGTAAAATTTTAAGTTTTAACACTTGATAAATTGCAGACTTGATTGACAGACTAATCAATTTTATTATTAAAACGCTGCTGATGTGTAAACTTCGATCAATAGATCGAAGTGTGTAAAGAATATATTTTAATGTTTACTTTTTCATTGTCCACAGGTAACATTTGGTTGCTGTCAGTGTCAACGAAGTTTTTTTTTTAAATAAAGGTGAAGGCGGTGATTCTGGTAATCGTGTCGAGGTCAAGTGGTAAATTACTGTATTTTATTGTTTTCGCGTTAATTTTGGTTAAAGAACAGTATTTGGGTTTCTTGTTTATGTATTGGTATCGAACCTTTGTCATAATTTACTGATTACTTGCGTATATCCTTGGCTGATTTATAAAGTATGATTTTGCGGATCAAATAAACAGCCGTTTCTATTACCAGTTTCATAGTTTTGAGACTATGCTCTAAAATTGTTTTGACTGTTATTAGATACTACCAAGCTTTTTAATCCAAGTTCACCCTCTTGTGACTCACTTGTTTTAATACTCTGAGGGATAGTTTTCTAAAAGCTGGTTTGACCAAAAGTGTATTCAAAGTCATATCTGTTCTTTAACTTCTTTGTCTGTTATTCAAAATTCTGGTGTTTCTATCAGATATTTAGTACTTACTAGGCACCAGCAAAGCAAAATGATCTCCTATCCTATTTGAGCATCTACATCCGGGAAAAATGAGAATCGACGTATACCATTTCAATGAAATCTGAATAAATAATGGCAATATAACTGCAAATCGCAGGCGCCATATCGGTATTACCTATTAGCTAGATTTACTGGCCCACTTTCCAAGGAATGTTAATTTCAATCGATTACGAATAAAACTGATTAACTAACACACAGATTTAATTAATGCCGAATTAATTCGGTTCCTTAAGCAAATGTATTAATTGATTAGCATTGATGAGTGTTCAATGCAAATTATTATTTTCACCTCTATTATTTAGATAAGCGATTAGCGTCATTATGTGAGCTTTTAATTTGTTGTTAATAATGAAAATAGCGTGTTTAGGATGTGTTGGAATAATTTTGTATAGGTTACTACACTCTGAGGTTCGGTTGGGTTGGTTGGGTTTGGTGGGTTGGTTTTGGGGTTATTTGACTATGAGGTTGTTACACTATGAGTCTTGTTGCTCGATATAAATGACTAGCGGACGTCCCGCGGTTTCACCCGCGTAGTTCCCGTTCCCGTGGGAGTACGGAGATAAAATATAGCCTATACGGATTCGGAAGAATCCCTCTAAGTAATGGTAAAAGAAATGTTTAAATCGGTCCAGTAGTTTTTGAGCCTATTCAATACAAACATACAAAAATACAAAGGTTTCCTCTTTATAATATTAGTATAGATATAGATTTATCATTATTGTGTATGTCTGTTTATGTTTCGTACTTAAATATTTACCGAATTAGATGGCCTTAATCATGTTATTTAGTCTGTATTCTTTTGATAGATCCTCTCTATCATTCCAAAATTAAATAAAAATATTGCACAAAACGTAATACTAATATAGGTATTCACGATATAAGGCTGTAACGTCAGTAAATGTAACAGGAATAACAATGAGTTTGTTATCAAAATATTGGAAAACCAAATCAATTTACCAATCAGTATTCCAAGTACCGATTACAATATATTCAGTAATATTGTAGAAAGGACAGCGGGTCTAAAATGGCCGCTTTAACAGATCCTACGCAGAATCTTAGCATGAATCACGTTAAAACATATAAATTCTTAAAATGGACTTTATGTCAATAACTATAAAGTCCATTTTAACAATTTTAAATTTTTAACGTGATTCACAAAAAGATTCTGCTAAAGCGGCCATTTTAGACCCCCAGAACACGTCATTCGTATAAATAACTCTTATTAATTAAATTATATTAACTCTTAATTATCTTATATCCAAATCGAACACGATCATTTTAAACATGGAAAGCCGATTTAAAAATAAACGACAAGGTGAATGAAAAATACAAACAATTAATATTTTCCAAATTCAAATTTTTAAATGCCAAATGACGTAACAAAAATGGTTTTCGCTCAAACATAGCCGAAAGTTGCCAGTAATAAAAAGCGAAGGCATTTAATTTTACAGCTTTTAATGTTAGCTGTTTTAGGTGTCTTATTACTTTTCTACCATTTGTGGTTAACGCAATTTGGTATATACGTAACTGAGTGATGTCAACGTTATTTTATTTACACAATTTAGTGTTTTTTGTCAAATATTGGTAAAAAATTAAGTATCGTAAATTATTGTAAAAACATGGTTATTGATTCGTAGAAATACGATGTTTTTAAACATGGCCTACTTGTGTTATGTAAGGTATTGTACTAACAAGACGTTGAGGAAAATACCTTTTAAAAATGTATAAAAGAGTCTGGTTTCGTTGTTCAAGAGAGTATTGTGGAAATTGAGTTCTTTCGCTTCATGCACAAAAAGACAATCTTTCTAGTCTTTGTGGTTCTTAAGTGACACTTGAAAGGCATATTATTCGTGTATAAACATAAAATAAAATCAATCTTTGGACAGGTTGTTTTTTATGCAAGTGATAAGTCGACGAGTTTTTTAACAACTAACTTGGAAAAAGGTTTTATTATTGAGCAATATTTTAATAGCTTCCAAATCTTTTTAAATTTAGTTTTTCATTTTATCACACTTGTAAAAGTAGTCTGCGTAGTTTTTATTAAAATCAAAGTTTCTTGAAGTTCCAGAAGTTAAATTGTAAGGATTCTGAGTAAAGTATCTCTTAGCGGCTTCTGACATCATAATTCTTCTGATTTTCTCCTAACTTTATCTGGGATCGGTGTAGCGTGTCTTTGTCGTCTCACTCACACTTCTTTATTTATTATCCTTCTTTATAAGCCGCCATCTCGGTCCATCCACCGTGTCTCTGGTCGTCCTCCACTGTTGTAGTATCCACAATCATACTCAATACTTTCCCCGCGATTTTCCTCATGCCTCCGCATCACCACCATACCATGACAACTGATTACTTACCAAATTTTCCACCGCCACTACCACTCCAATGGGGATGGCGACTGTGAAACTAATGGCGCTAGCATAGTTTGTTCCAAGCATCGTCATTGGTAGAAAATCTGGTAATGTCATTTTATATTTCAAAATGGCTTGACCTCATTGGTCAGATTGGGAACAAACAATGCTAGCGCCATCTGCTTTCAGTTTTCACCGGCCAACCCAATTCAGCAATTTCCTAACCTCATCATTCTTTTGCCCTTATCTCAATTAATTTGGGGTCTCTTTTTCTCTTTCTCCTACACTTCTCTGTTACTCGTCATCTCATCAGACACCTCCATCGTGTGTCCAGTCCTACAGTCCATTCCTCTTTTCTTTGATCTTCCTCTACTCTTAAACTCAGCAATTTCCTGACCTATTTCACATTCTTTTCAAAGGATATTTAGACCACGTAATAATGCAATCTTCATGCATTATGCTCAATGCTAATCCTCTTAAAAAATCACAATAAATAACACCCACTTCACTTTTATGAGACCAAGACACTTCAATTGCCTAATCCGCACAATAATAACGAAGGCTAAATCTTTTCGCCGCTGTATTATTTCCAATTGAAGCCAATGTCAGTGCCGAGGCTATCTTATGAATGGAAGATAATGGCTACCGAAGTATTTTTACGAGGTATATTCTTGTGGGAGGATTGAATAGGTGATATGAGTCTGGGACTTCTATACTTGGTATGTAACAAAGTCGATTTGTGTGACTGCATAGATCTTATAAATTATGCTATTGATTTTGATGCGGTTTCCACTATGTATTTCGATAATAAAGGGCCTATACTACCTCAAATGGCTTAGCATGATCCTCCGTTATGCCTAAAATACTGCAGCTTAAATTTGGAAATAAATATATGGTACAGTTGAGGATTAATGTTAAGTCCTATGTCTGGCGAAAACACGATTCCATAAAATTTTCTCGATAGCAAAAAAATCCAAAGTTACGTCCAAATCGAACAATAAACCGCTGGCAATCATAAAATACTTCAAATTAGATCATGAAACTTTTTATACTAACTGAACTAACTATAAAGCAGGTCTTATATTATTTATTTTTTTAGTCCAATCAATAGATTTTATGTGAATCGCAAAAAAACTACTAATTTCGCACTATACGGCCCGCACTGACTGACGTAACAACCACTTCGTAGTGCAAGCTGATTAGAACTTTATTCTAACAGTATTTCAAACGAAGTTTGAACTACCAAATATAGAGTTGCTAATTTGAGGTAGTATAGGCTCTTAAGAAACAAATCAAGGATCCCAATACCAAATTTCTGAGATAATACATACAAGGTTTATATCGTTATATAGGATTTTATAAAGACAATAAAACACACCACATCGCTCAATATATCTTATTTTCAAAAGATATTTCACATTTATAAGTCTTACCATTTGCAGTAAGACTTAAGTTTTATTGGTTTCCCAGGTTAAATGGATGGGTTTATCGTAAAATAACGGACGACTTTGCCATTTATAATCCTCACGTCTTATAAGGTTTAATTGCTTTCTTTTTATTTCTTGCCACGGGTTAAGACCCGTGAGAAGAGCTAAACACAATATTTTCTCGTTCTTCAAAAGCACTGCCGACGAAATTTAAGGAGAAATCGCCAAGTTAGTTCGAATCGTCCTATTGAATGACTGTTTCATGAAATCATGATATTTGAGACCAATACTGGCTTAGGCCCCTAGCACACTGCGTATTTTAAACGCGCAGACGACGCGCGTTTAAAATACGCAGTACATGCAGATTTTTGCGTTTTTATTGATTCAAACCCGTGTGAAACGCGTTCAAAACTCGTTTGAAGCGCGTACAAAGGGTCGGAGGAGGGGACAACTCAACCGACGCCATTGTACAACTGACGAGGAGTCTCTGACCAAAACGTAGAAGCTACGAGCGACTACAGCGCGTCTGCATCGCTGTATCTGCGCGTATACGCGCAGTAGACGCGCGTTTCACGATCGCCCCGTGTGCTTAGGTCACAAGGTTGCGAAATCTCGTTTGAAGCGCGTATACGCGCGTCATCTGCGCGTCGTCTGTGCGTTGAAAATACGCCGTGTGCCAGGGGCCTTAGAAAGTTGAACTTATCTGATTCTTATCATTAACTTTCAGAATCTGATCAGTAGTTCTGAAGATTGCCACCTACCTGCATTCAAATTTACAAACATACAAAATCATCCTCTTTATAATATTAAGTAGTAAAGTTTACCGTCGCAAATATTTTAACATACAACCTAACATTAATCTGCAAATTGTCTAAAAACGTAAGAACATTAGTAATTCAGGGACCTTAGCACATTCCCCGTTCTTGAACAGTTTAACTAATATTAAGCAAACCCTTTACTACACCATAACTTCATAATAGCCCACCATTAAAAACAACTTAAAACGGCATGTTTCTGGCTAAATTGAGGAAATGGTAACAGAATGACGTCACTTGTCATGACACTAATAACTTAGAGAGGATGTAAATGTGAACGGCCGATCAGTCTGCATAGATACGACTCTGTCTCGTCAGAAGACGATTAGTCTGGCGTCAAATTGAAAACTAGGATATCCTGTTATTTTCCCATTTTCCCACTGTTTAAACCCATCTAGACGTCTTTCCATTTAATCTAGAACCATAGAGAAACTTAATCACATCAAAACTATTGGTTTTTATTAGTTTTTCAATTGAAGAAAGTCTTAGTTACTCGGCAAACGGATAATTTTCTACCTATTCAAGCAACTGAATGGGATTTTTCATCTTATTCATTAGAAATAGAAGTTGAATCGCGTGGAATCTAATTTGATTGGATTGCACGTAGATTTTATTAGGACCGCTAATTTAGCTTTGCAGCGAATAATATTAAAAGCTATGATTCTTGGGGCTGACTGCTGTTCGAATACTTACAACAATACGCAATGATAACATTTGAAGAATAAACACCATTTACAAGATGATTTACGTAAGCCAGATAATAGTCGACGACATTTTTTAATGATGACATTTATTGCCATTTCCCCGGAAACATAAACAGAATGCCTTGTTAATGTTCCATAGTTCGTTTTGAAAAAAAAAAAACATTTGAATTTATTATACAAGCGCTTTCAGTCAAGGCTAGGCCTTGGCAATAGTTTACTAGACCTTTACTTGATACGAGGATAACTGTTACAGTGTTACAGTTTTATTAATTGTGTTCATAATATTTGCGGTGACATTGAAACTCGTGTCACTATGAGCCAGTGACTTAATTACTAAGGTCAATCCTTGACCTTTATTGTTATTTTAATTACCGCGGTAATTAACTGAATTCTCTTGCATAATCTCTTTGTCCTACAGTATTCGAGATGTAATGAAAGCTTACCGATTCGATTGGCAGATTAGATTTTTAATCTGTATTCAATATCGCCGATCTCTATGGTTGTTCTTTTTTATTATTTCAAAAATGGAACCGTTATTTTTCTACCGCAGCAGTTTAAAATAGTTACGCAATATGAAATATTGATGTTTAAAAAAGATAATAAAATAAAATCTAACCACCAGTAAATCCGTTCAGATTTATGACTAATTTGTTTCTAAGTTTATTTTATTAGTTGTATGTTTTTAAATGGATTAAAATATTATTTATTTTAACTGGAGTCGTTTCGAAATGGTTAATAAGAGGATTTCGTAAGACTGAATGGATCGTTAAAAAAATACACGTCCGTTGATCTCCCGAGTCCCAATGTCGGTGTTCTATTCATAGATTCAGTTTCAGAACACTGATGAAGTTCGTCAGAGTTACAACAGATGGCGTTACTTGTACTCATTTACGGATTCATACATCAATAATTCTATTGTTTTTGCCTCCGTACTTTTATGGTACATCATAAATATCAATCAATCGCAATTCTAAAACTATCAAAACATGAAGTTGCAATCATTAGGAGAGGCAATCAATTAAAGTAATAGACGATCAATCAAGTTTAATCAAGTAGCCGCGGTAAAGTTATAAATCAAGTTAGGCGTAGTGACGGTTAGGGTTCAAGGTTCCGTTGATCGACCGTGGCCTGTGACCTCCTTGCAATAGCTTTCGGCTATGCATTACAGCACTTCCTAATATGAACGTGTCTGCCGCATAAAGTGGTTATAGAGATGTGTTATCATGATAGCCAGTTCCTTATTCTTTATGGTCGGATAATGCTTGGCTGTGAAAGCATTTTTAGTACCGAAACCCCGGTACTTAAACGTACATTACACTAGCGTCTGCCCGCGACTGCATCCGTGTCGAAAGAAACATATCCTTTGGTACTCGGGAGCACTGATAGTGCAGGTCTCCATCAGTGAAAGATTTATTTTTAACGGATGATAAGTTACGGAAGTCACCTACATTTGAACTAACTAACTTTACCTCTATAATATATTACTAGCGGACGTCACGCGATTTCACCCGCGTAGTTCCCGTTCCCGTGGGAGTACGGAGATAAAATAAAGCCTATGTTACTCAGGGTGAATGTAGCTTTCTAATGGTGAAAAAATTTTTGAAATCGGTGCAGTAGTTTTTGAGTTTATTCATTACAAACATACACACAAAAATACAAATCTTTCCTCTTTACTTATAATATTAGTGTAGATGTATATAATATGTGTCTGTCCGATTGAATCATCATCATCACTCTCCTGTCCTTATCCCAAATTATTTGTGGTCGGCGCAGCATATTGTCTTCTTCTTCCATCCTTTTCTATCACTCGTCATCTCATCAGACACCTCCTTTCTTGCCATAATATCATTCTGTACACAGTCCATCCATCGTTTCTTTGATTTTCCGCTACTAATTGATGATTGAGCACACACCCAGCCAGGAGCAAGCCTGACCCGGACAAGCAGGATACACCAGCCCGCGTAGCATGGCGACGTAGAAACAGGGAAAGACTCGACAAATCTTTTGTTCATCTGTCACTTTGTCTATTCAATATCGACAAAATGACAGATGAACAAAAGATTTGTCGAGTCTTTCCCCGTTTCTAGTCGCCATGCTACGCGGGCAGGGGGCACTACTTTGTAAGGAAAGACATGCTCTGGAATGGGAGAGGAAGCCCGGCCAACCGCAGCCAGTCGGGCACAATCAGCCGACTATGCAGCCTAGAGCCAATATAGGAATAGTGGTAAAGACATGTACAATCCATAGGAATGAGCATTGGTGTTTTGACCTTCGCGGCTTCGTTTGATTGGTCTCTTCTAACATTGGAGAATCATGTTTTACTTATTCTGTTCTTACTTATTGTCTTTAAATTCATCATATCCTAAGATATATTTCAAAATCTCTCCTCTACATAATAATATAAAAATAAAGAAATATTTCTAACTGCCGTCTCCGCAGTTTCCCAATCTCAAATTGAATTTCCTCGGTACATCAGGATCGGGTTCACCTCCCTCCCTACCTGCTCGGTGAATCGTAGCGTGGCATAGCCCGAGTAGATACCGACGTGTCTCATTGTTTATTCAAATTTCTCAACAGCAGGAGTGGGCCAGGATTCCCACGGGTAGCGCCAGGCACCAGTTTACACCTGACCGGGTTTTTTGAATTTTGATATTCTGGCTTTCGTTTGTAGGTCGGATGAGGTCAGATTTTGACCTGACTTCGGAAAATGCAAAGCTACGATTTGTTGTGTTTTAAAAGGAGATAGTAAAACATTAAAAATTGCCTTGTGCACTGCATTTAATGCAATAGATTTTGTTTCTCTTAGAGATTGAGGCACACCAAAATTTGTAGCGGATAGTAAAGAAACGTATGTTTATTTATTTAAATAATACATTAAAAACACTGTACAAAGGCGAACTTACTTAATTACCTTAGGCATTTTCTACCAGTCTACCAGATGGAGGGTGATGCAGAGGCAAAACATAGTTACACATATTGACGACCCGAATGGCGCAGCGGTAGTGAGGCTGCCTTACGTTCTTAGGGTCCCGGGTTCGAATCCCGGTTGGAGCAAATGTTTGTGTGATGAGCATGGACTTGTTTCCAAGTCATGGATGTTTGTATGTATAATAAGTATGTAATTACAAACAAAAAGTATCTATATGTAGTATCTCAACTATCCGGTGTCCACGACACAAGCCTCGTTGCTTCACTAGATGGCGCTGTGTGTTAATGTCCAGCGATATTTATTATTATTTATTTATTATAGTTGGTGTAGAGCAATGTTACAGGTTGTATGGGGTGTACTATGCCATATCGAATGCCAAATAATCGAATATCAATTGATCGATGTTGATTTGTTTCTTATCATTTGCACTGGTAGTAATAATGATACCTTTTCTAACGGCAATACCGAGAAATATGTCCAGAATCTTATCTATCTACACTTACCGTAAAATTAAAAACAAAATAAACAGACGTATAAACCAAATGAAAACCTCGACAGAAAAGAACTGAAAAAATCTGCCTAGAAACAGAAAAAAACATTGCAATTAAAAGTAACAGATTTCCTTCCAACGCCGTAGTTGTAAAGGTGTTTGTTTGCTAATCTGCTAATCAATATTAATCACCTAATAAGGATGTGATTACCTGCGATATTGCCGGCTTATCGAGTCAGTTGTTATAATCGATGTTTGTTGATTCAATTAATTGCAATGCTCTAGCGAGGGGACAACATTATTAACATATAAATCCCTTCGTACTGGCTCACGTGATGATTATAAATTAATAACCGTGTATTTTATGTAATGGTGTTAGTTTGCATTGCGTCTATGTAAAATCTATAGCAGATTGCATTGTAAGTAAAGTATTAAACGAAATAGTGTGACCCATATGCTTGACCATCAATAGCACATAATGTAGATGATGAAAACTTATATTTACTCTATCTGCTGCTTACCGATTTTTCATGTAGATTTATCATGCAGGCAGGATTATTTTATTACATGACTCTGATTACAGCATTCAAATCTGCATGCTGGCTATACAACCAGTTTTAGTTCCAGCAACCCAAACTAGCAATACTGTTGCTACGGGAGGTATAATCCTTGCGGAAGACATTTAAACACCACAAATAAAAAAAAATGTAATAACTTTCATGTCGGTACCTACTAATTGTAACTAAGTAAACAACAAAATTGTAAATTTTAACTACTTTATAATGGTAAGAATTAAACTATTTTTATTTATTTATTTAGACTTGTAAACCAGCGCTATACAATAATGACCCAGGAGTAAAAAATGCAGTAAAAATTTCGTTCACCAAAATCAGCGTCGATAAATAGTCCCATACATACAAAGCAACTAATAGATAATGTACCCCATTCATTACTAGGTAATCTGCTAACCACAGCCTATATTAACATTAATAACATTAGGACTAATTCGGAATACGCTTAGCCCACCGCCATCGACCTCGCTACTAAATTCGCATTTACACCCTCCAATTTAGACCTGAATGCTAAATTTTATGGATATTAAATTGGATTTTAGGATTATGAATAAGTGATAAACAGTATTGTTTTGTTGAGTTATGATGGATTTGATTGGTTGAAGGACCGACCATGTTAGCCGTAGAACCTAACCGTTTGGGTAGACGTGTTCTTGAGAGGAGACGCGAATCGGCAAGCGTGAGGTGGGTCGCCCTCAGGCTCGGTGAACTCGATCTCCGCAGGATGGTTGGTAGCAGCTGGAGTTGCCGAGAATCGAGCTAAGTGGCGTGCAATGAGGGTTTTCCAAATTGAAAAAACCACAAGGTGGCAGCACTGGCGTAAGGTCTAAACATCTATCAAAATACACGAGTTTCTTGTAGTTTACGGTAATTTTTTCATTTAATTATCGTTTTAATCATTAATAAAATGCCTCGGTGTTATGCCGCTAACGTTACCTTTAATTAATGTGGCCGCATAAGTAAACCTTTCATTAAGTTTTTTCTTGTACCACTGACTTTTGCAGTACTAAGAAGCTTAATCTTTCAGTTGCTTTCTTTTCAGCTACTTTTCTTTGCCCGTAATCCATATCTATATTATAAAACTGCAAATACGATGAAATTTCGGTAAAAAGTTTGACTAGCATACAATTCAGTACAATTTGACAGTTGTCTATACCAGACGCCTACTTAGCGACATTTGGTGTCAGATAAAATCTGAAAAACCCTCATTCGAGAGGCCTATGTTCAGCAGTGGACTAGTGTAGGCTGATGATGAGGATATATAGTTGTTTTGTTGACAGTAGCGTAAGAATCAACCTATAACAAACCCACATACATTGGGAGATAGAGTTCAGATTTTAGAGAGGGAGCTGACCGTAATCTTCCACGCAGGTCCAGTGCGGGTTGGTAGCTACCACCACATATATCTTAGAATTCTGTTGGCTGGAAATCTAGGTGGGATCCAGTACAGCGCAAGGTGTCTACGGTCTTTGTTTAGCCGTTGAGAGAAAGTCTAGCTTCAATCCTATGAAAAATACGAGGCATTTTGAATCAATGAAATTATGATAGAATTCCTATAAAGGGTGTAAAACACCTCTTAACGAAGCCGAAAGGCACTTTTTCTCCTCATCATTGCGATCTTTTTTTTGTTCTACACCATACCTGGGAACCTTTTAGTTACGGAGATATTGGGGGTCAACTTCCAACTTTTTGACAAGTTTTTTTTTTAAATACAAGTTTTTAATGCAAGATTTTTACTTTTAACACCTCCACGACCCCCGTACTATTCAATCCATCCATCAGCACAATGTTTTGAGTGCGTTACATTGAGTTCTACTACAAAACATGATTTTCCACCCAAAAAAAAAAGTCGTTTCCCAGTAATAATTTTTGCGTAAAGTTACTTAGTTTGATGTACAGAATGCTTGGTAATCTTCGATCAATCTATTATTGATCGAAGTTGGTAATACAGAAATGTTTAACTGAATTACACAATACCTAGAATTTGTTTGTATCTGCGATCTGCGATTGACATTCGATATCGTTGTTTGCTTGTCGATGTTTTACGTAAGTTTTATTGTGAAAATAGTTTATCTGTAACGTTGTCATGTCATTATTTTCAGTTGTATTGTGTTATTCTTTGTAATAAATACCTACATTATTTACAAAAATGTTTTGATTTCTAAATATTAATATTAAAAGTGTCCTATTAAACGAGAACCCTAGTCGTTTCCTAGAGATTTTAAATAATATTATATCAAAGTAGTGGACGTCACACGGTTTCACCCGCGTAGTTCCCGTTCCCGTGAGAGTACGGGGATAAAATATAGCCTATGTTACTCGCTGATAATGTAGCTATCCATTGCTGAAAGAATTTTTCAAATCGGTCCAGTAGTTTTCAAGTTTATTCGTAACTAGCGGACGTCCCGCGGTTTCACCCGCGTAGTTCCCGTTCCCGTGGGAGTACGGGGATAAAATATAGCCTATGTTACTCGTGGATAATGTAGCTTTCGAATGGTGAAAGAATTTTTTAAATAGGTCCAGTAGTTTTCAAGTTTATTCGTTACATACAAAAATACAAATTTTTCCTCTTTTTATTAATATTAGTATAGATAGTTTAGATATAGTATAGATTAAGCTGCTACCAAAGTATTTTAATTTGGTACCGATACATATACATAATATCACGCCTTTAATCCCCGAATGGTTAGGCAGAGGTGTACTTAATAGTACACCCACATATGTTTTAAGTCCTATGTAATAGGGGGCGAGCCTATTGCCATCAACCGGGACAATTTGGTACCGATAGTTCTTCAGTAACATAATATTCGCGAATCCCGCATATTTAATACAAAAGCAACTACATAATATCGGTCTTTTAATTAATTCCTTCACAATGAAAACTGTTTCATGCGGGCACATTCCTTAAATCTTTGTTTTTGTTAACCTACCACGATAAAATATGCCTTTTTGGTGTTGGATGCTTATCCAACAGCAAAAAGGCACCATAATAAATTTATTTTCTGAACATGAATATCGAAAAAGGATGAGTAATAAATGATACCGGTTCTTTATTTCCCGGTATTAATTTAACCCTATATTAATTTGTACGGTTCAATTTATTAAACGGTACAAGAAGACTCATAAAATATTAAACTTAATTGAATATTTGCATGAGACAATTATTTTATAGTTATCAACACACACATATCTTTTATAGTTATTACATTGCATATTTATTGGTTATTTAGTATGTACTTACTCAGCTTTTGCTGAAATAACGTTCCATTGTAAAAGGTACAGTATATAGTTTTCTCAATAAACATTCAATTTTGTTTCCCTAGCATTGTTATGTATTTGTATCTGTCTACGCCCTACATTATATAAAAGGTTTGCCTTTCCCTATTTGCTCTATAAATATATTTAAAAATAAAATACATTTTTAATTATCATATAAAATATTTATTAATACCTACTAATTTTAATTATATTAGGTAATACTTTCAATTATAATTAGATATACATTCACATTTCTCACAATTCTTTTATAAAAATATTCCAACACATTATCATTTAAACTTCATAAACTAGTAATTAAACAATTAATTGATATGTTTATAATTGTAACAATAAGAAGCACATTCTTATTGTTAAAAACTTATACATAAAATACCTATGATTAACTAAGTAAAGCTTCTTAAACTATAGGAATGAAACCATAAAATAAATGTAAGTAGATAAGATTATTGTTTGTAATCAGTAAAATACAATATTAAATTGCATTAGTATTTTTTGCAGAGTAATCATGCTATGTCAGTTTTATTAATTGTAAATGACAATTACATTTATATTTATGGTGTAAAATATAATGAATTGATTATACTATTGTTAAGAAAATATTGTGACATTACATTTACAAATTACAGTTATATTTAGACATATAAATATAAAGAATTAAATTGTAACTTTAAATACAATTAAATTGCAAATTCCTAAACACAGCTGTATATTAAAATACAAAGGAGTAAGTAAAGCAATTAATTTTGCTGATCACATGAATATTTAAGTAGTAATTTCATTAGTTTTTACAAGTGAATACAAAGAATCACATTGAAAGCTGGTTTGCAAACATGGTGTTCTACAATTACTTTTATATTTTAAAGTAAAATATAAAGTATTGATAAAAATACCATTAAGATTAGTATGTAATTAAATTCATATTAATTCTTATTAATATAAATAATTACATGTAAGTGGATAATTGTCCTTTGGTTATTGCAAAATATATCCTTAGCGGTAATAATTAATATGTTATCCAGGTATCTTTGATTGTAAGTTAACCTTACAACGAAGATACTCAAGAAAATATAAATAAAATATCACAACACACTAAAATATCACAAATTATCAACTAACCTTACTATTTATGAATACATTTGGCACTTCAAAATAAACTATGGTATAACTAACCACATAGTAAAGCTTACAAAATTACGAGCTGATAAAATATCCGATCTTTACCTGTTTTTACATGAAACAGCATTTTTATATGTTGATCTATCCCATTACGATTTTGTTTATGCTTTCTAACATACAGTATCAAAATAGACGGTTCTGGCATTGAACCCTTAAGGCAAAATTTCGACTAGATTCATAGCGGTCAAAACCTTGTAAGCAAAGTAATACGCCAATCATAATAAAATGCATTGAATTGAGCAATTAAACCAAATAATATCCCTAAAGAAATTTAACTCTTGGAGGTGAATATGTTCAAGAACTTTGTCTTGATGTTGAGTAACGTCGTGAAAGACCTCTTCACCTTCTTCTTCTGTGATGACTCTGACCTCAAGAAAGGTTCTGAGAAGGATTTCTTCATCACTGGCACATCGGAAGGTTCAGCATCTTTAGGAAGCTGATACTTGTACTCCTTAACAACTTTTTCCTCTGATGGGTCATACCTGTACAGCACAGAGTATGTACGCTTGACTTTCTTCGGCACCTTGGGAGTGTTAGGCACCCTGTCGCTCTTGCAGCGCTTGACCTTGTTCCTGCCGTAGTAATCCTGGTAGCTGTCAGCATCGACATAGATGAACCGCTTTCCCAAAGCCAACTCCCTCTCTTTCTTCAGACTCTTCCACGAAGCAATGACAGATTCACGACGGAAGGTCTTGTTCGGGTTGTGGCGGCTGATGCAGTAGCCAGGATCATCAACCTGGATGTTGGACGTGTCCTTCAAGGGAGACCCTCTCGGGCTTGGGTTGTAGTCAATCTCTTCGTAGTCTCGCGACACCTGGAATAGAGATAAATCTCAGATCAGTGTCTGTTGCTTACGTAAACAACGCTATCAATGTTAATCTCTCGGCTGTCCCATAAACAAGTGTCGGCTGCCAGTGATCTTGTGGATTATTTAAAGTATCAATAGAACGTAACTACGTGACTGCTAGAACGTGAGGCTGGGGTGTATTGCCGTCCCTTTCTATTATTAATAGGGTCGTTTTCGCGTTCGTCATCGGAGCCCTTCGGTGCCCACATGTCTAACAACACCTGTCGTGAGCGCCATATGGTCTCAATCTACAGGAACTTGGCAATGTCCGTACTACCAATTTTTAACTGCAACCGTGAAATGTCTAGGAAGTTCAATAAAAGTGTGCTATTCACATTATTAATCAAGTAGAGGTCGCTCATCTTGATTCCAGTTGTAACAAAAGATGCTTTTAGTACGATGACGTCACAAGAAAAATTAACTAAGGTCGGAAAAAGGTCGGACGATAAAAAATATGTAAAGATTGTCCTTCGGAAAACGCTTTGCTAATGTGTCGTTTGAAGTATTAAAAGCATTCACGTTAACGGTCCGCTTGCACAACTCTCTTGAGGTTATATTCCCGGCGTTTGTTACGAGAGGTTTAATTTAATCTTATTATTATGTAATATTTTTATGGTTTTCTTGGAATCCCAGAGTATGACGTAGTCGGCCACTGGCTGACTGGTCAAATAATGGGTCACGCAGAAATAGACGGTTTATTATTGGAGTTCATTAGAACATGGTGTATACGAAACATTGGAATGCTATGGATCTGACTGCACTAATCTTCTTTCTTAACGATTTCAAAGTATGTGTTTTTTAAAGTAGGTAAACTTGGTCATTATTTATGCCAAGTTACGTGGGATGATATAACATGCTGAATGTTTTGGTCAAAAAATTTGGGGCGATACATTTTTAAATGTCAAACTGCAACTGGTTTACAAAATTATACAATTCCACTTAATCGTTGTTTTTGTGACTATTGAGTTCTATTATCAAATAGACAATGTTTTTTTTTTAATAAACTGTTACAGGCTACAGAAATTTCATGTTTCAATGTCCATTGGTACTGACACGACAAACACTCGCTACTTTATATTTTGACAGCTCGTGTTGAGTAACATTTTTTTAATGGGTTGTGAAAAATAACAGTGCACTGTTGCGAATTTAGGTCGCACCGTAAAATAGGTCATTTTTAAATAGTTGTCCTATTAGCAGGGTTAGTTAACACGGTCTAATTAAAACTGAAATTAAGCCTCGTATCTAGGCTACAGCCTCTTGTTTTTCGTGTTTTATTTCGTCTAACCTTGTACTTTTTCGTTTTCAGGTAATTTTTTACTGTCCATCACGGAGACAAGCGTCTCGTCGTCGTCGTCGCTGGGTGAGTGCTTGTGACGTATCCACGCTACTCTTTCGCTGGCTCCGCGTGTCCTATTTCGTGCACCCGTTTTGTAATACCACGTTAAAATGTGTTTAGTATTTCTGTCCCGACGTGCATACTTCGTGTTATTTGTGGAACTTATTATAGTTGTGAAGGTGATAACGTTACTAAATGGTGCTGTTAATTTTGTCACAGGTTATTTTAGAGAACGCATCAGAATGTTCAATGCAATGTCTATTATTGTACAGTTGCAATGCGTTTATTACGTACGATTACGTGTTCGTTATTGCACTTTTGATAAATTGAGGTCTACGGAAGTAACAACCTTCGGAAATCGTCTTTTCGTTTAGCTGAGACTTTGTACGAACAATTTACCGAAGAGAATAATCCTACTACATAAAATTACGTCGATTACACCAATGATTAAATTAGAAAGTAAAGTAGTTATCAATGTTTAATCAATTACCAATCCATATTAATTGCGATTATGCAAGTTAACGCCATTTTACAAAACAGCCCATAACGCTTTTATAACTTAGTTAACCAATTAATAACTTAACGCATGTATTTGATTGAAAAACAAGATTAGAAATCAGTACGATACTGTGATTAATTCCGTCGTCAATACTTTTAATTGAAATCGGACTCTGTTAAACTGATCTTACGGTTTAATTTCGATTCTCATGTGCAGTGTACCCAGTTTTTTTGGTACCGTTAACTCGTATGTGCAAACTTCGTGCAAAAAACTCGACACACATCGTTTTTTTTTTCTTTCGAATTTACAGCTACGTACTCTCTTATATCCTCTTCAATTTATGCGATGTAATGTTTGGACTAGACTTAATGCTTTGAGCTTGACTTATAACTTCTTATTCACTTACTGTTATTTATTTTAACGGTACCAGTACCGAAAATTATTTGCTTATTTTTCCGCAATCGATTTAGGGTATATTTAGAATCGCCCTCATTGCTAAAGAATTACCATAACGAAGAAAGCAAATTCAGCTTGTATTCAACCAGTTTACCTACACTAAATAAAAACCCAAACGTATATTTTTTTTCAATGTTTACATTTCGTCAGTAACTGCAAGATATATTTAACATAAGTTCGCGAAACGTAAACAGTACAACATGTGTAATTTACGCGATCGACTCTGCGAAATCTGGTGGTTCTGCTATTCATATACGACATTAGGCAAACGGCATCTATTTTTGGTGCCAGTTCAAGTATAGGCCGCTATTCTTAGGCACTGGTTAGAAACGTGCATACGTGCTCTTTAGCACACAATTAGATCCAAAAGTCGAAGTGCAATTCGGATTTTAAATTTGGAACTCTATGGATTGATTTATTTTGGCGCAATTTTTTTTTTCGAAATCTGGTGGTTCTGCTATTCATATTATTTCATATATGACATTAGGCAAACGGCATCTATTTTTGGTGCCAGTTCAAGTATAGGCCGCTATTCTTAGGCACTGGTTAGAAACGTGCATACGTGCTCTTTAGCACACAATTAGATCCAAAAGTCGAATTGCAATTAGGATTTTAAATTTGGAACTCTATGGATTGATTTATATTGGCGCAATTTTTTTTTTCGATTGATTCATACTGTCACTATTTTTTTTAAATAGAATGAAATCTATTCGGAGATTGAATCAATTAATTAAGTTTACACAGGAAAAACAATTAATGCTAAGTGGATTGGCTAATTAGAATTGATGTGAGGTCGTCAACCGATAAAGATCATTAATTGATGAGACAGATATTATTAGAAAATGACGTTGCCATGATTGTACACTGACTAACTGTACCTTGCCCACGCGCATTTTTTCGTCACTATGATTTTTCCGATGAGTAACAAGTTTTTTTAATACATATTGCACCATCAGATTTCGTCAGTATATTAGTGATAACGACCCGAAGTTTATTGACATAAACTTACAGTTATGAAAAGTTCACAGCCACACATACTCGTAAATGGTAATCTTAGCAAGTTATTGGTATGATAAATTGAACATATCGTAAGAGGATTTTCTATTAGGAAAGCACGAAATTTTGATTAATTATTTAAAGTAGCAAACTGCAGCTTTGACATTGACAAATACTTTATATTTATTTCAAATTTAATTTAACATAGTCTAAACAAATATTTACCCTCTTAAATGTTGACAAATCGCCATATTTTTACTTTACATGACCGACTTTGCATTATTAAAATCTAACGGCAGTGATATATGCAGCATATTTTTAATGGTTCTCATTTTAAAATTGTCATTTGTCATTATCAGAGATTGCTGCAGCTCTCCATTTTCGAAACCGTAAACCGGAATGGCGGGCGACGAATGACAGCTATTAGATTGTTACAACAACACGAAAATCTCTAAGCGGTCTATCCAGTTCGGGTACCTTTAACTCCGGTGAAAGTATCCCAACGAAATTCGCTAAGACCGGTCCAAGAATTAAGAATATCTACAACTTATTGACAACAATCGGTCCGAATAAATTTTGACAGCGGTTTTGACAGCTCATTGTTTGTTTGACAAGCTATCACTTTCTAATGTCCGTTATTATTGCTCACAATGACAGCTTTACGCTTCCCAATTTAATAATTCACCCGCTATCTGATCTAGTATCGAAATAACAATTTGTTTTTAATGACAGTTCAATTTCTAAAGCATTGGCATGAGAGTTTTTCATAGACAAAGAGTAATTGTTTTTCCCGGGCGCTTCGTTTCCGTTTTTGCGCCGTGCAAGCAGGAACTGCCCATTAGCAACATCAGGGAGTCAGTTTTCAACTGTAATAACACCACAGGCAATATTCAAAGCTTTATTTATTATTTAAACTGTTATATTAATTATTATAGCGAATAGCTACTTGAAAAGCTCAAATTAAATAAAGAAAGCACTTAACACAAACTTTTAATAACTTGAAAAGGCAAAGTTTATCAAAGTCACTTTATTTAAAACCCGATAACCTTTTCTGAACCGTACAAAATCTTTTGATGGAAGTAATCTTTATGATTAATCTCAAATGCTTCGATCAGATCGATTTTGGGCAATGATTAATATAATGCTCGGCTTTGAATGTTAGTAGCCACGAGATTGGCCTCAGGCGGCAATGTCAAGAGCTTTACCACAAAAAGAACGTAATTCCATATTCAAACAGCGGACACGCACGCGCCGCAGTTCAATGACAGCGAGCATAGACAAGTCAGTTGCCTTTTAAGCGCATTTAAGTGGCCATGCACTTTGCGTAATAGTTGACCACCGCTGTGTAAGCTCTATTCCGTAATCCGAATACCGGGCTTATTGTTCAAGAGATAGATATCAAAGCTAATTCTAATGTTTCTATAGTTTAAGTTAATTTAGCTTAGTTACTAAGTGAAACTTACCACGCTTTCCCAACTACCACCGATGATGGTTTTGTCCAACATTTTCACTGTTAAATTTTCACTGAACAATCCAAAAAAAAATGTCACTTAGAAAAACTTATTTTCCGAAGAAGTTCTGCTGTTAGATATTTGTTGTCGTGTTACGCGTCCTGTATCACGTTGTCACTAGGGAATGCTTTGATTTGGCACAGTGCACACCTCGAGCTTTCCTGAACGACTGAAGCGAAAATGTTTCAGCGTCATATTTATAGGACGGGGAGTGGGAAAGAGGGCGGGTTTCAGGAAGACGCTTCGTTAGTGTATTCCACTTAACACGTAGTCACGCCTTCGTATTTTGAGGTGCAAGTAATATAGTTCGGGGAAGCCCGTCTATTACCGTCTGTTGCTATTAGGATGCATCCTTATATTCTCTTTTTTTCTATGTCACTTTGAATATAGGAACGGTTCTCAGAATGGGTTTATGTTGTGCCTATTTAGAACAAGCTTCGTTAAGTGTCCAGTACATAACAAAGGTAATTAACTCTCCTAATAGCTCTAAACTTATTTCGTTTTTACGAGCACACGTAATGGAGACCTCACTACAGACTTCACACAGGTTATTAGAATATCAGCTCAAGTCTGTGCTTTACTAAACGTGAGACATTCAGTCCTACTAATTAACTGTTATAAATATTAATATAAAAATAATTTAAGAACCCGTTAGCACAGCGTAAACAAATAAATCTAATTTCAACAAATATTCATTCAGTTTCGTAACTTTTGGACCGATCAACACATAACCGCGACTACAAACCGCAAACACAACTTTTTTAAATTTACGTTCCAAATTCGAATCCTTTGAACTTTTTAGCGCGAAAATAAAGTGATTTTCTGTTTGCTTAAGCTTTTTACATGTTCCGTTTTGTTAGTCCCAATGAACCGTTTCGCCATAGTGTTTCATGGCACAAAGATCATAAAAGCCTTTTGTGAATTTAAAAATAAACGAAACAGGATATATTCTTCATCTTCTGAGATATGTTTCAGATCTTGGAAAGGAACTATCAATTTGCTTGAACATAATGTTTGAGAAACGCGATGAGTTAGTGCTGAGCGAACATTTTCTTAGAAATGGACACCTTCCCGCTTAAACGAATTAAAAATATTGCAATACGATAAACATCAAAGGAAAACAGGACTCAAAGGATCTATTTTATATAAATTATTATAAAAACTTATTAAAATAAGCAACGAATAATGAAATGCCAAGACAAAAACGAAGAGCTGTCTAACAAACATTATGAAAAAAATGTAAGCCTTATAAAATATGAAATCTGGAGTAAGGGTAGGTAAAACGGGCAGGCGGAATTTTTAATGAAATTACCGTACAGCTAATTTCAGTTCCGAGCTAATTATTAAATAGATACAGGGATTTTCCTCGAAAATGTAGACTCTCTAGGGCTGTTGTCCGTTGGGAATTTCAGCAGAAAAATATTTTCATTGAATCTGAAAGCTTATTTCATTTATTTTTTGTTTTACTATGGAAAATTTACCAGCGGGAGGATTATTCATACCAAGTACATATTTGTTGTTAATATTTTGTAAATATACAATAGGTTTTTTACGCAAAATAATTTAATAAAAAAAAAAAAATTGTAAAAAGCAGTTATTAAATCAAATCAAACAGTTTATTTGTGATACACAGGTTACATTACAGGTCTTACAATATACAGTGAGTTCATTCTGTGATCAGCCTCATGGGCATACAAATTTATAAAAATAATAATAATAATTAAACAATAAACAATTTATTAATGCAGTTCACAATGCTCTCAATCAGACATTAACACTTTTGTTAGAGCAATAAAGAGGAAAGAAATAATAAAAGCATAGTAAAATCATAATAAATTGACAGACAATGCATTTTCATCCAATTTTTTTACATGAACAGGAAACATCACAAAACAGGTTTAACGTATATCAAGTTAAACATAAAACTCCTAACGGGGGTAAAGTATGCGACCTTTTTACATTTACAGTTTACAGCCTCCTTTACGAGTGTATCGGCGGCCATTATGCGGTTCGGTTTTAGTTTGCGCACTCCTGCGCACATTGACGTCAGAGATTTACATCTGAAACCTTATGCCGTAAACCGGAGGCCGTAAATAGTTGGTTAAGTGTGCACTTGACGAACTGTACTGGTCTGCCGGTGTGTTTTGGTTAGTTTAATATTATTGTATGTGAATTAGGAACTTTGGTCATCCTGCCATAATCAAGCTTAGCTATAGAAATCAGTGGAAAGATGGGCAGTAACTAGTTTCTTTTTCAGTTACATAAAAGAGATTCTGATTAATATTTTTTGTTATCATATGTGAGTCATAAGGTAAAAAGTAAAAGTTTTGATATAAAAGTGCATTAGACAGCTCTTTGCCTAGAATAAACCTGTACCGGTTTTATTATTTGAATTTAGAACAAAGTGTGTTCTAGCAGTCACATATAGAGCAACTTTCATGCCATTCATGGTGAAGAAGTTTTAAATACTTAAAACAATGAAAGTGGTTCCATGTCGTCTGTATTAAAATTATTTAAAATGCACACTGTTCCAGCTAAGGAATTCTAGGTCGAAAGCAAATTATCTCTGATTGTTATAACTTTCTAACACACAATTTAGTGGTTATTCTCAAAGGAAAATCCGCCTACAAAATCCAAGTAATTATTTTTAACATTTTTTGTTATGATTCTAAAATTACTCGTAAAAACTTTCACTGACGCATAGACAATCAGTCTTGATCTGCATAGATACGTCAAACGTCAATTAAATCGATCCAATTCGTTATAATTCGCATAGCAAATCGAACGCAGCTCAACCTCGGCCTGATTTCATGTTTTTATACTCACTTTAAACCACCAGGCGCTGGATGACGTAATAAAACCTTCGGGGTTTCGGATATTTCGAATTTCGAATATTCATAATTTTCGAATTTTACGAGTGAATTATAAAACCGCCATAGACGATGCATCTACGGTAATTAGCTCTTCACAAAGAATGATTTACGCGTAATAAAGCCAGTCTTTGTTCCGTTGGAATACATCCAATATGGCTACTTACGTAATTGCAAGGTTTTTTCATCTTTTGATGAGTGTATTGACTTTGTTTACAGTTGTATCTACCCGCAGATTGTGTTTTAATAATCCTTAATCCCAGTAATTGGTTATTCTAAACTGTTTTTTTTTACTGTTCTCTGTGAAAAGTGAGGCTGACCAGAAAAACAAGAAGTAGGGTTATAATAATGGTTTTTTAAGTATCTATGTCCGTTCTTTTGAAGATTTTAAAATCAAAACAACCGTTGTTTTATTTAACCTTGAAGTTGCAAAACTCTGAAACATTTCTGTGTCAGTCATATTAAACTGCACAAGACTTTCCTTTAAAATTAATAATAATTTAAAATTTTAATTTCTTTTTCTTGAAAAGGACGGCTAAGCTGTTAACAGGTTTTTTCTGTGAAGAGTTTTATTCCAGCTTAAGATAAAGTTGCATTTTGTGTTCACTTTAAAAGAAAATTCATAGCAAGACCTTTGGGAAACAAGCTTTAGCCATTTCATTTTGCTTTTCACTTCAACCATCTCTTCTTTCATTGGGATAGTTTCTAACTATACATCTATCTACCTTTAAATAATCAATAATATGATATTAATTCTAGACTTTATTACGTCTGCAGCAATAATCATAACAGCAAACGGAATCTCTCATAGTCCCAAAAACACTAAATTCATTGATTTTAGTATTCCATAAACTACCATTCCTAACGGGAGCATTCCTCACCCCAAAAACCGACGCCGTGTTGCAACACGACACGTAACACGTTACAGCAACAGCGTGTCATTGTTGGCGTTGCACGCTGACGTGTTGGTTATAAATAATGTATTGACCCACTTCTGTCCAATGCTGCTGGTGAACGCAGGCGGCAACTCGCCAAATATATTGACATTTCTTTTTCGGATGAAGAGAAGTCATTAGTTTTAGGCGATGAGTTTGTGTGGTCCTGAGAGCCTAGACAATTTCTATCAGCGGTATTCCTATAACGGTGATTAGCCGTGTGGTATCCGGCAGAGTAGAATAGAACCAACCCATTACACTCACAGGTGTCGTATAAGGCGACTAATGTCTGAGGCAGAACACCTTGCGCCTCCGTAGACCAGAGAATGGGCAGCAGCGTTTTCTGTTAGTCTTTCATCACTGCGATCTCCAATCCGCCTGCCAAGAGTGGAGATTACGGCAAATTCCTCACATCATGGGAGAGGCTTGTCCAGCAGTGGACGTTATGGGGTGTTGTTGTTGGTAACGATGGTGGAAATGTCAAAAATGACATAAGCTATCAACAATCTGATGAAAATTCTGTTGAAATTTCTGTTGAAATTCGTTATAGAACTCTCTTTGAAAGTGATTCATTTGATAAACCCTTCTTGTTGTTGTTTTTGGGTTGCGCCACCTATATCAGGACGGAATCGCACATTTCCACGCCCCTATCCTTTTCTCTCGCTCAGCCCCGTCATTTGCTAGAGAGAAAAACAGAGCTGGAATATGTTACACGCGGCAGCATCGACAATGCGGTCGGCACCACAAGTTCGATTGTTTGCTTCTAGATGAGGTTCTACTTTTACTTACAAGCATTAATTGGGGTGTTTAGTAAACTGGTCCCACACAAGCGGATCCCGGAAGATCAGTCGACCTAATGAATTTTTGAATTGGTCAACTGATCCCGTTGACCAATTTTATGATTTGTACAGTCAAGTATATGACCCATAGAGGAAAGTCAGTGGTATGGTAGCCCGCAAATTGCATGAAACAAAAGAAATATGGAAATGTAGCACTTGGTTTTTTGTAATTTCGGTGTTACCCCAGTGGAAAGTGAAAATGTATGTGAGGTGAAAAGTCAGGTCGAAAACGTCTGGTCCAAATAGCAAGTAGGTAAATAGTCACTCAATAAGATAGATTTGTCGGTTAATTAATAAGCGTATTCGTGGCGTTTGTTTACTTTTTGTTTGAAAGTGAGTCACATTACTTCAAACAAAAATCTCGGTAGCGGTTTCGCATTGTATTTCTTTAACAAATTAACGCCTTCTTGACAGCGTAGTGGTTAAATATTAGTGTTAAATTACATTAGAAAGTGAAGTTTCATAGCGTTTGTTTGATTTTAGCTCTTAATTTAAATCTCAAATTTAAAACTCAAAATGTAAGAGTAATGAAGTATTTTCCATGAATCCTATCTAGGATTGGAGACGTCACTATGTGCCATATTCGTAATATGTTTGACAGTTAGTTTTTATTACTCCAGTACTAACGCGTTTCCATGAAGCATGGTGGTCTGCGTTGGTGTCCCACTAAGTCAGTACTGACCCACTTATTGCCGACATTTGAACGACCAGAAAACGCTCATTAATATTAATATTCTCAGAATATTGTTTCTGTTCCATTTACTATCCATCTATAGATAAAATTCAGTGAAATGTTGGATTCTGGAGCTCTGGCACTTCATTGTCCGTGTCGCCCCATTTTTCATTGTTGACGAATTGCGTTGGACCAAACGTTGGACAAATGTGTGAGCAAGTGTTGGCCTAAATTCATAAACACGAAACACAAGGTATATTCGCTTCCGTTGTTTATAGTAATATTTCAGTAAACACAAAGATTTCCCTTGAACTTTAGTTACGTGTAATAACGTAATGGATTGAAGTCATTGTTATTTTTTTATAACGATACGATTTAATGCAATACGAAATCGATAGCTATTGTTCCGATATCCACTTCCGCTTTGTGTTTTTCTTATACATACCTCAATCGGCGTTGTTTTGCCTTGACATTGAAAATAGTTATTATTTCTTCTGCTGAATAGTACTTACTGCATCGCTGTAACACTGATGTAAACTAAAAATATGTCCTGAAAATAGCCAGGTTGTCCGACAACCTAGGTTGTCAAGGCCAAAGGTTTTCTTTAAGCCTTATAGGATTCGGCCAAGTCAAATTTATGAAAACAGTTTGAAAAGTATACTTTCCAAAGCTAAAACGCTATAATTCCCGCATAACCAGGAACATATAATCACCAGCCAGCCCCATAGTTAGAGCGAGACTTTCGTCGCCACTGTCACGCTCTCTTCACGCTGCCAATTAGCGTGCTTAATAGCAACCAGACTCAACCAGTAGCAACCAACGGCTTTTGATTTCTTTCTCTGTCAAGTGAAAAGTCTGGGTTACTTTTGGTTGTTTGTTGGTGCTAAATAATGAAGAGATGGTTGTACTTACTTTGCAGTTCATTTGATTGTATTTAATGAAGATGCTGCTTTTCGAGATTTGGTTCTTGTAAATAGAAATTCAAAGACTCAGTCCGCTCTGAGTCAACGTGGTGGATTATGGCCCACTGGTAGGAGACCCACTCCTAGCAGTGAAAGTAATATCATCATCATCATCATTTCACCCGAAAGACGTCCACTGCTAGACATAGGCCTCCCCCAAGTGTCGCCACATTGACTGGTCCCGTGCGACTCGCATCCAGCAGATTCCCGCAATCTTCACCAGGTCATCGGTCCATCTAGTGGGAGGTCTTCCAACGCAACGTCTTCCGGTTCCCGGTCGCCACTCCAGAACTTTTCGGCCCCATCGGCCATCCGTTCTGCGAGCAATGTGCCCTGCTCACTGCCACTTAAGTTTGGCAATTCTTCGGGCTACGTCGGTAATCTTCGTTCTTTTGCGGATGTCTTCATTTCGAAAGTAATATGTCATTTTTTTTTTTTTAGAAATGGCATCTCGCAGTTCAACCTAGAGAGGTTGTCGTCTGCTTAACCGGACAATCCTGTGGGTACCTTAAGTGTAAGGCCTCCAGCCAGGGCATAAAACTTACAAACTAAGCACCCCCTGCGGGGTACGGGCCTCGGCTTGGGCGTCGCTGGGAGAGGACAGCAAGGGGACAGGCTGGATCTGAGTGGCGCAGCAACGCGGTCTGGCACGAGCAAGGGACGGGGATCGTAATATGTCATAACTTTATTTTGTGTTTTATACTTAGGTCCGTTGGCATAATGCTATCTTCAGCGGCCTATACACTGTCTATAACAGAAACATTTAATTTGGTAGAGAATGCCTTGTGGCACTAAGAAGTTTAAATAAATAAATAATAAATACATTTAAGAAACGTTTAAGACAATTAATTTTAAAAACAATGTGAAACCGAAGAAACGTAACTTGTAATTATTATGTACAGTTGAAAGTATGTACATTCAGAAGTTATTATAGAACACTTTCTTATGTTAATTATAACCAGCATCTGTTTCTCTGCGTTTCTCAAGTATGTTTAAAAATAACCACAACCATTGACATGCAACACATGTAATGTGCGTTCGTTCTAAATATAATATTGAACAGAAAACCGTATCTAAAAATATAAATACTAGTTATCGAAGCCAGATTCGTATGTAGTCCCCATGGGATTTGCATATCTACGTATAGATATTACGCTTCTGAAATCACGTAGCAAACTTATAATCTTGGAATATCACCTGAGAATCTTCAATAATGTTTTCTGAGAACATTAAAGTATCTTAAAGAAAACCTGGCACTGAAATCATTTTACAACGCGTGCCCTATTCCAATGAACCAAGGAGGAAAACCGCATAAAAACCGAATATTCACAAAACCACAATATCCGTTACACATTTCCAATGTTTTGAGTACATTTCAATTCAGCCAGCTTCGAATTCGAATTTTGAAATCTTTTTTTTTCTCCGCTTAAAATGTTTTTTTTTTTTCTTAGCATGAGTATGATGTGTTTGAAAGTTGTTGAGCCTCAATTCTCGTTAATACCTTTTTGTTTATATTACTGTTCCGATTCGGAGGTGTTAGAAAAAACGTGAATCAGGTAATCTTTTCTGTGTAATCGTGTCTTGAGGAAAATAGATGATCTGGTGAAGTAAGATTAGCTAAGACAGTAAGATTAGTCAGACGTTCGTTGGCTCGCCTTTATGGGATAGAAGATTACGTCATTTCATTTTGTTTAAATATTATCTTTGTCCTTTTCTCAAATATTTCTATACATCAGAGACGTGTGAACTGCCTTTATCTTTCAGATCTCATATTGTTATTTCTTTCTCTGTAAACAGTTACTCCAATTCCGCTCAGATCCATATGTTTCATGTTATATAAAACAAATCCGTAGTTATGTTAGGATTAAAACAACACTAGTCTTCATTTTCTAAAAGAAAGAGAAACTAGTTGCCTCATTTCGTTGTTTAATTTGATCCAGTATATAGTTTATTGCCCCGGCTCTCATAACAGTGTTACGATGGCCAGACATGTGTATACTGGGTCCCACGACCATGTCAAGGCCTCACACTAAATAATTCAGCTATTTTGTGGAAATGTCGTAATAAATTCTCTTTAGAGATAAAATGTTAAGAAAATACTTTGTTGTTCAGTGAACGGTGTGTTTTCGCTCACGGAAGATTAAAACCACTAATTACCCGTTCCTTCAGACTGGTTCAATTTTCATTTATTATTTTACGCAGTGGCTGTATATGCTGTTTGCTATTACATATTTTATGATTTCCTTATTGAAATATAAATTATACAACTGAATCTTTTATACTGTATCCTCGATTACATGTTGGACAGCGAAATGCGAAAAAAAGTTTATGTGTGAAAACACAGATTTCGGGGTTGCCTGTAACATTACGACGGTCCATTAATTTTGTTGGCAACCCAGAGAAAAAGTGATTCAGTTCGCATCAGCTGTGCGGTGAAGTCCTGAGGACCACCGGAGCGTGCTCGTTGTGGCTCGTCCTCATTCAATCACCATTAACTTTTTTCCACGACATCCATTTCGTTAAAATTCATAATGCCACCATTTTATTGGCTAACGACTCAGTAGCTGGAACTCTTTCATGACATGTTGAAAAATCTAAAAAAAAAAAACGATGCTTTTTTCTTCGAACGGCAACGATATCTTTGAACACAGCCTTAAAACTTCGACAAGCTAATACCGCAATTCAATCGAAAATGGCCGACGGAATTAACCTTTTGCGACAAGTGAACTTGGTAATGCGTATTTTTATTGAAACTTTGATTATCCCCCGACCGAAATTGGAGAGGCGTGAACATAATTTGGTGTTTTTGCAGGAAGGTGCAACCTGCACGTTTTCTTGGAATCGAGTTTATTGTTTTTTTGTTCGCTGATTCATGTCAAAGGATGTTATAAAAATATAAAGCGTGTAAAAAAAAAATAAGAAAAGGCGCTTTTTATCTGTCGAGCGTTTATTTGGAAACTTGAGATTATCCTAATATGCGGCTAAGTGCACAAATGTTTGTGTAAATATATCCGATTTAGTACTAAAAAAAGGACATTGAAGCAATATTTTTGAAGTCCATGAAATATATCGTGTGCTCTTTTATGTCATGTCGAGCGCATTACAATATTTTACATAACGAAAAATGTGTCACACAAGCCATAACGCTAATTAGGAAGCTTAACCGTTTCATATAGTTACATGTGATCAATAAACCTAAATGTTTAAAATCATAAAACATAATATTTAACGGTTTTAACGCGAATTTCGATAAGTTGACGGTTTCTCGCGAAGTTTAAATGTTTATTGATTAAATTGAGGTTTAGTTCCAACATCTGGTAACCGTAATTTTGTTTACTTGCATCGATTTAAGCACCTGCGGAATAATTAATGTTGTATTAATTACTTTGGTGATAAATGTTTCCGTCCGGACCCGGACCGAAACTCTCGGATTAAAGTCAAAGCGAAGAAAGTTCGTCAGAGTTTCACTAGTCAGGACTGAACCCGTTTTATTTCCGTAATTACGTAACGTTTAAAACAAAAGTTTAGTCATTTATACGTTTTAATATTTACAATTTTAAAAACATTTTGTACGGAAGAAGTTCTGCATGTTATTATTTTCTTGAAACTCTTTTTGCTAGCAGCCTTTCAATTTATTCTATACAGCATTCTACAAATCGATACATAAATAAATTATCCTAGAACAAAATATTTACGTTGCTAGAAAAACACCGTAATGGAGCAATTTATTTGCTTTCCACTTCAAGATCAGATTTACGCGTTACTCTTAAGGAAGTTTTCAGTTTCCCAATTTTATGTGTTCGTAGAATTTCTTACCAGCAACTTATTTGTTACTCTAGTTTTTTCCTGTTTCTACTTTACACGTTTGTTTTGCAATAAGGAGATAAACTATGTCAAAAAAATTACGTGATTTTGAGCTAGGTAAATCTAGCTCACGTTTATGATTTCAATAGTATTTCAGGTCTTTTACAACATTACTTAATTGTGTTTCTTCATATCCAATATGATGTGCAATCCATCTGTCTCCTACATTTCGTCGAGGATATCGGGAAAAAGACCATTTTTGTTACCAAGTGTTAAAATTTTGCAACAGGTACAGTCGGAGACTCATCAAGCTAAACATATCCTGACCTCGATTTGTATGAGCTTCCCGTACAGTACGAGATCAGCTTAAATTGGTTTTCACAGCTTGATTGGTCGTCGCGTGTACTTGGTAAATAAATCATTGCCTACTTATTTGTTAGAACTGTTGAAACCTACCTATGGCCACTAAAGCGTTAAAAATGGCTTTTGAAACATTCAAAAGAAAAACTTTCTTTACCACAATTTACATAACTTAACATAAAAATGCCGCGATCGATCAATGTTCCATAATCAATGAATCAGTGACTCTCGCGCCGCCCGGTGACATTGCGTAACTTGCGCGTGAGCACGTGTCCGGCTATCGCGCCGATGTAAACATGCCGTGACGGTGTAGGTTGGTACTATAGCGTTGCTTCATTGATTGTTTTATTTGTACTGTATTTATACAAGTCAAGTGTTTATCAGATCAAGTGCAATAAGCCCTTGATTGAATCAGTGTGAATACAGTTGGCCGTGTGGTATCCGGCAGAGTAGAATAGAACCAACCCATTACACTCACGGGTGTCGTATAAGGCGACTAATGTCTGAGGCAGAACGCCTTGCGCCTCCGTAGACCAGAGAATGGGCAGCAGCGTTTTCTGTTAGTCTGTCATCACTGCGATCTCCAATCCGCCTGCCAAGCGTGGAGATTACGGCAAATTCCTCCCATCATGGGAGAGGCAGTGGACGTTATTGGCTGTTGTTGTTGTTGAATACAGTGCCGGACTCCAGGTCCGGAACACTGGACACTCCAGCAAGTGGGCCATGGTCAGCCATGGCCCACTTGTTAGAGTGTCCAGTGTCCCTCGATCTGTACTATACAGGACATAAACGATTCGTAAGAATAAGAGTTTTACACCTTACGATGGTCATAAACTCATAATACAGCAAAGGCATTTGATAATAAGGGTCTTGAGGGCTTCCAAAAAATCATAAACAGATCAACCCTTTTATATTTCAATGCAGCTTCTCAGAAAATAAATCTTTCAGGGTAATGTGACCCAAAACTTGAGCTTAGAATATGTAATTGAGTCATCCTTCAAAGGAAAAGAAGACTTAACTGGAAATTATAACCCACACAAAGTGTTCCAGAATCGATTACCGGAATCGCTTATACATGGAAGAGTAGGATGGGGCCGATTGGGAAACTAGCGCGCACCCTCGGCAGATGTCCAAGCAACCCGTCTTTCCCTGTCACAACTAACGCCCGCCACACAACTTGGAAACTGTGACGAATTTCTTCGTCACTCGAACGAGAAAATTCCGTGAATTTCTCACGATAGCATTAATTATTCAATATCAGCGGCGCTTCGCTTGAAAACCGTTTCTTTTTAATATACTTTTCTTCTACGACACGTTACCGAGTTGCCATCTTATTCTTAATTACCGCGGGTTTCTTTACACGCTCGCATTGGGGACACAGCCCACTTGTGTCCACTTTTCTGACATAACGTTACGTTTTTACATTGTGAATCATTACAGAAGTTTATTGTCTCATGCGTAATTTTCTACGTTAGTATGTTTATTGCCTCTTTGGTATACTATAGTGCCTAGTAGACGGGACTGACGAACATGAAGTCTTTGGGGTGGTACACACATGGCGTGGCGGTACTCTCATACAAGCCTAAAAGCTTGACTTGTCCTTATAACCTTCATGATGTTAGGGTTCCTGAACAGTCGCTTGCCTTTTGGGCTGGCCGTATTGTTGGCCCCTAATAGGCACGCAACTACATGGCTTCCTGATTTGGCACGATTAGTCACAATCGGGCTGTATGTGAGCAAGCTTTTACTGCCATTAGCAGATCGAGTCGTAGGGATCTTCCATAAGGAATTCATCGGTAACTGAAAGGAGTTTGGATTTATGCCCGGTTGATAGCAATAGGCTTGCCCCGTATTAGGTGAAGTCAGTGCACAGCATTACCTGACTCCTTGTTTACCCAAATTTCCCATACAGGAGGGGGTCAAGGAACGCAGAACACTGGGTATCCAATTGTCCATAGTTAATTAGTGTAGATGGAATTTGGAACGCCAATGGCAAAATGTTGGTGTATTTAGTTACTTACTAGTGATATTCACTTTGAGAAAATGATGCGAAATAATTATAAAATATGTCTCATGTAGAATACTTTAAAAATGTTACTTTTCGATTGTCAGAAACGTTATACGTCGTTCGTTAATTGCGAAGGTTACATAGATAGTTTCTTTTTCTGTGGTTTTGATTTTCTTGACCTGGTTTCTTTGTTTAAATAAACTGTTGCAAGAGATTAATTAGTCCCCAAAGAAATTTTTAATTTACTGTCGTGAAAATAATCTTGGCATGAAATGGCCTTCCTCGTTAGTGTTAGGGTTGCTGTCTTTTTACGAGATTTTATTTAACTTGCAATATTTGTTTGTATGTTTGTTTAGGTCAAACATTGAAACTGAATTTCAAAACAGATAATCAACCAATTGAGCTAAAATGCATACACGTTTAGCTTTGATGACGATGCATGGCGGTCTCCCAAAGATGGCTGACTAGTTATTTTTTATGCACCCCCATGATATATAGGTATCAATTAAAAGGGTTTTCCGAGAAGAATTTGATAAAAATTACGTCACATGGAAAAAAAAACATTTGAAAGCGAGCTTTAAATACATTAATTTAGTAGCTTGTTTTAAAATATGTTATTTTACTATAAGATTTCTTTAATATTTAAATGAATCTAGCCTTGTAACAATCCACTTCATTCTTTTATTGTTCCCTTTTCACGCCTAAATGGCTGCACGGTTTGATTTGAATGTTTGGCATACGAATGGACCACGACCTTGCTGCGGGACTAGGGATATTTTGCAGCCGGTATTACGATCTCGTGGGACAATTTCCAACCACCAAACGGGTCATACCGCAGTAAATAGTTCGTTTTTCATATTACAATAGGGCTAATTTAATAGATCACATTTGACATCTGTCAGTTTAGTCTAGTACTGTCAGTAAAATTACCTTCTTTTGTCATTATCATCATGTAATCGTAATTGAAAAAAGTTACGCAATAGTGCAGTTCTAACTTCAAAAAAATAAATAATATTTTATGCCAGCCGTAACAAGGATACGTTGTTGTATTTTAAAAATATTTTATGCCAGCCGTAACAAGGATACGTTGTTGTATTTTAAAAATATTTTATGCCAGCCGTAACAAGGATACGTTGTTGTATTTTAAGAATATTTTATGCCAGCCGTAACAAGGATACGTTGTTGTATTTTAAAAATATTTTATGCCAGCCGTAACAAGGATACGTTGTTGTATTTTGATGAAGTGTTAAATGTGATCTATTAAATTGGCCCTGCTTTAATCACTATCATTTTATGTTTCCATTTAAAAACTTCTTCAAGAGCTTCATTTCTTCCTTATTTTTTTCTACCTTCACTTTGAACAGCGGAAAAGGTATTACAAAAAATAATATCAAAGAAGTTACTTATCATGTTTCAGACACAGATGTTTTACGTAACTAAGTAATTATGAGCATCCATCACTTCCTCTCTACTCGGAATACTTTATGAGCATGAAATTACTTTAACAGAATAATCTGTCTGAACTTAATTATGGTCTTATCCGATTTGGCTTGGTATAAAACTTTAAACATGAACTGATGCTACCATAAAAGCTTTCTCATTTATTATCGGCTGAGGAAAACATTAAATTGTCAATAAGATCGTTTTATTTGACCATCCAAAAATGGTCTGGTTAATAAAATTGGGGATAACCCGGACAGCAAGAAGTGGGTACAAAGAACTGAGTTTTTTAGGGTTCCGTAGCCAAATTGCAAAAAACGGAACACTTATTGATTCATCATGTCTGTCTGTCTGTCCGTCCGTATGTCACAGCCACTTTTTCCAAAACTATAAGAACTATGTTGTTGAAACTTGGTAAGTAGATGTATTCTGTGAACCGCATTAAGATTTTCACACAAAAATAGAAAAAAAAACAATACATTTTGGGAGTTCCCCATGACTTAGAACTGAAAAAAAAAAATTCATCAAACCCATATGTGTGCATCTATCTATCGTCTCAAATCTAAAGGTGCGTACAGACTATATAACATAACATTGCTATATAACATGTTTCAGATAATGTGGGCACTGAATGTTATAAATGTCAATGTCATAATGTGGACGTGTTATAAAACACAAATTATAATATGTTACATAGTCTGTACGCACCCTAAGAAGATTTGAGACTGACACAACAAAACTGACTGTCTGAATTAACAAGTAAACAGTTTACTTCACTACGCTGCTCCTACCATTAACACACAAGCCCAATTATACTACAAGTACCACCACAATATCGGTGAAGGTCGCCGAGATAACTTAACGACGATATAATTTGTCTATTCTATATGTACAGAGTGGATGATAGCTTCAGAATTACAGTAATTAGGTCGTGAGCACGCAACGTGGTGGCTAATGCGTACTAAGCCTTAATAGGAGCATCTTGAGCTATAAAACGTGTTTGAAGGTAGACCAGGGAATGGGTCTGTTTGTTCCTGAGGAACGGAATTGTTCATTGGTATAAGAGTAGAGCCGTGTGGTATCCGGCAGAGTAGAATAGAACGAACCCATTACACTCACGGGTGTCGTATAAGGCGACTAATGTCTGAGGCAGAACACCTTGTGCCTCCGTAGACCAGAGAATGGGCAGCAGCGTTTTCTGTTAGTCTTTCATCACTGTGATCTCCAATCCGCCTGCCAAGCGTGGAGATTACGGCAAATTCCTCCCATCATGGGAGAGGCTTATGTCCAGCAGTGGACTTTATGGGCTGATGTAGTGTAGTGTGTAGTATAAGAGTAGAGGAAGACCAAAGAAACGATGGATGCATTGTGTGAAGAATGATATGGCTAGAAAGGAGGTGTCTGATGAGATGACGAGCAATAGAGAAGTGTGGATGAAGAAGACATGCTGCGCCGACCACAAATGAATTGGGATAAAAGCTAGAGAATGGTGGTGAAGAATTTTCCATTGGGTGATGGATGTATCATGTATTAGCGGACGTCACGCGGTTTCACCCGCGTAGTTCCCGTTCTCGTGGGAGTACGGAGATAAAATATAACCTATGTTACTCAGGGTGAATGTAGCTTTCTAATGGTGAAAGAATTTTTGAAATCGGCGCAGTAGTTTTTGAGTTTATTCATTACTAGCTGACGTCCCGCGGTTTCACCCGCGTAGTTCCCGTTCTCGTGGGAGTACGGAGATAAAATATAACCTATGTTACTCAGGGTGAATGTAGCTTTCTAATGGTGAAAGAATTTTTGAAATCGGCGCAGTAGTTTTTGAGTTTATTCATTACTAGCTGACGTCCCGCGGTTTCACCCGCGTAGTTCCCGTTCCCGTGGGAGTACGGAAATAAAATATAGCCTATAGCACTCACGAATAATGTAGCTTTCTACCAGTGAAACAATTTTTAAAATTGCTTCATTACTTCCGGAGATTACACCCTACATACAAACTTACAAACAAATGTTACCTCTTTATAATATTAGTATAGACAAACATACAAAAAAAACTTTTTGCAAAAAAAATAAAACCGACTTCAAAACACAAAAAAGTGAAAAATAACTTTAGCTTCAGAAGTCGGTGACCTTTTTTTTGATTCATTTAGTTTTTTTTTTGTCACCGACTTCTGAAGCTAAAGTTATTTTTCACTTTTTTGTGTTTTGAAGTCGGTTTTATTTTTTTTGCAAAAAGTTTTTTTATTTTTCCATTTTTAGTCGTAATAGCCTATACAAATATATGCTATGCATTTATTTTACATTGTTAACAATACATGTCATGGTAATAGGCTTATCCCCAATAAATGGAACTTAACATATCTAAACTGTCGAAATTTACGTGTATTGTGCACATCTGCGTACCCCTCAGAGCATTCAGGCGTGATGTTACGTCATGATGTTGTATAAACAATAAACATCCAAGCGATTGCAAAAATCACGACCGATTTACCGTCTCGTTTTGAAGAGTTCCATTGTATATCTCCGAAGACCAGCATCAGATCTTCACCAAATTTAAATGCGACCATCTCAGGAGTATACTCTTTCAATTAAAAAAATAATTTTGAAAATCACTCCACAAATGGAGGAGAAATCGGTGAACATACATGAAATTATACCACACGACTGAAGTAAAAATATTCATAAAATGAAAACTACTGCGCCAAACTATGTAAAATTTTTATGGGACCAAATGGCAACTATTCCGCATCAAACCAAAAAAGAATCACGTAAATCGGATCATAAATCTCAGCGTAATCGGTGTACATACATAAAAAAAAAAAAAAAAAAAAAAAAAAATACCAATCGAATTGAGAACCTCCTCCTTTTTGGAAGTCGGTTAAAAATACAAATCTTTCGTCTTTAAAATATTAGTGTAGATGAACGTTTGAACGTGAGTGGATCAAAATGGTGTGTAAGAATCGTAGCAGGTGGCGATCAGGAGTTTCAGGAGTTTCCTTACAGGAAATTAGGAAATAGCATAAGTTGTGTATATATGTATGTATGATGGAAGTGCAAAGCGGTTAAAAGAACGCTTAGAACATTAGTAATGGCCGTGAATTGCATGAAGATTTTAAAATCGACGTCAATACTTAGTAACATGTAACATATATCCTGACCACTTTGTGCCTTCGTGCGTCATGGATAGCTACAAAATCGATCTTTAGGTGAATAGCAGCGTTGGTAAGCAGATTGATGATTGCAGCAGAATATCTGTAATTTGTATATTAGAAATCATTTAGCTGCAGAAGCACTAGACTGGTCACAACCAGTCTAGACCAAGTTAGACCCAAGAAAAAATAAAAAGAAGAAGATAAAGAGCCGTTGTCTGCTATTGTCTTGTTTCCAGTTACAGGTAAAGCAGACACCTTAATTACTGTTGCTAGGCGTACCAAAATATATCCCCAACTTACAACAAAACCAGTCCCAGATAATAAGCACTAAAAGCAGTTTCCTTGAGCACCAAATCAGGTTAGTGTATGACATAACGATATTAAACGCTAGGACACTAATATGCACAATGTAGGTTGCACGCCATGTTCACTGGAAATTGTAACTGCAGGCCACGTATTATTGCCGAGGAATTCTCATTTGTTAATGTTTTGTTGTTTAATTTGATGTGAAAAGTATCATTGCTGAAACAAATGTTGCTTTTAAAAGGTGCAATAAGCGATCTGAGTTTTTATGTCGTGAAATCTTTGTAGTCGCGTTTGCATCATTCTTAAAGAATCATGATCGATATTTACGTCTATTGCTCTTAAAACAAAGTTATGATTTGTTTTGGTATTTTATCTGCTACTACCCGCCTCTGATTCCAATGATTACTCCATTGTATTCCAATCCATCATCATCATCATCAGCCTATTAATGTTCCCACTGCTGGGACACAGGTCGCACACTCCTCTCTATTAGAGGGAATGGGCTATAATAATCCACCACGCAGGCCCAGTGCGGATTGGTAGATATCTTCGAATTTTCGGTTCTAGGATATGCCGGTTTCCTCACGATATTTTCCTTCACCTTTTTGAGAGCAGTGGTGATGAAATAAATTACACAAAGTAATGCGCCTGCCTGGGTTCGAACCCACGACTTACTGTCGTAAGTCGGGGCCGCCACCACTGGGCCACAGCTGCTCTTCCAATTACCATTACGTAATCGGGTAAACCTTATAATTCAACATTAATCCGCATGAATTCAACAAACAAAACACCCAATCTCTCATTTCCTCCATATGATAGGTATCAACCTTCATCCATTCATAGATATTCAAAGATACATCGACCATTGTAAACATTACCGACCGTAATACAGAATAGTGGTTCTTCATTGAAAGTTATAAATATTATCAAGGAAGTGTTGTTTTTCAAACAATTGTCTGGGCGTTTGTTTTCCATCATCATAACACCTAAAATACAGGGAATAAAATAGAATTTTCATTTCCGAGAATTAAGGAAACGGATTTAGAAGTTGAAAGAGTTTTTAGATGGATTTATAGGAGGTAAATCTATTGTTTTTCTTCTGAGATTACTGTAAACATGTGTTTTCCATCGACGGGTTAGCATCGAACTTGGAATCGTATTTACGCACATGCGGGTAATTTATTTTTCATGTCATTGGATGACACGGGAGTATGTAGTGATCCTAGCAGGTGGCGTTCTGGTGTTTCTGCCTAGCCCCATTAGAATAAAGCGAGAGTTTATGTACGTATGTATGAATGACAATCATGCAGGTGATCAACCTGGTCGTATCTTGGTCGCCGCTTACACACATCTGCAGAGGCGTCTTAAGAGCGGCCAACCCGCCATACTTTTCGCGAAAATTTTGACTATAGCTCGTGCGTGATTATGCCGTTGTTAGACATATATCTTTGATTTTTTTGAACTAATAGGTATCTTGGCTGGCTTAAGGCTTCTATCGAAGCAGAAAATAAAAATTTGTAGAAACAAATTCAGTATAAGCCTCCAAAAATTGCTGTTTTTCACAACTTTTACCTCAACTTTGGCCGTTCATAATGTACTTATAAATTGTAAAAACTAAAGAAAGCATCCTGATAGAAGCCTTGCAAATTTAGTGGAGATTCTAAATAACAAATATTTATTTCACATACTTGTAAGACTAATTCAAAAACACGTATTTCCTGGAACAAGTTTTATAAGTTTTCGAACAATATTTTTTGTTCAATGTCCCCGCGTTAGGCAGTATGAGGCACGCGGGAGGCAAGTAGTGCGGGTTCGGGGCTAGGTAAGACAGGGGAGTTGGAAGAATACCACCGCTGTGGCTCTGGATGAAAGAACAAGCTTTTCGACCATGCTCGCGTTGACGAAAGGCGGGCCGGGAAGGGCCCTCTTAATATCATAACTTACTTGATTACTGCATTGTGGCGTAGTTTAGCAATATTGACATTATTATCTCTCTTTTGTCGATATACCACCTTGTCTATAGGAACCAAGAGAGATTATCGTAAACCTAATGTGAGTGTAAAGAACAGCTAATATGTTGTAACTCAATAACTGACAGCTAAGCATTAAAACAATGCTTCTCGTCTGTTAATTATAGACTTAAGGCCAAAAGATTCCGAAGTCTTAAACGAATACATTTTCCAAATAGTAAATTATCAGCTAAATTATGTGTTACAGCGAACAATTGATATTTTATAGCCAACAGACCAACAGTACAGCAAAATTACGACTTTCCTAAAGATTCATAAACAAAAGTGCGGCAAACGCCAAGAATTATGACGTAGGTCTTAAGCTCTCAGAAACATTTCTATTACGATTTCCAAACAATGCGAAAAAAGCTTTAAGGAAAACGTTTTAGGAATTATCATGAATTCATGACAGATCAATTTTTATATGTCAAAATGTGAATGTCCACTTCGGATATTCAACTTTTCATATACCTATCGCCAGTAAACGGGTTTTCTCGTTAATTTTCAATAGGTAGATACCCACCATGGCGGCCCAGTGATGGCGGCCCCGAGTTACGAACAGTAAGTCGTGGGTTCGAACCCAGACAGGCACATTACTTTGTGTAATTTATTTCATCACCGCTGCTCTCAAAACGGTGAAGGAAAACATCGTGAGGAAACCGGCATGTCCTAGAACCAAAAAATTCGAAGACATGTGACATCTACCAACCCGCACAGGGCCCGCGTGGTGGATGGCCCACTCCTCTCATAGAGAGGAGGCCTGTGTCCCAGCAGTGGGAACATTAATAGGCTGATGATGATGATGATGCAGAATGATGGACTGTCTGATGAGATGACGAGTAATAGAAAAGTATGGAAGAAGTTTGTATGGTGTCGGACGTAAAGAATAGCACCATCCCATATCTTCCCGTGGGTGTCGTAAGAGGCGACTAAGGGACTTACCAGAGAATGGGCAGCAGCGTTCTCTGTGCTTTTGTAACAACCGTACTGCGATCGACAACCCGCCTGCCAAGCGTGGCGATTATGGTAAAACCCCCCCCACTTTGGGAGGCCTATGTCCAGCAGTAGACGTCTTTCGGCTGAAATGATGAATGATGATGATGATGGAAGAAGATATGCTGATCGCAAATAAATTGGGATACGGGCAAAAGATGATGAGATGTAGAATTATGGACTGTGTGAAAGATGATAATTATGGTTATAAAGGCGGTAACTACTGTGATGACGAGTAATAAAGAAATATGGAAGAAGAAGACGAAGATGTTGCCCCGACCACAAATAAATTCGAACAAACGAAGGAGAATTATGATTTACACTACACTACAACAGCCCATAACGTTCACTGCTGGACATAAGCCTCTCCCATGATGGGAGGAATTTGCCGTAATCTCCACGCTTGGCAGGCGGATTGGAGATCGCAGTGATGAAAGACTAACAGAAAACGCTGCTGCCCATTCTCTGGTCTACGGAGGCGCAAGGTGTTCTGCCTCAGACATTAGTCGCCTTATACGACACCCGTGAGTGTAATGGGTTGGTTCTATTCTACTCTGCCGGATACCACACGGCCAATACGGCAATTATGATTTGCAGAATGATAACAAGGTATTAACGAATATTCCAGAGGGTTGGAAAAACCTTCAGGAATATTCCTAAATGCGTTGGCGACATCCACAATAGTTAACGTGTAAACAGAATAATGAAGATCTATTCATAGTCCAGCTGCAACCCATTAAACATAATTTTACACCCGACCTTTACCTAATTACAAACACATTTTTAAATACATCGTGCCTTGATAACAATAAATCAATTAAATATGTAAAACTAATATTGGATACAAATTGATTTGAACTTGGCCCTATTTGTGTGGATTATCGAAGAATGCACATAAAATCATGTTTAAATTATAATAGTACTTTCAAGAACATATTGGCTATTATGATGCGTCTGCCTACGCTTCAGTGTATAAAACTTGCAGCATGTGGTGTGAAAAATAGTACTTATTACAGTGTAATTTATTGAAATTATTCATTGTTATCGGCCGTATGGTGTAAAATTGTGGGATGTGTTGAAATTACTTATTTTTAAAGCTCACACGTTGGACTTTCTCTGTTATGTTACTAGGGGTAGTCTGTTTTGTTGTGTTGTGCGTCCAGCGGGGCTATTAAAATTTGTGAACCTGGATATTTTCCTTCTGAATGCATGATGCAATGTTACAAAATGTAGAAGAGGTGCCCTCTCATCCAG